>JANBXA010000741.1:44162500-44817500 GCA_030556225.1 Cricetiscus sungorus
CCTAACCTGTCAGTTTGTAGAGAGCCACTAATGGCCTCGACAATACCCTGGATTGTTTGGAGGTTCCCACGGGACCCCTTTGGCCAACAACTCAACTAGATGTAATCCATTCCTAGTACTATAAGCCTCATTTGGTGACAAGCCATGTCCAGTTAGGGCCCTGTCTCCCCTGTTATTTGGCAATTTAAATTTTACAGCTTCTACTGTATTGGGTATTTATACTATTGTAATTTGAAGAATAAAAACCCAGAGACCGATACTGGCGTTCAAGCTTCAAGCTGAGGATCAGAGAAGCAAAGCAGCCAGCCACTAGCTCTTACCTCTACGTCAGACCAAACCTGCGTCTATGAATCCTCAGAGGCAAAATGATCTGAGTTCATGTCTCCTCCAGTCTATATTCCTTTCTCCTCGCAGCCATATCACTCCTGTCTCCACCTCCCTAGTGCTGGCATTAAAGGTGGGTGATCCCAAGTGCTGGGATCACCTTTGTGTGAGCTCTGTTTCTCTTTTATACTGGATCAATTTTGTGTGGCTCAGTGTGGCCTTGAACTAACAGAGATCCATAATGCTTGTCTCTCCAGTCCTGGGATTGAAGGTGTGTGCCCCCACTGCCTGGCTCTGTGGTTTGTGGCTAGCTTTGATTTCTGTACCCGTAGGCAAGCTTTAGTAAATCATAAATAATATATCACCACATACTATCCCTCAAATGACCCTTAGTTTTAGATATTCCTTCTTGTATTCCTTTTCTCACCTCCTCTTCCTTCCCCCTCTCTATTTGATCCTTCTATTTTAGTTCCCTACCCATCCTCATGCATCCATAACTATCTATTCTACTTCTGCTTTCTAGGGAGAGCTAACCCCCAACCTCCTAGCCCTGTACCCCCTACTTAACTTCTGTGGTTTTATGGATTATAGCTTACTTATCAATGACTTAACAACTAAAATACACATATGATGGGAGATGTCATTCTGTAAATATGTTTCTCGTATTGGTTAATGAATAAAGCACCGTTGGCCAATAGGAAAGCAAGATAGGCAGGACTAGGAGACAAGGAGGAGTCAGGGAGAGGTAGGAGAAGATTTGAAATGTAGGACGAAGAGAGCAGAGAACTGGATCCTCTCTCCGGTAAGATAAGATCACGTGGACATACATAGATTGATAGAAATGGGTTAATATTTAAGACAGAGCTAGCCAATAAGAAAAACTAGTAACAACCAGCAGCATTATATCTAATACAGCATCTCTGTGTGTTATTTGGGGCTGACACGGCGCTGGGACCAGGCTGGTGGGAAAACTGCTTGAAATACACATAGAAGCAAGTGAAACTTCAAGGCCCCCCACTCTCTGCCTTATTAGCTTCTTTTCAAAGAATTCTTTCTAGAACCCAGTATGGACAAGTGGAACTGTGAGTCTGATGTGGCTCTCATTCTGAGGGAGACCATCTGAGGAACCCATAAGCAGATCAGCTCATCTGGACTTTTCCCCCCACCACAGGGGTGTTTCCTATGTTATTCCCTGCTTTCCCCTTAAGAACATATTAGCAACATGCATAAGGACATGTATAGTTTAGTAGCTGCTTACTGATTGTTTACTTGTTCTTTCCGAGCTAAACTTCATTTACCAGTGTGTAATAGCACACGCAGAGAAATACACCGCATTTCACACAAGTTTCAGTGTTTCGTGCATATTGTTCTGCCCTACCCTGCTTTTTCTCGGCAATAGTTCCGTATGTAATGTAAGAACTATAATTATCCAAAGGAACGCGAGAAGACCAATTTTCAGTTCATGCAAACTCTTCATGCTGTTTTTTTCTTGTGTGTTTTAAACTTTCTAATGACCATGTCTTAGATGTACTTTACAATAAGTATACCATCTTCAAATGAGCACTCAATGCTCTTAAGAATATTTGCTCATAACTACCTATGTGACACTATTGCTTAATTAGTTTTCCTATTATGGTTTCTGAGTACATACTGTTCATATCCAGTTAGTGGACACGGAGTACAAGGCACTGGACTACCTGGGTTATGTAAGACAATGAGGAAAGCTCGGTTCTGTGGAGCGAGTATTATGTGAGCACACAACATAGGAACGTGTACAATCACTAAAGGGCAGGAAGGCAGTTTATTAACAGTGACATCGCCTTAGCTCTTGGCCAAGACAAAGAATAATTGTATACTCAAGACACGAATTATGCCCCACTTAATTGCCTCTGTCATTTGAAGGAGCAGATACTCAGGTGTGCAGACAGATGCTGGCGCTCCTTGGGAACACTTGAGCTGTGTGTGTGTCTACTTATAGGTGTGGTGGTGCCCTCTGCTTTCTGCTGACATAGGTTCCATGGCAGACCCCTTCCATACTCTATTCAGTTATGCATGACCTCTGCTTGAAAAAACGTCAGCAGCTACGATGACAGCCTCGTGGATAGCAAAATCCACATCTTCATGTCAAGCTAATTTGGGAATTGTTTCATCATTTAGCCTCCCAGTGTAAAGGCCATTAATAACTCAGCGATTCGCATACATTTCCATTCGTTTCTCCAGCAAAGTTGGTGGTGCTGAATGCAGATGGTGCGGGGTGGAAGGGGCTCAGAAGGCCGAGTTTTGGGTTAGGGTTGTAATCTTGAGGTATCCATTTCACGCCCTCTCTCTACAGTCTCTTTCTAGAATTTCTGTGCTTTCAGCATCAGAGAGTATTTGATGGGGGAAAGCACTATTTGTTAGCAGCTACGCCTCCCGGTGTCACACCCCTGTGCTCACTCTGTCTGGGTTGTTGAATGATCTTTATTTTTAAAGCTTTCTATCTATACTTTTTGGTGTTAGAATGTGGCTTAGTTAAAAAATATTTTTTTCTGGGTTGCAACAAATATTTTTTTTTAAATGCAGATTTTCTAAGGGAAGATTGCAGAGATTAGGTCTCTTGGGAGCTACCCATCTGTGAAAAAAAAATTTCTGTTGGATTAGAGCTCTGACAGTTGCAAAATGATTGCTGCTGCAAGCCATTTTCTTTGTCTCTTTGGACAAAATAAATTGTTTCCTAATTGGAGTTACATCATGACATGCTCTGAAAAATGTGGTAGCCACAGTTTCCTCTTGGCTTACAGAGATGACAGAAAGCTGTTTACTTTTACAAAGAACGTTTATCTATCAACCACATTATGAGGTGTACTCTAAGGAGTACTTCCCTACCGTTTTTGAATATTGACGTATGCTATATGTTTTTCATCACAATGATTGTGTGTGTGTGTTTGAGTTGCATCATTGTAAAGTAAGTAAACTGGAATTTCTTTAACATAGTCTCCTTTACCACGAAGTGTCCTCGTCACAGAGACATTATGTCTGAGGATAGGAAAAACGGGGGAGAATCCTCCACAGGAAAATAGCAGAGTTGGTTACAGAATATTCATTAAAGGCCTGGTGACCAGTTTGAGTTTGGAGCCTGGAATTTGAGTCTAGCGCTCTTCTGCAGATTGGTCCCTGAGCTGGGCAAGAAGAGGGGTCATTATCCCATCACGTGCCCCCCCCCAGAGTCTCCTGGGGTAGAATGCGTGTGAGCCCCAGCAGAGCACCTCTGCCCACACAGTCTATCCGTGCAGGCAGCAGTTTCGGCTCTGATTCTCCACTTACGTGTTTCCACATGAGACCCGGTAAAAGCAGTATCATCTCTGCTAACAGCCCTGCAACTAGGTGCCCTTCAGGCGATGGCGCCATTACATCAGCCTCCTCTCTGGGGACTGGCAAGCAACTCTCTGGCTGTTTCCACAGGAGCCGGAATGCCTTTCTTCACTTGCTTGAAGCATAACTGTTGCCTGCAGTCCGCAAGGTCCTTCCGAAAATCGTTGGTTTCTGTTTTCACTACGGCGTATATAAACTTGAGTCTGAACACACTTGCAGTCGTCTCTAAGCCCAGTGTCGTCACTGCCCAAAAGCAGTCATTGGGAACGTCATTGCTTCTTTTCTGGACTCCTTCCAAAGCCCTGGCTTTACCCTCTAATTTGTATAACCAACTGCTCAACACAGGATAAGCAATGTCACACAGTAGATACTCATTTCACGGGGGACCGCTCTTTTTATTTGTTTGCTAAGAAACAGATGTTTAAACATGTGCTTAAGTACCGTGATCTTCCCCCAGCAGATTGAATCTTTCCTTCCAGCAACATGACCGGGAAAACCAATATTTACCAAAGTAGAGGCAAATTGTGTTTGGAACGAGGAATTCTGTAAAATTGCTTTTTATAACGTCTCCAAGACAGAAAATAAAATAAAATGTCAGCAAAATCTTACACATGTTTAATAGGAAATATCTTTGGCTATTTGAAATTTTAAAGCTAACTGGCATACCATGACCTTTAATCCGTGTGTGTGTGTGTGTGTGTGTGTGTGTGTGCTATAGAAGGCTAAAAAAGAAAGCTTTTTTTCTTTCCTTTTTTTTTTTGTGAATATCAACTGAAAAATGTAAGTGTATTTGAGAGCTGAACTGGTGTGGTAGAGAAGATACAATCAAAATCCATCCCCACTTTGTTATCTGGTTTTTTAAAAATGGACCACTTCTCTGCTTTTAAGGTTTTTCCACGCCCACATCGGCGTCTCTGAAGGACTGCATATGGCTGTGTGGGTCCTGCAGCTTGCGTCTATAATACAATACACAAACATTTGGCTTATACAATTAAGATAATCTGGTTACATCCCAGCGCTGTCTTATTTTGAGTTTGAGTGATTTCTGTCTATTGTCACTTGGAAGAAAATATAATTCTGTCTTTTAGCAGAAAAGAATTGGTAGATTCCGCGACCAAATGGCTTATTCTGGAGAAGGAATTTTTTGAAGCTGCAACTTCGGACTTGTGTCATTTTGCACATAAATAAAATGGCAGTTGGTTTTGGTTTTAGCAGGAGCTGATGGAAATTCAGTAGTTGTTTCTCACTGAAATGGATAACTGGTTTTAACTGAATTATGTTATTGCTTTTGTGTCTTGCAAAGCACTTTGGGAATGAAGAAACTACGCCCAGGTAATCTATTACCTTTTCTGGTCTTGGTTTGCTCAAGTTACCTTATTACATGCACATGCAAGCATACACACAGAGAGAGACACAAGACCAGAATTAAATGAAAGAGGCTTTCTAATCCATTATATAGAAACACTACCACCAGCACCCCAATGCTTAACTGGTTATATGAGGGGAGATGTTCACATGTCTTTATTGATTCTTTTGGGCAGATAACCACTGGCCATGTCCTTTCGTGTTCCTAGAGCGATCACATCACTAACAGTCTACTGATCTGCCATTAGACTGATACACGGTCTAGACAGACTTTTCCTGCCCTGAAGCTTAAGCTTAAAGCTATTCAATTATTTTTCAGAAACCACACATGGAAGAACAATTTCAACCGGTGTGAATATTTAATATTCCCAGAGGAAGCATAAAGCAGTAACAGTGACGCGTATGAACGTTTGCTATCCATGAGTATGCAAGCGTCAGTGCGGAGAGCATCAGCCTGAACCCCACGCATGCGCGCTCTCGGCTTCACACTTGGGTGTTACAATGTCAGCCTCACCTAATGCTTTATCCTATTGCAGAGCTTGAAAGGGCAACGTAGCATCTGCCTGTCTATCTGCTTCTTAAGTCGATGCCGAAGAGCAGAACTCAGGACTGATTCTTTACGATTTTGGTTTTACCTTCTCTAGACTCTCTTGTAACAGGTATACCAGGTCCAAACAACATCTATCCATTAGGAAATGGAACTATGCCAAGCTCGTCTCCAAGGGTTAGTGAGGAGATGCAGAGTAAGATTTTCTTTTTTAAACTTCACCGGGGAACGTGTTTTTTCATGAAACACTGTATTCTTCCTAGCCTAGCATGCTCTAAAGAAAATTACCGATACTCTTCACTTTCTATATTTGATTCTGAAAGAAAAAGGAAACAATAAAAACCCATTGGTGGTCTAAGCAGCTCAGATTATATCTATGATTAAAAAAAAAAAAACAAAAAACTAGTGAATCTTTTAAACTTTGTTTGGTCTCTGAAACCATTGTCTTCCTGATGGTCAAACTTCAATCACTTAGATGGGATCTTGGTCTTAAATGACTCTTTGTTGCACCCCTGAGCAAATTTGGTGGGATGTAGATAATTTTATTTTTCTTTTTAGAAAAGTAAGAGGTCTCCCTTTGCTTCAGTCTCCATTAACCTTACATGAGGTCCAGTGGGACTTACTCTCAGCTGGTCCAAGACAACTGTAGATACCTTTCCCTACTGTTTGCAATCAGCAGCACCAGCCCATCTTCTGGTTATCTATGCATATGCAGAAGGAGGAGGAATGATGTGCTTTGCTTGGTCTGAACAGAGAGGTTCCTTCGCGCTATTTCCTAAACCCTTCTGCAGGAACAAGCTAGTACCCCATCTGTTCTCTGTAAGCATGCCTCATTTCTCTGCATATGCAGCTGGTATAGGTGGTGGGGTAATCGCCAAAGGCAAGCAGGCCAGGTAGGTGTCAAACCAAGGAAGGGAGGCTTTAAGGTCAAACATGTATGGACAGGAAAGCCTGACAGTATGGACTTGCTGCAACGAAGTTGTCTCTCTGCTTCCTGTTGGCCCACAACCCTCTTGCAGCATCTATATTCTTAAAAATCCTTTGATCGTCTTTGGTAGACATTGAAGAGCTTGCTTGTGTGTTCTTTGCATTGCAGGTAGAAGATCGCACCGGTATAGAGTTCTTGAATTCTCAGTGAAGGAGGTCAGGCAACTGCTATTCTTCTCACTTGACTAGTACTTCACCAGCTTCTGGAGAACACAACCCAGTTTTCAGAGACGCTCCCGCAGGAGCAGATGGGAAGAGAGACTTCAACAACAGCAGGTTCTTTTGTTTCTTTTCATGTTGTTTCTCTTTGGCTGTTTCCTCTTTAGGCTTTAAGGGGACAGGGCATGAATCCTAACAATGGCTCCTTCCTAGTATTTTGTTTTGAATATAAATTATAAAGTTTATTTCAAATTTCTCACAATAGGGGTTTAGCGTGTGAATATTGAGACTATAAATTCAAACAGTCACTGACTGAGTGGAAAGCAATTCATGCAATCTCTTAATTTAATGTTTTTTTTTCCCTCCAGGAGAGGAAACTGAAGTTCTGGGAAGTTAGGTGGCACCCTGTGGTTGCACAGCTTGTAAAGAATGAAACAGAATAGTTTTGCCTTCTTCCCTGTGATGCAAGGTAGCAAAAATGCCTGGATCAGAGTAGCTGTTTAAAAACAGTCTGGAGACAGTTAGTATGCATAGCGTATTTTAAGGGCTTTAAAATTATTCAGATGCCTTTGTACATTTTGAATGATTTTTATGGCTTGACAAAAGAGTGTATGTGTGAGAGTGTGGGTGTGAGTATGTGGGTGTGTGAAGCTTTCCATATATATATATATATATATATATATATATATATATATATATATATTCAATCTTAACATTTCCTGAGTCATAAGAATATGGCTTAGCTTTACACTTACAACTTTTAAAGCTCTGTAATCTGAAAGTAGATATGAGTAGAAGAAGACCAAGGAGTTCATGGAACACATTGACTTCACGTGGTTATAAGACTGGATCTGGTAAGGATAAGTTCACAATATATTTGGGAAACTCTAGCAGAAAACAAACCAAAAACTAAATTTATTCAATTTTAAAACTGAAAATTCAAGCTGGGTGGTGGTGATGTATGCCTTTAATCCTACCACTCAGGAGGTAGAGGCATGTAGGTGGCTCTCTGTGAGGTTGAGGCCAGCCTGGTCTACACAGTGAATTCTAGGACAGCTAAGGCTACACAGAGAAACCCTGCTTCCAAAAACCTAAACCAAACCCAAGCAAAGCAAAACAAAACAAAAAACCAAAACAAAAAACTGAAATGTCTTCAGTTTTTAGTTACTGTAAATAAAGTGATTTTATACTTGCATAAAATTCCTACCCGGAATGCCTAACTCATCACAGTCTCTGAATAAATATATGCTTTATACCCTACCCCTCCTGAAGAGATTCATTCCTTATACACAAATTTCTGGAGTTTAGTGAGCCATCTCTCAGCCTGTTAAGGGATGAAGAGATATCACAATATGCTTGACTGGGGCATCTCCGTGAGCCTTGAGTACTTCTTAGGGCTGGGCCTGGAAGGTCTGAATGGAATTGATACTTCCCCACCTGCCCATCTTCTTGCATGTTATAAAGCTATCTGCGGCCTTAATAACTGGCTGCTCAGATGCCTGTACTACAACAGCCTATCAGCAGCATCTCCACCACTCCCTCCTCTGCACGCCATCCCCAGCTTCCTTGGTCTAGTCACTTGCCTCCATTTCATCATGCTGCCTGTGTTTTCACGAAGGAGGCTGATGAATGGATCCTTCAAAGACATGAGGATCACTACATAGGTATGCGCATACATTATCTTAGGGTCACTGCATAAGTGTGTACATACATTATCTTAGGGTCACTGCATAAATGTGTATATAGGGTCACTGCATAAATGTGTACATACATTGTCTTGGGGTCACTGTATAGGAGTGTGCATACATTATCTTGTTTGAAAGAATTTACTGATGTGATGAAGACTGTTATCACAATGGCCTTTGTAAGCAGTAGGCATGAGGAACTGTAGAAGAAGATTAGTGACAGGACCAGAGTTCAAATAGATGCTCCCTGAAAATGCATGGGATGATTAGAGACTAAGTATGGCAGTGTGAATGAGAACGGCCCCGTAGGCTCATATATCTGAATGCTTAGGCCCCAGTAGGTGGAACAGTTTGGGAAAGATTTGGAAGTGTTCTCTCATCCTTGCTGTGGGAGACGTGTCACTAGGGGTGGACTCGAGTCTTCAGACATCACACCATTCCCAGTCTCTTGCTCTCCGATTCCTGCTTGTGGGTCCAATGTGGGCTCTCAGCTACTGCTCCAGCACCATGCCTGTTTGCCTGCTGCCATGCTCCCCACCATGATGGTCATGGACTCTAATCCCCCGAGACTGTAAGCAAGCCCCCAATTAAATGCTGCCATTTCTGAGTTGCCTTGGACATGATGTCTCGTCACAGCAACAGAAAAGTAACTAAGATACTAAGGAAGGGGAGAAGCTTGAAAAGGGAAGATAACATTCTTCTCTGAAGATTTAGGAGAGAGGAAATCTACAGACACATCGGTTTGCTTATTTCTAATTTACTGGACTGTAAAGTTATAGTTTGTGTTTTTTTTTAAAGCCAGTGTATGTGTGGTAATTTATTATGGAAGCAATAAGAATAATGCAATTATATATTAAAGCGCTCTCAAGATCATAATATCGTATTGGGCATTATTCTCAGCGGAACATCATGATAAGACTTTTCTCTAAAATCAGTTCTTCAGAAACACATTTTCAAGGTAAATTTTGTGCCATTTCTGTATTTTTCATTAATAAATTTATTCACTCAGCTTGTATTTACTAAGCAGATAAAGGGATGTATTGTTGAAACAGACTTATTTAGGATATGGGCATTGGTTCTAAGGAGCTTGTAAGTCATCCTGAAGCATTACGACACTTACATAAGTAAGTGCTGCCCAAGGTGCCACGCTGTGTTACAGGCACACAGACCTGTTTTCTCACAATTCCGTCGTTAGAGCTCGAGATCCAGGTGCGGCCACAGCTGTTTCTTCTGAGGCCTCTCTCCTTTGTGTGGAGGTGGCGTTTCCCCCCCGTGAGTGGGCACGTGGTCCTCAGTTTGTGCCTGCGCACTCTTCTCCTCTTACTAGAATGCCGGTCATACTGGATCAGACGCTATTCTACTAGACTTTAAGTCACTTGTCTCTCTAAAGACTTTATCTCCATATAAAATGTATTTTGAGACTCCCGGAGTTTAGATTTCGGGTAGGGTTGAGCTCACAACACAGGCAAGCTTCTGTTTTAGGAAAATTCAGAGCAGAGGGAGATTCTCCAGGTAGCTGTTAGGAACCTGAAATTTACTTAAGGTGGTGTGTGTTGGTGACACGGTTCAGTGGGTGAGGAGACGTGCCACCAAGTCTGATGACCTGGGTTTAACCCTTCGCACCCCACTTGGTGGCGGAAATAGCCTACTCATGCAAGTTGTTTTCTGAGCTCCTTCTGTGTGAACACACACAAGTAAATAAATAAATATTTGTAAAAACTAACCAAGTGATGACCAACAATCTTGATGTGGGAGGTTCTTCGCATTGTATTGCTAACTTGGAGGAGCAATTCTGTTTAAGCGATATAGAAATAGTAAGTACAGCAGAGGCTACATTTTATTTTCCAGCATACTTTTAATTGATTCTTTGGGAATTTCATATCATGCACCCCAATTCCACTTACATCCTGGTCCCTCCAAATTCTCCCTTCAGCCTTGTAGTGTCCTCTTCCAAAATAAAGTTTAAAACAAAACAAAACAAAAAGAAAAACCCACACCAAAATATTAATTTAAAAAACCCAAGCAACAACAAAATAGCAAAACACCAAAAAAAAAATAAACAAATAAAAACCCACTTCTGTCTTCTGTTGTCCCTGCTTTTCCATCATCTCTTTGCTTGTCTTAGTGGCATTTGGAGCTGCAGTGTGTCATGACTAGACTCTTTTGTCCAAATAGCTTTACTTGCAAATGTCCATTGTGTAATGAGTTGTGGGTCTGACTCAAGGCCTCTGGTTTCTGGCACACTGTCAATACTGGACCCTCGTTGAAACTCGGGAGGGATATCCTGCTGTTGCCCTGAGTCATGGAGATCTGGTGGCTATGGGTCCACAGGACTGATCCCTTCACACACTCTAGCAGGTCATAGATGGGTAGATGTTGGGGTGGGACAACTCAAAGCCCTGGATGTGGGCCTGGGTGGTAGGAAGGCTCCACTCTGTCCCTTCATGGGATAGGTGAAGAGATCTTTGGTGGGATTCCTCCATGCCATTTCCAGGCTACAAACAAAGCCAGAAGCTAATGAACGAGCCTCCTGATGAATCTGACCTTTCAGAGTAACCAACTTTACTGCCAGGAACTTCAGTGAGCTTCCACGATCTGCCTCATCCAGGTTTATAGATGTATCGTGGTTAACACACACACACACACACACACACACACACACAGATGTTTATTGTTCCCTTAAGAGGATTATTCCAATGGAAAGAGCACGATATATATTTAACATGTTAGGTATGCTAAATTCCTTAGGGTCTCAATTATTCCAAAGGCAAGGTCTAACCAACAGAGCTGAGCTCTGATCATGTTACAAACTCAGAGAATATTCACACAACTCCTCTCATTTCCCTATCAATGGTGATAAAAATGTTCAACCTGCTGGGGACTCATTGGAGCTGGTAATTTTGTTAACTTAATTTGGCACACCACCATTAAAGTGCTGCAGGTGCAAAGGTGTATCCAAGAGGCTGATAGCCTCACCTGATGTGGAAAGATAGCATATATATATATATATATATATATATATATATATACATATATATGTATATATATATGTATGTATACATATATACACATGTGTATATATACCTATATATGTATGCATACATATATACACATGTGTATATATGTATGCATACATATATATATGCATATATATATATATATATATATATATATATATATATATATATGGTGCACTACCCATTATACACGAGGTACCATGTAAGAAACACCTGATAACAGATTTGAGCACCTTTGTATTTTCAGACACAGGAAAAGTAATAAAAAAGAGATTCCACCTTTTGGTTACTCATTTGTTTGTATAAGTGTCTGCTAACTATGCATGGGACTTACATTTTTTTTTTTTTGCTATCCTCTGTCATTTCAGAAAAATTGTGCTCGTATGGAATTTTGAACGTAATTTAGTTCTCAAGTCCCAAATAACCCTGCTAGAGGTAGAAATGAATGTTTTCATGTGAAGAAATAAAATGGGAGACTGGGGGAATGCCCAGCACTGACAGTTAAAATGCTGCTTTTTCTAACTTAGGATTGTTTCAATTGTAGGGTAATTGAATTCAATTGTCTGAAGAGTATTTATTTACTCAAAACATGTGAGTGTATTTAATGACAGTGCACGGTTTTTTTAGCAGGAGGTCTTCTGGATTTTTCTTACAGTGTTGATTCACCTCAACCTACGCTGTTTTCCAGATCAGCTGCGTTGGGTTTTAACAAAGGCTCCCCCTAGCTAATCACAGATAGGAATCAATCGTACCACACAACTGTTTGTATTGGTGGGGCTATTATCGTGGGGTGAGAACAGGAAAGTGCTCCTTAGCAACACGCTTTCTGTAGTCAAGGAGATGCTGCGGCATGCTTTGAGAAGAGGTGGAGCTATCCCAAGGGTGCAGAGAGGATGCTCCCAGAGGAGCAGCTGGCATCCCTTATAATCAAATCTACAGCAGCCGATGACATCCATTATAGTCAAAGCCAAGCCTCACGTTACTATCTCTTTGACGGTAAAGCTGTACAAACTTGGAGAGAGGAGATGTTACAGACACCAGATGGGTCACTCAGAGTCGCAAGGCAGAAATACGCAGGTTTCGGGGAGATAAAGTCAATTCAAGGATTTCACTTCAGAGGGGTGCAAACGATTTCCAAGAGGGGTCTTACGTGGAGTCTGAAGAAAAGAAGAGCCGGAAGGGCAAAATTTCTCCGTCTTTTAACTATGTGTGCTCTCAGTAAAGCAAGGCAATGGGGTGGATAGCAACCTCAAACAGAGACAGTTCTCCTCAGAGCTTTTCTGATGACCATGGCTTTATAATTATGTCTTGTTGTCTCTGAGCTTTCTCTTGTCCCCATTCCGGGGTCCTGGACCTCCTTCCTTTCTGGAACTGCAGCATTTCCCCTCTCTTTGCCCTCTGCAGATCTGCAGCTCATTTGCTCGTGGCCATGCTTCCCCAGACATCTTGTCAGAGTACGGTCTTCCTAGCATTCCGGTCTCCAGAGTCTGTATGTCGGTGCTTGGCTTTTGGTGGACAAGCTTGGGCTCTACCTTACAGTTTCCTTGGTGCTAATGAAACCCATCTCTTTATTTCTGAAACTAACGGATGTGCTCATATTTATTGTCATTACTTTTTGGAGCCTCAGGTCATACTTGGATCTATAGGCTGCAAAAGGCCTATATGGATAGAAAGTTTTGGTATTTTGATAGCTGTCATTACATTTTATTTTGGAAATGATTTTTTTCTTGACTACAATGGAATTTGTTCAGAGTTTCTTAATGATCTATATGGCTGTGTTATTATACCAGTGCAGACATACAGATATCAAAAACTATCACAAGAATAGGGTACATTTCAAATTTTAAAGCAAATCTGTGGTTTGTTGAAGTCACCTTGGTATTTTATAAATTTCTTATAGCACGGTGTGCTTCAGCTAAGGAGCGGCTGAGCCATTGTGAACCAAATTTAAAGATTGTCAAATGTGTACATTCTTTTCTAAACAGCATCATTGATCAGGTTGTACAACTTTGTATTTTGTAGTTCAGAAATTTTCTTGTTGATAAAAATTTTTAAATGAAAAAAAACCACATTTGTTGTTAATCAGATCTTTGAGATGAGATGCAACCCATCCATATTGTCTTCATTCTAATGCTTACCCTAAAATTGGGTTCCAGTCTAGGTATCAATCAATAAAATATGGGGGGAAACAAATAGTCCTGTTGGTGTTTTTAATTGAAATTCAATGTGATAGCAGCAAATTTTCTGCCTAGATGGGATGCACTCTGTGCCAACAGTCGCCTTAAGCATCTCAATGCTGTGTTGAAGCCAGGGCACTGCAGAGTATCCTCTCTGCCACAGGCTTTCTGATTCAGATGTTGGTTGTAGGTAATCTGGTCCACCTTCAGGGGGCTGGATCTGACATACAGCTTTGATTTCATGATCCAGAGACTAAAGACTTCAAGAGTATAGAATTCACAACAAGGTTTGGTTGTTTATGAGAAAACACATCATATTTGTACTTATACTGCAGGAGAATTAACTAAGATATAAGCTATATAAAATCCAGACAATTGAAGATTTCATTTCATTTTTTTTGTGTCTAAATAATACACGCATATTTTAAAGCTTCTGAAATTTGTACCAGAAAAAAAGTCTTGTAAACATTATCGTATTCTTCTCAAGTCTGTGACTAATCAAAATGAAACTTAATAAGTTGAGTGGTACACACTCTATGCAGTCATCTGCTTCCTGGCCTTGCAGACTTAGCTTGTAATTTCTTTTTGGTCAGCCTAACTCATAGAGAGAAACACCATCATGTCTGTGCTTGGCAAGGCTAATCTGGGTATTTGCTGGCATTCAGTTATGGGTTCTTCTAAAGTCTCCTTCTTTGTTTTACCGGATTTTCCTAAAGCATGAAGATCTGTGCTGCCAACTTCAGCCCTCATTGTTCCCCTACAGAAAGTACAATTCAGGTTCCATGCTCTTCAGAATTTCATATTTCTCTAGATCAGGCTTGCTTGATGCCAATTCCTTCTTTCTATCTGTTTCTTCCATGAAGAAATTACCCTTTCCAGGAGCAAAGGAGTTGATAAAACTCTGAAGGTCCTGTTTATTTCATCTTGTTTACTCTGTGAGGGCAGGTGAAGAGAGTAGGAGAAAGAAAGAACGGTCAGGAAGATGTATCTAATGATTTAAGAAAAAGATTTCAAATTGCAAATTAAAACCATGTTTATTTCAATAAGCTTTAAAAGCTAAAACACACACACGTACACACACACATATATGTCTAATTCTGAACCAATTTTGTGATCCATAGAAAATGTAAATTAAAATAGTTAATTTTGCCTTTCAATGAAAGTAAATTTTGTCAACCATTTTCTCATGAAAACATTTTAGAGCTAAACCGACAACAAAATGACATCTTTAGAAATGTGATTAGATTTCCTAAAAGAACGTCCGTCTGTCTAGAGAACAGACTTGGCATTTTTAAGCATGGGTCCACATCAGCGCTTTTCTTCTGCAGGCAGGACGATGTAGTGAGCAGAATATGAGATTCTGGAATTAGAGGAACTGGACAATGCTCCCAGCCTGGCCTAGCAGCCCTATGACCTCCGCGTAGGTCATTTCATCTGTTTAAGGCTTTTTCTTCTCACCTGTTAAATAAAACGGGGGTGGGGAATGAGAAGGACCTTTCAAGTTTGGTGCCCGGGTCACATGAGCAGTGTGAGTGAAAGCGCTTTGTTGACTATGAAACAGCATATGAAGTCAGTCATTTTATGCCAGATGAACCTGAGTTAGAGTACACGAAAACAAATAGATGCCTGGTAACACCTACAATAACCCTGTTCTTTTTTAAGTCAACAAATTGTCAATGTGTCTTGAGTTTTTTGGATAATGTCTAAAATTACTCAATATGGAAAAAAAAAAGAAGCTTGTTTTAAAGGCCATCCCTCCCCTTGAAGCTGAATCATATGACTTTAACCTCAAATTTTGCCACGCATTAGGACCACTGTCCCCTCCTTCAGAGAAGCCGGTTTACCCTCGATTTCTGTAGATGATATCGGGAGTAAGTCCCAGCATGTGGAATCCGCTAACCTCTTGGACACAGCGAGCACAGTGCCAGGGTTCTCTACTCTGCTTGGAGGTGTCCACGAGACTGCTTCACTCTTTAGAATGAACTTCTAGGTCCAAGTGAGCATTTAATATATGACGTTAATATAGACACTTTGGGGGCAATGTCACAAATACGTTTAATATTTATCATGACCTTGAGCCTGTCCCCCCTGTGATGAATTATTTAAGGAACCCAGTTACCTGCAACTCAAGGCATACCAGAGCACTGCTCTGAAAACATCGGCACTGCAGAGAATCGCAGATGCAGATTATGATTACTTCTGTCTGGGAAACAGGGAAGGATGCTTCATGGAGCCGATATTAAATCAACCCTTTGGATAAGGAAGGGCATGTCTGAAAGAAAAGTCACGGAGTCGTGGAGGAAGCAGTGCTATAACTTAGCAATGCTAGCAATCAACAATGGCCTCCTTCTTGTGTATGTGGTATGGGGTGTAGAGAACCAACACTAATTATATAGTAAAATATTGACAAATTTTATCCATTTTTGCATTAAAATTGTTTTAGAGTTAAGTTCCTAAATTCCAGAAAACACCCACACAATAAGCAATCGATTATCCTTAAGCTAATGGGATTAGGTAAAGTTAATTGGTATATCATGTTATTTTATGTATCAGTTATTATCTGACTGCAACAGAGACTGACTCTAGCTAATTCAGTCAAGAAGGAAGAACAAAGGAGATGAGAAGCTGTCCTCACTAACAGATTGGTATTCTTTGTAAGGTCAGCTAAACTAGGTAATTTCATTCAATATGGAGGTTCAGCTTTACCCAAAAACTCATCACACCAACACCAACCATTGGTCCATACCCAGATTACCAAGCTGCAAACATGTAAGCTGAACCATGCTCAGTGTCTTGCTAAAACCGATACAGAGTATGTGGTACCATTCTAAAAGTTCTGTCCCTTTCCTAAAATCATATTCTTCCATTATAGCCTCTGTTTATGTTCTCTTCCTGCTTACTAATTTTTCTTTACTCTCCAACCACAAGTGCCTGTGTGCACCAGTGCTTAGATATTTTTTCATGGCATTTGGAGGTGGGAGCATTTACTTTTCTGCACTGTTCTGACTTGAATCTAAATGTGCCCCAAAGGCTTCTGTTTCAAATAGTCCATAGCTTGTTCTCTTTTGACGTCTCTGTGCCTCTATGAAGTAGGACCTAGTTGTTGGAAATAGATCGCTATGGATGGACCTTTGAAGGATGCACTCATTTCTGATTCTAGTACCAGTCTCTGCTTTCTGGCCAGCCGCACATGAACAGCTGCTCCAAGTACTTCCCTGTCACCGGGGATGCAGTCACTCCCCCTTGCCTTCTGTGTTACAGTGAGCTGAAATCCCTCTAAAACATGATCCAAAATAAACCTCTCCTTCCTTGATGGTCTCTATCAGGCATTTCTTCACAAGAAACAACTAATATGATGCCTTCCCTGCCATGATACTCTGCCAAGTCACAGGGCCGTGAGCCAGAAAGCCATCAGACTGTGGACTGAAACCTCTGAAATTATAAAGCAGAATATCTGTCTGTCTGCCGTCTGTCTGTCTGTCTGTCTGTCTGTATCCCCTCTAAGTTTAATTTCTCAAATACTTGATCACAACATCTGGAAACTGAGCTTCGTCATGGTAAACTGTGATGACTCACTTGAAGACGCCTCTAACAGGCGCTGATTTTGTTTTCCTCTTTTGGTTTGTTTGTTGCTTGGCCTGGGTTTTTTTTTTTTTAATCACCTGAGGACTCTCTTTTAAAGGTCTGTTCCACTGCGCTTACCTGGTTAACGCCTGCACACCCTGCCAGTCTCACTGTATTCTCAGATTCCTTAAGGACAGTTTCCACTAATGGTTCCCAAAGTCTTAATGTGTCAATTCCCTTGGGTATCTATACTTGTCCTGTCAAATTAGTCATATAGAACAGCAATTCCTTCTATTGATTTGGATGCCAAAGTTTGAGCTGTTGTAATTCTATATTTTTGTCCAGGGTTGGTTTATGTTTTACTCCAGAAAGCATCTTTTATATTTAAACCTCTCAATGCAAGATGCTGATGCATGCCAGATGCTTTAAATACATTATTTCATCAATTTTTTAAAAATCATGTTTGAAAATATAGGCTTATAAAGCATTTAGAAAGTGGGGACAGGAAGATCGGGAGTTCAAGGACAACCTCCACTATATGAGAACCTGTTTCAAAAAGCAACAACAAAAAGACAAAATAATGAACAATAAACAGATGTATGAGTAAGATAAGTTATCAAGTAAAGAAACAGTCACTTAAGGAATTCAAGCAAACCATTTATTGTTAGCCAGATTAGGGTTGCAGCAGTGGTTTCGAGCACTTGAGTCAAGTTCTTGGAGAGAAGGGCTTCCTGTCAGAGGGGCCTTATACATGGGGTGTCTGGGTTGCTGGAAGGACAATGGGATCCGTCCAGAACACCGCTGTTTTTCCAGATCTGGTTTTACCAGCTTTGGTTTTGAGAGCATTCCATTCTTTGCATCAGAGCCCAACAGAGGGATAAAAGTCATTGGGTTGTGACATGATTTTGTCTCCAGACTAAAATCTGTGGTTAGGTTCTGTGTTTTGTTTCTGGTTTATGTCTGGCAGAGCTAAAGACGCAATAATTATTCTCAATATTAATGATCTGTATAAGAAACCAAACAGAAGCAATTTTTCCTTTAAACAACAGCAACAGAGGGCACAGCGTAAGAAACGAGGGTCTTTTATCAGCCCACAGCCCCTTTGATATATTAGAAAAAGCACTCTGCCTGGTGAATTAATCAGGTGAATTCCCGAAGATCCAGGTCAACCCTGGAACCCATTAAACTAGATTTTATTTCAAGCATTGTGTCTTATGCCTATAATCTCATATCTCAGGATGAAGGCAGGATGGTTGCACTTTTGAGGCCAGCCTGGGCTGCATAGGTAGTGAGAGTTCGCTTCCCCTTTCTGTGCCCTCCTCAACACCAAAAAAAAAAAAAAGCAAAAAATGAAACAAAAAAAGAAGGAAGGGAGGAAAGGAAGGAAGGAAGAAAGGGAAGGAGGAAAGGAGGGATGGAGGGAGGGAGGAAGGGGGGAAGAAAGAAAGAAGACAGAAAGAAAGGTAAAGAAATAGATTTCCAAATCCACCTTCTCTTTGGCTGGGCATGCTTAAGTTTCAGTGCACAAAATGTATAACCATATATGTCAGTCTGGTTTATATCATAGGTCTCCCTTTTGTGGCATGTGTGTGTGTGTGTGTGTGTGTGTGTGTGTGTGTGTGCGTTTCTGTGTAGGAAGGAATAGTGTCCTTTTGTCTTTCCTAAGAAATTTCCATTTCTGTCTAGCTTGTAAAGATAGCAAGTGAAAGCATCTATTGATTTTACTTTATTCACTGTCCATGTCACTCTACTCCTCAAGGACACTGGGTTAGATTGATGGGTTATTATTTTCATCCCTATATTATGACTTATATATAATTTATATCAGATATTTTCAATGTTTAGAAACAAAACTATCAAACCCTAAAACATTATATGAATTCTCTAATAATTTTCATCTTTTGTGTTTATTAAGCCTCTAGAAAAATAGTCAAATATAGTGTCACACTCGGGTGAATTCTATTTCTTTTCTAGTTGTGTGCTGGAGTACATATTTACATGTGTACATGCACAAAAATGCAGAAACACGCTCACACAAACTGCTCTCCTGTGTTGTTTTGGGATTTAAGGGTAATCCAATTCAAAGGGTGTAGGAATTCTGCTAGAATTAATGTCTATACAGATAATACCAATTAATGATTGAAAATGATCATGCCAATAATTGTGTTCTTACATTTTAATTCACTTTTACAGGTATTTGCTTATTTTACATATGTATGTGTATGGCTGTGCTCATGACAAGGCACATGTGTGGAGGTCAGCGGGCAACAGGGTGATCTAGGGAGGACTAGAGAGCAAGGGAGCACTTGGATATTTTGGGAAATAGCACAGCACGGAAAGTCGAGCGCAAGGGCTCGGAGATGTGCCTTAGATTCCAGCTTTGTTTTTTCGGTTTTGGAAAATCTCAGAGGCATTTGAGTTTCCTTCATTTCCAATATCCCTTACTTTAAATGGCTGTTGCATGGAGAACACCTAGCACCGAGTGCCTGGGTTATTCGCAGTGATTGGTAAATGACATCTTTTCCCTCTGTGAACATTCTCATCAGAAACAAAAAAGTTTCGAAAGTCCCGTCTCTGTTGATTTAGAAGCTCCAGGGACAGCGAGGGTAAATAAAAGCGTGGAGAGTTTTGAATTTGGGTGACATTGCCAAGGGTGTCTACTAAGTTATATACTACATGTTTCCGACGAACTTGATCAGGCAAATATCAGGAATAAAAATAGCAATGATGACAGAGAAATGAGTGTATTATTTTCTGTCCAGTGTAAGCTTCGTTTGCTATGTGGCTTAAGTAAATGATTTTTAAGTGTTTACAGTAAAGGTAAACATCAAGTGTGACTGTTTCTGTTTGAAAGCTACAGCAGTAGCAAAGAGATGAGGGACTACCTTTGAGGCAAACAGAACTGGCGCACAGAAGTCCGGAGTTCAATTCCAGCTTTGAGAGCTTGAGAGACTCTTTCCTCCCTTGCACTTGCTGTGCTCTGCTGGACTAAGGGCTTTGTCCTTGCAATTGGTACAGTGGACATCAATAGGTGGCTTGGTGACCTTAGTGAATAACAGATTCTTTGCTGCTGACTTCACAACCGCTGGTGGAATCCCACAAACTCTTCTCCGCCTTGACCCGGAATCCCTTTAGCTGATCGGATTATTTCCATAGATGTGGATTTCAATTCCATCCAGTAGCAACAAGATTCAGCTTAACAAAGGAGATGAGCTGTGCTAGAGGTTTTCAGAGAGGGGTTTGTGTCATAACTTTTCAGTTAGATGAATTTGGATAATAGAATTAATAACATCTGTCCAGTTCAGGAAGAGAAAAAACTTTTATTTGAGGAGTAGGCTTTACTTCTTATGGATCTTGTGTGAGATTAAAAATAAAAGATCCCAAAGGAAAAAAGTTCCATTATACAACTAGGACAGGTCATAATATTGGGACATATTGAAGATGAATAAGACATAAACAATGGGAGGAAGAGGCAGGACTCCAACTCAGTGATGAGGTTAGAGTCACCAGGAGGGGAAATGCATGGACAAAAGAGGATATGATGAGGCCCATCAGTGAATTCAGGAAGTTCCTTGAAAAGTTGAAAATCACTGATTTGAGTGGGGGTAATATGCTTGCTTGCAAAAGATGGAGGGGAGGGGTGGAGTTCAAGCTCATATAACAAAGGAAAGCATCAGACAACTTGGAAATAGATCAATAGTATCATTCAAGTAGAACACAGAACAGAAAGTAAACAGAAAGTAGAGCCTTTGTTGAGTGACAGATTTTACTGAGGAGACACAGCACACACGTTTTTTTTCACCCCAGAAAGGAACACTGACCGAAGTAGCACCAGCACCGCTGTTCTCCTTGGTCATCCATTGTGTTCTCATTAGGGCTGCTAGCAGGAATATGGATGAGCAGCGGTTACAGACAGGGAACAGGGATCAAAAGCAGCTGCATCATCCAAAGGTCCACTGCAACACAGGCTGTGATTCGTGAAAGCCGCAAGCCTGGAGCCCCCCTGGGCCGCTTGCAGGCTGCAGTTCAAAACTCTCTCCTCTGCGGCCCATAGTGCCTTCCCCAGTGGACTGCTCATTGCTTGCATAAAATGGGAAGATCTTCCCATCTGCTCTCCAGAAGACCTTCCAAGTTGCCTTCTCCCAGACTTCTGACCTTTTATTTACCTCCTGGGTCTCCTGAGCCGCCTCCTCTCCTCCTGGATGGGGTGTTTAAGTTCAGAGGAAATGGCTGTACAACTCCTGTATGCTCCCCTTTCCAATGCTAGCATTTTCTGCTCCTTCCAAACCAACAGGGCAGAGTTCATTATGGCATGGTGTGTGTGGAGTTAGCACCAGATTCCGTGGGTTAACGAGTTCAGTACCATATCGTGGTTCCCCATTTCCCTTGGGATTCCCAGGCTAACTTCCCAGTTAACTACAAATTTGGTGATTCCCCGGATATCCCTCTATAGGTTCAGTATTTCCATTGAATCACTCACAGAAACCCACATAGTGCTTTAATACAATGATCAGTCTGTTGTAGAGGATAGAACTCAGGGCCATCTGAATGGAAGGATCCAAACAAGATATAGAGGGTGTGGGGCACGGTGCAAGGCAACTCTGTAGCACATGGTCCACTCAGCAGTGGGATGCTCTATGACCTCTGTTGTTTAGATACTTTATCAAAGTTCCTTATGCAGACATGATTAAGTCATTGGCTATAGGTGACTGAACTCATTCTCCAGCCCTTTTCTGCTCCTGGGGAGGGTAAAGATTACTGAAATTGTCAACCTGTTAGTGAGTGGGCTAGTTTTTCTGGTGATTAGCTCTTATCCAGAATGTATTTAGGACTACGTCATCATAACATACAAAAACAAATAATAACTAAAACTCAGCCGACTAAGCAAATAAAAACCATTTATGAATACGTAAGTCCAAGGGCTTTAGGACTGTTGTGTCCAGGAACAAGAGACAAAGACCAGGAATACATCTATATTTTATGATATCTCACCTATCTAACCTTATCAGTAGTCATCTTAAGTGTTAATGAATTAAGCTTGTGCTGTCCAGTATGGTTCCCACCATCACACCCAGAACTATTCACATAAAATGTTATTTATAACGCCATTCTTCACTTGCATTAGTTGCACTGCAGCAATCACATGTAGATAAGAGATAGCATGCTTGATAGTGGAGATGAGAACATTTTCTCCCAGAAAGTTCTACTGGGCCATGCTGTAATCTGAAATTTCAGAATAAAATTCTCTTTTAAAAAGTAAGACTAAAGGATGCGATTTAGTGGTATTGCCTGGCTACCGTGTTTCAGTGATACCCTGAGGTCAATTAATCCTTTGTAGCACACATATACACAAAAATACAACCCAATTATGTGCTCTCTGTAAAAGGTATACTTACTTATTTATACATTTACATACTACAGTTCTGGGAAGTAAACTCATGGTTTGTGTGTACGAAGCAAGTGATTTATCACTTGGCTTATCCCAGGCCCAAGAAGCACATTTGAAAGGTAGGCACATAAAAAGATATTTTGTGCAAGGTGTGTGCAGGGATGCTGTACTATGTTAATGTCAGCTAACACAGTCACTGAAACAAAATATTATTAGAATCAGATGGAAATAGCCTATTATGATAAAAGGCAGAATGTCATAATTTTAAATGTCCATATACCTAATAGTAATACAGTACCCAAATATAGAAATCAAATCTAAGACAATTAAAGGTAAAAATTTTTAAAAAAAAAAAAAACCTATAACCTTATTTGGAAATTTCAATATCCCCATGCCACTAGCTTATGTAGCAAGCCAGACAAAAGAATAATTAAAGACATAAAGGATCAGATCAAGACTATCAGTCATCATTGCCTAGCTTGTGTTTGTGGAACACAGAAAAATCAGTATTTATATTTGTAGAGAATTTAAAATCTTTCAATGTTTTTATTAGGCAAGATGTTCTATCACCAACAACTTAAGGTCTGTCTTAAGAAGGTAGAAACGGAGTTGGGAAGATGATTCGATCATTAACACATTACTGGGGACCTGAGATCACATCCCTGAACCCACATAGAAAGTCAGGCACAGAAGTGAGTCTCCAATCCAGGCAGAGACAGGAGGGTCCCTGGACCCTCAGAGTTGTCTTACTCTGAGTCTAGAGGCATCAGGAGACCCTGTCTCAAGAAACAAGGTAGGGAGCAGCTGAAGAGGACTCTTGCTTGATATTGACCTCTGGCTCCCACACACATATTCCCATGTACACACAAGAAGCTAGAAAATGGAAAACAAAGAGAAAACAATGAAAAGGGAAGAAGTAAAGAGCAGAAATCAATGAAACAGAGAAACCAATTGAGAAATATAAGCAAGTGAAGGGGCAGGGAGAATTCAGGGGGTTGGGGATGTCAGCTGTGAGGACCACAGGTCTGCAGTGAGAACACCCACAAGGTCACCACATCTTTGTAAGGACACACAGTCCTTCCAGAGGTTGTCCAAATCGTGTTGTGAGGCCGTATTATTTTTAACAGTATTTTGAAATTTAAAGTATTAGTATTTACTCAAAACCATGCATTTGTGCTTCTGACTTCTCTCTTTCTCCACTTAGCTTCATTAGAAGAAAACTCTACTTGGCTTTCCACTGGTATTCCCTTTGTTAGTTCTCAGCAGTGTGTGAATCTATGCAGATTCTAGGCATGGGACAAGGGGCATGGGGCAAGAGGCAAGGGACATGGGGCAAGGGGCATGGAGCATGGGGCATGGAGCATGGGGCAAGGGGCATGGAGCAAGGGGCATGGAGCATGGGGCATGGAGCATGGGGCATGGGGCATGGAGCATGGGGCATGGAGCATGGGGCATGGGCATGGGGCATGGGGCATGGGGCATGGAGCATGGGGCATGGGGCATGGAGCATGGGGCATGGAGCATGGGGCATGGGGCATGGGGCAGTGCCTTCAGCTCTCCAGCTTTTCTCAATGCAAAACCAAGAGATTGTCTGAAAAAAACCTGTTGGGCTGGAGGTTGAACCCAGGACCTTGCACATGCTGGGCATCTTCTGCTCTGTCCCTTCTTTTAAATTTGGAAGTGAGGTAGACTCTCACAGAATTGCCTAGGAGCCTTGAACTCATTTTGTAGCACGGGCAGGCCTTGACTTTGCATTCCACTTGGCTCCCTCTCCAGAGAAGATAGGATGACAGGCTTGTTCCTCCAGGCCCTGCAGTCGGCTCCAAGCTGTGAAATTTGAGGATGACTCACATGTTGTAGAATGTTGGTCAAATGGTACACAGTTCCAGTTATACAGATTGAATAATTCTGGGGATTCAGTTACAGATGGTGACCGGAGTCAGCAGAGCTGTATTTTATACTTGAAGGTTTACTATAAAAAAATACTTTTCTTAATTAAAAAGTTCATAAATGAATTTTCCCAAACTCCTTTAGACCCACCCCTAATCCCTTGACCCAACAACTTTGATACCTGGAATTTTCTAAAGGAGGTCTTATTGCTATATGCAAAAAAAGTATCCAAAGTGATGATATCTTAAATAGCCTGACTGTGAGAATCAGTTAAAATTACATACATATATTAAAACATCAAATATACTGCATCCCTTAAATATCATTTTTATTTGTCTGTTATACCATGATAAACCTTTTATCCATTATAACAGTACAAACGTTGCAATTTTGTATACAGACAATTATATGAGGAGGGATTCCATTTGAATTTTAAAGTTTCTTACTTTATTTTTATTACTGTTATTTTTTTTTACTTCAGTAAGAGTTTTGGGTATGGTACAGATGAGCAGCAACACTTCATTCTATATAATTTGACCAGAATATTCTTTGCTTCATTGTATTTTTTTCTTTTGTTTTTAATATGAACAGAAGCCAGAATACTTGTAAAACATACAAGATAATTTCATTATGCAGCAACATTATATATATATATATATATATATATATATATATATATATATATATATATATTACGGTAGGTTTTTCCTGCCGGCTGCCAGCCCGCTAGCCCTCCAGCCCGGCTGCCGCCGGTCCCGCCACCACGGTCCCGCCGCCATGTGAGCCTCAAATAACACTCAGAGACTCTGTATTTGATACAATCCTGTTGGCCATTTACCATTATTGTTTATGGGTTAGCTCTGTCTTAATTATTAACCCATTTCTACTTATCTAAGTATTTCCATGTGGCTCATCTTTTCCGGGAGCTGCGGCTGGTGTCTTCCTTCCTCCCTGGTCTACGTCTTGACTCCTCCTTCCCACTTCCTCTTTCCTCCTTGTCTCTTAGCCCCGCCTATCTTGCTATCTCATTGGCCCAACGGTGCTTTATTAATTAACCAGTATGGGAAACATATTTACAGAATAACATCTCCCATCATATACTCATTATGCAGCAACATTTTATATAATATATATATATATGTATACATACACACACACACATATATATATATATACTCATACATGTTGGCTATGTCAGAGGTTAGACTTCAGCTTGTAAGATCAACCTGCACTCAGTAAGACACGTCATCTGCAATGATGCTTGTGCAACGTCCCCCACTCCTACCCTAACACACACTCAGCACCATTATGGAAAGGTTGTATCTTGTCAGAGACGAAACAGGAGGACAGAAATAACAGACATTGTTTGAGTCAGACATCTCTGGCATGTTTCGGATGCCAGCTGTGGCCCCTAGAGTTTCTGCAACCTCAATTCAGCCTCTTCATGGGTTTCCATTTCAGTATTGTAAATAACTGCTGGTATCACACAGCATGGTGTGCAATGGCCTGTAGTGCTTTTGAAGAATTGCGTAAGTGAAGCACCTGGCACCTAGGAATCCCTCCTGGATGCCCTAATTCTAGAGGCTGGGCAGTTAGCAGTTTTCCCCATTTTGTATTTTAAGAACCAGTGTGGACGAATAAAAGGAAGAAGGTCTTTCTTTAGAGACATGGGGCCGGAGAGATGCCTCAGTAATTAAGAGCACTTGCTGCTCTTTCAGAGGGCCAGTGTTTGATTTCCAGCACCCACATAGTGACTCACAGCTGTCTATACATCCAGATGATCTGACACTCTCCTCTGGCCTTCATGGGTACCAGGCATACATGTGGTAGACATACATGCATTCAGGCAAATCACTCAAATATTAAAAAATAAAAGTACACAAAACTAGGTTCCACTCTTTTTTGACATGCACTGACACTTCTACTTTCAACAGATTATTAATCCCCTTAGGGTTTCTGTTTTCCCGAAGGAAGGAAGGAAGGTTGATCATCTGTCATATCCATAGACACATGAGGAAGAAATCAGCATCCAGAATACTGCCCAGGACTGCTAATGCTCAATTAGGCTTCAGTTATTTCATATTGGTGTTATTAAGATTTTTGTTATTAAGATTTTATTTGCAAGGTCAGATGTGTTCAGTGGATGGAAGCCTGCAGGATTACCGTCGGCATTGTTGGGGCTCAGATCACTTTCTGGTTCAAATGCTGGGTATTTAATTTTATCTCTGCCTCTGTGCGTGAATCTCACTGCTTCGGGTTCTGCAGAGCTGAGAGATGCTTCACATGCTCAACGGATATTGTTCTGCCCAGCTCTAGCATTTACATCTCATGATGAATGACGGCTGCTCTATTAAGATTTTTAAAGTTTCCATCCAGACAACTCTGATCAGTAATTTCTGCTGCTTGCTTTACAATGCACCAGGGTGTCTGATCAGTAGGTATAAAGCATTATTTATTTGATTAAAATTCCTTTAGCTTAATTTTCTTGTTGCTAGTAGCAACCCACAAAAGATAGGTCTCAACCAACAACTGCCACAATGATCAACACACGTGTTTTATTCTTTCCTGGGCTGTGGTTTTAAAATAGCTTCCCCAGTGATGATAGCAATAAAGGCAACTGTTGTTTATTCTGCCTTAGACATATCAGCAAACCATCTCCTAAACAGCCTGTCCTACTAATGAACCTTTCCCTGAGGCTTCAGAGGCAGTCCTTAGGCCCCATGAACTGCTGCTATGTTCACAGCTAGAGGGACGGTGATGGTGTTTGTATTATAGACATTACCTTCTAATTTCTATAAACTGATGCAGAAGATGTTTACATCGTCTCGAAAGCTACTGTCCCTTGATAACGTGCAGCACCTCTTTGTGAATCGGGTTGTTCTGTTATAAAGATGTGCTGAAAGCATTAAAGGAGAATAAAAATAAACCCCTGGTGGGGCTGTTTGTAAATGACAGTGAAATTCTATTAAGCAGCTTTCTAAGGGAAGATGAAGAGCATCTTTGTCAGCAGGAAAGTGTTGCTGTGGAGAAACAGGACGACTCTTTGAGATGGTTATTGGGTCTTCTGAAATTAGACCTAGTATACTGAAAAAAAAAAATCAGAGACCATGATGGTTATTGGGGTTCATAGGCATCGTTGCTGGGTAAGCCTGTTGGTTGCTTCTGTCCATTGGAAACTTCCATGGTGACTTTTAGTATCGTGGAAGCTAGGGGGAGGCATTCAAGTCAACAAAACCCAAGTGAAGTAGCATGTGGCATGATAGTTTCACTCTTCCCAGATACTTTGCTCCTATGCAAGTCAATAGAGAGGACCCTGTAGTACTTACTTGATTTCTGCTTAGTATGATGTGATGGCCATGCCCTTCTGTATGCTGTGAGTATGTTTCTCTTGTTTGTTGATGAATAAATGATGATTGGCCAGTAGCCAGGCAGGAAGTATAGGTGGGGCTACCAGATGAGGAGAATACTGGGAAGAGGACACAGAGAGAAGCCACCAGGGAGATGCCACTGAATGAGTAACATTCTGGAGCACTATGGGGAAGCCACAGCCTCATAGCAATACATAGATATGGGTTAATAATTAGGAAAGTGCTAGCCAATAAGAAGCCCGAGCCATCGGCCAAACAGTTTATAATGAATATAAGCCTCTGAGGGTTTATTTGGAACTAAATGACTGTGGGACAGAACAGAAACTCTGTCATCAATGATGCTCTGTGTCGGACTCACACTATGGAGGGATTTCAGAAAGAAGACGTTTACCATATTGACTCCTGCTGTTTGACAAGCCTCTTTGTTCATAATGGAACCTGCTAAGTTGCATGTCTCACGGTCCAGAGCAGGACTCATACCCAGAATGGTGAAGAATGTAACGTAGTCACCAAGGAGGATAGGCCCCTGGCAAGCAGAGGGTAGCTGCTGACAGAGTACCTCATAGACATCTGGGATTTAATGGGACTCACTTCCAACGTGGGGAAGCCCTTAGCAGCAAGCTGTGACTCAGGAAGCATGGTTCTGGGAAGACCTCTGGAATGGACAAGAGAAGACAGCCAAGGAGAAAAAGCCAAAAAGCCAAAAAGGAGGATCCAAAACATTGTGTCACTTCATGAAGTTTCCCAAGATTAACACCCAAGACTTTCTCCAATAATAGCAATTTTTTAAAAAAGCTCTGCAGTTTAGTGAAAGTCAATTTTCCGTTTGCCTTCTGTCTCAGTTTCCACAGGGCTGCAACCGTGTCTTCTTCCTCAAGTTTGCCCGGGGCAGTGAAGGTGGGCACTTCCCACCTGAATATTTGCCCGTGAGAGCTGCCAGGGCAAAAGCTGGTAAAGATGACTCAACTCTCCACCGGATCCTGATCTTTCCTTTCCTCCTCACTAACACTAAGAGCAAAGGAGGGCCCCGATGTCTCAAGGACAATTTATCCTTAGCATGGCACTCTATTATTAAAGCAGGAAGTGATTTGCACATAAAACAACAAACAAAACAAAACCAAGACCCACAGGCCTAGGCCCTGACCACCTGGCAATCCTTTTACTGAGTGTGTGTATTGCAGCCCTGCCCACCTTGGGTTCCCAGGGAAGTCACAAGGTCCTATCTCTTCTGGGGCTCGGGAGAAGTGTGGCTTCAGCTCAATTATTCCGATTCGCTAGGCTCTAGACAGCTCAGTTGCGTCCCTTTGATTTCCTCTGTTTTCATTTGGACCCGGGACACACACTGCCAATTTATGGCCCAGCCCTTTTCAACTTGGCTCTGCCACTTAGGAGTGATGGAAGCCTGGAGGTGGAGGTCAGGCCCTTTAAAGAATTAACTAACCAATTGCTTTTATTTTTATTTTACTGTTTGTTTTCTTTTCTTTCTTTTATTTTATATTCTTTTTCTTGTTTTCTTTTTTAGAGACAGGGTTTCTCTGGGTATCCCTGGCTGCCCAAGAACTTGCTACATAGAGCAGACTAGCCTAGGTTTCAGAAATCTGCCTGCCTTTACAACCCGAGTGCTGGGATTAAAGACATAACCCACCACACTAGGCTTTACAAAATGGCTTTTAGACCAGCGAGCTTGTATTTATAGAAAATGCTGCTGACAACTGAACTCCACTGTTGTAGATGAGAAACCCTTGTCTTAGATCATTTGCATTTCTTGGTAAACACCTGACACAGGAAATGGGAATTTATAAAATTAAAGGGCCATGCCTGTTTAGAATAGTGTTCAGTGGTACTTCAGGAATAGAGGGGTGCTTGAAGAGTGAGAAATTCTTGAAGCAGAAACTATATTCTTCTTTCTGCTTTATATCTTGGGATAAAATCAGCCCTGGGAAACACAGGCCATTGGGGTGACTGAAAGGGCTCAGAGGAGAAGAGAATTGCTAAGTAGGCAGGGGTGTCTCTACAGTAGCTAGAGAAAAGCTCCTGATACATGACCTGAATGCGGCGAGTCTCCCAGAGTAGTTATAGATCATTAAAACATCCCCTTCTCTCATCTAGTCTACATTGACTTTTCTGAGTGTGGATTGTGTTGTAGTTCAGTAATCACAGTGCATCTTTAGTATTGGGAAGAAACCTTTGAGAGATCAGTGATCTTGTATTAGTTTACCATTGCTGTTGTAACAAATAACCACATAGATTCTGACTCTTTCCATGACTTTTGGTCTAAGTTCTTTGTTGATCTTCCTTTCTCTAAGCACAGAACTGTACAATATGTAAACTTTAACCTAAGAGTACATTTTACTCTACATCAGGGTGAATTCTTTATGTGGATATTCAGGTGGGCAATACACATTGTTTGTGGTTCTGAGAAAAATCAACATATAATTTGCACTTTTACTACTAGCTTTACATGACTAGGTGTCTTTAGTAAAGGTGCATGGATATTATTTTATTCTCTATAATATTTATCCTCATGCTTTTTTGTGCTTTCTTTACAGATTCCATGGAAAGCAAGGGAATCCATTACCACCTTGTACTTGGAATGAAAGCTATAACTGTAATTACTGAGATGATGTGATACCATGATCCCAGTGTTTCAGACCAGGATGGTTTTAGCCATACAGTAACTCGTCAGCAAATATTTAATATATCTGTCTCATGGATTCTCTCCTTGAAGAACCCACAGTTTACCAGAAGAAAGAGGTCATGCAGACAAGAGATTATTAACAACCCCTAGTAGAAAATTTGATAATGTGAATTCAAATCTTATTAGTAGATGACATTCAGACTCTAACATTCAAGCCAAGATGTTTCCCTGAGAACTGGTAATGAATATGACTTGCATAATGTTCACATTCAGAGCAGAGGATGTTAAGAATTATGAAATGGTAACACAAAATTTATATTTCAAAAAGTCTTTATACTTGTTTACATATTTTTTCTTGATGTCACCAAGAAATTTTATGATATTAATGATCAGGAAACAATGTACAGAATATTAAAATGGATATTTAAAGTTTGTTTTTGTTTAGTTTTTCAAGATAGGGTTTCTCTGTGTAGCCTTGGCTGTCTTGGAACACAGGAATTCTGTAGACTAAGCTGGCTTTGAACTCACAGAGATCTACCTGCCTGTGCCTCCCTGAGTGCTGGGATTAAAGGCATGTGCCATCACTGCTGGGTTTAATTTTTTTAAAAAATAAAACTATTAAAACATGTGTTTTGATTGTTGAGATTTTTTGTTTACATGATGCCAGTGATTGAGTTTACTTTTAGGGATATAAGGCTTTAGGCCATAGGAAAATCAATAATTCTTGCTCTTGATTAGTAAAGATTATGGGCAGATCCATGGCAGTTAATTATGCTATTAAAATAGTGTATGATTAAATCTGAAAATCCCAAGTACCCATGGTAAGAAGAGAATTACATAGTCACTGAAAAAGTTAAGGGGGATATGGATAAGCATCAATCCTTCCTTCCTTTTTTCTTTCCTCCTCTCCTTTCCTCCCTTCCTTTTCTCTTTTCAGTTTTATGTATATGAGCTTTTGCTTGCATGCAAGTATGTGTACTGTGTTCATGCCTGAGTCCCACAGACTCCAGAGAGAGCATTGTAGGAATATATTATTTATGATTTATTAAAGCCTGACTGAGGATTCAGAAAATCAAAGTCAGCCACAAGCCTTAGAAGCCAGGTACACATCTTTAATCCCAGGTGATGGTACACACATTTAATCCTAGGGCTCAGGATTAAGAGATAGACAGATATCTGTGAGTCTAAGGCCACCCAGATCTACACAAGAGTAAATCATTCAGAAAGAGCACTGTATTCACACCTTTAATCCTGATGACATCAGGGAAGTGTATAAGAACAGAAGCAAGGTCCCAGAGACACATTCCGTCTCCAGTCATACTGAAGATAGGAGCTTTTCTACATCAACCGCACTGAGGAGAGGCAGCAGTCTGAGACCTGGTGAGAGATGGTGGAGGATGATGGAGCCAGGACCAGCCCATTCAGCCTGAGGTAAAGGTAAGAAACTAGTGGCCCCCTGCTTTGCTTTTCTGATATTCAGCTTGAAGCTTGAGTCTCAATATCAATCTCTGGGTCATTTATTTTTCATGTTACGGAGCATCAAATCCCCTAGAACTGGAGTTACAGACAGTTGTGAGCCTACACATGGGCACTAAGAACCAAACCCATGTCTTCTGAGAGAACAACAATCCTCTTAACCACTGAGCCATCTCTCCAATCCCTCAGGATGATTCTTAATGACTGCCAGATAGTGGCACTTTAAGGACAATTCTTCCTTAAATGTGTATTACGATCGTGGACTCCTTTGAGGGAATGACCTGGGCAGGCTTAATGTAGACCTTCCGTTAAAATACACGGTTAGACTTGTGACATGGCCTCATGACACCTCCTTTTGCTTCCGTTAACCCATCTTTGGTTGTTTTCGAATATGGTGGTGCAGACCTTCACAATCAATGCAACCCATTGCTGTTTCGTTGTTTTGTTTTTTTAATTCATGTGTTTAATATGTGGCCACTGGAGCCAGGGAAGGGATGAAAACCATGACTTATGGCATTACTACTCACAATCACAACATCTTTACCAAACTATGCTCTATTCACCTTGAAAGCATGATTTTGGCAGACAATAAAATTCAATAATATAATTCAGTATTTAAAATTGTATATATGTATGTGACAACCCAATAAGGCTTTTTTTTTTTTTGTCTATTTTACTTGCTTGCATCTGTCATTGTGGCCACAGTGACTCTTTCTATCAAACTCATGTTGAAAATTAGGCTTCGATAATTGTTGATGAAGATGTTAAGACATTCGATCTGCCGTGATGACCTGACTATGAGTCTTATTGACTCGAGCTTCTGGTCAGGAAGAGATGAATAGTGGCCCATGCTAAAGCCGTGGGCATCTGAAGGGCATGGTCATGTTAGCGTCAAAGCCAGCCCGCAACAGACACAAGGCCTCGGTCTTTAGAAGTTGGGTGGAAGATTGTTCTGTGAGCTCACCAAGCAAAAGACTACACACTTTATCCTTAAAACAATTTGGTTATTATTTCTAAACAAGAAACAAATTTTGCTCTAAAACGTTTGCCGTTGGTTATTTAATTGATTTTCTTTTATTTGGAGAAAACTATTTCCAAGGCATGGACCTGCATTGGATAGTGTCCCTGCCTTGAAGGAGCTAACGGTGAAGCGTCAGGGAGCAGGTGGGTGACAGCGAAAGCTCAGCAGAAGCGGCACAGAACCCCTGCTTGGGGAAAGAGGCTCTGAACAAACGTAAACAGACCTGTGTTCAATCTCCCACTTACTTGACTGGTCTTAGAGTAGCAGAACTTGGCTAACTATCATCTCGGTGATTCCCTGTGGCCACTGTATACATTTAGTAAATGGTCGGAACCTGGTGTATTCCTGCCTCTGCCGTGTATGAGCCAAGTCCCTGGAAGTGGTTATTTAGTCTCTAGTCACTAGTTAACCTCTAGCTTTTTTTCTTTTTGCTTTTTGAAACACAGCTTCTCTGCGTAGCCCCCAGCTGTCCTGGAACTCACTCTGTAGACCAGGCTGCTCTTGAACTCACAGACACACCTCCCTGCCTCTGCCTCCTCAGTGCTGGCACTAAAGGTGTGTGCCATGGTGACCTGCTGCTTTTATGCATGTTTAACCACAGGTTTAGTACACAGAACTATCTACTGTTTAAGGAAAACTGGCGCAATTGGGTGTGGACGTAGACATATTGTCGGAAGCACTAGTGCAAAAGTTTTGGAGACTTGTTTTTTGTTTCTAGAGAGGCTTGGGGGTTGGAGAGCTAATGTAGTAGCAGAGCATGGCAAGGCCTGGGGTTGAATCCCCAGAGCTGCAAGAAGACAGAAGCAAGTGCAACGCGTCTCCTTTGCCCGACTTCACTTCCGGGTGGTTTTGCCTCGGTTCCCCTCTTACCTGTGTTTATGCTCCTTTGTTGGCGTTTCTAAGTCAGCAATTAGATGGGGATTTGAGCTTTTTATTGCCTTGCTAAAGTAAGGATAAGAATTCTCACCTTACTTAGGATGATCTGCACGGGTGTTTGCTGCTGAGTAAGTACTCATGAAACAGACTAGGCTATACGCTCATCTAAGGACATAACTGTGGCTTCTGTTTGTTTCCATTTAGGTTAAATAACCAAGGACTGTTGCCAAATAACAGAGACTCAGCTGCGAACACAAGAGCACACACTGGAACTGGCTTATGAAATGCAAGCCAGCTGGCTGCTTTAGGAAAAAGTCTTAGGGAAAAAATAGCCTTCCTCATCTAAGCCATAAATGGAAAACTGAATCTCCAGGCTTAACTGGTTTCCTTTTTATCCCGTTTGTTTGTTTGTTTGTCTGTCTGAGGTATACTTTGCTGAATAATTGCAACAACATGGAGAGAGTAAAACCAAGTGTGCTGGCAAATATCTCCAAGCAAGAACTTATAGATTATTCCACGTAGGAAACCGTCAATGCAGGGCCAGTCAGGTGATAGGAAGCAATGGGAAACTTTCTGCCTGATTGCCACATGTGTTCTTTACTTTTGTGTGTGTGTATGTAACATATATTATGTATATACATGAATATATATATAATCATGTATATACATGAATATATACATATATATGTATATACATATATATATGATCAGTATGTATTTCCACACCTTTTATGCTCCCAATATCACAGGCAGAGCTGCAAGCCTAAGAAACTTATCCCCTAGATTCCTTCACTTTCTTTGTACCAGAAATACTTCAGGTGCTATCCACCAAATGCCCACAGAAGATTCCAAAGGCATAATAGAGGCCCAGTGAGTACACATATTTAAAAAGTAAGAAATAATAATTCTCCAACTCATTGACTTTATTTTGGGAGTGTGAACAGTCTTCCTGCTGCCCCAGAAAACTGTGTTTGCTCAGCACTCACTGCATGCACTGACTCATTTATTAGACAAACGAGGTATAAGTGAATTATCCTTCTTCCTTCCTATTGCAAATGTGATGTCGTTGGAGAGACGAAACAGCATTTTGCAACAGATGCCAGTATTGTCATCTCTGAGTGGCACACGTTTAGCAGCAATAGTTGAGTGTCTTATTATGAATTTCTCACAGGGCAGAAACCAAAAGCTACTCCTCTGTAGCTTCCAAGATAAAATCCCACTGAGAGTCCGCGCTGAACATTCAGATAGAAGCTCAATGAGAGAGGTGATCCGAGTCTCATCATATGAAGCAGGACAAGACTGGGAAATGGTGTAAGTATTACCAAACAAAACCGTGGTCCCCCTCCGAGAGCCATTCAATATGGTGAGCTATCAAAAAGATCTTCCCTCTGATGAACTCATCCATTCCAACAGCATAGCAGTTCCTGGGACGATGGATTTGGATTCACGGTCCTTCGTCCCTGGGGCCAGAAGATCTGAAATAACTTCTCAGTAAGTTGCCTTGAAAAATTATTAAATTGTACCATGTCCTTTCTTTTGGAAAGATGTAGAATGCTACTAGTTGGTTAATCTCTTTACTCTTAAGGATGATTTTAAGGAGCCTGGCTATTTGATGTGATGGGGAAAAAAGAATCACCGCTATTCGGTTTAATATAAAACGAAGAGTTTCTCATGGTGAGCATGATGGTGTCTTTCATATTGCATTTTTTTAATGGTATAATTTCTGGGAGTCTTTCATTCAGACTCCATCTCATAGGGTCATATATGGTAGAATGTTAAAAGCAAACCTCTTTACAGAGGGTTTAAATAGAACCTCTCAGCCGCAGTCTGGCTGGTGTTTGGACTATAGTGACTCTGAAGTGTGTTTGTGCCCATAGAGTCGATACAAATTTAATTCCCTGCTCGATCAGGAGAGACGTATCTGTCCTCTCTTCTTGTCACTGTCCTGGTAAGTTTGGCAAACGGGCTATTGTCTTTCAGTAACAAGAATTTAGTAACTAGGTGGCAGTCTGCATTACATGAATTCTAAAACTGATGACTGGCAGAGATGATGGTTGAAAGAACAATATACTTTTTAACCATTGAAATTTGTGACTCACAAGAAGGTATTTGTAAACCACTGAACAAGGTAGGGGTCTCTCCTGACTTGTCTGGTGTTTTCATTTTGCTTTGGGACCAGGTCTACTTCAGCCTGTTGAATAGCTAGACTTACAAGGGTGTCTGTCCACCATCACACCTGTCTAAATTTCATTTTGACTGAAAATAGATGTCTTTTTAACTCAGCTGGACAGTTTTCCAGACTGCATTCTATAAGAAATAGTTAAAAAAAAAAAAGAGTTTAGAAGGTGCGTAATTCCCAGTAGCCAACCGTAGAAAGCAGCACAAGTGGTCGTCTACTGAGGAACAGATTAAGCCAATATGGGAAACTGATAGAACAATAACACAACATTATTGTATTGAAATTCTTTATGCGTAAGTCTTAAAAGGCACTACGCAAAGTGAAACGACAGTTGCAAAAGACAAATGTTCCATTATTAAGCTTCTGTGAAGTGCCCAAAAAAGTTAATATTCACGTAGATATAAAGTGGAATGCTAGCTTTCAGGGGTAGAGGGAACGGGGAATGAGAAGTTATGCCATTGGGCAGGGAGTTTCTGTTTGAGAGGATGAAAGTCTTCTGGATCGAGGTGGATTAAGACACTGTTTGCACAACAAAGTGAATGGACTTAAAGCCGCAAGATATATGCTTAAAACTGGCAAAAAGTAGCAAGTTATATGTTATGTATATTTTACCACAATTGAGAAAAATGAAAGGACAAAGTTTAAACTCATTTCAGTTGCATCTTCGTGTTTGGATTTTTTCTTAATTTCATATGGGATAAATTCAGCTTTTCCAGACTCTATGTTTTCTCTCCTGTAATGTTGACTAAAATGTGTCTGGAAGCTTTTGGCTTGTGTTAACTTATGTATCTTTTTTAGCATTCATCATTGTGCCTTTGAATTCAGAAATAACAGAGTTAAACTTTGGATTTAAGTTATGGTTTCAAATGCTAAATATAAATTAAGAAAAGCAGTATTCCATCTTTGAAAATTGCTTTTTGGAAGATTGTATACATCACCAGTTACATTAAAGATAGGAACACTGCATGGCCTTTTGCTTTCTGGATATATTTAGAAATGCACATTTAGACAATGAGTTGAAGACACTTATGAAATATTTTTTTACTTGCTAAGGCCCATCTATCTATACACCTTTCACCCTATTAATGTTTAGCAGTTTCTCATTCTTCTTTCACTTTTCTATAGTGTTATCACTGAGAGTGAGGCTTAATATTAATTATAATTGTTTGGCTGATGGCTCAGGCTTATTACTAGCTAGCTCTCACATTTAAATTTACCCATTTCTATTAATCTGTGTATCACTGTGTGGCCCATGGCATACTGTAGATGCTTTACTTTCTTTCTCCCTATATCTCTGCTTGGATTTCCTGCCTAGCTATATTCTGCCCTGCCATTGGTCAAAGCAGCTTTATTCATCAACCAATAAAAGCAACACATATTCACAGTGTACTGAGGGACATCCCACATCACTATTGTGCCTTAAGAGTCTTGGTTTTCCTATTTACTTTTTGTTATAATAATTTTCAAGATTACCTCCATGTGTCAAAGTTTCAAGCCAATAATACCTGTGTGTGAATAATTTTACTATTGTTTCTGGAATTTAAAATAATCATCTGGCATTTTATAATTCAGGTTCTCATGCAAACACCTATGTGAAATTTATCTCGGGCTTTTACACCTACAATGGTGCTAAAAGATAGGGAGAAGACAGGACTGAAAGTATCTAGACATATTATTGATGGGCTCTAAAATTCCTTCTGTTTTTCCCCTTAGTATGATCTTTTTTATGTTAACAATCACTAACTTTTGGCTGAAAATGTCAGTATTGTTTAATTTTAGAGATGAAGCAATTTAGGATAAAACATTGGCTGTGGAGAATGCTTAATAGCTTGTAATGTTGCATTGAGCTTAAAAGTGAAAACAATTGAGGTGCAAGCAGACCAAAATTAATTTTAAAAGTATTATTTTAGGCCGTGATTATATTCAAACCGTGAAGTACAATAGGAGAAAGCTGATGGAGATTCAACTATTTTAGATGAGAGATGATGAAAGTAGAGGTCATAGTAAAGGAAGTCGAGATGGTTAGGAGGAGAAAGAGTGGGAGGAAAGGATGGCAGGACTTGGTACACTGGTCACAATACTTAAGGAATAAATCTCCTATTTTCTAGGAGAATGGAGATCCCACTTACCAAGATGGAAAAGAATGGGGAGGGAACATGCTGGTTTAAGGTCGCTCTGGGGGGAAAGCAGGGACCTGATTCTGTGCACATAGGTCTTGTGATGCCTTTAAGACACACAGACCACATAAACACCCTAATAGACAGACCTGGAACTGAGGTACAAAAACCAGAGGAAATCAACTTGGGAGCTGCCATAGAAACAGATGCAAAAACACAGAAATGGATGAGGGTATTGAAGGAAGAGAAGTTTAAACAGCTGTGTGTTAAGGTACTGCAGCATTTAAGGACCAGCTGCCAGAGGAAGAGCCAGCATTTCAGGGACAAAAGGAGTGGCCATACCAACGGGGAGGAGGGGTGCTGAGTGTGGTGTCTACGAGACCAAGAAGGAGGAATTCAAGTAATGAGCGCTAAAGAATGTGGGATGCTGAAAGGATTACAGTCCTGACTGTGCTTCTGGGTTTTGACAATAGGGAAGTCATGGTGGCCTTGGAAGGAGCAGTGTCTGTAATTGGATTATGGTAGGCCAACCACAAACAGAGAAGCTCATTTTGGAAGCTTCAATGTTGTTGTGGATGGGATCAGAGAAGCAGGGAGGTTAAGAGGGAGAGATGCAGCAACAGGAGATTATTTCAAGCATGAGCTCCGAGGCCATGTCTAAATGTTGCAAAGAACGATGTGTGTCCAAAATGATGCTGAAGATTCCTGGAGAGGAGGCAAGCCAAGGCTTATGCTTGTTCAGTAGCAGCATGCTACAGACATGATGTTCTTTAATCCATTTTAATCCTCACACTACCACTGGGAGATAGGTATCACAGATCTAACACCTTGTTACTTTTCAAATGGCTTAGGGAGCCCAGTAAGTATGGCCTCTGGCTTAATGTGTCTATTAGGGATACCGAAATACAAAAGCAAAGTGCGTATGTTTCTCTATTGCATCCCTTGGCTGCTGAGTTTGGTCTTAGCGGGAGGTCAAAGAAAACCTTCTTTCTTGCTCTTGCCCTCTGTCCATCCTTACTCTTATCTCTCCATCAACTCCTCAGAGCTGGCTTTATGACACAAGGCCCCCTTTATCTTCTGGGATCTCCCCAAGGCCAACAAGATCAATCTTGTGCCTTACAGCACATTTTGAGTTTGAGCGTTTGTTCACTAAACGTGGTGATTGCGCGCTGACTCACAGATACTGTACTGTGTAGTAAGGAGCAAGCCGATAAAGCCTGAGTACTCACCTAACTTATCAATAAAGCCTGAGTACTCACCTAACTTATGTCCAACGTGTCTGTGCAATTGGAGGTGTGTCCGTGTGATTGGCAGTTGAAGCAATGAAGGTTTAAAATAATAATTTCAAATAGTAAGAATAACGCATAAATATTCACTATTTCATCAAATGTGACCATTTCTGTCAGTGGAAACAAATCAGGACAATGTGACAGAGAATTTATTGAATGGGGCTTCAGAGTCAGAGGCCAGAAAGATCCCAATGTTTTGCTAAGAAAGCCCCTCCACTGAGGATAAATACAGAAAGAAGAGAGTCCCTGTTGACTCAGATGACAGTCAAGGGGATGCAGGAGAGTATAGCTTTGTCCACCAGTCTACTCTCATTTTATATATAAACAAAGGGCAGAGTCACCAATCCAGCTCAAGGCTCCATTACTCAAAAGGGTAAGCCTTGCTTCCAGTCAGTCTAATGACCTTAAACAGAAGACTAAGTATAGGCACCTAGTCATCTCTACAAGGCCTTGGCTGTCCCAGTGCTAGCTAAGTCAGCATCTCAGGGCCAAATGAGGAGTAAAGGTAGCTGGGAACCTTTGCTGAGAACAGACAGCATCACATTAAAATGTTTACTGCCACACCATCTTACAATTGTGAAATGTCATTTTTTTTTTCTTGACAATTAGATCTGAAAATTTTGCCAAAAGCCTTTTGGTCTTCCCTTTCTCTTCTAGGAAGGAATGTGCTTAAAATTTCCCAGAAAAATGGGTGTTCCCTTCAGAGAAATTGATTGCTCAACCTTCCTCAGTGGCAGCAAATTCCAGAGGGCTAGATTTATTTATTTTCATATCTGAATAAAATTGCTGCATAGAAGCACATGGTTTGGCATGATGGGTGGGTGGCCTGTGCTGAGCTTCGGCAGGTCAGAGTGCCTGCGGCTGCATGCTGAGGTCTGGGGTATCCCTTGACGATTCACAGTGGGGCACAGCCTGGAGAAGGGTGAGGAAGTGGTCGCTCTGTCTTCAGTGTCTAGTTCACTGGGCTGTGCTTCAAACTCCCCATGCAAAATCTAAGAATCATGTGTTGTCTCAAAAGAGGGTTGGTGATGGGGGGTGGGGTGTGACTTGACAAGGAGGCCAAAGAGAAGGGTGCATAGGAGATCGTGAATAAGATGGAGAAGATACGGAGAAGGCCTAAGATCACTGCTACTATTTCCTTCCCATTCATGGCCAGAATCTTGGGTTTCTTTGGAGCCTTTTAGGGGATTTCTCCAATCCCTGATCCCACCTCCATTCTCATCGCCTTGTCCACTTCATCTCTGCTTGTCTCTACCCTGTCCTTTGGTTAATTGTCGTACTAAACTTGGTTGTTTTGTGGGTGTCTACCCCCTCCCATCTACCTACATACTAGGAGAAGACCCTCCTTGTTGGCTTCCTGCATGTAGCTTGTATTTACTAATTTAAAAAAATAATGTATTCATTTTTATTTTATATGCATAGGTATTTAACCTGCATGTGTGTCTGAGTGAGAGTGTTGGTTCCCTACAAGTGAAGATAGGGAGAGTTGTTAGCTGTCATGTAGGTGCTGGGAATTGAACCCTGGTCCTCTGGAAGAGCGGTCAGTACTCTTAACCACTGAGCCATGTCTCCAGCCCCTGAATTTACAATTTTTTTTTAACTTGAATATTCCTAGTGTCTTTACCATGTGCATGCTGCCTGGGTTAACAGAAGGGAGAACCCAACAGTTATCTTCACCCACACTTCCAGAGAGCTTGACCCCCTCATTCCTGCTTAACTCCGCCCATGGAGATCTGTAGAGTAATGCCAGCTTCCTCAGTTTGGCAATTTGGCTGGCAGAGGTCAAAATTAGTTGGGAGTAACTTTCTCGTTTTTTTTTTTTTTTTTCTGGGAAATTTTAGGTACATTCTTTTTCTATGTGATAAAGAAAAATCTAAGTGGCTTTTGGCAAATTTAAGAAAGTTAAACAGAACTTCAAATTTTAAAATTTAACTTTCAAAATTTAAAATTTGCATAGAACCCCCTCCCCAAAGTTCACTGTTCATATTATAGAGTTTATCCTGGTTCATTAAGTCTTCTACTTACCTCCAAGTAGAAACTTAGGCATTTAAGCATCTCTGGATGCTTACAACTGAGGAAGTACAAGTGGAAAAACAAAGAGAGGAAGAAGGATGGATGGGAGGGGTTGGTGCCAAGCCTGGATGTAGTCTATATCATTTCTCTTCCAACTCCCCTGACCAACACTCTGCACCAGGCTATATCCAAGAGTAAAAGTGGCAGTGACATGTCGTTTAGCAATTTGCTCAAGTAAAAAGGAAAACTGGTTGGTGAGAAATTAACTGCTTGTGGCCACAGATGTCATGAGTCAATCTCTCCTCCTTTTATTCTGATTTTTTTTAAGACAGGCTCTCCCTATGTAGCCCTGGCTGTTGTGAAACTTGATATGTAGACCAGTCTGGCGTGTGTGTGTGTGTGTGTGTGTGTGTGTGTGAGAGAGAGAGAGAGAGAGAGAGAGAGAGAGAGAGAGAGAGAGAGAGAGAGAGAGAGAGAGAGAGAGAGTCCGCAGTATATAAGTGGGGTCAGAGAACAGCTTGTGACCGTCAGTTTTCTCCTTCCACTATGTGGAGACGGTGGTTGGACTCAGGTCATCAGGCTTGGCAACTGGTGACTTTAACTGGTGCCTAACCTTGCCAGCTCCCTCCTTTTATTTTACTAATCAAATGATCCTACAACATTAAGAAAAATCATCGTGGCTTTAAGAGCCTGTACAACATCTTCAAAAATCTACACAGTTGGAAAACTATTGTGTTCTGGAATAATGAATTGTAGCGATGAATTTAGATAGCAAAGAGATGGAATCTGCTTAAATGTCCATCAACAGAAACCCTGAATAATGAGATGTGGCGCATACATATACACGATGGGATTTTATTCAGCCGTAAAGAAAACTGAAATATGCAGGGAAAAAAGGGTGGAACTAGAAAATATTATAAATAAGACCATGTAGGACAAATAACACATGTTCATTTTCATATGTGGATCCTGGCTTCTAAATTTTATTTGCATGTATTTATGTGGGCATGAGTGTGGGGAGAGGCCAGGGAACTGGAAAGAGGCCCGTGGGAAAGGAAAAACAGGCTATGAGGGGAGGAGTGTGAGGGGTAATAGAATAAATGTGACACCTAAATGGAGTAGAAATATGGGAAGGAAAAGGTGATGGAGAGAGGCAGAGGGGTGAAGGCAGGTTGGGAGGGTGCACAGAAACTATGTAAGGAGTGCCATAAGGAAACCTGTTACTTTGTGTGCTAAGTAAAAGAAAGTATCATTTTCAGAAAGTATACTGACATTGAACAGATACAAAGTTGATGACGAAAAGCATGAGTCTGCCACACCCCTCCCTCCAGTGAAACAATGATGAGTATTCTACATTGAAGACAGCTCATTACACTGGTCATTTTGTGGGACGCTGGGTCCCTTTACATTTCTCTTACTTTGCATATTCTCAAAAGAAATAACGCTAGCGTCTTTATTTTACCTTTTTAAAAATATAAGGATGAAGAAAAATAAAACAAAATTAGGGAAAGAGGAGTGGGAGGGGAGGAGGGAGGAAGGGATCCTGGACACAAGCAAGCATGTCCGTTTGGTGCTGTTACATGGTAAGAGATTACACTGATGGTAAGAGATTACACTGAATTTCGACGTCTCCCTCCCAACTCTGAACAGCAACAACAAACAAACAAAACAAACAAAGAACAACCCAGAACTTCATTTCACTGTTTATCTCGACACCGTTTATTCTTAACTTACACTTGCACAGGCTCTGGGCTGCACCTCTGGTTCGTTGGAAATGAGGTCTAACTGGGGAAATGTTTGGGGCGAGCCCCTTCCTTTATTAGCCGTGCAATCTCATTCACGCAGTCCCCCGTTAGTGGGTTACAGATGAGCAATGTGGGTCTGGGAAGGGTTAGAGCCTGTGACACACATCTATGCTCCAGGAGGGTGCGATAATTACAAAACGGTCTAAAAGGTACAATTAGGAATGATGGAAGTGCACGTCTCTTTTCTGGCAAGACCAGGCAAGCTTCAGAGGGAAATCTCTGCAGTCTGTCCAACTGCACATTTCACCCGGTGTCAAGGTATCCAAAACCTGTAGGCACCCCATGACCTGTGCTTTCTTCCACTCTTGCATATGAGCTTGTCCTGAAAGTTGCACGGTGTAGTCTGGTCTCTCTGCCTGCCGTAGAAGTAGGTGTATAAAACGCCTTTGGCATTCAGAGCAAGTGCTCCACAAAGGTGTCTTCAGGAACTGTAGGAGTTGTCTCTTACTGTAAATAGAACGATTCCAATGAACCCACGTGGCCAAACACTTCCTCATTTCCTGGTTCACTGTTCCCACTCAAGTCACTGTTACGGAAAGACTAGGAAGAGCAGGTCCGAGGTCACAAAGATTCTCAGAGAGGAAAGTAGAACAGAATGTGATCAAAAGAGTCATTATAGAACACTTGATCGTATGATTTGTTTCTCTCTGTGCTCATGTGAGAAGTACTTTACTAACTAAAAATGTGGTATGAGAAAATATTTTCAATAAATCAATTGCAGCCATGTCTGCAACCACAGACAGGCGGTTGGGGAAATAGTCACAGAGCTAAGTTTCTCTCATTTCTTTTTCCCGCCAACAAACTGCGACAAGTCATTTTACTTTGGAGAACTAGGCTTTGGGTGTTTCTCAGAGCATCCAAGAGGCTTTTCCTTCAAGAATCCAGGATGTCATCTGTGGAAGGATGGCCACTGGCCATTAACACTCAGCATCGGGTGCATGACTTCCATGTTCCTCCTTCACATGCCTGCCTGCAGTCCCCAAGACTTCTGTTGCTTTGAACATTTGCAAACTCTGTGGTCACATTCACATCCCGAGCTCAGCAATAGCAGATGTCTGAAACGGGTCCCGATGTGCTTACTCATAGTACATAGGGGTTTTCTAACTTAAAATAGCGAAGAGCAGCATTTGAGCATGGGACCAACAGAAAAGATTACATGCTTAAGACACTAACATTCTTTATCAGCTTTAGATCAGATATTTAGATCATTGTTTAGGATCGATTCTTGAATGTGTCTCCCCCACCCCCAGCCCAGTTTATTATTTGTTTTCAGAACATCAGAGACTGGTGCTTCCATGCCTGTCACCATTTCATCTGCATTTTCATCAGCGAGTTGTTTCTGTGGTCATGTGAGTCACCTCACCTCCTACAAATAGCGTGGGTTAAATGGAGCTGTGGGGATTTTTTTTTAAAGAATCATTTGACTTCTCAATCTAAAAAGGCATCACTTATATCGAATGCACACACACACACACACACACACACACACACACACACACACACACACACACTCCTGCCAATGCAGTGGCAGTGATTAGTGTTTTGTTGTGGTGCGACTGCCCCGCCCGCTGCAATTTCGTAGGCAGGTTAAATCACAGAGCGAATTGAGAACCTGACCTCATTGCATCCTACATGCTGAATCACCGTCCTACAACTGTCATCAGAAGGCACCGGCAGGAGCCTGCTCTCCTGGAAATAAAAACGTGCACAGGCTTGTGTGACCTGCTTACGGCCGATTCTCGTTGATTTTACACGAATATGATCAACTAAATGCTATCTTCTCATCCTCTTCCCCCTTTCTAATTGTCAAGCAAGGGCTTCAAAAATCCTGCCAGTGGCTTTCATTTTAAGGTTGAGATCGAAGCACTGACCTCATCTCCTCAAGTGTCATGACTGACCTCTAGTGGATGCGATGAGTTACATCAAGTTTCAAATGGGAATTTATCTTTTTGTTTCTCTCCAGAGGAAATCCAGTCTCAAATAGAAAGCTGGTTGCCTGGGAGTCATCTTAGAAGAAAACGATGTTTTGGGGTTTGTTTTGAACAAGAGATGATGATAGATTTTAATCTCTATTTTGACTCATTTTGTCAAGATTTGAAACCTCCAGATCTCAGAAGAGTTAAGGAAATCAGCAGTCCTGTGTCATACTATTGAAGAATTCTCTCTCTCTCTCTCTCTCTCTCTCTCTCTGTCTCTCTCTCTCTCTCTCTCTCTCTCTCTCCCCCTCTCTCTCTCTCTCTCTCCCCTCTCTCCCCCCCCTCCTCTCTCTCTGGTGATGATGATGATGACTATGATCAAACTGCTTTCGTCTGAGCCACTCAGTTAGAAGGAAAAACTTCTGGAATTCTACCCAGATCTTTAATATTCTGCGCATGGCCCCTACCACTCTGATTATAAACCAAGGGGCCTCTTTGAGAGCACAAGCTTTCAATTATTTAAGTAGGTAGTTGTTCAGCCAACCATTTTTTTTATTATTATTATTCAAAATGCAACAGAAGCTAGAATTGCACGCTGACTTGTATCCAGATGCTGTCTTCTTTTGGGCCTGGCCAGTTGACGCTGTTGTTCATTTCCTGATGTGTTGGAAACACATTTGTACTTCAGGAATCTAACTGGCAATCGATAATAAAGTTTACGACAGATGTATCCATGCAATTGCTTCCCAGATCCAGCAGACGGGGCGTGTTAAGAATCAATCACCGTGTGTGCATCCCTGCACACAACCACACACACAGTGTGCCCAAAGCAGGTGTGTGTGTGTGTGTGTGTGTGTGTGTGTGTGTGTGTGTGCCTTAGAGGCTTGGGACACGAGGCTTCCATTGTTCTTTTCTGTATAAACAAGGGCTGTTTGGATGGCTACGCTTTCCATCAACATTAATTATTTTAAAAAAATCACATTTAACCACATGTTGATAGCAATATTAATTCTAAATGCTCTGGTAGTTATTTTTACCAGAATATCTGGTATCTGGTAAATATCCTATAAGGATATTTTTGCCTGATTTTTTTTTTTCATACTTTGGTATGCAGAGTTGCCAGTTTCATCTCAAAAAGAATTGAATCAGACAAATATCCAGATTCTTCAAAAACAAATTTCAGTAGTCTCCTGCTTCCTTTGATCCAACGTTTCTTACCTTCTGGACCAGCAAAGAGGCTCAGTTTGAAGAGTTGCAAAGGGGTAAGTTTGAAAAGCTACATTCAATCTCTTGCTGTGCTGTGAAATTGGTTTGCATTTTCAAGTCCCTGATTTTGCCCTGGAAAACTTTCAGAGCCGACTTGTGCGTCCTTTGTCTGAAATGTGTCTGTGTGGCTAATTGCTCTTAGCAGATGCAAACAGAAACAGTTGCCTCTGCAGCTTGAGAATCCTTCTGCCAGCTACCAGTGGCCTCTCTCTCCAGCTTCTCAGGCCTGGAGAGACTTCACTCATCTTAGCAAACCCTCTCTCTCTCTCTCTCTCTCTCTCTCTCTCTCTCTCTCTCTCTCTCTGTCAGCAGATGACCTTGGCTATCATGGCCCAGACTGTTTACATAACTCTGTTGCCTTGCTAACTAAAAGTGCTTGCGTTTACAAACACCAACCCCGCCCCCATCTCTTCTCTCCAGGGGAGGGTGAAGGGATGCATCTTATTTTCCAAACGAATTCCTCCCCTGTATCTGTTTCTGTCTTTGTCTCCTTCCATGCTTCCTTCTCGGGTATCTTCAGACTGTCTTCATCCCCTCAGGATACAAACATGACACCAACTCTCTAGAAATACTGCTTTAGACTCTACGAGACGAAGAAATGCCTTCTCCTGAACACAGAGGCCGCAGTGGGTCTGTAGCCAGAGGCCACCGTGAGTTTGGTCCCATGGCCTGGCCACCCTGCTTTCAGCATATTACAGATAGGAGCTGCAGCCAAAGGCAGCAGGTGTAAAGGCCATAACCAACGGCAGCTCAGATGTAAGAGCCAAAACTGTTTGGGTCCCCGTTTGCAAGCAATAGAAAATTATTCCATTCACTCTAACCTCAATAGGAAATTCACTGGATAGATGGCCGGCTCACGAATCTACAGGAGCCTGCAAGAACTTCAGAGAAGAGAGTTCCCTGGAGTGTTTGCATGGGCGCATGGAGAGGAACAGAAAAGTTCTAGAAGAACATTCTCAGCTTGCGGCTTCTGTTGACCCTTTGATGGACTGAGTTGCAGAGGATTCTGTACTTGTCTGTCTCAGATCAAATGACTTGCTTGTCTACACTGAAATCATGTCTCTACTGCAGCGGACATGCTGGTATCTTTCAATTATTTGCATATCTACTTCCCTTGTGTCTATGTAGCACTCATTAGTTGTGTGTGTGTGTGTGTGTGAGTGTGTGTGAGTGTATGAGTGTGTGAGTGTGTGAGCATGTGTGAATGTGTGAGTGTGTGTGAGTGTGAGTGCATGTGTGTGCATGTGTGAGCGTGTGTGAGTGCGTGAGTGCGTGAGTGTATAAGTGTGTGAGTGTGTGTATGAGTGTATATGTGTGAGTGTGTGTGTGAGTGTGAGCATGTGTGAATGTATGAGTGTGTGTGTGTGTGAGTATGTGAGTGCATGTGTGAGTGTGTGTGCATGTGTGAGCGTGTGTGAGTGTGTGAGTGTGTGTGAGTGTGTGTGAGTGTATATGTGTGAGTGTATGTGAGTGTATGAGTGTGTGTGTGAGTGTATGTGTGAGTGTGTATGTGTGAGTGTATTGGTGCTCATGCATGTATGTGCATTCACAGGGTCTGAGGACTTGGGTGTTGTTCCTCAGAAACTGCCCCCCCTTTCTTCTTTGAGGCAGGCTCTCTCCCTCACCTGGAACTTGTCACAGAGGCTAGTCTGGCTGGCTGGTGAGCTCGGGGGTCTCATATACCACTGTTGCTGGGATCACAAGCACCATCAACCTCAGTACTTTTTTTGAAATGTGGGTCCTAGACAAGAACTCATGTACTCATTCTTGCAAGGTGAGCACACTTTATGGAACTATCTCCCCATCTCCCCAACCCCAATGAGGATGTTTTATTTGGTTATTACTATTTAAAATAAAAAGCTTTGTCCTGAAACCCCACAAGATTTTTCCTCAAACTAAATCAAAGTTCAGTCATCAGTTAATGTCATCTCTAATGTGTTGACTTGTAAATGAGTGGAGGGAGCTGGGGTTGGGGGGAGGGTGTTAGGTCAGAGCTGATAGGTTACTGTGATGTCCCAAAGGAGTCTCACTCATGCAAGATGAAACACCAGGCCCAGGAAAGGCTTAAAATGTGGCAGAAAACAATAGAATGGGCTTGGGGAGCAGGTGGAAACAGAAATGGAAATGGTAGGTTTCTAAGAGGTGGGCAGAGTCCCAGGGGAACAGAGAAGGGAAGGGAGGATGCTCTGAGGCATCTTTGTGTGCAAGATGGAGGGGAGCTGGCGAATGGAGAGACAAAAGAGCAGAGGACAGATAGACAATGAGTGTGAAAGGCAAGGCAGGTGGATTTTAACTATTGATTTATTTGAAGGTTATAGAAAACATTGGCATGCATAGTGAATGACCAGGACAGATTGAATGCAACTGCCTAATTATAAGGGGGAAGGGGCCTATGGGAAGATCAAAACAGGGCCCATATCAGGCCACCAGCATGGGCAGAAGACAGTCTCCAGATTCAGTTGAACTAGAGTGAGCGGAATATAGAGAAAAGGACCCAGATATAGGAAGTGGGTTTAATACAGACTTTGGTGTCACCTTTCAAAGTATTCTGTCTTGCAACCCTTCAGAAAGATGGTTTGTGATTTGCATAAGCATAACCATACACCCCTAATTTTAACAACTCTATTTTTTTCTACCTTTGAGCCATTGAACAAAATTTTAGTCAATGTCAATTTCTCATGTCACTGTTTCTTACTGTTTATGATTATGTTTTGTGTTGATTGATGGCCAAATACAGTGTGAAGAGGTAATACACCATTATGCAAATGCTGAGTAACTAGATTATTTTTGGCTTACCTGACTCAAAATTTGCAGCTGTACAACTGGTGCTTTTTCCCCTTTGGCTAACGACTTTGCCCAGTGAAGCCAAATGGGCAGCTCCAGCATGGGGTAGGGAGCAACACTTGCAAGGGACTGGCAGCTCGATGGTGACAATCTTTCAGCACCGAAAACCCCACTGTCTGAGTTTGTCATTTTGCAAATGTGGAAAATGAACTTTGAGAAACCCTGTGCCTTGCTAGGGTCGTCACAGGAGGAGATCTTGGAGACCATGCTTCCTCTTCTGCTCGGCTTTGTTTACTAGCCTTCATGTACTATCTCCATTTTTGTAAAGCTGGGCTCTATTTTGAGAGTCAGTGAGAAATTTGAGGAAAAAGAGTAAAATGATTAAATTATACTTTGGGAGTTTGTTAATCTAGTGGGAATAGCCTTCATGACTACAGTGGGTTAAAAATAATACATACTTTAAATATATTTATCGCTGCGTTTTAATTAACTCATGCTGGTTTTAGTGGCATGGTTCTTTTTTTGTGGGACTTGTATAGGAAATCTATTACAAGTTTTCGCTTGTACTCTGCCCCTTGCAAACACAAACACTACTGTTTGCTTTTCTGTGAAGTGACCTAGTTTTCATAGGTGAAAATTTTGTTTGAGCTACTAATTGTGGTGTTCTGTTTGGTGTCATGGACACTTAGTGCCCTCTCTGAGATCAGCTTAATATAGAATAAAGTCATGTCTGCAGGGACGAATTACATCATAATTTGTCTGTCCCAGCTCTGGAGATGGACAAGGTCACAGTCCCAGAAACAGCATATTTGTTGTCTGATAGACAAATGCCTGGTTCATTTATGACAGCCTTCCTGGTAAATACTCACAAGGCAGAGGGACAAGGGATCCTTTTGAGAAGGGCACTGTTAAAAGTTAATCTCTGAGCAGACAAAGCTTAGTTAGACTGAGTGGACATGGACTATATGGATGGTCTTGATCTGCTTGATGTGAGAACACAAGCAAAGTTTAACTTGGTTTATTTCTTGGAAATGCCTAAATTAAAGAAAAATGAAATTTAGCTAGGCATGGTGGCATACGCCTTTAATCCCAGCACTCAGTCGTCAGAGGCAGGTGGATCTCTTGAGTTTGCGGCCAGCCTGATACACAGAGAGCCAAGGCTACACAGAGAAACCATGCACGCCCCCACCCCCCAAGCCAAACAAACAAATAAACAAACAGAAAGAAAGAAGCTTAACCAATCAGAATTCACAGATTAACATACACAACTATGGCCTTTTTAACAAAATAGACTAAATATGATGCTTAAACCTGGATCTCATAGAACAGCTCCTTTATCTTATATTTGTGTTCAGTCCATAACAGCTGTCTTTGACATCTGCACCTCTACTTCTCCTTTGACCTGCTGGATTCACAAGTCAGTGTTCACTAATATAAACTGTTTAATTGTGTGTGTGTGTGTGTGTGTGAGTGTGTGTGTCTATCGTGTGTGTGTGTGTGTGTGTGTCTGTCCATGTGTGTGAGTGTGTGTGTGTGTGTCCATGTGTATATGTGTGTATGTGCGTGTATGTGTCTGTCCGTGTGTGTGAGTGTGTGTTCATGTGTGTGAGTGTCCCTGTGTGTGTGTGTGTCAGTGTGTGTGTCCCTGTGTTTGTGCCTGTCTGTGTGTGTGAGTGTGTGTGTGTGTGAGTGTGTGTATCTGTCTGTGTGTGTGCGCGTGCGTGCGTGCGTGTGTGTGTGTATCCGTGTGTGTTTGTGTCGTGTGTGAGTGTGTGTGTCTATCGTGTGTGTGTGTGTGTGTGTCTGTCCATGTGTGTGAGTGTGTGTGTGTGTCCATGTGTATATGTGTGTATGTGCGTGTATGTGTCTGTCCGTGTGTGTGAGTGTGTGTTCATGTGTGTGAGTGTCCCTGTGTGTGTGTGTGTCAGTGTGTGTGTCCCTGTGTTTGTGCCTGTCTGTGTGTGTGAGTGTGTGTGTGTGTGAGTGTGTGTATCTGTCTGTGTGTGTGCGCGTGCGTGCGTGCGTGTGTGTGTGTGTGTGTGTGTGTGTGTGTGTGTACTTCAGTTTTCTTTTAAACAATCCTTATCTTACTAATAATGGCTCTGCCTTGAATTCTGAGTTTCTTGTATGCTAGGCTAACACCAAGCTGCACCATTGGCTCAAGATTATACTCCAAGTGTATCAATTTTGGAGGCACTGAAACATCCAGTCTATAATGAAAATCACTGGTGAAGGCTCTCCCAAAATTTCCTTTAAAGTTGTAGAGGAACATCCTTGGTTCTCGCACATTCTTGGATTTACTCTTATAGCATAAAATATTTGATTTATAATTTGGGATGCTAATTCAGGGTGTGTGTGCCCATGTCTGTGTGTATCTCTGTTTGTGTCTGTGTCTCTGTGTGTGTGTCTGTGTCTCTGTATGTGTGTCTGTGTTTCTGAGTGAGTATGTGTGTCTCTGTGTGTATCTGTGTCTCTGTGTGTATGTGTGTGTCTTTGTGCATGTGTTCATGTCACTCTACGTGTGTGTCTCTCTCTGTGTGAGTATATGTGTGCCTGTGTCCTATCTGTGTGTGTGTGTGTGTGTGTGTGTGTGTGTGTGTGTGTGTGTGTGTACTATATGTGTTTACTACTTTGGAGGAAATGTGCTATTAAACATAACAACTTGAAATAATTAGAGTTGGAGAGAATAAGCACGAATATATAAAAAGTTAAATAAAATACTTTGCCAAGTGGAGGCCTAATGAATACATTATGTTTTGAGGAATGTTTCAAGTAATAGCTTTCAATGCTCCCATCCCATTGTACTTAATGTGTGTAAGAGAAGTCGCATGTCTGTGTTTGGTCATGAAAAGCCGGCAGAGCCAGCCTGGAACGGGGCATGGAGAAGGCGACAGAATGCACGTGATAAGCAAAGGACCAGTTGGAGAAAGATGGGAAGTAGTCAAATGGGGGTAGGGGACAGGGAAGAGGGCAGTGAGGGAGGGGTCAAAAAGAGAGCAAAATATGAATGGATGCCACAGTAAAACCCATTACTTTGTATGCTATCCCAAAATTTTAATTAAAAATTGAACTGAACAAAAAGATATTTAAAAAAAAAAAAGGAGGAAAGCTGAAATTGGAAGTAAAGAATTGGCCCAGTTCTGCCTACATCCAGGCCAGCCACCTCTCTCTGAGCTGACATGGCAGTTTTTATTTTCTACCCAAGACTAAGAACCCAATACTTTCCTTGAGATACTGTGCTAACTGTTCACCTTTCCACACCCTTGTTATTCGGACCCAGAGTTGGACCGAGGATCAGGTTCCACCTTCTCTGCTCACTGGGCATCTGAGAATTGGTTATGGTTGTAACATTCGTAAATATGTGCCTCAAGCCTTTTGTGAATGTGTGTGAAATTCCCAGCATCTTTAAAATAATTTCTTTTACCTTGTTTAATTAGCTAAGGTCAGTTTCATATGCACCTAGAAAACCCTGTCTAGAAAGTGGTGCCAAGAGGGGTTGTAGGGGAAGCTAGAGTTTATGATGTTAGGAACTGAAGTAGAAAATCAAGTTGTTGTTTTTGTTCATGAGGACATTTTCATAAAAATATGTGTTATGTATTAAACGTTCTTCTCCATGCTCCTCTCCTCACATTTCTTATGTCTCCTCCTAACATTAGTCCTTTTTGTTCCTCTGCACAGTTCCACTTATGTTTTCATGTATCATATCTATATCTATATCTACATAATACATATATACTTGTATATATAAAATACATACATACAATACAACATATACAATACATACAATACATACATACAATACATACAATACATACATACAATATATATAGAGAGAGACAACAAATGATAGAAAACATGATATATCATTCCAAGACTAGCTTAATTCATTTAATGTATCTTCAGTTGTGTGGTTTTTTTCCTACACATAACATAACTTTTATCTTCCTTATGCCTAGAAAAATTGCATTGTGTATCCATGTCCTGTTTTCTTTATCTGCTCATTTTTGTTGAGCTCCTAGGTTGATTCTATCACTTAGCAATTGAGAATAAGGCTGCCATAAACATTGATGTGCACATATCTCCCTGACATACTGACCGAGAGTCCTTTGAACAAATAGCCTGGAATATCATCCTTGCATCATGTAGTAGACTATTTTTAGTTTTGATTCTTGTTTTAGTAATTTTCATTACTGTGGGCTGATTATTAGGAACAATAACATTTGGAGGAAGAAGACAAGTTATTAAGTATGTGTATAATATGCCAGGCAGTGACTTGATCTATGGGGGAAATATATATTAGGGGTGAGATGAGGTCTTCATTTCTCATGGAGCCCACTGGGATTAAAATTGAGGGTATAAAGCTGATATGGGAATTCTGTGCTTACTCTTATGACCAACATAAAACACAGATTGAGGAAACAATAAATAATGCACAACATCAGATACACACGCTAGTAAATAGAAACAACTTACACTTTTCTGGAAGAAGCAGAATGATTTGGGGGCTTGAAGTATTCAAGTATTCAAAAGAGATTACTCACCCGCTTCATTGGTACAAGAGGCAGACAGCCATTGGAGAAAGATGTCTTTGTGACTCAATGATACACATGGCAGAGACTTTAGCTCGTTGCGGGTGTTCGGTAGATGCTGTTGCTCTGAGCCCTCGGGCTAACTGACCCTGTGCTCCTCTGCACTGATCATTCTTGATGTTACTTTTAAAGTGTTCAGCTGCTCAGCAGGTCTCCATGGGGCTGTGCCAGAGTCAAGTACTGCGAGGTATGTGGATATTATCATCTCCGCGCTTGATTGATAGCTGTATTGTTGGTTTCGGATTTTCTCTTTCCGCTTGGTTTTGCTGTCATTAATCAGTGGGGTGGCCTGACAGGTGCCTGTGTCCCGGATAGTTTCCGCGAATTAGTTCTGTGAAAGAATGATTCAAGCTAAGGTTTGTCTTTCAACACCTTTGTTTAAGAGCCCATCCATTCAGCTACATAGATGCGTTAGCTTTTGTCCTTGAGCTGCCTGATTTTGGAATCCATCCTCCTACTCTACGTATTTCTTTGTTAACAGAACAAGAAAAAAAAGTTTCAGCCCTCTTTTCTAGAAGCCCATCCTGACTGAGCCATATCGATGTTCCTTAGTGTTTTTTTTTTTTTTTGTTTGTTTTGTTTTGCTTTTTTCTTCAGTTCAAACTCATAGCTTTTTTTGTTTTTGTTTATTTTTGAGATTTAATTACAACATTTAGCCCTTCCCTTCCTCCCTCCAAATCCTTGAACTTACCCATTCCTGATCTCATTCAAATTCATGGCTTCTCCCCGCCTATTAATTGCTATTACATGCATATATGTATTTGTATACATGTATGTATCCCCAAACATAACCTGCTAAGTCCATATAATGTTATTTGTATGTATGTTTTCATGGATGACTGCTTGCCACTGGACAATTAGCATGTTCCTTCCTGGGGAAGGCCACCCCTCCTGCTCCCAGCTTTACTCAGTTGCCTGTAGTTCTTCGTGCAGGATCGAGGCCTCGTTGGCGTACTCAGTTTGGCATGTTCTTTCGTGTCCTCCTTGTTCATCTCATATGTGAGCAGTCATGTTGGTGAGACTTTATGGGTGTAGCTTCTGATGTTACTAGGAGACAGAATCTCACAGCGAACTCCCTGGTCCTCTGGGTGCTATTATCTTTGTACCACCTCTTCACACTCTTCCTTGAGCCTGTTTTATCGATGTTTAGTCCTTAAACCCACAGTTAAGAGGCTTTCCTCACTGAGGAGACTTCTTTTTGCAACAGACAGTGATCATTCCAGAAAAGCACAACCAATCAAACTGCAGAGTAGTGCAGCCCACATTTATTTTTTAGACTATGGGAAATTCTGTAAACACTATATTAATGCAGGGTAGATTCCCACAGACTTAGCAAATTAAAAAGAACGAATGATTTCGAATCTTTCTTGGGTCAATAGTTTTACCATAGCTTGGAGGGGTCCTCTAATCAGACCGAAGGCTTTGCACCACATGATGCTGGTTTAATGAGGGACTGGGCCGGTGTAGCTGTTGACAGAATTCTTTTTCTGCTGTCACTGAATGCATAGACTTAATTCTTCAAGGCCATAAAGATCTCTTTTCAGGAACTCCCTTTAGGACCCCTTACAAAGGGCTCACTTGACTTGGCCTGGCCTCCCTTCCCTTGGATATTTCCTTATTGATGAACTCAGGGTTAACTGATTAGAGACTTAATTCTGTGATCCAACCCCCCCCCTTTGCCATGTAGACTAACACAATCATAGGAAAACTTGACTCCATATTCACTGGTCCATCTAACACTCAGGAAGATAGAGTTTTATGCAGTTATGGACCTTGTCAGAAACCTGCCAACTGTATGTATAAACTGACAACATGATCACTCCATGGTGTGGTTAGGGTGAAGGCTAGAGGCGCCCTTCCTCTACTGTCTCTCAAGGAAACCCTACAGTTTATTACTCCTACCCAATTTATATTGCCCATAAACTCCTTTCCCTACCTGTTGTTATAGCTATGATTATTATTATTAGTGTGTGAGTGTGTGCATATGTGTGAGCGTGTGTGTGGTGTGTGAGTGTGTGTGTGTGTCTGTGTGTGTGTGTCTGTGTGTGTGTGTAAGAGAGAGAGAGAGAGAGAGAGAGAGAGAGAGAGAGAGAGAGAGAGAGAGAGAGAGAGAGAGAGAGAGAGAGAGCAGGTATATGGAATTCAATGGACAACGTAGTGAAGCTAGTCCTCTCTCCCACTTTTATGTAGGCTCCAGAGCCTGAACCCGGGACCCAGGTCTGCATAGCAAGCCCTTGGCCAGCACAGCCTTCTCACCGGCTCCTCACCTGATATTACTAGGCTTAGCGTCTCGGCTACTTTCATGACATTAACCTCAGTCATCTGAAAGGAGGGACCTAGATTGAGAAAAATGCCTCAGGAAGATTGGGCTGTAAGTAGGCAATCTTCTAGGGCATTTTCTTAATTAACCATTGATGTGGGAGGGCCCAGCCCGCTGGGGGTGGTGCCACCCCTGGGCTGGTGATTCTGGGTTCTATAAAAAGAAAAAAGCAGGCTGAGGAAGTCATGGGGAGCGGGCCAGTAAGCAGCATCCCTCCATGGCCCCTGCATCGGCGCCTGCCTCCGGTCCTCGCCCTGCTGTGTTCCTGCCTTGGATTTCTTAATGGGTTTTTGGATATGTAAGCCAAATAAACTCTTTTCTCTACCTCAGTCAACTAGGACATGTAATTTCCAGGGAATAGTAGTCTTAGTTATTGCTGTGAAGAGACAGCATGATCATGGCAACTTTTACAACAAAACATTTAGTTGGGGTGGCTCACTCACAGCTTCGGAGGTTCGGCCCATCGTCATCATGGCAGCTTACAGGCAGATGTGGTACTGGAAGTGGCTGCAAGTGCCACATCTTGTAGGCAACAGAAAAGTGACTGAAATATCCTGAGCATAGGAAGCATCAAAGCCCACCCACACTGACCACTTCCTCTAATAAGGCCATACCCACTCCAACAAAGCCACATCACTTAACAGTGCCTCTTGCTATGAGATTATAGGGGCAAATTACCTTCATACCACTATAGAAGTCATTACAGAACTGAGAAAAAAGTCAAGAGGTACAGTACAAAAATTATAAGGAATTATAATAAAATTTATACGAGTTGTTTAAACACCATGAAGCAATTTTTAGGAATATTTATGTAAAAGTGAATAATTCCTTAAAATGAGAGCCTACATTTTTAAGTGAAACAAGGAATTGACTCTTATGCCCCTTGCCAAACCATATAAATACATTGAAAGAACAAACTCCTTTGCTGGCAAGAAGTGTTGACAGTAACTTAGGGTGTTGTAGACATTATAACAACACTTAAGGTCTATTTTTGCCCTGAATTTCATAACTCATATATAAAGGGAACATTGGTTGAGCCTTTCCTAAAAAAATGCAGCATGTTACCAAAAGCAGGATGTGGTGAAATCAAATAAAACAGCCACTTTGCCCCAAATAAATGGGCTTCTTACTGGCTAGCTCTCTCTTGATCATTAACCCATAACTACGAATCTATGTATTTCTACATGGCCTTACCTTACCAGAGAGCATCTGGTGTGTCCTATCTTCCAGGTCTCTACATGGCGTCCCTCCCAGCCTTTCTCTGCCTTCCTCTCCCCAGCATTCTCTTGGTCTGGTCACCCCGCCTATCTTCCTGCCTGGCAATCAGTGTTTTATTCATCAACCAATAAGAGAAACGTATTCAGAGGGACATATCCCATCACTGAGGGAATAGGATGTATTTACAGGATGGCCTCACTTTGGACCTGACTGCCTGCATTTGGACTCCAGTTCTACAAACAATGAACTCTGTGATGTTCATGTGTTAATCCTGAACTTTGCCAGAAAAACCAGTTCCACCATTTTGGCTAAATTTAAGCAAGCTTTTATTCCAATTTAAAATGGTGACCAAGATGGAATTTGGTCACCTGGACATTTTCCAGCTATGTGGCCTCCAGACATGTGTTGGTGGGACTTATATGGTCAAACCCATAGGCCACCATACTTTTCAATGAAGCTTTGCTGTTATTTTCCATGAACTACAACTCCCAGAATCCCAGGAAGTTACCTAGTCTTTGGGCAGGTGGGGATTACAGGTTAACTTCAGGTGTAACACAAAGTCCCCTTTAAAATAAGGAAAAGGCTGTTTTATAGTCATAGACTATGTAGGCTTGAGTGGGCTGGTATGTGAAGACAGTATTGCCTCTTATTATGCTTATGGGATGAATACAAAGATTTGGAGGATGTAATCATCTTCTTGGCATGGTCTCTCTCCCCCCTCCCTCCCCTCTCTGTATATCTGCAGTCAAGAAACATCAGTGATGACACTAACAGTGGGGTGTGCTACAGAATGTTTTAATGAAGAGGCCACCTAGGAGAGGTGGTTAATTTTCCCTTTTCCACGATCTTTTAGGGAATAATCCTGACCCTGTTTAAACACTGTCAGCTGGGAGAGAAGGAAGGGCCCACGTCAATGTTTTTTCTTAAGCTCACTAATGTTTTTCCTTCGTCAGTAAGAGAGCTGTCTAGTTTTCAGCTCCGCGTCATCCCCTTCAGTTCCATCATTTGACACAACTTTTTAAGTTAAGCAACAGGGGTATCAAGAGTGTTTTGATGTCTCTTTTAATATCTGTGAAAAAAAAAAACCTGGTGACCAGAACAAAAAGTCTTAAAACAGTGATGGAAGAGAAAAAGGTGTATTCTGAGAATGTTATGTCACTGTTCAACTTTTATGCTGAATTACATAAAAATGTTAAATGGTTCAAACTGATTTTGTGAAAATTTCCTGCAAATCCACCTCCATTTAATTCACTTTGAATATCAGTAGCCACTGTGAACATTTAGTATTAACGAAGTAGTTGAAATGTATTTTATCTCTGAAAAGGTGATGGTTACATTATTTGGTATTGGATTTGGCTACTGGGAATGCTAAAATATGCCTGGAACACCAACACTAGAGTAGCTAGGGCAGAAGGATCAAGAGTTCAAAGCCAGCATTGGCTACATAGTGAATTCGAGGCCAGTCTAGGCTACAGGGTGGTATCCTATCTTTTAAAAAGTGGATTGGATTTGTTCAATCAGGTTATATAAGCATGTAACAACAAGTAATAAAGGAGGAGGCCAAGAATTTGAAATTGAGCAAAGAGGGGTATATGTCAGGATTTGAAGGGAGCAAAGGGGAGTGGAGATGATGTAACTATATAGTAATATCAAAAATAAAATAAATAATTAGAAATGGGTTAGAGCTGATTATGACTGCCAGTAAAATTCAAACGATGGAAGTTTAACCAAAACTGAAGGTCTCTTTTGTTTTCTGGATGTAGGCATTCAATGCCTCTAATGGCAGCCTTCTCCCTGAGGTTGGGGCAGCCAACTCATTAGAGTCCCACACCAGCTGCTTCAAATGAGGGGAGGTCAAAGGGTGTATTCCCACCCCTCAAGGGCTTTTCCTGTTGTTTGACCCAATATCCTGCTCAACTCCCATTGGCCAGACATCATAAAGCTTTGCCCATCATTAAGAGAAACAGAAGTTTGTGCTTTTATTGTATGGAGCAATCTGTCCAGGAAGAGGGACAGCAGACATTTGGAGACAAAAGCAGCCTCTGCCTTCCTGGTTTGGGTGGCCTAGCCACCCAGCGAGTGAGTGTCAGTGTAGTGCTTAGGCACAATGGCATGTCTATAACACAAGGATCAGGGACTGTTAATGGAGAGGGGGCAGAAGGATTGTGACGGCCAGAGGTTGATGAGGGATGGATTGAAACAGTGTCTTTTGGACATGACAGGACCCTTGCTCTCATCAACTTACAGCAACCGTGGCTGCTTGCACAAGACCTGTACAAAATCGAGCTTGTCAACATTCTAGGTTTATGAGGAAAAGTTCATAAATGCCCACAGTTAACTGGGGAGCTGTGGACAGCTGATGGCTCTCGAAAGAGAGAGTAGGTCCATCACACTCCAGTAGATGGCCCCACACTAAGGGGTATGTATGCAGGCAGGGTGTGAGTAATTAAACAAAGAGAGGAGGACCCAAAGTTGGGGAGGCAGGAAGGTAGGGTGACCCTGGAGGAATTGCCGGAAGGAGTGGAGGGTGTATATAATTAAATTGTATGAAATTCTCAAATAACCAATAAAAATATTTTTTAAAGATACAATACACTTTAACTTTACCTAAGAATTTTAGAGCCATTCTGTCTCCAAATTTACCAAGTTTTCAGCAAAGGAGCCCATTAATAACTTCAAAATGAAAGCAAAGGAGGAACATTGTCAGTAACCTACCCGATTTAACAAATGTCTCATTGTTAAAATCCCACAGTGGATCTTATACAGCGTCCTTGAATGCTTGCTAGAGGATTAACAAACACCTTTGTGAGGTAGAAAAATGTAGGGTAGGCTTGATGGATCAGTGTGAAGTTAGGGACTTTACTTGATTTTTTTGACATTGACTATTCTTAATCAAGTGCTTGTTTTGAAGTTCACTGAGTAGGATTATGGGTGTCAAAATTTCCATCATCCTTGGAACAAGTGCCATAACCTCTTCACCCAATCCTACATTTTACATTCACCTTCTGACTTGATGCCCTGTCTGTGAGGCCAAGAGGTTCCTTTCCCACCCTCTGCTCATCCACCTTGCCATTCTGGACTTCTGGACCCTGATTCTCTCTGGATTGCTTGAACACTGGGGGGTGTTTCCCCTCAGAATGTATGTTTCCTTATTCCACCCATTCTAGAAAGCCTCTAATGACATGGTTATGCCTTAACAACACCAAGTGATTCGGAGTACAAAGGAGAGGTTCTGTGTGACACATGCTAACCCTTAGGTGCATGACGTAACAATAATTGACTAAGCATGTGTTGAATTTACATACGCATTGTCTATAGGGTGCATGAAGAAAGTGTCGGCCGCTACTAGGAACTGTGCCCACAAATTAGATTTGCTGTGGAAGGTAGATAGATGCATAAAGTAAATTGATTCTCTAAAGGACCATCCATGTACACCGGTAAATTGTTGTCAGGTAAATTAAATTAGAAATTGTACAATTCTTGGTGATCTGGGCCATACTCTGTACAAAGTAGGACTGCTTCCCATACCAAACTAGAACTGTCTTGTTGGCTTGAAATGATGTTATGGAGGAGATCCTCACATTGTTCTTTCTAAAATAAAATCCAAAATCAAACTTAGAAATTCTTCCTTTTCAGGAGGACCACTGGAAGGGACCAAGTGGCTAGGAGTTCAGGCTGTCATTCAGACTGACCTTGGTGCTTCATCATCTCCTAAATCCCTATTTCTAGCATCTTTAAACTAGGGTCAACTGTGGTACTCAATGGGAAAAACAAGGACCACAGTTCATTTAAATACTTAGCATATATTCTGACACATTGTGTGCACCAAAACACCACCCTAAACGCAGAAAGAAAATTTGAATGTAGGCTCAATTTCATTGCTGCGTTCAAGGTTGAGAAGGTGGATAATCACACATCAGATTAAAACATACTTCCATCTTCCCTACTACCTAGTGTGAAATTAATGATGATGATGATGATGATGATGATAATAATAATAATAAACCTTGTATCCTTTGTATTATAATAAGCCTTGTGACTGTGGCATTTTCATTTCCATTCTGTATGATGAGAAGTTGAGAACGGATGAGCCAGGTTCAGTGTGGGAGTCAGAAGAGAGGTGTGCTGGGAGAATTGCACAATAGCGCTCCACCTAAATGCCATTCTAATCTCTAAAACCTCACTTTAAGCCTGCTGTGATACATTTTACTCCTGGTACAGCCGGCTGATCCAATGTGGTGGAACTTGAAAACTTGGGTGTCAAACTTTCATTTGACCAAAAGATATATATCTAAACTGATAGGACAAAGAACCAAGAGGTAAACACTGCAACTCAGCAGTCAGTGCACAGGCTAGTAGATCGGTATCAACCTGTTAGAAATGCAGACGCACGGTTCTCACCCCATTCCAGCTGAATCAAAAGCTGGTTAATGCCAAGACCCTCAGAGATGCACTGAGGTGAGGAACGTTTGACGCCGTGTATTTCATTTCCATTTTAGAAATTCCCATGTCGCGTTGATGGACTCCATGGCTTCAACCACTTTAATGAAAATGGTAAAATGGGGAGCAGATGAAGTCCTACGAGAATGTGTACTATTGATGAGAGTACAGCCATGTCAAGGACATGATGCCTCAGCCCCCTGGGATAGCAAGGCCTTCTCACAGTTCTACAGATGTTGGCAGTGTGTAATGACCACAGTTTCCTCCCCCCAGATCACCGCAATATGAGACTGCTCCCCCACAGAGACCCTCTAGCAAGATGAACTACTCTGCTTCCTCCATCAGCTATGTCTAACAAATGCCCTGAGTTTCTGGGGTGCTGGGAAAACTCACCATCAGAACACGTTGCCTACCCCACCCCAGCTTTTCTGTTGTGTGTTTGTCATTTCATCTCCTGTCAGGTTGGTCATGAAGGCGTGCAGGTCACAGCACTGTTTCCTAACTAGTTATTGACTGTAATCTTTGCCCGTGCCTTTAGTGAGAACAAAGACCAGTCCATCACTGTCTCTGTTACCACAGCCAATGTAAATCGCGTTCCTCACCTATGATAATACTCCTGAACTAGAAGACTTAGCTACAAGCTTTGGGTTCAGAGACAAGGAGGCAAAATAAATAAATAAATAAATAAATAAATAAATAAATAAATAAATAAATAGAACTAAAATAAATCAGTCCAATCATTTGTAAAAACAGGGTTACTACTAACAGCATCCTCATGTTTAATCTTTCAATGGCTTTTCTGACTCACATCACATGTACTTCTATGTGTGATCAGTTCATCTTCCAAAGTCATTCCTGTGCCTAACTTCAAGCAGTCTTTCACTGAGTCAGAATATTCAGAGTCAAAGCAACTCAGATTCTCTTGTTGATTTTATGCAGCTTTTACTGGCGATTTCTTTTCAGACAGGATGCATTTTTCATTTTCTAGTCATCAAGCTTGCCGTGCTTGGCTGTATCCTAGTTCAAGAGACATGACACTTAGTAAGGAAAATAAGCAAATGACATGGTAGAAACCAGTCCACACACTGTAAATGTGCAGTACAAAACAGACTTTCCCTTTCTGTTTAGCAAATTATAGTGCACGGGATTGCTGTTTTCTATAATTCTTAGGTTGAGTATGCCAATTTCAAAACCCAAAGATGGGAAAAAAAGAGCTACAATAGTTTTATTTCTATTAATGTTGTGATTCTTATGGACCTTAGGATGTGTGGGAACTGTTCCATTTTGAAACTCATAAATAAATAAAATACAGGTGTAACATTTTTTCAGTCATTCTACCACTCAAGATCATTTTTTCGGAGTTCATTACTGAGTGAAAAAATGTAGGAAATTAAGCATCATTAAATTTGAGCCTGGATCTGTAAAATCTCAGATGTTAAAAATTCAGAAAAGACTAAGAACTAAGTTACACTCAAGAATTCTCACTGTTCTTACAGATAAATAAAAGATTTACAGGATCATTTGACATACAAAAATTTTGACTTTACAGAGACATCATAAACAAAGCAACAAATCGCATTGTTTTTCCTATTTTAAAGCTGGTCCTTCGAAAACATAACATGCTGGGCACGATGGTGTACGTCTTCAATCCTGTCACTCAGGAGACAGATGTAAGTGGGTCCTTTTGAATTTGAGGCCTGGTCTACATACACGTTCCAGGACAGTCAGAGGGATCCACAAAGAACCCTGCTTCAAAAAACAAACAAAAACACAACACATACATGCATTTTATAGATACATCTTAAACTCAAATATGCCTCAACTAAATCCTTCTAATAAATTGCCGAGACATGGTTTTTCTCTCCTAGTAAGAATAATCCCTTCGTTTGAAGATTAGTTGATAAAGGCCATCACAGGTTCAAGTTCAGGGGTCACCATAAATAACTCAAACGAATCCTGAAGTTTTCCACGTGTGAAACATGTTTGAACGTAGTCACCAGCAGCAGAAGAGGAACCCTCTCTCACCTGAAGATTTGCTTCATCTCGTTTTCCCCAGCTCCTTTGAAGGGAAGAAATAGACAACAGATGAACTTTTAAGCGCTAGAGCTCCCAGAGAGCTTATTATTATATGTAATAAAACTCTTGCCTCATATTTCCTTAATGGAGGATGAGAATAAACTAAGTCATGCACTTCTTTTTCCTCAGTTTCTGAGAGCATTGGTTCGCCAAAAGAAGAAAAAAGCCAGAAGTTGTTCTTCTGCTCCTAATTATGTCCACAATAAGTGGGAAAGCAATTCCCTACACAGAATTTGAATAAGCCTTGAATAACAGGTTTGTGTAACCCAAACCTGACTTGGGCCTTTACTATTTTTCTCAACTCTGCTCCAACAGAGATAATACTTTTGGGAAGGGAACTAGGTGCTGTGGGGACTCAAATCCAAACATTTTTTGAAATCATTTAATCTCTTTCCACCCAACGAAGTAGCAGAATCCATTAGAATGAAAACAATGGTTTTCTTTTAAAAAGCACCAGATGCCAGTGTTCACCGTTTTTCCTACTTTGCTTCCCTCTAGTGTCTCAAAGTGAAATGTGCATGGAAATTTTACACAGCGACGCATCCTGCTCAGTGACTTTGTTTATTAGGAAGAAGTTGTACGAATCCTTCTTGTCCTTTTAAAGATCTGAATGCCCTGTTTCCCTAAACCATTACTCCATCTCTTCCTGGAAATGCTTGGATTTCTAAGGACCAAGAGCATGATCATGTGTTTTTCTATAGAGAATGTCTGGCTCTACTTTTTAAAAAAAAAAAAAAAAAAAAAAATTAAACTTAATAATACTAGAGATCATAAAAGTGTGTGGATTTCCAGCTCAACTTGTATCTTGTAGGTGAATTTACTATAAAGGAGTGTTGAGCTCATTATACTATAATAACACTTTTTAAGGGAGGGCAAAATCTAGTAGCATTTAGATCTGTGTGTTTTGCCCTCCATTTTTTTTTTTATCTCAGGAACAGCATCTTTGCCCTATTTCTGGTAATGCTTGTGCATCATTTTTTTGTTTTAGTCTTGTAAAAGAAAACTCTGTTCAAAGCTTATACCACAGCAGGAAACATTGCTGGGCAAGTAATGCTACTTGATAAATGGTCGGAATGAGCCTCACTGTGCTTTGTGGTCACGGTGATTCAGAACCACTCAAAGTCCCCTTTGTTCGAAGGCAGGGAGGACATCCCCAAATACATTTCCAAGACTTGATGTCTCGCCTTTCAGGTTGGATGGCTTTACCTAGTGACAGATGTATTAATCAAAGAATCTAGGTGTGATTGTCAGTAAGTGACGCCTCTGCCTTTTTCTCAAACAAGAAGATGCACGGTGACTTGAATTGTTTGGGCTCCGAGCAAGAGACATCATATATGCCCTCTCTGCCTGTTTTCCATCAGAGAGTAGCTTGGGTGACAATCAAAAAGCATCAGTCTGATTTTAGTCAGTAAATACTCCAATGTCTTTATTTTTAGGGATTAAAGGCTATTTTATCTTTATTAATTCTTTGAGAATTTAGTATACGCATGTATTATATATATATAATCATATTCACCCTTAACTATCTACCTGTAGATCTCTTATAACCTTTTGAAATTTAAGGGCGAATTGTTGGGCTGTAATTGACAAATTAGTATTAAGACGGGAAGAGTAAGGTAGAGATGAATCAAGCCTGGGTGAGATGCTTTTTTTGGCTTGTTTTAGAGACACTTGGAGAGTAATCTTCAAAAGAGGGCGTATTTATCTTTCTTGGCATGGCGTTTGCTTACTTGTCTTAGAGCCCCACCTTTTACTTGAGGTAGCATTTTCTTCAATATGTTAGGCAACTGTGCTGGAACTTCCCACAGTGCCATACTCCCCTGCAAGTTAGAAACAAATTAAGTTTTGTTGTTTGTTCCATCAAGTAGAAAAATAATATCCAGGTGATTGCCTTGCAGTTCAGTGTTGCTTGATACGCTGAGGCAATTGTTGGGCAATTTGAATGTTTCAAAGTTGTGATAATTCATTATTATATATACTTATAAAACTATAAGCCCCAAGGCTATTGGTTGCTGTCCATAACTTGGTGGTAAAGCTTTTTTGCTGACAACATTACTTGCTTGTCATCAAACATGGGTAACACAAGCTGGTGCCCAACTAGAGGCTTCATCCCTACTAGCTGCTACTCATAGTACTAAAAGATACTCTGCATACTACTGGAGGAGAAAGGTAGCCATCAACGTCACCCATCTACAAACCCTGTGATCTACAACAGTGGTCTGCAAGATACACTTGTGCAATATTGGCACAAACATAGGAATAACCAACCACCTTTAGATTGAATTTAAGGCCCATTCCATGAGGTGCAACTCATACCTGATACTGTTAAAGTGGTCAAGGACTTACTAGATTGGTCATGGGCCTAGAGGAAAATTTTACTAGTGTCATTTTTCTAACAAAGCAATAAAATGACTTCCAATGTCACACTGATGTCTATACCCATAGATCATTCAATGTGTGGCAGATAGCTTCTTTTTGCAAGAGGTAGAAACGAACACAGAGATCCACAATCAGACAATGTGCAGAGAGTAAGAGACTTTGGAGCACTCAGTCCTAAATGGGATGTTGTCATCAAACCCCTTCCCTCAAGGCTCAGGGATCCACGTGGAAGAGAAGGCAAAAAGATGGCAAGAACCAGAGGTGGTGGGTGACTAAAGGTGACAGCTTCTCTGAGACACAACTGGACTGACGCATTGATGGAGTCACAGAGACTGTGGTACCACATGTGAGACCTTGCACAAGCTCACATCAGATGGGATGTGAAGGGGGGGGGTAGACACAGGGTCCACCACTAACCAAGAAGCTATTTGCAATTGATATCTTCTGGCAAAGGGGAAATCAGATTTCTCCAATGGAGCGTGACTGGTTATATATAATCCAGGACAGAAGAACAGACCTCCTTGGCTCCCCACCCCCCACCTCCACCCTACCTCACTCCCACCACAGACTTTTAATTTTTTTATTTCATGTTATCATTTTTTTGTCTTATATGTTGTTTTATTTGTTTTATGTTTGTTTGTTTTAGAAAGAAATATAAAAATGGGTTAAGAGGGGAGAATCTGGAAGGAATTTGGGGAGAGGAAAAAATGTGATGAAAACATAGTTTTATGGAAAACATTTTAGCCCAACATTGATGGTGCACACCTTTAATTCCAGCACTCAGGAGGCAGAGGCAGGCAGATCTCTGTGAGTTCAAGGCCAGCCTGGTCTACAGAGCTAGTTTCAGGACAGGTTTTAAAACAAAACAGAGAAACTCTGTCTCGAAAAAACAAACAAACAAAAGATGAAAAACATTTTAAGTAAAAAGATTAAAGAAAATTTAAATTGTCAATGAAAATTTTATTTCACTGAAAGTGTTATTCAGCTTTTATTAGTCATTACTAGCAATTTTGCTTTTTAATAGAACTCGTAACTACTAAAGGTATTGCTTCTGGGCCTTGTATTTGTAGGTCTAAATTTTAAGATGGCAATTTTTGTGAAGGGCTAATCATTAGTGTAAAAACACAATGGCCAGATGCATGGATTTGAGGGGTACATTGACATGAAGGTCTCCTTGAGCAAGGACTCTCTGGGACTGAAGACTTCGTGAAGCCAGGGATCTTTGATTTATGCACTCATGCCTCTGTCTAACAAAGTGCCTGACTATTGTTAAAATAAAACCATGAGAGTGTTTGTTGCTGTTTTTCTTTCTTTACACGAGTTTTCTCTTTCAGCTAATGGTATCACACAAAAGAGAGTGGCTTTGCTGTATTTTGAAGAACTGATATGAACACAGACAAAATACAATGCACTATAAATAAAACAACTGCAAATACAGAATGGACATTTAGATATCGGTAATTCCCAACTATATTAATACTTCTCCCTTCCCGTGTTTGTTTGCATGGGGGTACTGGGAATTGAGCTTAAAGGCCTTGAACATGCTAGGCAACTGTGCCTCCACTGAGCTGTCTATCACATCCCCCTTTTCTACGTTGTATTTTAAGATGGAGTATTGCTAAGTTTTCCAGGCTGGACGTGAATTTGCTCTGTAGCCCAGGCGGGCTGTAAAATTGTGATCTTGCCTGGTGACAGAAGAGGTAAAATCTCCAGTTTAATTTTCCATCTTCAATTGCAGTCAGATGTGACCATCAGACTAAATTCTGGCTAACAAGAAAGAAGTGCAAAGCTTGGGGTTGGAAGTCTGGTTAAGTCTTTTCAGCAAAGGAGACTTGCTGCATATGGATGTTATGGGTGTGCTTCAGAAGCAAGCTTGATGGAGTAGAACCCTGGAACTCTGTGCCTCTGAGGATGGAATAGATGTCTGTGCAAAGATGGCAAGACACAAAACCAGAAGGAGCCAGGACACTGATGACTCACTGACAATTCCTTTGACTGCTTATGTTTCTACCTTAAGTTCTTGACATGTTCCCTCTGTTACTTCAGTCTAAATGTAATCCCAGATGATGCTGAAGGTGCTTTTTATTTCTGAAAGAAAGATGCTGGGCGTCTTATCAAAGAGGAAAGTCTTGAAAGATGATTTCGAAGCAGTGGTTCTCGCTAGGCACACACCTTTAATCCCAACGACATGAACCCACGAATTCACCATCTATGCTCTGATATTTCCACAACCTTCACTTGTCTTTTTAATAGCATTTTGAAGACTGTCGTTGTCCCCCTTTTTTACTCAGATATTCCTCATTGGTCTTGTGTTTTCTCTAGGTTAGTGTCAAGTATGCATTCTGCCGTTTTCAAGGTGTCCTATGTGGAGTCAGAGAAAGGCCATCTGCACCTCACTGTTGAAGTTACTAAGTGAAAGTGTTGCTTAGCTTTCGCCCTGCATAATTGCTTTGTTTTAAACTTGAAATTAATTGGTGACATGTGTGGTAAGACCCTTTAAGTCTGTGCCAAGTTTCTGGTCTTCATCAAAATCTTTTTTTTTAGATTTAGCATACGTCTTGTCTGATCCAATCTTCCTTTTGATACTATGATAGTACAAAATGATTTTTCAGTCTCTCCCCACCCCTGACATTTACTTGCCAGGACTTAGCTATTTACGTTAGGCAAGAGACTTCCTCCCCTTCCTTCCCTCCCCTCCTCCTTTCTTTCCCTCCTCCCTCCCCTCTGCTTCCCTCCCCTCTCCTTCCCACTCCTCTGGCATTCCTTTAAAAAAAAAAAAAAAAACAAAACCATATTTGTGTGATCCTTCTTCCACAGCGAGACTCTGACTTTCAAGGACTTAAACCCTTTAATTCACTGCTCGACCCTATGATATATCTGAATTGTTTCAGAACCACATCATTCATTTCATCACAATAGGCAAATCTATTTTAAATAAGTCCATTGTAAAATCGTGCTCTCACTATAAGGAAATCTGTTTTTAAAAGGCATTATTTTTGCAGCTGGGGAGATGGCTCAGCAGTTAAGAGCACTTGCTGCTCTTACCATAAGTTTGGATCCAGGCATCTATGTCAGACCATTGACAAATCTCTGTAACTCCAGCTCCGAGGGATCCGGTTGCCTCTTTTAGCTTCCACAGGCACCTTCACACAGATGTGTGCATATACATACACAGAAACACACACAAATAAAATAAACCTTAGAATGCAATAAAGACAAGTTACTTGGTTTTAGTTGTACACTCACCCCCTTTTCACTTCACAAGTATTATTTTAAGAACAAGTTTTAAAGTTATCAGTGTGCATTCCTGTGTATTCCATTGGCCTAAAGCTATAAACTTCATTTGAGAATGACTAGAATTGGTTTGTACTTCAAAATTTAGTGTTTCTTATATTTGGCACTTTAATATTGCCGAGGATGAATCAAGTGACTGATATGTGTGTCTATATGTTTACATGAGACTGTGCATGTCTATGTGCATGCATGCATATGTGTGATAGTTATTGGTGTGTCTATATGTTTACATGAGACTGTGCATGTCTATGTGCATCATGCATATGTGTGATAGTTATTGGTTAGTAAAAGTGTTAGTTTAAAATTGACTTACTATGACTGCAGTTTTCTTGTTTTTAACACTCAGCAAAAACAGTGAGTTGCATCATGTGATTAAGTGTAAAAAGCTAGTCTGGGGAGTCTCCACGTTGAATGATTCCAACCTTTGGGAGGGGGCAGAACTATAGGAATAGTAATTAAAGGAATGCTATGATAAATCTGTGGTTTTTAAGGCTTAGGGAAGGGGGCTTTGGGCAGGAATAAGTGGAGAAGGATTCTTAGGGCAGGGAAGTGTTTTGTATGCCACTGTATACCTGAAATGTATCTATAAGAATTGCATATGCAATAAACACCACAGAAGAGTGAAAGTCGGGATTAAATCACACATTTATAACAGCAGTTATATAATGAAAAGATTTATTTGGAGGAGAGAAATGAGAAGCTAATATTTGTTCACTTAATTTTCTTTTCTTTTCTTTTTTTCTGCGACGATACCAGGAAGCTGCATAGAAATTCTCTGAGGGGTTTTGGTGTGTTTTGGGCTCTGTGTGTTTTAGGTAAGCCTGAAGACATAGATAAAGGCTTGGAGATTAGAAATCCCAGCTAAGGATCTCATGCTTGTTTCCCAAATGAACACGAAGAGCAGGGGAGATTCTTCTCCCAGCTCAGACCCAGACTTTTCAGGCTTACCGCCCGGGTCATCTCGTTTGAATGGACCTGGAACTCGAGGACTGTTTCTTAATACTTCTCTCTGGTCACTGGCATCCAGAATTATCCCCCTCCCCCACCGCACCCACCGTATTTCACCACTCTCCATCTCCAACGCACTTTCAACTCCTCACCATCGCTCTCCTGCAGAGCAGTGTTATTTATCTTTTGCCTAAAATGTGGTGCCACCCTCCTAAACGTTCCCAGTAAGGTTGGATTTCTGTAACCAGGTTAGCCTCTTGTAAAGAAAAATAAAAGGCGTTAGGGGAAGCAAACAATAAACACAGTAAAACGGCCAGACTTTGGTTATATAGCTCAATCCAAAGTTGCGTTCTTACACGCTGTAATCACTATTTAAATCGCATAGATGGAGCGAAAGCCTTCAATAACCCAGAAACCTCCTGTGTGGTCCTGTTGCAACACCTTGGCTTTGGCCAATGGGAAGGGAAAGTGCCTGATAAAGGCAGGAAGCAGTGTCTCAATTTACCTTCTGTGGGAGGGGCTGTAAAGGCCTGAGAAACGTTTGTAGTAGCGGACAGCCATGGGCTCATTCACAGTTCTGTTATCATAGAAGAAAAGGAAAACAAAATGTGATGGAAGCCTAGTAGCTTCTGTACAATATTATCATATTTTTCTAACTGATAAAATATTTTCATCTCACAATGTATTTATCACTCCTTTACATTTTTTCCCATAAAGTTAATAACCTCCCACTTCGTGTCCCACATGCTTTTTCTTAGATGTACTATTTTGGAGTTCCATATTCTAAGCATTATTTTTATTTAGTTTTCTGTGTAGTCCATGGAGGGTGATGCAAATGAATTTAGCATGTTTCTTGTATGTATTTATTCTTTTAAACTAACGCCATTGCTTGGTATATTTGCAGATGTTGATTACATAAGCTGTGTAACATAAAACACACAAAACTATAATTCTCAAAAGTAAATACAAATATACCTGTACACGGTTTGCAACCATCGTATTTCTATGCTGGCGGGACTGTACAATCAAGCGTGTTTTGTGTTTTGGATAGCAGCTGCTTTGTGCGTATCTCTTAGTTGTGATGCCTGAGGTATAAATCCCTCTGCCATCTTGTCTGTTCCTTCGCCATCTGATGGACGGACTTTTCAGAGACCACAGTGTCCTCTTCTATGTTGTGCAGGGGCCACGCTGTGTAGCTGATCTTTATCTATGAGTCTTTTTAAGGCTCATTATCCTCTGGGGAAATAGAAACGATGATTAGAGGGTGAAGCCGAGAGGCCAGACCTCAAAAGATCTGCACTGGAGTGGGCTGGAGAGCGAGAAGGGCTGTGGGCCGTTCCTTATTCAGTAGCATGCCTTGCTCCAGCACACAATCAGCAGTGATCACAGACAGTGTCTACCTACGGGCAGCTGTGACGTGGTCCCTGTGCTAATATCCCGAAGATTTTATATAATTGCTTCCTCCTGTATCTTGTCTTTCAGCTGGTCATTAAGGCTTATAGGAAGTGCCTGCTTTATTTCATTGGCCTCTCCCCGTGCATGACCCACTCAGCCTCCCTTGTTAGGAACTCAAAATAACAACCCTCAAAAAAAAAAAAAAAAATATTTCAATGTTCCACCCCTTCTACCCCTCCCATCCTGGCTGCCAGGAGGGTCACACATGGTTCACAAATGATTCACAGACCGTGACAGCTGAGTCCTGTCGAGAGTCAACAAGGGTAGCACAGCTCATTTCTGCACGTTCCTTGATTCACTCACCGGGCATGCGACTTCTCAGCACCAATGGGAGGTCAGCAGAGCAGTAGGCTGCACAACTTAGCAGACCACGTATCCAGCGTGTAACTTCAGCCAGAAGTTAGTAGGAATAAAGGTTTTAAAAAAGGCGAGATTGGAGTCCAGTTCTTCCTCTCAAGCCTTTGCCTTTTGCTGTGATGGCCTGCAGAAGGACAGTGCTCTCTCGGGCATTCCACAGAGGGAACCCTGTGAGGAAAGCAGGAGACATTCACGCAACATTCCCAGCATTACATCCATGCCTCACCTGGGTTAGTCTAAAACTACTTGCCAGTGTGGGAAAAAAAAATGTTTTAGTCTTAAAGGTGTCAGTAGCAGAGGAAGTCTATAAACATTTCAACATAAATATGGATTTCAGGGTAAGTACAATTTAATAGTAATTCCCTTTCAAGAAACTCTAGATAATCCTGTGCCTCTGGCTGTACCTCTGTGCCACACCTCATGGGAAAGACAATGCTGCCAAATTCCTTTATACAAACCCCCAAAGAATGCTTTTGAGAGCGTGTTTGCTAGGCCTTGTCAAGTTTGGCCATGGAGGGCGGGTCAGCGCACAGGGCAGACTGCATACCTTTCTGCGGACCCAGGAAGCTACCCTGCAGAGAACTCGGGAACCTCAGATGTGTACTGGAGTTAGGAATTTGCCTGGAGGCTCTCTCTCTCTCTCTCTCTCTCTCTCTCTCTCTCTCTCTCTCTCTCTCTCTCTCTCTCTCTCCTCTCCTCCTCTCCATCTCTCTCTCCCACCTCTTTGTCTCTCTTTCTGTAAATTGTAGTTGTTGGTTATTATTATAAAATAAGTTCTTTTATTTTCAGAAAGTTATTCCCTTGACCGGTCCTGTGTAACTGTGATGTGTTTAAATTCTCACATGATCATTTTTCACATTTACAGGCATGTAGAATGACATTTCAATGTGTCAGCCCTGTGAGATGATCAAATCAGGGAAACTGGTATAATTTATCACACCCAGTACTTATAATTTCTTTATGTTGGGAACATTCAAAATAATCCTTACTATTTTGAAATACTGTTACCAGTATTGGAATATTGTTAATTAAATGGACAAGCACAGTTAGCTCACTGTGCTGTACAATAGCAGAGGTTACTTTTCCTGTCTAACTTCACCCCTGGGCCTGTTGGCCTTCTTGTACTCCCAGACCCTATCTTTCCCAGTCCCTGGTAAGCAGAGTTCTGTTCTTGGATTCTGAAGTTAACATTTTTGCTTTCACACTTAAGTGAGAACATGGCAATATTTGCTTTTCTGGTCCAGACCTGCTTCACTTAACATGACAGGCCAAAATTTTAACATTTTGTGATGGGCCTCTGCTCTTGACAAGTCGTTATGTGGCATGACACTCCTGCTTTTGGGGTAACTCCAGGAGCACCCACAAAAGCTCACAGTTTTCCTCAAGTCTCTGTTGAGAGGACAAAGACAAAGGCACATGCCAGGCTCCTCTTTGGATCCCACAATCTGTGTCATTACCATCGAGTATTGCTGTATTTATTATAAGTTGCCTTACCCGAGGGACTCCATTTTTTTTTTTTTATAACTATTGGAAGTCATAAGGCTTTAGAAAGACAGCAGTGGCTTTATTGGAACCCAATGGGAGTTACTTTAACTGTAAGGCAGATGTTTTCTCTCAAATCTTTAACAGTCACAAAACTTAATTTAACAGATAATAAAATGGGGCTTATTTGGGAAAGAAAATGCAGTGAGGGAACTCATGCTTCTGAGGATAACGGAATTTTATGCGCCGTATGCTAGAATCTGAGTTGAAAACCGGTGTGTAAATTACACCTGTCTCTGTAAGTAAATGGTTCAGCAGTGGTGGCTTTCACTCACACACAGATGTGTGAAGAACTATCATTGTTTCTGTAACATGAACACATCAGCGGCACCCCTAACCTCCGAAGTTCATGGCTTGTCATTCAGACTTAATGGCTCTTTCTTTTAATGATGGAGTCTAGTTGCAGTACTTATCAAAAGCTCATTAAAAAAATACATTACTGAGTGGAGAAGTATTCCTTGAATGTCTCCGTATTCCTTTGTATCCACCTTCATATAGTTGATGATCAGGGATTCTGGGAAAATGAGTTGAATGAAGTGGGTGGGTGCTCATGTAATCAATGTCGGGAGCTTCCCATAAGCATCGGGCATTTGGCTGTGAGTGAAGGGAAGTCCTCCTATTTTTCTGTGGCCCTGCTCCGGCCCTCTGCTTTGGACAATGGTGTGGGCCACTGAGCTTCACCAAGAGTCCCACAGCAGAGAAGAAACACAGAGTCCATTGACTTGGCTTAGGCCCTATGGTTGTGGTGACCCGTTTCTTCAGATTCACATTGTTGCATAACAGAGAGCAAACAGGTACACTCCCAGCCTTTCTCCACAGGGTTGGCCATGGGTGTGTGAAGTCAAGACTCACTCCCTGTTTCTGTGTTGCAGAATTATAGTTAGGCTGGACAGACAAGTCAGTTGGTGTGGCTATGTCAGATGGAGGGGGAGGGAAATCCGAAGACTGGTAGGAACTGACTTTTCAGCACACAGAATATAGAGGCATGACTGAAAAGGCTTCCCACAGCCACTGTGGAACATTGTGTGCTGGGTAGTAGAGGAACGTGAGCAGGGGTAGAAGGAGCAGTAGAAATGCTGAGAGGCAGATGAGGCAGTAGGACAGCAAATTTGAGGCCAACCTGGACTACATAGAAAAAAGAAAAAAAAATAGGAAGGGAGGGAGGGGGGAAAGGAGGGAAGAAGAAGGAAAGGGGAGGGGGAGGGAGGGAAGGGAGGAAGAGAGGAGAGGAGGGAGGAGAATTAAGAAGAGAGAAAAGGAAGCTGGAAGGATGAAATCATTTAAGTCACGAAAGGCTAGAAGGGGACATAGGTACAGATGTATCCCATAATCTTGAAGGGACAGCAATGTCACTTCCACACAAACTAAGTTAATGAATCTTATTCGAGACTCTGGACTACTCCAAGCTCATCGTTGCTAAACCCTACGCTCCTTTTCCCGTTTCGCATCCTCCTTGCACAGGGGTTGAGAGAAGAGAAAGAGGAAGTGTTTCCACTAGGACTGTTCTGCTCAGGTCAGGGTCTGGATAGGCGTCAGCAGCTACGGCTGCAATGCGGCAGGGCACCCTGCCACCCTCTCTTTTCCATGCTGCCACCACTCTCCCTTCACACCACAGTGGCGGGGCGGGGCTGAGGTGTTTTCACACACCCAGAATACCCCGGTATTTCTCACCTGGCCTTCAAGAAAAAGATTTCATGTCTCTGGCCGAGTTGCACGTGTAGAGTCATCACACGTTGTGTGATGCTATCACTCAGACAGACCTGTGATTCATCTATGCTGGAAATCAAGGTGTGTCGTATTTTATTCTCTAATGGTAGATTTGAAGGTTTCCTAAATTGTTGGGACGAATCTCACCCGATGGGGAGGAAATGTTCTGTAAGATGTATCCTTTTTTCTTTTTTTTTTTCTCTTTTAATAACTGTCATGTTTTAAACTGCTGAGGGTTTTTGGAATCTCAAGTTGATATTATGTCATTTGTGTAACACTTGTATATGAATAAACATAGCCGAGTCATACTTTAGCCTGCCATCACCTTGTCTATATCTGGTATTAGCTAAATTTTGTTGCTGTGAAAGACACGGAATGTAAACAATATATAATCTTCCTGAATAAAATGATTATTTAGTAGATACAATGGAAGTCAGTGGTGAAAATATTTAAAAGCATATCAAAACTTTAATTTAAAAGAGCACAGGATACACAGAATAAAAAGGCAAAGGCCTAGTCCCTCCTCCAAATGACTTGACAGATTTAGATGACCCCTCCAGGAAGGCATCATCCTACATGTGGAGTGGGGGGGGGAATGGGAGGGGAGGGTGGTCGGGTGGCATGGGAAGGTAGAAGAGAGGGAGGGAGGGATGGAGAGGGAACTGAGATCAATATGTAAAATAAGAAAAATAAATAAATAAATAAATGGGGGGGGGAGCAAATTAGGATTAGGGAGATAGTTAGCACATAAAGACACTGATCACACAAGCCTGATGGATAGACTTAGATCTCTGGCGTCCATGTTAAACTCTGGATGTGGTGGCACATTTCCATAATCCCAGCATTCCTCTGGTGAGTTGGGAGGCCCACGCAGAAGGTAGCCTGGAATCTGGCTAGTGTGGAGCCTAAGCCTCAGCAAGCTACGTGAGAACTCACAAAGTTGCCTCTCAGCTCCACAGGCACATGGAAGCTGGCACGTGCGTGCGCGCGCGCACACACACACACACACACACACACACACACACACACACACACACACACACCAGGGTCTGCCTGTCTCCTCCACCCTCAGTGCTGGAGTTACACATGTGTGCCTCTGCGTCTGGGTTTTTCATACGTGCTGGGGATTGGACTTCAGGTCCCCATGCTGCCGTGACACATACTTCACCAGTTAAGCCCTCTCCCCAGCCCTGACAGTATTGCATTGTGTCTGTGCACTCTGAGTTTCAAGATGGTTTGTACCAGTTAGCAAGCATTGCTTATTGATATGGATGATATTATTTTTATCTGGTCAGGTCCCGGAAGGCCGGCTTGTATATTAGAATGTGCCCATGTGATCATCAGGCTACCAGGTATCCCAAGGGAGACTCCAGGTGGATATTATATTCATAACTCGGTAGTTGTTGAGTTTGGAGAGAAGCTGGGTGCTGAGAGGAATCTCAGAGAAGGAAACTCATGTATGGCCGCTCTGTTGTTACTATAAGGCAGCCTTTACCTATGATGCTCACCCTCACTGTCATGTAATAGTCACATCTTTTCTCAGTAATAAACTGTAGGTTCTAAGTGTTATCATGTTGTGCTTTGTGGGTTCTTCCCTGCAAAGGTTTCAAGAGGTTTCCAGAACTTAACTTTGAGCCTTTCAAACCGAAAGCGTCTAAGTGAGTCACCCGGAGATGGATTTAAAGTGGGAGTATGTCACGCAGGGGGTGACTGAAGTAGTTCTCTCAGGACTGGAAAGTCTGAAAGAGGTACGATGGCAGTCAAGTAGAAGGGAGGGCAACCAAGTAGAGAGGCGGGATTAACAGTGTGGTCCAGTGACCAACTAATTGGATGTGGTTAGAACAGAAGGAGACTATGAAGGAAGAGGCAATGGCGATGGAGATTTCAACACTGGACAATAAATATGCTGTGATAATTACTGTTTGAGCAATATCTATAAAATGCTAAGAAGTGTTTGTTTGAAGAGACCAGTGAGTATCAGAGCTAATTTTATTTTCTTCCAGACAGAGATAGAAAAATTGAACAAGGAAATCAGCTCATAATTTTTAAAAAGATATATTAACCTTCTGTTAATATACCCCTTGTTTGGTACCAGCGGAACCACTTATTATTTATGGTAGTAACTCATTCATTCAGCTAAGGATCAGCAAGGGCTGCTATGATCAAGAAGCACGAATATGGTAGCTATGAAGGCCCTGATTTCAAGGGGCTCATAGTGTAACTCCATTCGGTATTTGGCAATAGAGAAATTTGTGGAAAGTAAAAGAGTTTGGTGAGAGTTGAGGACAACCATAAAGAAAAAAAATAAATTATGAACGAATGACCACATTTTAAAAATAAGACTGCAATTATTCAAATAACTTGCTATTCTGCATTGATCAGTGGAAGGAAAAGTAGATCTTTCTTCTAGTCCCCACGCAGTCCTTTTTTTTCCAGCCTGAAGTCAGGATGGGCGAACCATATTTACCTAATAGTACATGACTGTCTACAGAGGTCTCGGGGCTTGTGCATACACAGATAAGCACAGACTCTGAGAAACTAGGGTTTCAGGGACAACCGAATGGGTTTGGTGTGAAGTGACTAAGGTTACATCATCTTGTCTGTCGACTTCATTTTGAGGTGGCTTACGCAGTTCTCAACCCTCTACCCCTCCCCCACCAACAGTCACATCTGCCTTGGAAATGCCCCCTGACCAGGGTTCAGATGTATTAACCAAAATAATTAATATTTATAAAAACTTAAACTAAAATAACTAAAGAGTGTATCAGTCAAAATTAGTGGCATGTTTGTGAAATAACTATGTTCTGCATAAACGAACCTTGCAAGGTTACATCTAATGGTGATGTAACTGTGGTTTTTGCTGTACCCCCAAGGTTGGCACCAAGAGACTTTGAGGCATGAGCCTACTCTTGGTCACCAGCCAAAATTAAAGGACTCATATGCTCTTAATTGGCTTAATAATATACTCTTAATTGGCTTAATCAACGTGGTTGTCTGTATTTTTCTCATGTGGATTTATTATTGGTAGGCACAGGAATAGAAGGGGGAAATTAAAACTTTGAAGTATGGGTTTTCAACTTCAGTACCAAAGAAAGGTTAGCTCAAGATTTTCCTCATCCAGTTGTATCAATCTCTCTTTCTGCCATTAACTGGACCAGCTCTGCCCTGGACCACCCAGAGCAGAGCTACGTTCACTACAGAGAAGATATCTGTCACTTGCTTTGAACTTGAAGAAGGCACGGAGAGCAGCAGCGATTTAGGACTGAGTTCTCTGGTTCCTTCTGGTGTTGTCTACAGCATAGGCTTAGAGTTTGTTCAAGACAAAAGTGAAATGATCCATCCAGTTGGAAAAGAGATGGATAGTAGCTACAAACTTCAGTGCATGAAGAAGGACGTGGGATCAAGGGTTAAATTATTTGCTCAATGCTGAGTGTTGGATGCACAGGAAATTAAACCCAGGCTCACATGTGTAGTTGCTTTTGTTTTCTTGGTTTTTTTTTTGTTTGTTTGTTGTTTGTTTTGTACTCTTTGCTCTTTGGGTGCCTGCCACCCAGGTCCTACATAAACACATGGAGACTTATTCTTACTCATGAATGCCCATCCTTAGCTTGACTTGTTTCTAGCCAGCTTTTCTAACTTAAATGATCCCATCTACCTTTTGTCTCTGGGCTTTCTCCCTTTCTCTGTTCTGTATACCTCTTTTTCCTTCTTACTCTGTGGCTGGCTGGCCCTGGCATTCCCCTCTCATTCTCCTTTTCTCTCCCTCTTCCTCTTTTTCTCCTCCTTTTTCTCTGCCTGCCAGCCCCACCTATCCCTCTCCCCTGCTTTGCTATTGGCTGTTCATCTCTTTATCAGACCAATCAGGCGTTTCCGGTGGGCCAACGGCCGGAGCCTTACAGAGTTAAACAAATCCAACAGAAGGGAGCGCAACACTTCTTCGCACCGTTGAACAAATGTTCCACAGCGTACATGCATGTAACACATCTTAAACTAGCATTCTACAACACGCATGGGTCTGTGCTGTTCCCTCCCACGATAGCACATGAAGTGCATTAAGCACCTCTGGCAGTGCTGCCAGCAATGCATTAGTTATGGCAGCTATCTACTCCCAAGCAAGAGAGATCGACCCCATAATTACTGCCCTGATGATATCTTCTGTGTTAATAGGCTTATAGCATTCATTTCAAGAAAAGTGAGGCATCCTCTTTTTAAGAAAAAATAATCCCAAAGTCCAGGAAAAATAGACTATAGATAATGACCTGTATTTATCAATTTTGGAACGTCTTCGAGATGAGGCGGTAACATTCACTTAATATCGATTAAAATAATACGTGAAGGCTTCTCAGACTGATGCTGAGCACATAGACAGTACATGATTTCTCCTTTAAATATTATGTAGAAAAAGTGCTCACAGGAGCTGGTGTTTCCTTAGATAGAATATATGGACAAAGCAACACAGCATCACGATGTCTAGGAGAAAGGGTTTAAGGTCTACAGTGGACAATGCTATGGTGCAATCTTGTGGGGTCCAGATTTGTCTTAGAAACCTCATTCCATCTCTCCAGGCAGCTACCACCAATCATTTGGCATGGCCACCCGACATAAAACCTTTGCCACTGTAGCTTGTGAGCTTAGATTTGGAGCCCTTGAGAACTCATTGTGCAATGCGCCTGGCCAAGCCTGGTTATTCTAAACATTGTCAGGGCTTTGCAGATCAGGCTGGAGTGAAACTGAGGTCACGACTCCCTGGCTGCCACCACGCCCAGACACTTTCGTGTTTCATCTCTCTACACTCCTCAGAATTCATGAGTTTTAGGCAGTCACGCCGAAGAATGCCTCTTCAGTATGAAGTCTGGGTTTCACTCAAGAGTTTGGAATGAGTCCTCTTTTAAATCAGAGTTGAAAGATACAGGCTTGGCTTAGTAAACTGGGTGTCCCGAAACACAAGGAGGAAGAAACACTAATTACACAAAGCAGTCATTGTTTGTAAACTCAAATACCCCAAATGTATCTGGAACAGCCTTTGTTTTTTTAATCCTTAACATGAGGTAAAAATCCCATTTTTCTTCTGTATTTTATGAGGGACAAAACCATATATTTAAGCGTTCTTTAATGTAAGTTACTACTTGTCCATACAAGATATCTTGAAACTGTTTATTCTCCCAGTTTTAATCAAGTCCTAATTCTGACTATAACTATTTTATTTTTAAAAGCTTGTCTTTAATTTTGACATTCTTGTACATGTATACAATGAAATATGACCACACCTATCCCCACTGCTCCTTTAACTCTCCCACCACGCCCCCTTCCAATTTTATGCACTTTCTCTTTCATTTCTTGATAACATACTAAGTCCAGTTAGTACTGTTCACATGGCTGGGGTGTGGGACCAATCTACCAGCTGTCCTGTCCTTAATAGGTGGCATTTTGTTTTCCGATTCTCTCGTGGGGGTTAGTAATATCCCAACCTTCCTCTAATCAATGTTTATCATTGTGGCACAGATTTAGATTTCGTTTTAAAAATAGTTGAGAGATGCCTCAGTAGAGTACGTTCAGTGCAAGCGTAAAGAACTGCATCCAGTCCCCTGTACCCATGTAAAAGCGGGTAGGGGGTGGGGGGGGGAGTCTATAACCTTAGCCCTGCAGTAGTGGAAGCAGAGACAGGTGGACCCTCGGGGATCTTCAGCAAGGAGGCCTGCTGAAGATGGAGAACAACTGGGAAAGACACCTGAGATCAACTTCTAGCATACGAGATGTGTGTACAGATGCATGTACACTTGCATGCTTATATACAAACAGCTCTTTACCCTCACGCACACACATAAACACATACAAAATAACATATATTTTATTTACATCACGAGTCAGAACTATATGCTTTGCCGCGGAAATCGCCTTTGCTTTAGATTTTCAAACCCCCTCAGCCTAGAATTAAGGACCATTCAGGAAGTGATCTCCTGCAATCAGGAAGTGATCAGTTGCAATCCATTCTGCAACTGCCTGGCTCTCCTACCCGGATGTTCCTACTTCCTGTTATTCTTGTCACGGGCACAGCCAAGATGGAGTGCAGATTTCAGGAGCAGGCTTGAGGAGGCTAGTGTGCTGGTGAATTAAGATGACAAACCAGGAAACGCAGATGATCCCATTCCCTTTAGCAATCTTTCAGGATGCCAAGCTCTCTAAATCCTCCTTGCTATTATGAAAGGCGCATTTCAGTGTCTGTGAGAGGAAGCCCCATCCGGGATGCTCTTCTGTGTCCGGTCTCCTCACAACAGAAGCAGCTGTGATGTAGGAATCTATGCCACCATCAGCTATAAGAGACCGTTGAACTGTTCTTATCACATTAGACGTTAATTAAAATAGCATTTTTGTGTGTATATGTTTGGATATGCCTGTTAGAGTCCGCACGTGGTCAGAGAACAACCTTCAGGAATCAGTTTGTCCCCTTCACCACGTGGGTCCTGAGGCACAAACTCAGGGCAGCCGTGCCTTTACCCACTGAGCCATCTTGCTGCTGGCTTTTAAATTTCATTAAAAAAAAAAAAAAACATATTGTGAAACAATGTAAGCATGAGGATTCTTACATTTGGGGTGTGATGTTCCTCTCATGTCTCTATAAAATGTTCCTCATGTGGAATTTCTATAAAGGATTCCTGCTGCACCTTCTGGTTCCAGAGTTCATACAGATGTTTCCTTCCCAATTGAGCAGATGTCTATGACCTCACATTCGGGGTAGTATGGGTAGGGACAGAGGGAGCGATTCCTTCTACCTGAGGTTTGTTTGTTTGTTTTTAAATGCCTCTTTTGCTTTTTAAAAGCATATTCACAAGTGGTTGGCTGGGGTGGCAGCTTGCCAGTATTGTGTGTTGTGGATAACAGTTAACAGTTAAAAGATTGATAACAACGGCATTTGGGGCATAGCACCAAAGTTATACGAACAACTCACCAACAGAGACAGTAGGCCGGGGAATGAGACTGTTTTCGTTGAGCCGGTATTTGGACAAGGCAACACCCTCTTCCACACCGGCCGCCTCCTCCCCGTGTGACTCAGTGTTGAGAGAGAAGCCTGTAAGCTGTTCATTAACAGAGTCAGGTGGAGGTGGGAACTGCTCCTGGGAAGCTCAGGGCCCCTTGGTTTCACTCAGATCCACTGGGGGAATCGCTGCAGCCCGGTTAGCCAAGAGTCCCGAGTTTCTGCGCGAGAAAGGTAAGTTGGGTTCTACTTGCAAAGATAAATACAGCTGCTTTGCTTTTCCTGCATGACTTTCTCTGCTTTCCCTCCAAACGATTCAGCCCAGGGCTGTCTGCGTTGTCTTTGACTTGCTTCCAGTTCAATTCTGACAGCCTCTGATGAGCATTTTGTGTGCCGGTAGCTCTTTTAGTCCCCGTGGCTTTTAACTTGGCCGTAGTACTCATCATGGCATCACAGAGTCCTTTGAATTTCCCGTGGGGGCTGGCAGCTTGGGAATTCGCAGGAAGATGATAGAACTTTCCGTCAGCACTCATTGGTCGCTGCTCTGCAGTGGCTATAAAGCTGTTTTATAAGACCTTCCTGTTTTCAGAGATGATGCTTCTAGCGAAATTTAAACTTTATTGATCTCAACTGTGACAAACACTGCACACACACTCAACCTTACTCTTTCAAAGAAGAAAATCACCCTTGCTTGCATAAGAAAACCCCCGGAATGGAGTGAGGGTGGGTGACATGGGTGCTTCCCCACAGCGGTCTGCACGCATGTGTGGAATTAGCCTGAGGCTGGATTAAGTATACAGAGGCAACTTTCAACCTCTCTGCCCATCTCATGCCTAAAAACCAGCTGGCTTGTCTGACTCTGTGTTTTTTTTCTTTTTTTCCTTTATCACTTCTGTTTATGATACAGAGTAGTGAGGATTAAGTACAGCTTATAGCAGCAGCCTCTTGTTCCTGCAAAGCTGGCTCTATTTAAGAACTGAGGTTTCATTCCTCTCTTGAGGAATGAGACATGTCGGTGCTCAGCTCCCAAAAGTTTACTGAGGAGTTTGATGATGGTTTATTTTTTCTTCATGTGTAGGAAGCAGGAAGCCCAAGGATGGCTTCTCTGATATCGGCTAGGCTCTAGTATTTAAAACGTTGGAAAAGCTAAGCAGTTAGGACTTTGCCAAGACATTTGGATTCTAAATGTCAAGATATACAGAGAATACATGGAAACAGGTCAGAATTTTATAGAAATTTAGGTATATATAAGTCTTAGCATCTTGTTGGTGTAAACTTTCAACTGGAAGGGAATTATGGGATCATCTAGCCCAGCCTTTACATTTAAAAAAAAAAAAACAACTTACTTACTACTATATTATTAGTGTGTATGTATGTCTGTACATGTGTGATGTGTATGAGTATGTTGCATGCCATAGCATGTATGTGGGGATTAGAGGACAGTTTTCAGGAGTCATTTCTTTCTCTCTACCTCATAGCATTATTATCTCTCCTCTGCTGTGTAGTGGACCACAGTCTAGCTGCCTCATGAGCTTGTGGGCAATCATCCTGCCTCTGCCTCTCACTTCACTGCAGGGATGCTGAGATCACACACATGTGCTACCACATTTGGAGTGTGTGTGTGTGTGTGTGTGTGTGTGTGTGTGTGTGTGTGTGTGTTTAAACATGGTTTTCAGAGATCAAATCAGGCCTTTAGCCGTTGGCCACATCACTGACTCTACCCTTTGAATTTCTAGACGAAGAAAACAAAGGATGCGCATTAGGCAATGCTCTAGGCCTGGAGTAGCATAACCAGAATGTGAGGTCAGACCTCCATCATTTGCCGTACTAGATTTTCTCAATGGTTTTTCAAATTGCTTTCACATAAAAAGTAGTAACAAAATGAACTGCACTCTATCTTTATAAAAGGACTGTAAATGATATATAAGCAAGATTGTCCTTGCCCAGCAATATGTGACAATGCTCTTATAGTGTGTGTGATTTTGACATAGAAATAAAATTTCACTTTGTGGCGTTTTGGTCTTGGTCCTTTAACTTTTCGTATTTGTTGGGTTAAATACTAAGTGCCAACAGCCCCTTGGCATGAACTTGTCTGGTAGATGATATGTGCAGGCCACGGTCTGCCCCCTCCCCCTGAATCAGCGTCCTCCTCACCTCAGCTGCCATTCTGCAAGCTCTGTTTCCAGGCTGTCTTCCCTGACTCTAAGAATTCTGATAGCTCTTCTTGAGAAAGTCACATCCCTGGCAACTTCGTAAACAAAACAGAAGTGTGCTTTGACTGATTGAGTACACACTGTGGAATGAATTTCGTCGAGTCCCCCAGGCAGTCAGCTCAAGAAGCCATGGTGGATGCTTTAACTCCAAGCATTTCTTAAGAGCAAGGAGGTAAAACCCTTAGCCCCGGAGACTTAGAGAGAAGTCTTAGTTGTTTCCTCATAGCATCCTTATTGGCAGTAACCCACTTCTCTGCCATTGTGGGTCTTCTTCTACTTCCTCATCTTAGGAACTTGGAAATCAATAGAGGTTGTAGGTATTAGTTCCTATGCACCTACCTGCAGCTGCCCAGTGTTCCCCCTTTGCCGTGGTGCAAATCTATTATGATTTCCAGATTTGGGCAAGGCTCTTCCTCAGGTATGTGTTTTGCTAATGACAGCTTCATTTATTACTCTTGTGTTTTATGTCAGTTGCCAAATTCTTTAAAGATACGATTGTTCTTTTATTATGATCATTAATTAGAAGAGCGAATTGTATAACTGTGTGTTAAATGCCAATAGGCTTATACGTCGACAAGAAAACCGATAGCCCTGGCTATTCACTGTAATTGCGCACTCAAGAACTCTATAAGAATCAAATAATTCACGCTTAGTCTCCAAGCCCAAGGTGCTTGGCTCTAGAATGTTAGTAAATCTCCTTTATGTGGGTGTTCCCATAGCAGACAGTGAAGCAGTGAGAAGGTTCACTGGATCACATTCATCCTGGGAGACGGCAGTGGGTTCCTCAAAGGTTCCTAAGAATTACGTGGTAAGCAGAGTATGTCTGCATACAAAACCAACTTCACTTAAAAGGTCTGCACTGCTCACCATTGGGGATGCTGTGTGCAAAAGCTTAAATGACATCTGTAAACAAAAAGTTCAAAGGGCTTGTCCCCCAGATAGGCTAGACCTTGAGTCAACTAGAAATGGTCCATGATAGCACTCAAATGGTAGGTAATTCATATATGATGGAATGCTTGTTAATGAGTATTAAGCCAGTGTCTCTGTAGGATGGAAATGGACAGTTGGCCCAGTAATCGGGATATCACTTTAGATGAAATGTCAAGTTATCCTGCAGCAAGGATTGGGAAAGTTTCATGTATTAAAACCAAAATCATCAGAGAGTCAGTTTTATGATAGGGCATTATAAAGATAAAAAAAAAAAAACTGGTAGCATTTAGAGATCTGGATATCAAAAGATGTTATTTGTGCTAAAATTCGGATTCCTTTCATCAGCAGTAAGCAAGCTTGCCATTGCTAAGCTTAGGCTCTTAGGCCGTGAAAGGAAAATGATCCCTTCCTGACCATGGTAACAGGCTAAGTCCCGACCAGCTGAGAAGTTTGTGTAAGACTCAACAGAGACGTTTATTGTGGTAAACCCATTAACAAATTAATCTAAGAGGCTTGTCAAAAGGAAATGTATAGCTAAGACACTAGAAAGATCTACTTGTCTTCCCTTTCCCTAATGATCCGTGGTTTTGGGCAATAATAGCTCTGTGAGGCTAGTTCTTCTTTGTACAGGTCTGTCATTATTGGTCTCTCTTACTATTCTTTTGAAAATGTTTTTACAGCAGTTGTCCTCTCCCTGTTCCTGGGGATTTTTGCCTGTCAAGGTGATTTCTAAGGAACAAAATACGCAGGACTTCTTTATAAACCAAGGTGCATACCACTCAGGCCAATGGCATTTATACCATTTTTCTAGACACATTTGCTGTATTTCTTTCTACTTTCCATTCTACAGATATCTATTCTAGGCAAGTGTTCCAAAAAGGCAGCCATTTCCGTAAATGCATTAGGAGTTCTCTAAATTGGAAAAAGATTCTGGAGTAGTTAACCTATCCAGTTACTACTCTTTGCTGATCTCATAATACTTAGGTAAAATGAGTTTTGAAAATCTGTTCCAACTCATGTAACCGTTGACTCCTCCCAAGGCTCTGCTGTAAAGGGACTGCTATTCTAGTCACCATTTCCTTTAGTCCAGTGACTTTCCACTCTCTGCAGCCCCCTTTAGTTTGTTGTGTTTCTGGGACAGGAACGCCGGTATTAGGTTGTTCTGAGTTTGAACCTCCACTGTGTAACTCACCAGCTATGTAACCCCAGGCAAACCATTCATCCTGAGATAATGGTCTTTCAGTGCCTCTCCTAGCTTTCTGTCAAATGACTCTGATCTTACGTTAATTGCATTAGCTGCTTTTGTTGCTGTGATAGAACACCATGGCCAAGGTAGCTTCAAGAAGATAGAGTTTACTTTGGCTTGTAGTTCAGGGGATAAGAGTTCCTGATGGCAGAGTGGAGGCACGGCCGTGGGGTGGGAGGCTGAGAGCTCATATCTTCAAAGATAAGCCTGAAGGAAAGCGAACAAACTGGGAGTCAGGCTTTTTAATCTCAATGCCCATCCTGGGTAAGTACTTGCTGTTGAAAGGCCAAAGCGTCACCTAAACCTTCCCAGATGCCTGTAACCAGGGACCAAGTGTTCAACTACATAAGCCTGTGGAGAACCTTGTCACTCAAATGATCCCATTCTACTTCCTGGCTCCCATAGAGTCATGGCATTTCGTGTAGTTATGGAATGACGATAATCGTTGTAAACCACTGACCTAAAACTGTGTGAGTCTTAAATGAGATGATGTGCACCAAACAGAAACTTGTTACCAGGGTATTTTTTCCTTGCTTTTCCCATTTTCTTCCTTTATCCTCTGTTTGTTAATCTGCATTTCCTTTTTTATTTCACTCTCCATTCCTTCCCTCTCTGTACCCTTCACCCATCCACTCTAACTTTTTGCTCTCATTATCCTAAGAAAAAGCTATCAGAAAGAGATAGAGGTATTGTTAACCTCAGCATTTTATCCTTGGGTAAGATTTTTAAAGTCTTTTTTTTTTTTTTTTTCCTGAGAAGACCCAAAGCTGAAAAAAGAAATTTTAGCTGAGCTGGGAAGTGGCCTAGGGGATTCCAGAAGCTGAGGGAGTTGGAGGTGGACAAGGGGAACAGTTAACTGATGGACATGAAAAGCTGCCCCAGGAAAAGTCAGTATTAAAAACATAAAATGCCAGGGATGTGGCTCAGTGCTGGAATGCTTGCCAAGCATGCAATAAACAATAATAAACAATAAACAACGGCAAACTATGACATCACAGACAGCAGGGTACAGTTTTAAGAAGCAGGCGTGTGGATGGTTTCTAAAGCATCCGAGAACGTAGCAGTTTGCTTGGTTTCTTGATTCAAAGCTTAAGAGTGATTTCTTCTAACACCTAAGGACAGATGTCTTTGGGCAGAGCTTGCAAACATTGTAAGCAAAGGACCACCTTCTGGGGAAATGTCTGGTGGCTGACAGTTTTTGCTTTTTTTTTTTTTTTCTTTTTTTTTTTAAACTTTATTTTGTTCTGTTTTTGCTACTGTCTTTGAGAAATTTGGCTCCATGGATGGAATTTCAGCTCAGGCACTCAGTGCTCTGAAAGTGAAGATTTAGACTTGAATGTTGAACATGGCATCTATGGTTCTTTAAACTATAAGTGGTTATGGGTACTTGGGTACCGTGGTAAGAACATTAGATTTCAGATGAGAATTTCTAGTCCAGAACTCTGGGTGGCTGTAAGACCCTGAACTGGATTTTTTGTCTCCTCAATTATAAACTGTAGATAACAATACTGACATACCATAATGTTCTTTTGAGGAATTTGAAAACAAAACCAAAACCAAAAGATGATTTTTGTAGTTCCAACTTGGAGCACTATTTTTCTATGAATTTCCACATTTAAAATACAGTTGTTCTCCTGTAATCCCAAAGCCTTGGAACCTGAGGTAGCTTTTGGAGTATAGCCTTGGCTTCATGGTAAGACCCTAGCTCACACACACACACACACACACACACACACACACACACACACACACACACACACACACAAATGAGAACGGAGAGGCACAGTTGCTGACTGTGCCACTGTTCTGCATAGACTTGGGCAGCAGATTTTTGATGAGTTTCACCTTTCTCCCAAGAAGCTATAAACTTTATTGCAATGAGACTGGAAGACAGTCCTTAAGAATAATCCTAGGGGCTGGAGAGATGGCTCAGAAGTTAAGATCTCTGGGTTCTTCCAGGGGTCCTGAGTTCAATTCCCAGCAACCAGATGGTGGCTCACAAACATCCATAATGGCATCTTTGCCCCTTTCTGGCATGCAGGCAGAACACTGTATAGATAATAAACAACACTCTCTCTCTCTCTCTCTCTCTCTCTCTCTCTCTCTCTCTCTCTCTCTCTCTCTCTCTCTCTCTCTCTCTCTCTCTCTTTCTCTTAAAGAATAATCCCAGTTAGTTAAACCAAGGCTACTAAAGTGGCCTGAACTGGTTGGATACTGAATGATTTAAAATGCAGACAATTCCAGTCCTTAAAAAGAATTCTATAAAAATAATATTTGCTGTAGTTAATTTTTAGCATTTGATCTGAGAGACTTGTGATTTACAGATCGTTCCCTAAACATCATTTTTAATTCATTTTAATTTAAATTAAAAATGACCTTATTTTACGTACCAATTCTAGTTCCCTCTCCCTCCCATTTCCCCCCATGCTCCCATCCCACCTCCACCCACTCCTCAGGGGCTTTCATGGGGGATCATTAAAGTCTGTCACTCCAAACATCATTTTTAATAAGTATATTCTTTACATTGTATGTTGCGGATCCCTTTTTAGTAACTGCTTAAGACATATCTGTATATGAAAAATATGTTACTTTCTATCCTGTGCAGAATAGAAGAGTTCCATTGCACTAAAAAAGTCTGGGGAAGTGGATCTGGATGAGAGGAGCTTGTTATGGATGCTATAGAAGCCCTTAGAAACAGCTCTGGACCACCAAATGGGCTGATCAAAGAAGAGGGAAGGTAGATGATGGTTGGCTGAGGAAAGTTATGTGGGAGAGGCTCCAACAGAGACAGAAAAAGTCCACAGAATAGACCTTGCCCACCTTGAACCCTTGAGCAGGCAACCATTATTTTAAATCCAATAATAAAAAATTTAATTTCTGCAGCATCAGTCATTTTTATTTCAGAGGAAAAAGCAGAATTCTTAATGAACTGTTATTACCTGAAAATAGCATACACTGCATCTTCCTTTATTATCTAGGTTGCATCAATGGGCAACATTAGCTTTGGAAATGGATAGGAAGCATTGCTCAGCTGTCTGGCAGCAAGAGGGCCCCAGGGAGACTGTTATCAGGACTAGTGTCATCACACTTGGCTTCAGTGTGGTGGGAGCAGAGACGCTCCAGGCTGAGCTGTCTGGAGGGGCTGGGGTTGGCCTTCATTGCGTTGCTACCCCAACCATCTTTCCATCATTGCCCATCTTTTGGTATGCCAGAGTGTTTCTCTGCATCCCTTATGTTGGCAGTGTCACATAGCCCTTTGAGTTTTATGTAGAGCCACTTACTGCATTATAGTCATATACACTTAATTACAGCTCCATTTCACCACTCGCTGTGATCTGTGCAGGTTATACTCTGGGCTCCTATAATTAGAGATAATAGTACCCATCTGAGAAGACTAAAAAAAAAGATCATGTGCTTGATCACAGGGATTGGCACATGGTAGCAACTCAACAAATGGCCCCTTTTACTAAAAGCCTAGATCACAGATATAGATGCTGTTCTATAAGAGTCATGACTCTTTTTGTTGTTGTTGTTGTTGTTGATCCCTCAGATTTTAAACCTATTTGTTCCATGCATCTTAACATGGAAGGAAAGATTCAGGCTTGAGTAACAAACACAAGAAGCAACTTAATTTTTAATAACGGGAGCTTTGCTATTTTTCTAGAAGAAAAATTTAAACATGGGTAATGCAGGATAATTGTGGCAGATTTATGACCCTGTCAAGTCCAAGGTGACCACTCCTACCTTCAGAGAAGAGCAGCTGGAAGCAAAAAGGGACTTTTTTTTTCAGCCTTGATAGCCTGAACTATAAATGTGCCCACCTATAGCTTCAACAGAGGCTGGTGTTGTAATTTAAGAAAAGCAGCACTGAGAGAAAGACAGGGTTCAAGCAGAACCTGCTTTTTTTTTAATTGGGAAAAGGGAAGAGAGGAGAGAGAGGGGAAACAGAGAGAGAGAGAGACAGAGAGAGAGAGAGAGAGAGAGAGAGAGAGAGAGAGAGAGAGAGAGAGGGAGAGAGAGGGAGAGAGAGACAGAGGGAGAGAGGGAGAGATGGGATGCAGGCAGGGCTCTTTTAAAAGGGAACACTGCGAATGTGCACAGGCGGTGCTCTTAGTGGCTGCAGCTGAGGGTGCATCCTGTCAGAGCCCCAAGGACAGGCAGTACAGATGCCTGAATGCTAACAGCTGGCAAGTGTGGTTTTCTCTGTAAGTAAGGGGAATGTGGAGAATGGGTACTAGAGAGACCGCCATTCTGTCATCAGTCTCTAAAAACGTCCTGATTACGTGTGTCCGGGCTTTTCCTTTCCATCCTTTCCAATGTGCACAGGGCTCCTTTGCTGGCCCTTGGATTGTAAGAAGAATCACACAGTTAAAACACATGTGAGCAATATTTTTAATTTAAAAAGCAGCATTGTATCCTAAGAGTGTTCCTTTTTAGTTTTCATTCTATGCAAGGACTCTACCACTGAGCAGAATCCCCAGTCTTCTCTCTCTCTCTCTCTCTCTCTCTCTCTCTCTCTCTCTCTCTCTCTCTCTCTCTCTCTCTCTCTCTCCTTAAAATTTCAGACAAGATCTCACTCACTTTCCAAGGCTGGCCTTGAACATGCTCTGAGGACAAAGCAAGGTTCCCCGTAGCTAGAATTATAGGTCCAATTGGCATTCTGGTGGCATTTTAAGTATTAAAATCAAAGCGGTGGTCATTAACCTTTTTTTTTGACCATGAAAATTTATTTTAAAAAATAAAGAACATTATGTGGTCCCACATATGAGAGCAATTATATATCCAGTGACTTACCAGCTGACAAAAGACGTGGTGATATAGTGACTGGCATTCAACTAGTAAAAATGTGGACACCGAGTTTAGGCACATTTGTAAGCATACTTCTTACAGTAGCTCAGCGCTTTCTTCTCCCATAGCTCTGCCATTCATCAGGGTTGCAGCCAGGCTCTGGGTATGATGCTGGGATGAGTAAGACCCTGATAGAGTTCCAAAATGTCACATTGTCAACTTCTTACAGAGTGCTACATACAAGACAAAACAAAACAACAGGAATTGCCCCTTGGTTTTATTTAGGACTAATTCCCACAAGACAGACTTAACATCCTCCAGGAAGGTGTGGCCTTCTCTTACTTTGGTAAGGAGGTATTCTTCAGAAGGCCTCTGCTTAAAGGACATAGACATCTGATCCAGCTTCCAGTCCTTTACCTCTTCGTCTCTGCTAGTGACTGGGCTTGGATGTCATATAAATGCCCAAGGGCTCTACTGTAGAACCTCTGGGGTATGGCTAGGAGTACGGAGTTAAGAAGAAGGCTTGTTCTCTTTCTCTGCATACGTAGCTTCTGCCTTGTTGCATCTTCCATGATATGCAGCTCTCTGGCTCCAAACCTGGGTAGGTAGTCATTCAATTCTCCTTGATCGTTTGCCCGTGTCCCACTCAGTCTTCTTCTCAACCTAGGCACCTGTTGACTTTGTAGACTCTGGTGAGGAAAGGGGAGAGTTCAGACAACAATAATAACTTAGATGATTTATAGTAATTTATAATTTATAGAGCGCTATCTTAGTTATCACAATAACCTCTTAAACCCGATCTAACCCCCACTTTGCAGAGGCAGAGTAATGACTTGGTCCACGTGGCTAATGAGTGCTGCAGCTGGGACTCGGCCTGAGGCTAAATCACAGCCCATCACTCTCCTCTGAGCCACTACTCAGCCTTAATGTGCTCCTTGCCCAAGCATATTTTACTTCAAACTAGCTAGTAGTCAGAAAGATGGAAAGACATTGATAGTCAAGGAGATTATGAGAATTTGAGAAAAACAGAAAGTTCTGGGGTCCTAACAAGAAGCCAAAGATGGGATGCAATAAGAAAAAGAGACATTGACGGTGAAATGGAAAGGAAGTATAAAGATATATATAAAGAAGTATGGAAATTAAGTAGGCATCATTAATATTCCAGTAGATGATAAGGCAGATTACAACATGCAGAAGGTATTTGTTCTGAAAGCTAGCAGAAGTGGTATGGATAAAATATGGCATACATATTATGAGACTAATATGTTTTAAATGAGAGCAAGTATGTTTTCTATACATTGAATTCTAACTTCAATGAAATAGAAACAGCTATTTATAGCATCTGTTTTGTAAATAAACTATATATAGTATATACTTATCATATATGCACTAACTACCATATTTATCTAATATTTTACTATAAAAAGAACACACACACATATTCTCTTATTGCCACACAATCTGCTGTATCACCCCTGATAATTCTCATGGTCATAATCTTGGATGGGATTGGCATATTCCTTTTGATGCCTATTCATGTTTTCTTGTAAAAGAAGGTGACTGTTTCTAAACCAGAAATAGAAATTGGGGTCTCACTAGGAGCTAGAAGTCTTTAAGCAAGGATGTTTCTCAGGGGTTGGACAGATACAAGGCCAGATAGACCTGAACTAATCCTGTGAAATAAAATCTTACTTCCTTTTATCCTGGCAAAACCATGGGGTCAAAATCAGGCTCTCCCTTGAGCTGCCATGAGTCCTGTGCCTACTGACAGTTTTTAGTGTGGGGTTATTTTAGTTGAAAGCTTATTCTTATGCCATAACATTTTTCCAGATGAAAGTGTAAAATTTAATGCTTTTAAAAAATTCACCACTGTCTAATTCCAGAACATCTTTTTTTTACTCCAAAGAAGCATTTCTGTTAGCAGTGTCTTCCTTTGCCCTACCTTCTAAAAAGCACAAGATAATTTTTTTCCAAGAGCCTATTTCACATTTCATAGACTATTATTCATATTTCTTTCATGTCTAGATCCATTCATTTAATCTGTTTCCCGTTTCAACCATTTTCTTTCATGAAATGGTACCTCAGTCCTGTGTATTCCTGAGCAAGAGTTCATTCTGTGGATATGCCAAACTATCTGTTCATTTGATAGGTGTTTGGGTTAGTTCCACTGGCTTTTGCTATTATAAGAAAAATGTTGCTGTGACCACTCTTGTGCAGGTTTTCTTGTTGACCGATGTTTTATAACCCAGACAATGCTCAAGAATACACAACAGTGGCTTTTCCGCCAAAGCTCCTCTGTAGCCACGAATCCTTGAAAGGCTGCCTTGGTTGCTCTGATACGTTGTGGGTAGAACTTGTTGGACTTGTGAGATGTCATGAATCAGGCAGACCCCCAAGGAGCACCATGGCTGTCACTCTATCTCCAGGGTACCTGTCTAGTCTTTGAGTGACTCATGATTGTTGGGTGCTCAGAGAAGAGTTGACTTTGAGACATCTGCCTCTGTGGCTTAGCAAGTTACAGTGTTCCTGAACTTCCCATGCTTTATCTGAGTGTTGCAATGATAATAGCCACCTCACTGAGTTCATTTGATGGTGAGAGATAGTGTCCATGATGTACATTACTCAAAGGAGGGGCTCTGCTAACATACTTTTACGATATTGGCCATTGCTGTGTAGTATGAGGGCACAAGCACTTGACTACTTTGTAGAAGCTTGATCATTCCTTTCATAAGCACCGGGTTGGTTTTCTAGGGATGCCACAAAAATCACCACACAGAGATGTCATGAACTACACAGCAGAATGTATTGTCTGGCAATTGTGGAGGCTGGGTGTCCAAAATCAAGGTGTCAGTGTGTTCCGGTTCACTTGAGTTCTTTCTCCTTGGCTTGCTGGTGAATGATCCTTGCTACCCCAAAGGTCTTATTCTAATCCCCCTCACACGCTCTTGAAAGTCACTATCTCCAAATATCACCATAGTCTGATGTAAGGTTAGAGTTCACCAAGTGAATTTGGGGTCAGGATTCAGAGTAGGAAATAGCTAGGCAGTGTCTGTTATTGTCCTATACTGGAAACAAAAGAGAAAGCCTAAGCCTTGCTCACTGGAGCCCGGGAAACAGATTAATTATATAATGTCTTTCTTCTGCTTACCCTGTTCCTAGCCTCACAATTGAACTTGCAAACTTTGCAAATGTGTAATGAAATATACATTCAATACCTACCTGACTACCTCAGAGTTATAGTTCAGTAAGCTGAGATGTTCTCCATCTTTGTCAGCCAAGAAGGAAAAAGGAAAACTTATCAGATTCCATTTGGAAACAGGAAATGGGCAAGCCAGGAATCACAGGAAATAAGGATAAAATTGAGACAAAATTAGTGAATAATTGAGATATGTGTCCTCCCTCCCTCCCTCCCTCCCTCCCTCCCTCTCTCCTTTCCTCCCTTCCTTCCTTCTTTCTTCTTCCTTCCTCCTTTCTTAATTAATTAATTAATTAATTAATTAATGTGTGTGTGTGTGTGTGTGTGTGTGTGTGTGTGTGAGAGAGAGAGAGAGAGAGAGAGAGAGAGAGAGAGAGAGAGAGAGAGAGAAAGAGAGAGAGAGAGTGTGAGTATATGTTCTTGTCACACTTGTTACAGCATGTATGCAGGAGTCAGAAGACAGTCCCTGGCAGTCAGCTCTCTCCTTCGACCACGTAGATCCTGAGGATTGAACTCATCTTATCAGGCTGGTGGGAGGCACCTTATCCTCTGAGACATCTCAGCAACCCTATGCTTGCTTTCAGGTTTCTCTTCACTCTATTTTTGTAACACAGCTTGTCAACCTCCAAACGAGCCAGCCCCACACTCACTGAATATCCATTTGCCATGTTCAAAACGTGTCCTATCCCTTTCTTACACCGTCCCTCTTTCCTGTTCTTGCTCGCTGTTTTCCGAAGCGAAAAATAAAGGCGCGAAGTTAAGAGTTACTGAATACCCACTGGAGTTGGGCAATGATTTGACGCTGCACGTGGGTCCTCATTTGATTCTCACAACAGCCTGACTTTGCCTTTTTTTTTTTTTCCTGCCTTATTTGGAGATGAGAAACCCGAGCTGTGAGGTCCCGTGGTGACCCCCTAGGAAAGGAGTAACCAAGATTGTTGCTGTTGTCTATGTTGTCTATGTGGCTCCTTAGAACAGAGCCCGAGAGGGACATTGGGTGTCTGCGACTTATGGCGGGTACAGTCTCAGGAGCAGGAAGTGAGGAATGGGAGACAGAAGAAGCTGAGGGAGGATATGCTTTGTGCCGACTGAGCTTCAGCGAGATCCCATAGCAACCCCCAAGTGCGCATTATTCTCACAGAATTGCCTCTGCCTTGAGACATGGGACTGGACATCAGTCATTTCCAGGTTACATGGACATGACCTTATGGCTATGACAATATGGATGGAAGTAGTTTTGACATCAAAAGATGGAGGTAGAGGACTTTAGCATCTCCAGGTTGTACGATAGCTGATAATACTGTACCTTGTAAGAAGCATTTATATTTTAACAAGGTATTTTTTTGTGAACATTATTCATTTGATCATTATCATCATAATGACCTTATGAGGTAGGTGACAAGTTTAATTATCTCTGTTTGATGGGGAAAGTTCAGGGTTATGATTGTAGAACTTGAATGTGATAAACTGGACATAGAATTTACTTTTTACTTAAGACTGAGTGGTCTTTCAAGTTCAGTATGCTGTCTGGAGAGATGGATGCCACAAAGGACTTGAGTACATATCTAGTGTGACTAGCTATCTCCATTTGCTTGGGACTTCCTGGAATTACAGCTGTAAACCCCACTTTCACGGTAACGGGAGACTGACTGAGCCCAGTGCCTAAGGTCTGCAATGCTCTTAACATTCATGGAAGTGTGTTCTCATTTTAATTTCTTTTAAGAAGAGCACAACTATGATAAAGATGATTACAAATACTGCAGCCCGACACAGTTGCGTTTATGCTACCACAGTCTTTAAGGACCCATTTTCATTTATTTATTTGTTTGTTTGTTTGTTTGTTTGTTTTTTTAGACAGGGTTTTTCTGTGGCTTTGGAGGCTGTTCTGGAATTCACTTTGTAGACCAGACTTACCTTGAACTCACAGAGATCCACCTGCCTCTGCCTCCCGAGCGCTGGGATTAACATTTATTTCTTATGTGAGTCTGGGCATGCTTGCCCACATGTGTGGAGGCCAGAAGATGACCAATGGGAGTCAGTTTTCTCCTTCCACCCATTTGAGGACGATTATGGGGATTAAATTTGGGTTACAGGCTTGGTGACAGTTGCCTTTACCTGCTGAGAAATTGTGCTGGCTCCCATCAAATACAGTTGTTTTTTGTTTTGTTTTGTTTTTAACACATGTGTAAATGTAAGAAGGGGCTGTGAACAGCTTCTGGGAAATGGCATCAGTTGCAGAAGAACTGAGATTGGGTTGTATTACGCTGTTCGAATTTCAATAATGGTGGCTGGTCAAGGCTAAGGACCTTAGAGATTCCCCATGGGATGGTTGTTTAGAATCTCCAGTGTTTCCCTAGATCTGTGCATCCTGCTACTTCCCTCCTCGTGACATACCAGTTGCCTGGGTTTACTTTGATTTTCCCAGAAGGAATCAGAACGCCCATCTCAAGGCCTTCTTGCCCTTTGCCATTCTGTCCATCTCCCATCTCCCATGACTTGTCTGACATTGTGCTTGCTTCTTCTATTCCTATCTCGGGGCCAGGCACAATGCAGGTACTCAGTGCACACTCACTGATTGAAAACTGAATTGAATTAATTGCTTATTTTATAGCCCCGGGGATGTGAAACACTCTGAGCCTCATTTTTTTCCATGTATGAAATAAATAAAATAAATTCCTTGGAACAGTTATACTCTCAAATTCTTGGAAGGCACTTTATGTAGCATTTGTTATACTTTCAGGCTTTGCCACCATCACTGAGAAATATATCTTAGCAATTCGATTGCTCCTTAAAGGTTCTTAATGTCATAACTGTGTTTTTCTCTCATCCCCATTTTTATTTTAGAGCCTCACTGGAATCCAGCATGTCGAATTTTTCCTCAAGAAAAAAGTCTCCTACTGAAAATGGTAACACAGATAAAGTTTACTAAAGTATTATTGAAAAACCTTTAAGATATAAGAAAAACAACTAATCATAAATTTTTACTATAGATGCGCATTGTTTACAGTGGCTTTATTATATTAGGCATTTTTTTTTTAAGTAAGAATTGAGATGGGGAAGGGAATGTGATGTAAACGTAGTACTCATTTGTGAAATTCTTTAAAGTATTAAAACACATGTTTAAAACGCTGTAGTTTGCATTTGTGTCATTGTAATTTAAAAACAACTTAAAAATCAACACAGATGTCTTTTGGAGGGGTGACCTGTGCTCTGGTGCCTGTGAGACTCGTGAGCTAAGTCATGTGTAATCGAGTGCACCCTAGTCTCGGTGTCTTTCTAAGGCACATTTCTATTGGGCAGAATGGGTGGCCACTAAGCTACTTGGGTTTGTCTCAGCCTGACCATCCTGCATTCTCTGGGCCTCAGACGGGGCCTCCTGAGCTGCTCTGGAGGTTTCAGTTGGCACCTGAGCAGTTTTATTTGTTATCTTTGGTTATGGGGTGTGGGATTTGTTCTTTCTTGCTGGGGCACCCTGCTACTAGACTTGTCTGTGCAGAGGAGGCCAATAAGATGCCGCTCTCCAGACCTGCTGGTGAACGCCCACAGTGCTTCTCTGAACCGTGGCTGTTTATGTTTCTCTTCACAGACAGGAAGAGCACCCAGGGGGCGGCACTGAGACAGCAGGGTTTTCATGATGTGAACAAAAGGAGGGCTTTCTTACAGGATAACAGCTGGATAAAGAAACGCCCTGAGGAGGAAAAGTAAGTGTGGAGAGGGGAGGAGCGGTGGCTGGATGATAGGTATCACTGTGCGGATGCTATGACCATCTAAAAAGCACTTGACTGCATAACCTAATTTTTGAACGATTTAGTAAACGTGAATCAGTGGCACCACATTCTTAAGAAAACCTACACATATAAAATAATGTGAGCTATTAATGAGGAGAGCATGATTGTCACCGGAAACAGGTGTCTGCTCTTCCTTTGTAGGCTGGAAAGAAAAGATCTAAGTTTCCCAAAAGGCAGTGGTTAATCCCCTCTATGATGTATTGATCGTGTCAGTAACTTTTCAGATTTACAAGTATATCTTCTTTTTGGCCACTCAGCGTTTCATTAAACCAATCAGAGTGACACGTATTCACAATGTATGAAAAGATTATTACACAACAGATTTATGATAGGTATGCATATAACCCAGGTCCACCTTTATCATTAATTAGTTATGAATTATAAATGATGCATAGCTATGGATACATTTTCTAATTTCTTTGTGTGTTAAGCTTTGTGTCTGGTATCTGGTTTATGAAGTATCACAAGGTCTTTATAAACATATAAAATAGGTATTGTAGTCTTATTTTATAGAAGAGAAATCTACAGCTCTGGGAAGCTATGTAATTTGTCCAGATGGCACACAGTGGAATTGATATTTTAATATGATCCATTGTCTTTCCATTATGCCAGTCTTTTTTAAGAAAAGACATACATATTTGCTTAAACTTGTGTCAAACAAGTAAACCTTGTACCTTGTGAATAGCACCATGGTTATGAGTCTAGCCTGTGTTACCAAACCACTTTACAATTTAAAGTCAACAGGGGCTCAAATGCCTCAACATCTACCTGTGATCCTTACATTCAAAATCAGTCTAAAAAAGTAAGCCTGCACATTATGCAGTCTTTTAATCAGAGGCAATCTTAACTCAGGGGATGTTTTGGCGGTGTTGGAAGATGTTTTTGGTCACAAAATTGGGAAATAACCCTAACACTTAGTGAGGAGAGGTCCAAAGTATTGTTGAACTTCCTGAAGTGTGAGGGATAGACCTCACAGCCAAAACTCTCAAACATACCATGTGTTAGCAGCCCTAAGTTGAGAAACTGCATTTTGGGATACTTAATCTAACTTTTACACACTATCCAAACATGCTTCTTTGAGGAACATACTTACAACTAGCAATAAGTAGTAAAAGCATCTGTTGCCTTCCGTTATTGTATCTTATTTATTTAAGGACTGTCAGTGATGTGCAGAGACTCAGTCACTGTTAGACTGAGCACTGTTGGACCACAATCTCTCCTTCCCACAAATCTGCACTTAGTTCTTCTGTGAGAGTACTTCTCCTTTTCTGTAGTGGCCATGTGGTAACAAATGTAAGTAATAAAGTTTGGCTTCCAAGTGTTTATACAGAGGGATGAAGGTAGAGATGCCTACAATGAATCATGGTAGGTAGGAATGTTGATTCTATGCCAAGCAAGCCTCCCTAATCAGGCCCAGGGAAGCTAGCTTGGATGGCGTGGTAGCTGCTGAGGGAAGGGTAAATTGGCTCTGGTACTTTCCTAGCTCCCACTGGCCTGGTTCTGGGCTGTGTGCTGTGGTTTGTTTTCATGTGAGAACGTGCCTAGTACCTGCTCTGCTTTCTTGACTCTTGCAGAAGAATGCCAGGGAAAAGGGGACTTTCCCTCCATAGCCTTCTGAGGGTGTCTGCTTTGCTATTTTGTTTCAGTTTCTCTATTCACCTTTCTTTTTAATTATCGGTTACAGTTTCCTTTATAGCTTTATTAAACATAGTTTCAGAATGTTGGGTAACATTAATGGTAATGCTCAACCAGAGAAAATGTGGTGTTTCAGGTTTGGGGGTGGGGGTTGGCGGGAAGGAGATTACGTACTTGTCCTCTGCTGGCTTTCAAGGCTACTTCCTAATGCTGCTTGCACTTCTGTGTCCACTCATAAAGTAGGAAGCGCATAGCTTTGGCAACTCATGTATAAAAGTCTACTTAAGGGTTGACTGTCAAGAGAATAGAGGACAGGAAACAAAGATCTGTGTCCCAAGCCACCTTTGCCACTTGGTAATCATGCGATTTTAGGAAAGCCACAAAATCTCTGATGAATGACCTCTTCTGAGTAGCATAGGCAATGTCTTCCCCACATCATTCAGAAATCATTTTAAGTCACATGCATTCCCATGGTTCCAAAAGTAGGCTTTGTCTCCTGCAAATGACTAATCTCCCCCAATTGAAACATTGGTCAAGGTAAATTCTCAAATCCATCAAAAATGTGCAGGCATAACAGGCTCTAATTAAACCTGAAGAAGGTTTGTAGAAATCTTCTGTCTTTTCTTCTTGTGGGAAAGAGCTAATACACACAAAGTCAATGGTCTTATGTTCCCATACTCTGGTTAAAAAAAGAAAAAGAAAGCAATCACAACAAACAAGGCACTGACTCATTGTTGGATCATGAGGAAATCTCATGGGACAAATGGCCTTTTGTACTGTCAAACTTGTTTCACTCCACTCTACTCCTGCAAGTTGTGACTGGTTAATTTAGATTTATGTTGTACTCTTAGGCATGGAGTAAAATAAATTAGCCTTGCCTGAAGTTGTAAACTCTCTTCCTGTCTCTCTTATTTAGTGCTTAGCAAACAGTATGATAACATTTATGTAACTTAATTTGGGTCTTTCTCTGCAGAGATGAAAATTATGGCAGGGTGGTGCTCAACCGGCATAACTCCCATGATGCACTGGACAGGTGAGTGTCTCTAACTAACAATTACATCACTTAAAACAAAAATGGAGGTTCAGAGAGAAAACCTACTCAAGCCCGATGAGTACTTGTAGCTAGCCTTGGGCTTTCTTCAACACATACATGTGCAAAAAAGGTACCTGGAATATTATTAGGGCTTTGTTCCAGAAAATTGCACTGGGTCTGCTCCCAGAACTATGACTGGCAGGAGGCTCATAAATCAACTCATTTCACTGCACAGACAGGGAGAGAAATGGCTCTCATAAGAACATGCCCAGAAAAGACATCTTTGATACTCAGAGAAAGAAAGCCGAAACTACAGACGCAGCGTCAGAGCTCATGTGCTATGTGGGATGACACAGTTTTTTGATGAAAGCTATGGGCTTGTGGCAAAACACTGACTTATCTGTGTTATTAAGTCGACTGACAGGTACGTATCAATAGTAACATTCAGATAAAATGAGGAAGGGCAGTGATGTGAACAATCTCAGATCCATCAGACAGATACTATTCTCACTGGTGCAGGCTTGCGCTCACAGGTTTAGGGACAGCCACACCTGTTAGAAGAACCTAAATATTCATCGCAGTCTAGTTTTATCTGGTGCAGTGGCTTGTATTCTTTTTTCCTGAAGGAATTTTAATTTGATGTCCTATGGATTCACCCTTTGTGATTTTACCTGATTCTATTATTTTGTGGATTGGCATCTGGTTTCCAGAGGGCCCTTGTTTCACCAAGTAAAGAGAAACTGATCATTTGATCTCAGCAACCAATGGAAATTGTTCCACGCATTTTAATAGTATTTGTCTGGAACACTGGAAAACACATTCCCATTTTAAAATGTGGCAGTGAGAACCAAGCTTTGTCTTCTCAGCATATCCACCATGCTCCTTAGGACCTTGGTGCCACCTATGCTAACTTTACATTTAAAATCATATGGTTTCCTGAACTCTTCCTCTTGTGTTTTGGCTGAAGCAGTAACCAAACTTTTATCACTAGTACAGGGCTTTGTGAACCTAGAGATGACCCATAACTAATATCATAGAATAAGTTTCCTCAAGGAATACCGCAGACTCTCCTGGTACTGGCCCAAATGATGCTGCTTGTCACTTCCGAACTCACCACAGGGGTTCCTGTGGTGGTCACTTAGCCACCTTGGAGCATCTGCTGAGTTCTGGGAGCCCAGAGAAGCATGGACAGCCTCAGACAGTATGAAGCCCTTACATTCATGGAAAAGATCATGATCCACAGCACTGTGGTTTACCATACGGAGTAGCTATGAAGCAGGTGTGTGATAGTGTCATGGAAACAGAGAAAAAGGAGAGATTTCTTTGGCCTGTATGATCCCAAACCCCACCATGGAAGTGGTCTTTGGTGGATGTCACTGCCTACAGAATAAGGAGGAAGCTTTGAAGTGGGGCCAGTTGACTGGCATAGGGATGGGGTTTCCAGCAGAGGAGACAATGTGTGGAAAAGGTGGAACAGCAGAGACTGAGCTAACATGGCCCCATCATCTTAGATAACAGCATCATATGATTTGAAACTAGGAAATCTCAGTGTGTAGTTCCTTGGACAGATCATGAAATCATGCCAGTCAGGTTAATATCATCCACGGAATGTCCGTGGAGCCAGACATCAAGCTGAGAACTGGATCCAGGGCAACTCCCGATTCCGCTCAATCTGCATCCCTGTTGAAGGCTGAGGAGAAGAGAAAGTGAAAGTAAATAATGACTAGCACTATAATTCCCCACAGACTTTGCTCTCCATAGGTCACAGGACTTCGGGAAGCATTACTCTTGTGCAAAGAGCTAGGAAGAATGAAGCCAGCCACAATCTAAAGTGATGGTGTTTGTGAATGGGTTGGTTATTGTTGTAAGATTGTTTATGTTTTTGCTCTGTGTATTTTCCTGTTTGTTTTGAAATATTGAGAGCAGAATTCATAACTTTTCACATAACAGACAACACTCTGTCATTTTGCTACAAACCATTCAAAGAGGGCCTTTTAATGGCTTCATGCCTTAGCTTGGAAGTTGTCTTCAGAACTTGAGAAGTAGAAGAGTTTTCCTTCCTTTGTTTTTGCCTTCACTGTACTGTTTAATCAGCTTGTCTGTAAACACTCATGTGATGGGAGATGTTATTCTGTAACTATGTTTCTCATACTGGTTAATTAATAAAGCACTGTTGGGCCAATGGGAAAGCGAGATAGGCGGGGCTAAGAGACAAGGAGGAAAGAGGGAGTAGTAAGGAGGAGTCAGCATGTAGAGCCTAGAGGAAGCAAGACGCTGGCCCCTGTGCTCGGATAAGATGACCACGTGGAAATACTTAGATAAGTAGAAATGGGTTAATCATCAAGACAGAGCTAGCCCATAAGCAATAATAGTAACTGGCCTAGTAAGTATTATATCAAATGCTATTTGATATAATAGTAATTATATCAAATACAGAGTCTCAGAGTGTTATTGGGGGCTGGCGTGGTAGCGGGGTGGTGGGACCAGACTGGTGGGGAAAACGTGCTCATAACATTCATATCTGTTTATGTTTTTGAACCTTATCATGAAATCCTCTGGCTCTTCTATCTAAAAGTCAGTTTCCTCAAGATAGTACTTCCTTGAATTTTGCCCAAACTTCTTTTTATTACATCATGCACTTTTTTGCCTTGGGATATATGTCTGTAATTTGTCCCTCTAGTCCAATTAAAAGAATTATATTCTACTTTGGTTTAAAAATTAAACCAAGAAGCACAAACGCAATAAACCACACCGTGATTTCTCACAAAGCCTGCTCTGCGTGGATCGTAGGACTCTGAGAAGCATTCAGTTCGCTTCTGTTTGGTCCATTGGGTAAAAGTATTTTCAGCTTTCATCTTGCTTGGCGATGTTTCTCAATGTTGAGCCTCCTCTCTGTGTTTTCTCCTCCTCCATTGTTCTTGTTTTTCCTTTCTTTTTGTTCCTCTCCTAACTACTCCTGTCATCACTCTTCCTTTTACACATTCATCACTTCATCTTTCACTCTCTCCTTTCTACTCCTTTCTGGGTTTTCCGTTCCTTCTCCGCTCGTTCTGCTACAAGTGTTTGGCTTTTTGTGCCTGTCCATGGTGCTGAACGTTAAATAAAAGCTTTGTAGGAGTTCGTTCCCTAAGAGGGCTTAGAGCATCTATTACCACAGGGCAAAGCACACAGGATGATCAGATCCTCCAACTCGGAAGAGCATACACTAGTTATTCGTGTCCTATGTCCTGAACTTCAGTGTGAGCATGTTACATTTCACAGCAGGAGTATGTTACGTGTCTGCACTTTGTGAGACCATGGAGAAATCATGGGAACCAGTGAAGTGTCATGTGTTAGCAGCAGGAACTGTATGACCTAATGTATTTTATCCAAGGCAAAATGTGGGAGACATGTGTATGCCGTCTTTGTATTTCCTTGCTAACATGTACCTTTCCTAGTTAAGTAGGTCACTATTTTGTCAAATTTATGGTAGTTTTTGTGAGCTAATTTTATCTCTTGGTAACTATGTTTGCTATAGGAAAATACCTGAGAGAGAGGAGCCGAAAGCCACGATTAGCCGGTACAGACACAGATCTGATGACTCGCTGGACAGGTGAGGTGCTTGGGAACCATGTCAGTGCTTTTAACCCTTTGTGTGCTAACATCAAGTCCCGTTCCTACAACGCAGGGAGTGTTTACTGGTGCTATTTTACCTCAAGGGAGGAAAAGCCCCTGAAGATGGAATTCTTTCCTCAACTCACTGAATCTTAGCTAGATATATTATTTCCCCAGAGGGAACAGTGGATTTATTTATAAGCTTGTGATTTGAGTGAGAGTATTGAGCATGGGTAGGATAGGTCCTGCATGGAATCTGTTAGTTAAATTTTGACTGAGGAATACCAGCTTTTATTCTCCGGTCTTGGGTTCTTCAACTGTAATGGTGGAGAGGCAGCAGCTCCTAGGAAACTACTTGTAAATATAAACATTGTTGCTAGAAACATGAACTGTACTAAAGAATTTTAAATAACGTGTGGCATCAAAAATAAAGATCTTAGTGTGGAGATTAATTTTAACAGCCTAGGTTGGGGGGCCCTCTAGTGTTCTGTTGTGGAATTAAAGCTTTCTCTTGGGTTCTTTTTTGTTTATTTTTAATCATTTCTTTGAAGTAACAATATTATGTACAGCCTTTTTGTTTTGATGATTCTCCCCTCCCTGCCTCCAGACCCAGGTCCTCTGCATTCCACATTAGTCTCTGCATTAGTTACTTTTTTTTTTGTTTTTTTGTTTTTTTTTTTTTTTGCTTTGATGAAGTTCCATGACCAAGGTGACTTATAACAGAGCATTTAATTGGTTTCTGGTTTCTAAGGCTTGGAGTCCATAACGGCAGGTGAAGGGACAGCTGAGAGCTCACGTTTTGATCACAGCCACGAGGCAGAAGAAGGGAGAGCACATTGGGAATGGTGCTCACTCCTGGTGACACACCTCCTAATCCTTCCCGTACAGGTTACCAACTGGGGACCAAGTATTCAAACATGAGACCATGGGGACATTCTCATCAAACCATCACCCTCACTCAACCTCACATCCTGCTTTGTTTGTTTTTTACCTATCAAAACTAATTTGTGCTGATATGGGCTCTCCCCCAGAGTGTGGCCAGCCTGTTAACCTTTGGGGCTGAATATCCTGCAGTGTCGTATTCCCTACATGTCGGCTGGCTGTGGGTCTCTGTGTTAATCATCATTTACTTCCGTTGTGAGTCCCTGTGTCAATCACAGCCTACTGAAAATAGAAGCTTCTCAGACGCATACATGTATGGTAATAATGATAAGGAGTTAACTTAATAATATGTCCATTTAACAGGATAATAGCAGTAGGTTCTCCCCTACGGTCTAACCTTAGTAGACTAATTTGTCAAGATAGAGTGTTTTCAGTCCACCCTCCCTTCTCCCCAAATATAAATGGCTTAACACATGGATCATTGTTTGACTCGTGACAGCCTAGTATCCAGGGTGACTCAGGCACTTTCTGAAATGCTTTCCATGTTTCGATGCTGTCATCTTCAACCCATGGGCAGCAAAACTGTAGCGGGAGGGGAAGAATGAGCATAAAATGTGTCCAGGGAATTTTACAGTGAGTCTGGGCTGGGTAACAGCATCTCTGTCTACACTCTTTAGAACCCAGTCGAGTGGTTCCAACTTTATGAGCATGTAAGTTGGTAAATGTGGCTTCTGTGTGCTCACGAGGAAAAGAAATTAGTTTGGCAAACACAAAGCATTATGTATGCTACAGAATTTTTAAAAAGATGACTGAAGTATCTCACTGATGCCTTTTTACCAATGTAGGAAGTATTCTCATTGAACTATAAAAATATGAAACATAGTAAATGAGTTAAGACCTCTATGAGTCGGAAAGGTGAACAACAAAAGACTCATCGACCAATTTTTGCTTTCCAGTATTGTAAAATGTAATACAGAAAAGTTCTCTCTATTTTCTGGTTTTCTTTTTTTTTATGATAAATTTAAATTTGAAACAAGCTTATTTTACATGTCAATCCCAGTTCCCTCACCCTCTCTTCCTCCCCTGTCCCCCACAACCCCTATCCCACCCCCCTTTCCATTCCTCAGGGAGGATGAGGCCTTCCATGAGGAATCCTCAAAGTCTTTCATATCTCTGGAAGGGAGAGCATCCCCCTTCCAGAAAAGTTCTCTTCACAAAAAAGTGATTAAATATAAAATTGTTTAGATAGAAAAGAGACTTGGAAGAAGTTTGATGAGCTAAATGTTTATGCAAACTTCTGTGCTGTGCTGTGCTGTGCTGTGTGTCAGTGTCAGACGGACGTGCTTACACTGAAACAGTTAACGGCCCAAGCTCGGATGACCAACTGACCAATAGGTACAGCACTCACGGACTTCGGAAAAGCTTCAATATAATCCTTTCTAAGTGTTATTTACTTATTTTTTACTGCTTGGTTTTTCAAGACAGGGTTCCTCTGTGTAGCTTTGGAGGCTGTCCTGGAACTCACTCTGTAGACCAGGCTGGCTTCGAACTCACAGAGATCTGCCTGCCTCTGCCTTTCGAGTGCTGGGATTAAAGGCGTGCGCCACCAACGCCCGGCTTCTGTTACTTACTTTTTTACCTAACAACTCTCAGTCATGTTTAATATCTTTATGTAAATTTTTAGCCTCTGTATATTAAACAATATGTAGTTAAGTCTTTGAAAGATTCTTTTCTATATGCACACACAATATATTTTGACCATATTCACTCCATGCCTCCCTCTAATTTCTCCTAGATCTACTTCTTATCCCCAATGTCTTTTTTTTAATTTTCTTTATTTCTTTTTTTAAATTTTGTATTCATGGGTGTTTTGCCTGCATGTATATCTGCGTACCATATGCATGCCTTGGTGTTGGGAGGAGACCAGGAGAGGGTGAGAGCTGCCATGTGTGTCTTGGGAATTGAACCTAGACCCCTGGAAGAGCAGTCAGAGCTCTTCACTGCTGAACTGCCTCTCTAGCCCCTCCCCCACCCCTCCCCAGTGTCTTTATTGTTTCTCTGTATAGCCCAAGTCAAATTTGTGCTGCCTGTGTACTTATTTGAGTGCCATCATTCCCGGGAGCATTGTTAACCTACCCGAATCAGCACTCTCAAAGGCAGCACCCATACCCATCACAGTAAAGCAGTGGACTCTGCCTGCCCCTGCGTAGACAGCCAAGTCTTTCTCATCCTGCATCTCACCTTGACTTCCAGAAGCCACTAGCTGTTAATGCCTCTTCGGTTAGGGGCCGGGCTTGGATCCCCTTTTTGCTACATTCTGGAATGTTTACTGGCTGATACGGTGCAAGCCTTGTGCAGGCCTCATTACCCTTCATAATTTCATATACATTTCTTAAGTAAAACCTTTGATTTTGCTCATGGCAGAATAAAATGTTGCCCGGCTTCTAAACTCGGAGGATCCATTACTGAGGTCCTCATTCTTACCTTATCTATGTCTCGATTAAAGTGTTCTGGTGGTAATATTATGAGTTTTACATTTGAAACGATCAAATCTAACATCTTGAGACACTGAACTTAAATAATTACGACTTTTCTGAAGAAATAAGAGTATCTTGGGAGTTAGTACAGGAGATTTTAAACACCGTGAAAGCATCTCACAAAATTTATTCAAATAGTGATACTCTTTCTCCCTCTCAACTCACCTCTAGCTTTTCCTCGTAACTTTAAATTATCAGACAAGCACAGGGAAAGGAAGAACTAACCAGGATTTCACTGTTGCTGAAACTGTGCCATTGTTTACTGTGCCATTGTTTCTTTCTTCTTTCAGAACATTGTCCGTGTTGAGGACACAAGAAGAAACCAGGACGTAAGTATTCTAACGGACGTGTTTCCTTGATCAAGGCTGTGGGTTCTTGGGAGTTTCCCTAGCACCAGGTTTCTCCCTAAGCCCACGGCGACTCTCTCTATCAAGACATTTAGGCCCCTCCATATGTGGGAGCCAGCTGTGAACCTTGGACTAGCTGAGGGCCTCTGGCAATAGGACCACGATACAAGCCTGGGACATGAGCTGGCTTGTTGGAACCCATTCCCTGTGGTGGGTGCCACACTCAGTGTTAATGCATGGGAGGGGGCCTGGCCATGCCCCAACCTATTGTGCAAACTATGCTCACTCCTCATGGGAGCTCCTACTTGTGAGGAGTAGACTGTGGGTGAGCCTGGGGCAGGTGAGGGGGTGGGAGAGAGAACTGTGGTTGGGATGTAAAATAGGATATAGATACACACACACACACACACACACACACACACACACACACACACACACGATAAATATATATATATCCTATTGAGGCCTCCAACCCTCAGACCAAAGTGTCACTGGAATCCAACTAGGCCCTGCGGTGTTGGCAGAGCCTAGATGGCAAGAGGAGAAAAACCAAAATAGGCTTCAAAGGATGAAGGACTTATGCCGAAAAAGCTTACCTATCATTACTCTAAAAAATCACTGAAGTTTAGATCAATGTCTTTTTTAGTCTTATATTTAAAAACGGACTCAGGACTGGAGGGGTAGCTCAGAGGTTAAGAGCCCAGGCTGATCTTCAGAGGACCCAGTTTTGATTCCTAGCATCCAAATGGCAGCTCACAACCCTCTGTCACGCCGGTTCCGGGGGGTCTAATGCCACGTTCTGGCTTCCTCTTGCACCATGAGTGCGAGTGTAGCAGGGAAATGCGTGCAGGCCAAACACCCGTACACATAAAAACAAAACAGTGAAACAATGGACTCTGATTTCTTAGACAACTGACTTTCCCTCATCCTGCACCTCACCTCACCTTGGCCCCCAGTGCTCCTCTCATCAATGTCTGCCCCTCTGTGCAATCTCAGTGAGTCATTAAACCACAGCTTGATGAAATGCATTCCCTGGCATATGCTCCCAGTGTTTATAAGCAACACAGATGGGACGGACGGTAACATAGTCACCTTTAAAACTGCATTCATGGATAAAATGCGTTTCATGCTGGATCCCACTCTTAATGTGTAAAGCAGGCCCTGGGTCACTGCTATTTTTTGCAGCTATAAATATATGCCAAAATGGAGAATAAATGCCAAATGGAGATTACCAATGTGTATTTTTCAATTTTTTTCTTAAGATATTTCTAATGCAAAAAGCCAGAATAACTCTTGTCAATCACAACAAAATACTAAAATTAAGAGAACAGTAATACACTAATACACTAATCTATAACATGTCACAACTGTTTAGCCTGAGCTTCACACAATTAACACCAGGTGCTAACGAATTTCTCAGCCAGCTGCTTCTTCATGTTTTAACCAGCTTTGTAAGAGCCTGATAGTGTACGGGACAGGTAAACTAAGAGGGCTTTTTTCTTCTTTACTGTTTTCCATCCTCAAGTGAAATGTTTTATTGTTGATATGGCTGGGATATGAGTCAATTGTATTTCAAAGGCGGGGGTGGGGGTGATGGTGAAGACGGTACAGGAAAGCAGTGACCCGTTCTACTCCTTAAACAGGCCCGCTGGCGGCTCCTTCAGTGCAAACACTCCCATCACGGCCCCCACGCCTGCTACCACCCCTGTGAAGAAAAAGAGGTAAGATGTGCGCCCGGCATCCGCCTCTGGCTGCGCTGTACTCCAGGCTCCTCTAGATGATGATGGCGGTGAGCTTAGGTGTTAAGAGCTATGCTACCTCAAGCAGCCTTCCGTACAGTTGCACTCCAGGGCGTGGCTTAACTTGAGATGACGATTGGCGAATAACCATACATCACCAGGCACCTACAGCTTCCTCCGTGGCTCTGTATGCTTAGGCTAATTTACATTAAAGCAGAGTCAAGACGCTTTCTGGGGACCTTGTTGGGTTTCCTTTGCTCTTTTAGACAATTTCATTTCTATTTTCACCACCTGTGTGTATGTGTATGTATATGTATATATGTATATATATGTATATATGGTTTTTATGTGATTCATAAAACAAAAATTACTAACCCAAAGGACTCTAAGCCAATATATTCCAGATAAACGGGAACGAAAGGGTGAATAGATGGGAGTTAATGGAGTGCAGAAAGAAATATTCTCAACGGACAATACACCCATGTGAGAAAATACTTAAAAATTAGGGGTTTTCTTTTTTGAGCTTAAATGAGGAGTTAATTTAGAAAGGGGAGTGAGGGAGAAAGGAAGAGACACAGAGGCACTGGGAACAGAAGAGGAGAGAGGGGGAGAGAGAGGTGGGGAGAGAAGAAGAGGGGTAGCTGGTGGCCAACCGAAAGCAGGAGAGAGAGAGCAAACGAGCAGAAATTAGTTTTTTTTAAAGCCAAAATAAACGCGATCAAATGCACCAGCGTTTACTCCAGTACAAGAGCTGAGCTGTGGAAAACAATCTACGGTACCCAACGATGGAGGAGATGAAGAAAATGTAGAATATAACACAACAAGACTTTTTAGCATACAGTTATGCCTAGGTTGAAGTTATGTCAACTGGCAAAACTTGTATTAAGCAAATGAAATCATTTTACTTCAGAATGTTGGCCAGGACCCTGGGTCTCCTTAGCCTCACTGCCCTGTCTCTGGCCCAGGTTACTACCCCCAATTCCTTTTATTTTAGCCTTCTCAATAGGGATCTTGGCTACAGCTATAGCTAAATGAGATTATATCCTTGCACTATAAGGTCTTGCTTCTAGCAGATGTGGAAGCTGAGGTTAGCATTTCTGTGTTGTTCATGTCTGTCTTAATATCCTTGTCGGGGTGTTCTGTCTTACAGTTCGAACATCGTATTTTAACTGGAGAATAAAGTTGTTGTTTCCATCGTGAACTAGATCAGGAAGGCAGCAAAAGAGGGAGGCTAACATGGTGAACACACACAAACCTGCCATCTAGATCTGACGTCAGTATTCTTTCCCAGCTTTTCAGTTTCCAAGGAAATGTCCACATTGTTTGGTGTCAAAGGAAATGAAAAAAAAAAAACCAGCTCACTTGTGTGTGTGTGTGTGTGTGTGTGTGTGTGTGTGTGTGTGTGTGTGTGTGTGTGTGTGGTAGCCTGAAGTACAGGATCCCTTCTTCATACTCCATTTATGAAGTGGTGTTTGTTTTATTTCCAAGGCTTCCTGTCAAAATTATCTTGTTGCCTTTTTAGCTATCAGCTGACCCCTCACCCCCAGATGGGTAGGAGCAGCCATTCGAATGCTATGCTTATGATGGGTGTCATTTCTTAACAGACAGTCCTGGTTCCCACCACCCCCTCCTGGTCACAATGCCTCTCCAAACACAGGAGCAAGCAGAAGGTAAGGGAAGGTGTCAGATGTAATTGCTATGTCCCTGATGGAACAGTATATTAGTCGTTGGCAGCATGTAATTGTGGATGTTTCTGAATAAGTTGATGGCAGTTTTGTGAACTCTGAAGGAGACAGTGCCCGGTGGGATCGGGTTTATCAGTGCCTTTGTGATAAGCTGAGAGAATCGGGGAGGTGTCTATATTAATTTAATTTGCAATGTTTTCCGTGACAAAGTGCTACAGCTGTAGTGACATAAACAGTGCAAATGTATTGTTTCACTGTGAAAGACCATAATGGGAGCAGGATTGGCTCCTCCTGGGGGCCGTGACAGAATCCTGCTCCCCCATAGCTGCTGGCTTCCTGGCAGTGGTTGACATTCCCTAGTCTGAGCAGACATTCTTTTGTGTGTGTCATTCCCGTGCAGCCTTCATTTTCACGTGGCATCTTTCTTGTGTGTATAGCTGAGTCCACACTTTTAAGACCATCAGATCTATTAGATTAGGACTCCATCTTATTCCAGTGTGACCTCATACCAACGTACAATACCTGAACAGACCCTGCTCCCAAATAATGCCACATTCTCAGTCAAGGCTTCCACATGGGGATTTCAGGGGACACATCCAGCTCCTAACAGTGTCAGGGAGAGAACTGAGCCAAATTTCAAGCATGGTCTCCATTGTGAGGCCACCTGCTTCCAGGCTGTGATGAGCCTAGCTGACCAGCGGGTGTATGAATGACAAGTTTCTTGTAAACATGAAGTGACAAATGAGTGTTTTCTATTTATTTATTGTTTTGGGGAAGAAATGTAATTAAAATTGTAGACCTTGTGAAGATCCCTTAGTCTACAGTTGCCCTGCAAGGCTTATTAACAAGAAAGGATTCAGTATGTCAGTCACCGTGTCAAATAGTCTGGATTGTTGGGCTGTCTCAGTAAACAGAATATGGAGCCTGTGTTTGGTTTTTTAGAGACAGCTTCTTCTACAAGTGTTAAATTCCTGTAGTATATGTCACCACTAACACAGGAGGGAGGAGGTCAGATATCCAACATTTCTCCATGCCAGAAGCCAAGAATATCTTCACCAAAATATTTCTACGTCTCAGTGGGATTTTGTCCTGCTTACAACTATGAAACTGTATGTGTGTGAATTTGATATTGGCATATTTTCTAAATGTGCATCTGCCACAAGGCTCCCAATATCTCTTATTTTTTTCCAAATGATGGAAAGATGTGGAAATAAACTATTTCTCCACGTGTAATATAATTTATTATAATCCAACTTTATAATATATTATACAATACATAATATATCAATGCACTAACATAATATTATAATTCAACTTTAATATAATTTAAGTTAGATCTGCAAAGACACAAATCAAATTTAGTTGGTCAAAGAAATTAAGTTACTTTCCACATCCAACTCTGAATCTTTCTATATATTTATATACAGAGATATGGTATGTCAATCAAATTATAGAACATATTGAATAATCATAATTTAGAATAACCTACTTTCTCTTAAAATGTTTTGTTCTTAAGCATACATATCTACAGGTGACATCCAGTTATATTAACTTCCAAGTGTGATTTTATTTCTAGTTTATAGCATCCTTTTTCCTCAGGGTATTACTAGATAATTGCTCTACAGATGACAGTATTCAAGAAGCTATCTACATTTCCCTGTGTTGGTTAGAGTTCTCCCACACCCCCAAGTATCAGGAGGTCCATTCAATTTTTTCTTTTTATGGCTTTTTGAGACAGGGTTTCTCTGTGTACCTTTGGAGCCTCTCCTGGCACTTGCTCTGTAGAACAGGCTGACCTCAAACTCACAGAGATCCACCTGCCTCTGCTTTCCAAGTGCTGGGATTAATGTCGTGTGCCACCACCACCCAGCTTCAATTTTTCTTTGATAGACAACAAACAAATGGTATTTTTGCTGGAAGTATAAAATAACCTTTTATTTTGACCCATTCTTCTCGCTCCTGGTATTAATAGAAATTGTCATTGCAATGAACTTTGTTAAAAAACGTGTAAGGGCTGGTCATGAGTCAAGTTCTTTGTATGCAAAGCCTGTTGAGATGGTGTGCATGGGTTTGCTTGAAGCTGGTAGCCCTGGCTATCAGCTCTAACAATTCAGCAACTTGCTAAATGTGCCTTACAGGGAAGATGGAATGAATAATAATGCTCCTTTGGAAAAAACATCCCGCTCAGAACTAAGTAACGAGGAGGGTGTTAGTTTTTGTTGATTAATGTAACGCTCTGCTCCTGTTTTAGAATGGGGGGTTATTTGCATACTGTCTAAACTGAAGGGCTGTCACTGAGCATCAGGGACAGAGGTGATAATGCAGGCAGTGTGGCAAGGGACTGAGTCTAAGGAACTCTTCCTCGGAGCAGGGGTACAGTGTCTGCTTCTCATCTTTATATGCCTATCCCAGGGTTGGTAGGTAGACTTTCTAGTAAATACTGAAAGAAATGGAAGCAATTATTAATGACAAAACACTATAAAAACAGGTCTCTGTTCCCAAAGGGACCAAAGTAAATGAAAATAGGTCACAGACAGACAAAACTGGGGGACTATGATTTTTAACACCTTTGGAGCATAATGTTAAACTTATTTCTCTTTATTTTTGGCTAGTGCCCTGGGATCCGTTCCCTTCTCTCCTCCCTCTTCCTTCCCCTCTTCTCTCAAAGAACTGACTTTCCCCTTACTGCCTCTCTCCCTGTTTTCTGTTCATTGCACAGGTGTGCCTTCACGATGCAGTTTGTCCTTGACATGCTGTTTTATCTCTGACCCCCAAAGAATGCTCAAACAGACCTTATGACTTCACCACCAAATATTTCAAAGACAGCCTCTTCCCAATCAGTTTTTCCTAGCCCTCTCTGCAACCTTTCACATCCTGCAACCTTCCCTTCCTGGTAACGTGCTAGTCAAGAAATCAAAATCAGTTGTGTTTGGATTGAAGGCTTGTTTAATGCAGCAGAAATCGGAACAAAGGGTCTCAACCTGTTTTATTAACAAAGGGCATGATTTCGTATTTTTATTGTCTATCATCTATCTTTACACATGGATGCTCATGCCTGTATGTGCATACTAACTTTTATGTCTCCATCTGTAACTATAGCTGTGTCTATATAGTTAAGTAAACAAGACTGGAAAGGTTGGCTATACTTTAAACAATCATGCACCAGTCTGAAAGCTCAGTTAAAATAAAGTTTTGTTTTTAAATCATATTCGGCTTAGGTGCACGCCTTTAATCCCAGCACTTGGGAGGCAGAGGAAGGTGAGTCTCCTTGAGTTTAAGGTCAGCCTGGTCTACATAGAGCATTCTAGACTAACCAGGGCCACACACAACACAACAACAACAAAAACCAAACTACCCTTCCCCATTAAAATCACATTTACAGCTAAACAAAAAAATACTTGTCTCAAAAATAAAAACAACAAAAAAACCCAAAAAATAAAACAAAACAGCAGATAAACAAAATGAACCCAAACCCCTCATATGTTCTAAGTTTTACACAGTCCTGTAACTTAAACATTTCCAATAGCTAAGTCTGGACTCCTTTCCTTAACCATATGCAAAATTCCAAAAACAGATGATGAACAAAATTATAAATAATAAGGCAAAAATATCTTTTACAGAAGAAATTGTGAATGGCACAGAAGCCAATTTCAATTTTTAAAACATCACCTTAAAATTTCTTTATTTGAGACTTAAGAATAAACTTGTTTGGCTTTACTCTTATCAAGGAAAAGAAATAAAAGATTCTCACATTTCAAAATAAACTGTGATAAATTGTTTGAATAATATAGCTGTTGCTCGTGACTTTGCTTTAGTTTCAATGATTTCCAAATGAAAATTTCTAAGACTCATAGAATAAAAGCTTCTAAAAAATGATAATTTTCTGTTCCATATCCATTAGTCTTGAAGGGTTCAGCTAGGAATAATTAAAGAAAGTAGAGGGCAAAATTGAAACATTTGAAGGTTTTCATTTCATTTGGGATAAATGTTAAACAAATTCATGACAGTAGGACACAGCACATAAAGTCTGCTTAAGCCAACCCATTTCCCTGTTCCAACTGATTTCTGAGGTTACTCTACTTTCCTGCTTGTAAATGTTTTGAAACACAAATAACCAGCACAGTGTTTTGAATTATCAAGATTTGTCAGCAGGTTTATATTCTCTGAAGTTTTATCTGATGCCACCAGTGTAAATATTTTCCTTTTGTTTTAATCAAGACTGAATAAGATTTTTTAACTTTATTAGTTGTACTTTATTACATCCATCTGTCTGTTCTTCTGCCCCTAGGATCAAGCCTCTGCTACACAGTTTTCCCTGTATTCAAACCTTTCATTTTAAAAATGCAGTCTTTGACATTTTCCAGGCAGATTCTTCAGATCCACTTAGTTGGCATTCCTCTCTTTTGCACCCTGCCAAAGATTTCCATCTGCATTTTGCTGTTTTCCATTATCTTCATCTCCTATTATCTAAGGAACGGCTCTTGCTTAGGCCACTGATGGCCTTGGGTTCGATCCCCTTTTCCCCCAGCTGCTGATCTAGCAGATCCTGCAAAGGCTTGTGCTTTCATACCGCACAGATAGACTAGATATTCCTTTAAACAACTCCTTGAGTCATCTTTTCTTCTCCGAGATCCTATACACGTGTTGATGTGCCCAAAGCTCACAGCCGATGGCATGCTCTGACTTTCAGCAGAGTGTCAATGCCGGGACACCAAAAGCCACTTGTCCCTCCAGACTTCTGATTTTCATGGGGTAGTCACCTGCCTCCTTGACACTTTCCCTTAAAGGTCTCAAAACAATTGGAAACACAGCATGTTCCCAATTTTGGCAACTTACCAAAGCCCGATCTTTTACCTTAGTAAACACCACCAAATTTCCTAGCCATTTGAAACCTTGAGATACATTTTAGTTTCTTTCTGTTACTGTGATTATTTTTAAAAAAATACCATAACAAAAATCAACTCATGGGAGAAGGAGATTTATTTCATCTTACAATTCCAAGTTACATTGCGTCATGGTGGAGAAGTCAACGCAGGCACTGCAAACATCTGCAGTAAAGAGCAGGGAGACGTGAATGCAGACATGTTTACCTGCTTGCTTGTGTTCCACTCTATTTCTCCACTTCCGTACAGTTCAGGGTCCCTTACCTAGGGGATGGTGCCGCCCACACGGGTTCAGTCTTCCTTCATCGATTAACCGATCAAGACAGTTTCCCACTGTTACACCCACATGTCCATTCGGTGTAGAAAATCCCTCATTGAGATCTCCTTCTCGGGGGGTTCTAGTTTGTGATGACAATCGGTAAAGCATCACAAAAGTCGAAGGTATTTTTCTACCTTTTCCTGCCTAGCCACGTGTGCCCCATGCATAAGCAATGCTGACATCTGTCTTCTAAAAGCTTTCTGAATCCATGTATTCAGATCAGCTTGAATCATTTCTTTCCTGCATTGCGACAGTAGAAGCACTCTTAATAGTCCCTTTTCCCTCACCCTCGTATCTACCCTTCACTCCTCTGTGGTTGACAATGTTATATTTACTTAATAAAGTGGTAACCAGATCATCTCGTCTTCCTAAGTAACAGTTGAAATGATTTTGCAGTGTCTTAGAAAAGGTCCTCAGCGGGACTCATCTGACACTTGCTTGCCCTCCATTCACCATCGGTCTGCCTTGTTGTCTGGGTTCAGTTAATCTGTGTCACCTTGCTTATTCTATTATCTTCATTCTAGCAACCTCAGAACACCTAGTCTTTCCTTCTTGAGTGTTATCTTCTCCCATATCTGAGACACTGGAGTTCTCAGGCTGTGTCTGGATCTGATTTCGCTTCACAGTTTTCATTTCTGATTGACATCGTTATGTTCTCTTCTTAGTTCCACATTAGGTAAGAAAGTTTCCTTGGGTTATTGAAAGGCTGCCTGCATACAAGTTAAGTAGAGATGTGAAGGGGAGGGTGAGGCTCAGGCCAAACTGCTTACCAAGAATCAGAAATCTCTGAGTTCTTCAGTCACACCCTGTTCAGGTGATTCTCACTGAGGGGCATTTCCTTCAGGCCCTCCCGGGAAGAGATCGTCCTCACAGCCAACTGAGGATCCGTAGACCCTTGCGCGTTCAGCCCTGGGGGCGGGCCCCGCGCTACCTTTTGCAACAAGACTATTTCAAGTCACAATCATAATGCCACCCGCGCTGTCTTTCTTCACTGTAGTGTGCAAGATTAGTGTTGACCTTGGAAAACGTCGTCACTAGGTGGCAGTAGCACACTGAGCTTAGTTTGGCTGGTGCTTTGAGCGGTTTGCCTGTTCAGAGCAGTGAGACTCTTTACAAAGAACCGCAAGTACATGGGTTACACTCACAGGAGAGAAGTGGAGGGGACTCCTAGAAGACGGAGGGTCATAAGGGGGGAGCTTACGTGTCCCGATAATGCCATTTAGGAGTGTGGTGGGAAACCCATGTACCAGTGCTCTGAGGGGCCACCGTAGCCTGGAGTTCTTCGTGATAGCTAAAGGTGTAAGCTACAGACATAAACAACTAGTCCAGCCACAACACAGGGTCCAATGTGGGGGTCACAGAAAGAGCATCATCATCCTATGGGAGATCTGATGCGCCTGGCGAGCTTCTCGGGACAGATCCCGGGAGAAAAGCAGAAACGTTACACAAGGAAGGGCTTTCAAACCCAATGTGGTTTTAAGCATAATGATGCAACTACTCAGGGTCAGCTGAAATGATTGTTCAGGGTTTGTACTGTCGGATGGAAGACGCTGCTAGGATGCTTTGCTTTGAGCAGGTAGATTCCGGGACACTAGAAGGGTGTTTCTGTGCAGGGAATTCTCAAGCAATAAGAAATGCTCGGGGGTGGGGTGGGGTGTGGGGTGGGGTGGGGTGTGGAGGCTTTCGGGTAAGATGCTAAGGGGTCCTAACTTAGGGATGGCATATTTAGAAAGGAGTTACTTGTGGAGAAAAATATCAAATAAGGGAATGAATGTGGACTACTGTCCAAGGGATATGTTTTCCCTAAAATCTGGTCTCAGAAAAATTATTATTAATAATCTTCATTATGGCAACTAATAATACATCATGTTAAACAATTATTGCAGTATTTTCATCAAATAAATGGAGCTATCTTGTAATCCTTTGCAGCATTAAGTAAGTGCATCTATAGGGATTTATCAACAATCACATATTCATCCTTTGATCCCAATTCCTAATGTCTATAAAACACTGCCCTTTCTCAGATTGTCACCCCATCTGCGTCTTTGCCGTTAGCTGGACCTCATTCTATGTGCTTGCCTTGATGGCTGGCTAAATACTTGTCTACCGCCCTCCGTTTCTTCCGTTGTCTGCCTCTTTGCAAAAAGTAATTGTTGACCTCTGTCTATGTGTGCGAAAGTGCTTGGGTAGGTGCCAGAAATGCAGAGATGTAGACCCAACCCCTACTTAGCTACCAGGGATCAGTGAACAAGGAGGCCAGTTCAAGTGGTCCTTGGGAATCTGATGACCACAAAGGTGGAGATACCTCCAGAATATGGGGCAGCGCATAAAAGCAGGCAATGGAAGAAGCATTTGTGATGCAGCCAGAGGTGACAGTTAAAGGAGTAAGGCTAAGATGTAATGAGGTGGAGGGGGACATAAAGGAGGAAGAATGGAACTCTGATGGCAGAATGATGGCACATGTCAAGTATGCTCAAGTGTAGTGTGAGGGCCATGAGTGTGCTGTGTGCATGGGACTCTGGTTGGGAGTTCTGGCCAGCCATCTTTTATCAGGCATCTTCCCGAGTGGTAGGGAATCCAGTCTTCTTATGGTGAAATGGCTGCAGGCACAAGGTATTATGGGTGTATGCATTCCTACCTTTGGTAAGCTCCAGGTGTGGAGTCCCAGCTTTATATTTAACATCACACTGTGTTGTCATGCCATTGGACTACGTGCTAGTGTGAAGCTCCAGTAGAAGAAAGTACAAGCATCAATACCGGAAATGATTGGAAGGTCAGAGGTGCTGGCTGGCTCTCCCTCCCTGCTTTTATTTAAAGCAGAAAGTCTGACACAAAACAACTTGTCAGCAATCACTAATTCAAATCTGTATAATTTTATTTGGACCTTAACTCCACGCTTTGTCATGTGTGACCCCTTTGAAAGAGTGATAGTGTTTCCTAGGCTAGAGCCAATGAAAGAACGGATGATAGGTACCACGCAGAAGACATGGGACACGGATGTAACAGCGATGGAATGCAGCCTTCTGCCTTCTAAACCCAACGTTACATCTTAACGGACTCAAACACTTCCGTACACTCCGAAGATTTTGAGATTTAGTGGTTAGATGACACACACACAATTCAATTAAGAACTTTGCTAGCCAGGTACTATGGTGCAATCCCAACATGGGAGGTGGATGCAGGAGGCTCATGAGTTCAAGGCCAGCCTGAGCCCCACAGAGAGACCGTGTCTGAAAGCAAAGCAAGCGATGTGTTGTCATATTAAAGTGCTCACTTAACAGACAGTATAAATATTCATAAACGCTATCCAGAGTGCTGAGTGGGGAAGAACAATGCAGCCGCTGTCTCCATTTCCAGTACTAATAAAGCCAGTGTGTTTCCTCCTGGAATTGTCTTCAAATACAAGGAAGGAAATGAATTTTAGATAAAAGTAAGATAGTGGACACATACCTGGTAAAATGAGGAAATGACTATTTCCTGCACGCCACCATTCTATCTAGCTCACCCCTGTTTTGTCGCAACCTCTTCTTTCATGGTTTTGACTTCCAGTCAGCGGATTGGTAGAATTAGAGAAGAAAAAAAAAATCCTGATTGCCAAGCAAGTTGCCATAGCAACCTTGCACTGTAGTTATATTTTCTGTCTGTAACTATAAATGGTAAAATGTAACCTTTCTAATTATGCGCTGCATTTTTAACTCTATTGGTGCCAACTCCTCTACAGAGTTTGATCCACACACACACACACACACACACACACACACACACACACACACACACAGATTTTGTTTTCATCTCAATGAAAATCTTTACATTAACTAGAATCTCTCACAAGTATTAATATTGTCTAACACTCGGTAACATACCAGAGTGTAGATAATTGAAAAGTCATGCCCACATGTCCAGATTACATATTCTAAACATCCAAAATAATTAAAACATTAACCTGGGTAAAGGTTTGTTATTTCTTTGAAGTAACGTTTGAGTGGAATGAGAAAGCTAGGTCAGCATGAGCAAGTAAAGGCCTTGACCTCGACATATGGAATTGTGGTTTGGGGGTAGCGGGTCCTCACTGTATTAACAACCTTCCTATTGCTGTGATAAAACACCTTGACCCAGGACACTTATAGAAGAACAGGTTGCTTGAGGGGATGGTTTCAGGGGAGTGAGTGCGTCCATCCTGGCGGGGACACATTGTAGCAGGCGGCAGTCAGGGTGGCGGGAGTGGCCAAGAACTTACTTCTTGGAGTATACGCGCCCCTTTGCGGTTGCTGGAAGGGAAATTCTGTTTGTGCCAAAGAAGAAACACATTGAGAAGTGAGAGGTGAGGAATGTTCACGATTAAATATGAGTGTCGTTGACTTTGGTGGAACTGAGGCTTTGCTGAAGTAAGAGAGATGAGTCCCAAGACACGTATGTTACCCCATAGCAACATGGAAACCAGAAATGGTCTTTGCAGAGGCTTGTGAAAAACAGCCAGCATAAACAGCCCTTCCTAGCTCTGGTCTCTGTGCTACAATCTGAAAGTTTTCATGTGTTTCTCTTGACAAAATGCCATTTTATTCTTTGAAACGACTCTTTACAAAGACATCCACTCGCATGGGGTGTAGATCGTGTGAAAGCTTGGAGAGTGCCAGGAAGGATGGAGGAGAGAGTGGGGGCATCATCTACGCTCAAACAGTCACATCTCAAAGCAGAAGAGTTGGATTAAGATCACTCCAATAAGCATCTTTCGTTTCCTTCTCTCCACAACTCTCCAGGCCACAGCTTCCTGCCTGCCTTTCATTTTTCAACCCCCCTGCTTGAACACACAATGTCTCTGGCACAGTGTGAATGCCTTTTCTCATCCTCCCCTCTCACCAGGCTTTGGTTCTGTCATCTGTGGCTGTCATAGCAAAGACGGAAGCCCCTCTGAGGTGAAGTGAAGCCCGCAGGGCATTGCCCTGTGGCTGACCCAGCAGGGTGTGAAACTAGCACCCAGGGAACTAAGCATGTTCCACTGTTCTTGGCTTTCATGGCCTCATACCCATTTTTCTTTCCTGAGTACTACCCCAACCATTTCAGATCTGATTCCCATCCCTTCTGCCAACGTCTCCTGCCCAGACTCACTCAACAAATATTTACTCACCTTTTTGAAGCCTTAGCCATTCTAAAAATAGAGGAAGTCTCAGATGCCATTGATGTGGATCTGGCATAAGCAAAGCTTGGCATTGACCTACTTCTCACTTTTGTAACTGTCCTTTCCATGTGGTAACTACGCTCCTGCCTGCCTGTGTAGCCAGTGCCCTGTGCAGTCCTAGTGTTTCCTGGATTGATTACTCCCTATCTTCCATCTGATTCTGGAAGAAAAGCGCTTGATCAGCAAATCCACATAGATACACTACTGGTTACTAGTTGATATATGTGTCTAGCACAAGGATAGAGGCTATCCTAGATGATGAGGCCAATATACATGAGATCATACCAGCTGTAGAATTGGACGCTAAGTTAAGATGGGGAGAATATTTCCATGCAGATTGTTCTAGTGACTCGTGCCTACTGCCATGGGACCAAGAGCTGGGAAACTGTTGTGCCTGGGGTCCTCAAGAGCCTCAGAGGAAAATCGATCATGTCCTCCAGGCACGTGTCCATTGACACCATAAGCAATCGGTCAGGTCATTTCCAGCTTCTTGGCCATCATCACAAATTCTGAGATCGCTGATATCACCACACCAATAACAACCCGAATCAAACCTAGCACTCTGGCTGGCATCCATCATCATCAAACTCCCCTCCTCCTGAGCCTTGCTCAGCCATTGCTCATCCTGTCAGTGTGTTTCATCTCCTCTCTTCTGTCAGAAAGAGATCCTGTTTGGGCCTGTCTCTACTCCCCTTTTATTTTAATCCTTCCATCCTTAAGCTCTATCTCTCCTTGGAAGCCACGTTGTCATGGACTTTTCTTCCTCACTGGCTTCCTCTGAAGGCCTCTGAGTCACCCAACTTCAGTCTTCAAAGACTTTGACAACAGACTCTCTGTTTTCCATAAACACCCCAAGCCCGTCATAGTATTTGATGATTTCCATATCTATGTTGAGGGCACCATCTCTGGGATTTTACATTCTTGGCCTTCTTTCCAAAGATCTTCTTTATCTTGACTGCACACAGGCTGGATCCTTGTAAATGGCCTCACAATGTCACTTTCTAAGTTTTATTCTTACTGCCATGCCTCATCTCTTTAGATCTCTCCCTCCAGTCCTGAGTCTGGCAATTCCTCACCTTAAACACCAGCTCATGGATTATGGCATCTTTTCCACAGAGCCACATTCTCCAGATCCCATGTCTGTTCCCATCCTTCCTAGATCCCACAATGTCTTGTTGCAGTCCTGGGCTGTCACACCCATCCCTGTCCTGTGTCACCACATTCTGCCGCACTCTTGGTCTTCTCTCTTCCTTTTGATACAATCTGTGCTTCTATCAAAGACCAAACACACAGACACACAGACACACAGACAGATACACACACACACACACACACACACACACACACACACAAGAACACATGTATGTATGCACACAGTCACATGACCTTGGACCTTACTGTAAAACATCTACTTCAATTTTTCTTCCTTCTTTTACATTTTCTCCCACATCTACTTCTATAGTGCTCACAACCCCACCCCAAAATATGCAATGTCCTGTCAGGATTACGAATGACCTGACCACCCTGCCACAGTCATGCTGATCTCACAGCCCTTATCTTCTTGGTTTGTCAGTCAGACTGGGCAGGGCTTTGCTCAGCTGGTTTCCAGGGTACCCCCGCCTCACTTTCATCTTCTTTTCTCTTGACCACTTTTCCTTGAACTCCCTTTCTATATTCTTTACCCCTAAACAACATGGGATGTGAGGCAGGCATCATTGGCTCAGTTTGTCTCTCTTTGCATTAATTCCCTTGGTTATCTCATACAGTTTCAAGTGTCAAATGCCATCTCTAAGCTGATGTCCCAGATGTCCTCGGGAGTATTTATCACTTCCTGCAGGTCCCAGCTTTAATTTTGCCTTGCACAGAGGCTTTCCAAAGCTATGCTAATAAAATATGAGTCCCTACCCCACCATCCTATGTCTTCTCCCTACTCCCATTACTCTACGTCTTTACTCTGATTTATTTTTATACAATAGCACTTATTTGTATACATAATGCCTTTTGAAAACAAAAGCCATTATTTACTTCATAGAGTGTGTTGCACACAGAAAGCTACCAAGTGATGCTTGCTAACTAAGTCCATGATCTCATTCAGCCTTGAAAATCCCCCAACAGTCCTGTTAGAGAGCTTATTGCAGATGAACAAGCAGAATAAGGGTTACCCATTGCTGTGGAGCTGGCAATGTAGGTAGCCTTGTAGTTGCAGCCGCAAAGGACTATGGGTATTTTTCACTAGGTGCAGAGCTCAGTGTTGGGGCAACAGAGAAGCACTGAAATGGCAGGGGTGAGGGGTGGGAGGCTGGAGAGTGACCTGGCTTTGGTAAGGAGCTGACTTCATTCAAGATTAAACATATCTGCCCATTTCCGGTCCCCTTGCCACTCAACCATGTGCACGTCTTGGGTCTACTTTGGTGCCTCATTACAAGTTGACTAATGGCATATTGCATGTTTTGTTATCATTGGAGTATCATCTACTGGTAATAGTTAAGAATCATGTAAAAATCTCCAAACCAAGTTTTCTTTGAGATCTATAACATAAGAAACCATCTTGCTGTTTCTATGTCAGCCTGTGAGTTGGCATAATCCCTAAAGAAGCTTATCCGTTAATACCAGAGACCCGTTTACTATGCCATGACTCACTAAATATACTAGCAAAACACTAAGCTAATTGAAGGGCATGTTATAGTTCCAGCTGTAGTTCCCAAAAGCCCAGCTGAATGGACATTTAAAATATCCATATTTAAAATAATTGACTTCTTCAGAGTCTGTGCTCTGGGAATTCTGAACTTTCAAGTTCTCCATACATTGGGTCATGAGTTTAATTGATATTTCCATGTACATGATAGATGTTGTGGGTGAATAGGTAAAAATGGATAACATGTCTATGGTGTAATGAACTGCTGTTTTCTGTTTCAAAGGGATCCAGCTGTTCACCCTCCAATACCTCCCAAACCCTGTTCTCCCATTGCTTCTCCTAAGCAACTGAGACGGAGTAATAGGTAAGAACTTGCCCTTCTGAATGTCTTGCCAGGGCATCGAGGGGAAATGACAGTAAAGGAATTGTGAATGGCTTTGTGCAAAGCATGGCTGTGCTTTCTGTGTACATTCACTAATGCAAGACTCACAGAACTTCTAATTCTATATTTTTATGTAATTACTTTTGCTTAGAATAGTGATGGCTGTTACCTGCCTTAGGGACCTGTATCTTTGAAATAGCCATGGACAGTGGAATTGGAAGAGTTTGGATGAAGTTTCTTATATATTAGCACTTGATATAAATGAATGTATATATTGGGCATATATCTCATGCCTATTAAATATAAACCACATTAAACAACATATGAATATATTTCACTTCTATTTTCTTGCTGTTAAGTTTCTCATTAAGAGCTATATGTTGTGATAAGGGATATTCTTACAGCTGTGTGTTACTACTCATGCCTTTAGTTATGCTAGAGAAAACTTTAGGCTGTTCCTTGATTGTTTTTCAACTAAAGCATTTTTGATTTATATCAAAACTGTCATAATTATTGAAAAATATTCTAAATAACTTATCTCCACATCCAGAAAAACACATGTTCTTTACTACTTTGAACTTTTGTCACTCTGCAATTAATACTTACAAACAAATTAAGAGGCTTGACAGTTCCTATGTGTCTCTGTTACATAGTTTGATAATCTTGAACTACTTTTCAAGATGGATGTCCCATCTTTTCATTAGCATTGTCAGGATAAATCCCAGCGTCTCAGTGGAGACTGAGCATGTCAGATCTGCCTGAATGCCTGCTGATACTTCTTTTGTGATTTTTGCCTCTTTAGGGGGATTTTTGATGCCATGTAAGATACAATTATAGAACTGTTATTCTAAGTCACAATTATAGAATCGTTTTTTAAATGAGAGGGTAACCTTCTAGAAAGTACTGACGGAAGAACTGGGGTGTATGGCATCATGCTTCATCCTTAGCGGGGGTAAAACCCTAGAGCTGAACTTCTACCCTCAAAATCCCTCCAGATCCCTGGAATTTTGTCCTTAGGATATTGCTTTAATGAGTCAGGAGAATAGTTTTTCACTGAACTAATTAATGATACGGATTAGTTTTATAACTTTTCATTTCTGCAGTGATTATAATTATCTCATAAGAGCAATGTCTCAAGCTTCCTGTCTTACCTGATTGGTCCTCTTAGTCTTATAGTGTTAAGAAATTAAGCCATAATTAGAACAGATTTTTTTAAAGGTGGTCCCTGTACCACCTAAGTTCTGATCTAAAATCATTGACACCAGAGGGCTGCACTGAACATGCTTACATTCAGAAAAGGCTTAATTCCATAGGAATTGGTCAAATCCACTTTTTACTGTTCTTTCTTCCTTTCTTTCTTTCTTTCTTGCTTTCTTTCTTCCTTTCTTTCTTGTTTTTATTTCAGTAATGATCCAAAAAATAAAATTGGGACAACATGCATGTTTTTAAAACTCTGATTACTTTAATCACAGTGTGGTGATTTTAATGAAAGAATATGAAAGGGAAGTAATTAACACATGTCCTCAGGAGAACAAAAAATAGTTGAATATAGCTTCTTGAGAATAAGCAAGAATGTGTAAGTAGGTCAAGCACAGTCTAAGGAAAAGAGAGAAGTCTTATGAATTCTGACAACCTGTACAATTTACTGCTGTTGGCTCAATGTTGCCCTTCTTGGTGTGGTAGACGTATTTGAAATATAACTTTATCTCTGTCTTATCTGAGCAAACACATTTCTTGGAAGTATTCATATGGGATAAGTCTTTAATGAAAAGTATTATTTTGGCACCCAACAACAAAAAATGTTCTTCATATTTAAAATATTATATAATTATTCAATAGAGTTACAGACAAAACACTTTGATGAATGGAAATAAAATGAACAATGTCTAGATCAGACATGACTAAATGTATCTAGTGGTTTGAAATATATGAAAAGCAGATGATGTTGTAATATTAGCACCTTGTGCTTTTTAGACATTCAAAAAGGGGGATGGTTAAATTTTAGCCAATAATAAAAAAAAAACCCAAAGGTAAATCTTTTGTCAATGGTATAATATTTATATTTCTGACCACAATGTATTCTTTTATATATAATATAACATGAAAGAGTTTTCTTACCTAACAGGTATTATTTTTAAAAATCTAGGCAGATACATGTAACTACAGGAGGTGCATACGGAGAAGCCAGTAGACATGTTGAAAAACATATAAGGTACAGACATCCCTGTCTATGTGTGTGTAATTGTACCAGTGATAAAGCATGCTTTGTTGGGGTCCTTTCAAATAATAAATCGGATAAAATCAGTTTTCTGGTCAAGCCTGTTTTGAGACAGGGTTTCAGTATGTGGCCCTAGCTGCCCTGGAGCTTGCTATGTGCATACGGCCAGCCTCCCTTTTACAGAGGCCTTTCTGTCCCTGCCTCCAGACTGTGGCCTTAAAGTGTGGCACCGTGCCTGGCTAGGTAATTCATGCTTTTATAGGTTCTTGTTCTTTAAATTTGTCTTAAGATTTACATTGCGGATCCAAAATTGTCTGAACATAAGGACAGGATGAGATGAAACCCCTCGAAGGAAGGAGGCTTGCTAGTCTCTGCATTTCCTGTATTTGTTTCAAGATAACCACTGTTGCTGGCTGGGCATGGATGGTCAAGATATAGGCCACTGTTGCTGGCTGGGCATGGATGGTCAAGATATAGGCCACTGTTGCTGGCTGGGCATGAATGGTCAAGATATAGGCCACTGTTGCTGGAGGGGCATAGATGGTCAAGATATAGGCCACTGTTGCTGGAGGGGCATGAATGGTCAAGATATAGGCCACTGTTGCTGGAGGGGCATGAATGGTCAAGATATAGGCCACTGTTGCTGGCTGGGCATGAATGGTCAAGGGGAAATAGTTTTGCTTAGCTGACTTATACTACAAAAGCTTTGTATTGGTTCTGGCTGTAGCAGTCGTGCTCAGCCTGTCCTGAAGCTTACCATCTTGGGGATTAATCTGGTAAGGAGGTATTTCCCCACCATGGTTCTGATTCATACCTGTTTTGCACATCCTAGCTAGGTTAGCATTCGTTTTGGATATGTTTTGGTTGTATACCTCCTTCGTCTTTATTACTTAAGCAAGATAATGGCTTATTTTGTACCAACTATAATGTTATTTGATGTACATTTTAAGGCTGACTGACTGTTTGGTGTTGGATAACCAATTGGTGTACTCTTGACAATGGAGCAAGGGGCTATATGGGATAGTGTGGAGGGAGGAAAGGGGGGAAGGAAATGATGTCATTACATTATAGTCTCAAAAATATAAACTATTTTGGGGGGAGTCTCATCTTTAATGGATGAGCCATCTCTCCAGTCCCAATATTTTTTTTTAAAAAAAAACAAAATGTCCAGGAATTGATGGTGGATGCCTTTAATCCCAGAACTTGAGAAGCAGAGGCAGGCAGATCTCTGTGAGTTCGAGGCCAGCATGGGCTACAGAGTGAGTTTCAGGATAGCCTCTAAAGCTACACAGAGAAGCCCTGTCTCAAAAAAACAAAAAAAAGCAAAAACCTGAAAAATTATGACATTACTATTTTATAGTTCCGTCAGTATAGTAAGTGAAAACAATGACAAAGTTGTTTTCCAAAGTAAAATTTTTTGTGTGTTGTCCTTTTGACTCTCAGAAGAGCCCGGCTTTGAAGCACAGACCACACATACACCTTAGACTTGAAAAGAATCTGACTTCCCCATACTTACACGTTTCTGTGGAACCTTTATCACCTCCCGCATTGTGTTGCGTGTGTTGAGTGACGCCAGTGCATTTTCAGTGAGAGTTTAATGGTCTAGTCCACCCAAGGGAAGCCAGCGGCAATGAGGATGCTAGTGTCTGTGTCTCCCATGAGTGGAGATGATGGGGCCAACTCATGATGCCATTAAACTCACCACTCCTGACTGTGGGCTACCCTTTCTTTCCTTCACCCGGAATTCTAGGAAGTTTGGCTCCAATGGTCTCTCTCCATCCCCACTGACCCTGCTTCTCTTTCTCTTCTTTGAAGGGCCAAGGATCTCGACGACATCATCAGAGTGGCCACTTCACTTCAGAAAACTGACAAGGGGTGAGGTCCCAAAGCTCCCAAACTTGCTTTCCCCTCATTTTTGTGGTCTAAAATCTAGTCACTGTCCCTGTAATTTCCAAAGATGAGCCAATTTCCAGTGCTGCCTGTTGTATATAATTAAGGAGAAGGAGAAAAACCCCTCAGTGTCTGTGTGAGCATCCCTGCATAGTGGTCGGTACTGACATTCAGGGACACCTGTCTGGACCACCCATTGACTCTACACTTCCTAGTGACCTCGGGTCTCAATCAGATCTCCAGGCCTGCATCTGCCTTGCTAACTCAGATAGCCCTTAGCACCTCCATTCCAAATATCCTTGTGCCGTGTTCACCTTCCTTCACAGACGTGCTGTTTCCCGTTCCTGTTCTTCCATTCTTCAGGCTTGACCTTCCAAAGTCATCCTCAGGTCTTCCCTCCCTTACCCTCTGTGAAGTCTAGGTTTGGATAGCCTAAACGTCTACGACGTCTCTTGTCCATGCATGGCCCTATGTTAGCATGGCTATTCAAATTTACTTCTACTCCTGGCGTCTCTCCCTTCTGTCCCCATTGCTGCCCCTGAGTGCCAGATATTTTTCTGTAACTATCTGCCTTGCCCATTTAGTTACACATGACTATGTTTGCCAACCTGGAATAAGAATAATGCGGTTCCAGAATCATTTCTGACTTCACCCACATATTTATCCCGTATTTGATACCAGCTTGGAGCACCATCTTTCTACAATTCCTAGACACGTTTGTTTCTGCTATCCCTTCCGTGCGGCGATCTCTGCCAGTCTCAATGTTGCCATGTCCATCTAATTTAACCCTACCATTTTTCAAGATGTAGGTCACAAACCGCCTGCCCTGTGACGCCTTCCTTGTGCGACCCAGTGGGGGTGTGACTCTTGCCGGTCTCTGTGGTTAGAGACCTGATGTTTCTATTGCACACGGCCTGTTGGCCTTTGACCCTTCCTACCTGCATAAACATGCAATCTTCCCTCTGCTCTCACGGTCACCCCCTGCATCATCACCTTCAGGGAAGCCATTTTGTCTTAGTCGCCAGAGATGATTCACACCAGAACATGCAGCTTTGTCCAAAGGAGGGAGACGTAATAATCCTGGGTGCAAAAATCTCATTGCTTTAATCCCAGATGTGAGAAGTTTTTCCCTGTTCCATGTAATTAAGCAATGAGGCGACTTTACTAGAGTGGATCTCACGAAAAACCAAACTAACCAAAAGCTCCAAACGTCTGGATGTGTTGGCATACTCTTTCAGTCTCAACAGGTGGGAGGCTGAGGAAAAAGGGCAGCCTGCACTACAGAGACCTGAGCAGAGGGGACAATGACTCTTGGTTTCCCGTGCGGTTAACAGGAGCTCTGTATTAGATGAAAACCGGAAAGTGTGTGCATGTTTCATGTTCAAGTTTCATTTTTCTCTCGTTTAAGCTTCTATATCTCTGATATTATTATTATTTACTTCAAAGTAAACTCTTCAGTCCCGAGACTTAAACCGAGGCCTTATACATGACAGGCTAGTAATCTGTCATGGAGATTTCCTCAGCTTTTTTTTTTTTTTTTTTCAATTAAAAAAATTCAAATCAAGGTCCCTTTAAGTTTGCCAGCCACGCCTCGAACTCTCTGTAGCCCAAGCAGGTCTTGAACTCGTGATCCTTTTGCCTCAACTTTCTGGGTATCTAGGGTTACAGGTCTGGCCCAACCATACCCGGGTTACTATGTTGTTTTCAGTAACGATGGAACATGTTTTAAGTTGGAGATTGGGGGGAAGACGAGTGACTGGCATTGAAGAGCAGTAATTGTGTGGCGTGGGTCACTCCATGCAGTGAGGGCAGCAGTTGGTCCCCAGCTACAGGCACAAATCTCACGGAGACATACATTAATCATGGCAAGAGAATGAGGCTTTCACATGGTCCAGAGAGATGCTCTCCAAGGGGAATAGAAAGAGCTTCCTTATCGCAGCTGCTCTTTGTGGAATAGAGAGCTGTTGCTATCTGATAAAGGGCATTTAATTTGTGGCAAAGACAATGGTGAAACTTAATATCCAAAGCTTTTTATCAATTTACGGTCATTTTGAAAGCTCGGGTTCTTCATTCAGAATGCTGTCTCCATGGTGTTTAATTCACTACAGGATGTCTTCTCATGATTTATGCTAATTTTCCTGCGATAAACACCAGAGACCTTGAATCTTCAAAAATCTCATCATTGTGGTTCATGCCAGTCACAAAGGTCTGGGGCCAAAATGTACAGGATTGTTACAGTTGCTCTTTCCCTTGGGGTAGAAACAAATTTTCAGCTAGCCTCTGCTTATCAGGTAGCATTTCAAGCGAGAAACAATAACAGAATGCCACGTTTGGACACTAGGAGTGTGTTTCCCATGAAGGCAGACTATTGCTTCTTCCCTTCTTTGTTAAGGGCAGCAACTGTTTTTCAAACATCACAGCATTCATTCTCCACTTTCAGTCTTATTGTTAAATGTACAAGGCTGCTTTAAATGAATCATCTACATCTTAGTGGTGAGTTGGACATAGTGAAGAACGTCTCCAACAGGGCTGTCCTGGACAGTTCTTCTGGCAGTAGTGGGTTATCTAGCATCTTCACTACACAGAACAGACTCATCCACTCTGTCTCTCCTAAGCTGACAGTATCTTACTGTCTACCAATTCAATTGAAAAGGCGACTACAGCAAGCATGTATTTCATGAAGAACATTAACCTGGTCCTATTTATTATAATGGCCAAGATGAGGTGAGAATTTATGACTTTCTAGACATTATGCTCAGAACTGCATATTAACTTTTTGATTCTTTTTAAGGATGAACCCGGTTAGTGCTATTATATTACCTATAGGGGAAATTGTATCAGTATGAGCTGAAGCAATACATCAGGGTCACATCGGGGTCACTGGATGAATCATAGTGTCCTTTAATGGCAGTGTAGATGTCTCTGGCTTAGCAGCTTTAAGGTATAGATACCGGTTTCCTGGTCCACACCAGAGGTGACTCAAGAACAAAGAAGAATGTTGAGAAAGCTGGAGACGTGTGATTCTATAGCAGCAAGAATAGAGGACCAAGATACATGAATGGAAACACTAATGAGGAAGGCAAGAGGAACGGGGGTGAGAGTAGATGGAAGAAGGGGGAAAAATCTGTGAAGAAGGCATACTCTGAGGAGCACACAGGAGGGAGCAACGGGAGCACCCTAGCCCAGCTCCCCTTGGAGAACACAGCTGAGCCCATGGTTTAAGGGAAATTCTCCAATACAGAAGCTTACCTTGAATAGCTCACACCCAAAAAAAAAAAGCTGCCAGAAAGGGAGTTTACCGTTCTCAAATATGGAAACAAGCTTGCAAGTTTAGTTGACCTAGAATGAACTCATAGTGGAGTTTAAGAAATAAGCCAGTGTCTTTTGAGTAGTTACTTTCTGTGCAGCTACATTGTGTTAGAATACTCTATATAATTAGCCAGTGTTCCTGAACTTGTTGCCTCAGTTAAAAATGAGGCATTAAACATCTATCTAATGGTAATATGTTAAAGACCGGCAGGATGCATTGTAAAATACAGTCCTGAATTTTAAGTAGTGTATATGGAAGGGACATTAACGAGCAACAAACACTCAATTGCTATTGCTATAATACATACTGCAGCGAAGCCCCACAAAGTAGACACAAAACCCCTCTGTGCCACAAGGGTTCCACACAGGGGAGACTTCAACTAATGGGCCAGGAAAGGCTTCTTTGGCAGCATGGCATTTGGGGAACATTTGAAGGATAATTAACATGGAGGTTCATGTTCTATTTCTGAGTACTCAGAGCTATTTTAAAGTGAATCTACCTTTTGACTCGGGAAGGTTTTTATAAAACTAATAATAGATTCTGTTGTCTCTTCCCAAAGTGAAGAAATGGACAATCTCATCAGAATGAGCAAAAGCTTGAACAGGTGAGGTTTATTGTTGAGTTAAACATTGTGAATTCTTGCATCATCTTTTAGAGTTAAAAACAATGTTTAGGGCTGGGCGGTGGTGGTGCACACCTTTAATCCCAGCACTCGGGAGGCAGAGGCAGGCGGAACTCTGAGTTCAAAGCCAGCCTGGTCTACAGAGCTAGTTTCAGGACAGACTTCAAAGCAATACAGAGAAACCCTGTTTCAGAAACAAAGAAACAAAAAACCCAAGAAAACAACAACAACAGTAACCCCCCCAAAAACCCCAACAAAACAAAACAATGTTTGGTTTTAGAGAAGGAGGATGAACATATCTGAATAGTCAGTAATACCTCAAGAAGCTTGCATTAAAAGCTTGGAGAAATAATCAAACAGTTATTAAAGTACTAACATCTAAGTGTCTTTGATTTTCATGTTCCAAGAAATTTAAGGTAGTTATATGTTTATACATATATCAGAGTTTCTGGTATTTTAAATATATTTATATATGCACAGTCTCACTTGATTGCTGAATATTTGGAGTTAAACAACTGGTATCTTTATTACTATTATCTCCCAGTTTTGAGTCACTCAGAGTTGCAAAACAAAAGATTCTAGAGATGGAAATGACAGAGATGGAAAGGGTCAGCAGTTAGCAAAGGGAAGAGTGAAATAAAGAACTGTCCACTGGTTTCATTGACCTAACACTATGAAATATGGTTTTCACATGCCGCTTTGAAAACCATCATCTGTGGGATGAGTGCCGCGACTCACCCAGATTTGCCGCTCTTCAGTTCCTGTCTTTATAGATGGGAGGTTTTAGACCAGGACAGGTAGAGGCAGGTGTAGAGGAGTGCATGTGGCGACCTCGTGAGGCACAGGCAGTGGAGGAACCAGGGCAAGGGCAAAGGAAAATGTCTTGTCAACAGCATCCCAGCACCAACTGAGGAAGCCACATGGGAATCTGGAGCCAGTGTTGCAAGGACTTATGTTAAACATAAGTCAGTATTTATATAATATAAATAAAGTATATATTACATACTTATACTATAAATAAAAATATGAATATATATGTATATACATACATATACACATTATGTATATATGTACACATATATATGTAAGATATATATGTACACACACACACACACACACACACACACACACACACACACACATATATTCAGCAGTTAAAGAGAAAGATGATAAAGTCCATGAATCTGAGAGGGGTGCACATGGGAAGGGTGGCAGAGGAGAAAGGTAAAATGATGTAATTCTATTTTAATTTCAAAGACAGAAAGAAAACAGGGGCTGGGAAATGGCTCAGCAGTTAAGAGTACTTGATGCTCTTTCAATGTACCTGGATCTCGGCTCCCAGACCTGCAGAATGGCTCATAGCCATCTGCAACTCTAGTTTCAGGGGACACGATGCCCTCTGACCTCTTCAGGAACTGAGGTTGCACATGGAGCACAGACATGCTGGCAGGCAGAGCACCAGCACATAGTTATCTAGAAAAGGAAAAGAGACGAATAAACAGGAAACATTTCATGGGCCGAAACAGTATTTCTACAGACCGCTCATGGCCTGCGTATCCCCAGCTTATCTCTTTAATTGCTCTTCCTCTAAGGCGTACTGATATTTAAACTTGGAGTTTGGGAAAACCTGTGTAGAATAAGGCAATTTCCAGAGCCATCCCTCCATCTTTCCTAGCCAGCTTCTATTTTACATGTAAACTGGTATAAGCTTTTTATAGCTAAGCATCTGTTATTATTACTGATGAGATTTTTAATCAATATATTTAAAGAAATCAAGGTCTTGACGGCCTCTTCCGATCAAACCTGAAGACACAGCCGGTAGACAAAAGGTAAGTGTGCCTGTCCGTCCTGGACATCCTGTGCCGCAGACTGCTTGCCTCGCTCCTTCAGACCATGGAGGTGGTGGAGGGGAGCTGCATCCTCTGGCAGACAAACACACCAGCAGATGGGCTAGCTCTGCCGGCATTGTTCGTTTAGTTCAGACAGAATTGCCCGGAAGGATCTCTGCTCTTCCATTCAATGAGAGTAAATGAGCAATTCATAGAAAATGTTATTATATCTGACCTTTCGAGATACCTCACAATTTCACTTCTACATGCGGGCTTCATTGCGATTCTTCTTGTTTCCAGAGCCCAGAGTCTTGAAAGTCTCATCTGTGTGAACTCCCAGATGGACAGAGATGGCAAAAGGTAAGAGCCAGTCAAGGCAGGCTACTTGGGGTGACCCTTCAACTGCCTTGTGTTGCCAGCAGGAGGCCACCTTCTGTGGCTAGTGTCAAGTGGTCTGGTGGCATGGACTCGGGGTAAGGGTCAGAGAGAGCCGGGTGCCTCATAGTGGCTCTGCTGCCATCAAGGATCTCAGTGATCTAGTCACGTGCCTCAACTTCCTCATCTCATAAGGAGAAGAGTGTGGTCTAGGTGATCCCCACACTCCTTTAATGTTAAAAATGAAGGAGGCCCGACCCATTGCTATAGGAAACTTATGAACTAACTATACTGACCACAGACACTTGGGTTCTGGCAAGGAGCCACTTGGCACTGAAGTCCTTAGAATGCGGAAGACGCTTCTTAGACGTCTGTCTTTTCATACGTATTTGTAATGTCGAAAGACACTCAGAAATTTTGTAGTGGGTTAATTGGTGACTAAAACCTAAACTAATAGCTTTTGAGAGATAAATTTGCAACTTCAGACTGACAATGACAAACTAGAAAAATGGGCTTTCCATTACTGATATTATTTCACATAGAAAGAAATAACATTTCTGACAGCCTTATTAAACGAAATTTCTGGGCAGTCAAGAATGGCAAAGGTTAAGGATTTATGACAATTCTTCCACTTTCCCCCAGACTGGCCACTTACTTTGCATCTGGTTAGACGTTAAACTTGCCTTTGTAAGATGACAATTATATCTGTTGTCACATTCATTTTTTGAAGCCGTTTATCTGCACCAGTGTGTGCACAGGATGATACCCTGGTTTTCCAAGTCAGTCCCGTCATATCAGCTCTCTGATCCAGAACATGCAGCAAAGCGTCTATGATGGGAAGCACTCCCAGTAGCAAGCAGCCACAGGCATGCTGGTGCACTGTACGTGGCTTCCTCCAAACGGAGGATGCAGGTGGAGAGCAGTCAGCGGTTTTGCCCTGTCAGTTCCTGTTTTAGAGGAGAAAATGAGATTTCAGATGATTCAAAACAAGAAGCAGAGAGAGCTCCAAAAGGATGGTAGCAAACAGGAAAAGCATGGTGAGCCTTCCCAGCCACGGTATGGATGTAGAAGAGGGAAGGACGGTGACTTGTAATGTGGGATAGCTTGATGACACCTGACCTGAATGGGAGTAAGTGCCCTTGCAGGAATAGAAGGGACCAAGTTCTCGTTTTTTGTACGCATTCTCTCGTCTGACAGTGAAAGAACTTGATATGCCAGCAATTTTATCACAATGAAAACAGTCGGAGAAGAAGATGTCAAGGTGTAGCATTTGGTCATTTGTGTCGTATCAGGGGATTAGCCTTACGTGCGTTATTGTCCTAAGAGTGAGTCTTGCCATGTAGCCCCAACTATTCTCAAACACACAATCCTCCTGCTCCAGCCTTTCAGGCATTTCGGTTACAGTAATGAACAACCAGTAGCCTCTAACAATTCTTAGATTTTTGTGTATTAAGGTATATTTTGTATTCTATGTGATCAGTTTGCATAAGGTAAAGTCGGCGCCCTCATTTCTGCTCTTCAAGGTGATGTTAGACCATTCAGGACACTCCAGAAACTTCTCCAAGTCCTTAAAATATTTCAATTTAAAGTGTTGACGGATTAATTGAATGACTTTTTGTGCTTAAATAGGACAAAAATCGCCATGCATATATTAAAGTTAGCCTCCCTCAAAAAGAAAAAGCTGAGGCCTGGTGGTAAAGTTTGCTCAGTTCAGTTGGAACTGAGTGATGTTTGATACCTTGATACTGAGGTGTCCGGCGAACATTCCATGCTACTTAAGTTAGGTACTTCTAAGATTTTTCTGGTGCTTTAGGCCCTGATTGCATCTCATTCTTGCTGTGAGAAATCTTCAGCTGTCCTTAGAGATGCTGAACATGCCACTGAGTTTCTCTCTCACACACTTTCTTTCCTCTACCCCAATGCTCTAAAGAAATCAAACTTTTGGGAGTCTTAAGAAAATCAACCAAAGGACAGACAAGGAGAAAGGGTGAGTAAAAGCCTTCATTGGTGGGGATTTTTCTCTTGGCTAGTCTTTTACACCTTGTCAGATGTTGGGCTTTATAGTTATTTTCTGCTAAAGATAAACACTTTAGCTTCAGAAATAGTGGGTCAAAGGAATACAATCCATGCCATTTCTAAAGGATGGCCATGCACATTCTCTACCAAATCTCTCAGTCTATATTTTCTTAAATAATAAAAATATATCAATTTTTAAAATGTGAATCAAGAAATGTAAAGGAAAAATTGCAAAATGAGAGAGACATGATGTAGACTGGTTTAAATCCAGTACCACTGTGGAAATTAATTAAGAAGCTAGAAAATGGGGTAGGGAGATAGAGAGCTGAGCCAGTAAAAAAACATGCTGTGTAATCATGTGGGCATAAGTTCAGATCCCCAGAATTCATGTGAAGGCCTGGTAAATGGGGAGCATCAGAAGCCCAGAACTAGGAGGCTGGTGACAGACAGATGCCTGGAGTTCACTGAGCAACCAGTCTAACCAAATCTTTGACCCCCTGGTTCAGTAAGAGATGTAAGGTAGAAAGCAATAGACTTCTAAGGTTCACGTGTACACAATCATACACTTGTACACATATACCTACATGCACACAAGATGTATACATGAATATAAACACAGACCACATGTATGGACACACAAAGGTAAGCCAAGGATAATTAAGGTCAAGGTCTTTCTGGTCAGTTGTTTCTAGAAACTTCTGACAGCACATTCCACCATGGGCTGGGCCCTCCCCCATCAGCCACTAAGAAAATGCTCTACCACCCCATCTTATGGAGGCCTTTTCTCATTGAGGGTCCCTCTTCTCAGGTGACTTCAGCTTGTGCCAAGTAGACATATAACCAGCCAGTTCAATGGTTTTTCAGGGAATATTTCATGTAATCTGACATAATTTTTTAAATTGAAAATTCATACACTGTTTCCTCCCCCATTTCCCCAGATTCTCCTCACCTCCTTACCCAATTCAACACCTTTCTTTAGAAAAACAAAACAGGCAAAAAAAAACCGAAACAAAACTAGAAAACAAAAATAATAACAACAAAAAAGTACAGGAAAACACACACACACACACACACACACACACACACACCTTATGGAAACACAAAATAAATAGAAAACCACAATGTACAAAAGACCAGTAAGATAAAAGTAATTCTCAGTATAATATAAGCAAAGTCTAAAACACCACTGAGCTCATTTTGTGTTGGTCATCTACTATAGCGAGGTTTATATACCCAGTGACACTCCAGTGGAGAAGACTTTTCCTTTGCAGTCTGTTGTTGATTAGGAAGAGCTTCTTGGACAGAGGTGGAAGAGAGTCGATCACTTCTCCCTCTCAGTGATGGGACCCCATCTGGCTTGACCCTGTGCAGGCCCTACACACTTGGCCACATTGATGTGAAGTCATATGTGTGTCAGTGTTCCTGTATGACAGACATGGTTTCCTTGGTGTTGACTTAAGTTTTGATGACTTCTTTTTGCCCCCTATGAAGCCAAGACCTCAGACCAGTTACCAAAATGAATGCCACAGCAGATAAAAACAGCAGAAGGTGAGAACCGCTTGGCTGCCTCTGAGTCTCAGGCTTCTCTTGGCTTAACTGGTGACCTCCTCCTCACTGGGGTGGAAGGAATCACAGCGTCAAATCTGCCTTCTCTCCTTTGTGCCTTACTTCTGCAGCCTTATTATGTACTTTGAAGAGTGTATTGTTATTACACTGAAATTTACATTTATACATAGCATGACGAAATCTTGGAGATTTATTTGTATTACTTGGTCAATTTCGTGCTAAAATGTATTTGATGTCAGTATAATAATTTTCACAGAAAGCTTGAGTTGATCACTAAAAACATGTTGAATGGGTGATATATATCTGGTTCCATGGAAATGTCATAAAACTAACCCAAGCATTCTTTTCATAAGAAGTAGAGATCTTGAAAGTGTTTTGAAGGTTAACCTCAAAAGACATGGAAATACCTCTGGGTAAGTCTCACTAATGTCCCCAAATCTGATTTCTACATAATAATCAGAGGGCAAGTTATTTGACGTTTTAGTTTTATGGCCATATTTTAAAGTACGAAATTAACCAATAAGATAGGAGATATGGCCATTCATCCTTGTCTTCCATTAACATATTTATTTTAAAATAATTGTCTCAATATTTAATACTGAGTTACTTTTCTCTTTGATTTGGGGGCATTGGCTTCTTTTTAAGGATTGATGAGAGAGTAGAATTCTTTATCTAACGAATGTAACTTTCATATAGTTTTCAAAGTACATTTGCAGAACGACATAGTCAGCCAAGCCAGTCTTGACTAAGACGCTCACAGGTCTCCTCCTCTAAGGATGGTTTCAGCCACAGCTTAGACAAGGCTGGACTGGTACCTAAATGGGAGTAAGGACTCACTGCTACATCACTCATCAAGAATTATGATGCCTTTGGTACCCAGTCCCTATGTCTGCTGTCCCCCACTGTCCACTTTGAGCATAGCTTACGTGCCTCTTGATTTTTAAGCATGTAGATCCAGTAACAAGAGGGCCATTATGTTCCCTAGTTTGTAATGAGTTTTGTCTTTAACTCTTGCTTTCTTACTTACAATAATTTACTTAGAGGTTAAAAGATATTTAAAAGGTTTTGACATGGGCATGATTGATAGGGAGGGTTATATGAGGGCATGATTTCTTAGTATTTTTAATTTTGTTAAATCATTATATTGTCATCATTATTAAAAAACAAAGAGATTGTATCAATTTATTGGATGGTTATTTGTATTCAGTCTGGTTCCAGTGAATAACTTCATCTATCTTACCTTGCTTCCCTGTGGCTCATTAGGCGAGACCTAATGAGATGGATCCGCACACAAGACTGGCTTTTTCAGGAAGAAGTGTCCATGCTCTCATGTTCTGAGAACAGAATAGACAGTACGTGTGTGTGTGTGTGTGTGTGTGTGTGTGTGTGTGTGTGTGTATGTATGTATGTGTGTGCACTGTTAGCAGCGGAACAACCTGCAGTGACCTTCACCTTGAGATATCAGATAACTGTCATTTTCATTTAGAACTTTAGGTGTTCACACTGGTGCAGAGAAATTTTGCATTTATTGCTTCTTAATGTCTGAGCTGTTATTAATTTGATTAGTGTTTTATTTTGATGACATTCATTAGACCTCATTTCCTTTTCTAAAGCAAACAAGACATCGATGGATTGATTAACGTGAATCCTGAAACACATAAAAATATGAAGAGGTAATGTGCCTACAGCTTCCTTCTGCCAGGCATTGTGCACATTAGAATGCTGGTGTTCATGTTTGGGACAGTGAGTTGAAGCCCAAATGGATCATTTATTTTCTCAAACACATTTCATTAAGCAGTTTGATAGGAGTGCCATTTGCGACATTGGTGACATCTGTTATCTGGTAATTTTGAGAAATTACAAGACAGTTTTGAATAAGCTTCTCAGCTATATTATTTTACTTTGCATTAGTGTGTATGTGTATGAACAGTATGTGAAGTATATGTATGAGAATTAGGTCTATAAAAGTGTGTGAGTGAGTATATTAGTAGAGGTATACATGAGAGCACATGTGTATGTAAGAGCAGAGCATGTATGGATGTGTGTGTGTGTGTGTGTGTGTGTGTGTGTGTGTGTATGTGAACCGTACTTTTAAACTGAACTTGTTGCCATGTAGCTGAAAATGGTGTATCAAATAATTCCATGAACTCTTTTCCACTTAGTTCACTCAGTGTATGATATTATTTGTTGATTCTGAAATGTGTCACCAATGCTCCAGAGGCTATGCTGGCAGAGCAAAGCTCAGCCAGCTAAAAGCTGCTGCACACGCTGCCAAGCTGCCCTGCTTTGACCACGTGACACAGAGGCACAGTCACCCAGTGAATTTGGCAAAGCAACCAAACTCTTTCATCTTCATTGGGGAAAAAAAAAAGCAAAACAAAACATTGGTCCCTTTGACTCCTTGAGTGGTTCAGGAAGATAGCTGAGGAATTCATGTGAACAGGGAATCTGAAAGCCTCATTTCAAATTCAGCGTCTGACTAACTATGTCACTGGCCCCGTTTCCTCAATGCCTTAAGTTATTTTTCTGTTGCTGTGATGAAGACCATGGCCATAAGCAACCTGGGGACGGAATGGTTCATTTTTCCTTAGGGTTTTATATCACAGCCCGTCTCTAAGGGAAGTCATGGCAGGAGCACACAGGGCAGAAGCTTGAGTCAGGGACTGGTGCAGAGACCATGAGGAAGTGCTACTTACTGGCTTGCTCCCTCCTCATGGCTTGCTCAGTATGCCTCCTCATGCCATCGAGGACCACCCCACCCAGGGGTAGCATCACTTGACTATGTGGCAGGTGTACCTACATCAAACATCAGTCGAGAAAACTCAACAAAGTTTTGATTAAAGGCAAGTTTCGTAGGGGAATTTACTCAATTGAAGTTCTCTCTTTCAAAGTGACTCTAGCATGTGTCAGGTTGACATAAAACTAGCCAGCGTCTCCCTCATCTACCAAAGAGGAATCACAGAACTCTTGTGCTCAGCACATGTTTCAATAAAACCAATGAATCAGAAGTCAGTGTTAGGAAAGCATTCAGATTATGTTTTCATATAATTTAGTTCATCTTGACATCTAAAATTATTTTCCTATTTAATATCTAATGGGACACTTCAAACTTATCCTTTATATATTGAAATGGATATGTGTGCACATGATTAGATATATACTTATATGCATATGTTTTAAAGGCTTGCTTACATTTGTTTATGTGCTTGTGTATTTACACAGGTGGATATGTACATGAATGTGTGCATGTATGTATTTTGCACAAGTGAATTATTACATATATAAAATAGTGGTTGAGTATGTGTGTATGAGTGTATGTATACATATATGTATGTATGTATGTATGTGAACACATGAAATGTGTGCCCATATTTGTATGTGTGTGTGCTTTCTATAAGCTTTTAAGGATAGTACATTCAATTTACTTTTTACATAATGAGACTCTGTAGATATTTTAAATATATAGTTAGGGGCTCTGTCAATAACAAGCATGAGAACTTGAGTTCAATTCTCAGAATCCTTGAAAAAGTCAGGCATTTCAATATAGTCATGTAATTCCAGTCCTAGGATGGTAGAGACAGGAGAATCCCAGGGCATAGCTGCCCAGCTAGTCTAAATCAAATTAGTAAGCTCTATATTCAGTATGAAGCCATTTCCTCAAAAAATTACATGAAGAGTGATACAGGAAAACACAAGATGTCAACCTTTGGAATTCACACACATACACACACACACACACACACACACACACACACACACACACAGAGGGACACACACATGTGTGGGAAGAGAAAGAAAGAAATAAAGACAGGAACATAGATGATAGATAGATAGATAGATAGATAGATAGATAGATAGATAAATAGATAGATTGATAGATAGAAAACTTTCTTTGCTATTAAAAAGCTTTCACTATTTTTCCATCTTGGGTGGAATAAAATTCTAATGCTTATAGATAGCTTTTAACTTTTTCAATATTTTCTTATCAAATAACCCTTTAAATCTCAGGTTTGTTCTTGCATTGAGACACTTACACACGCTGTTCTCATTTTCTGGAATACTGTCACTGTACTGTCATCTTCCTTTCAAATGGGCCATTTTTTGAGTATTAAATATGATTAAATTATACACTTTCCCTCATTTATCCTCAGTACTGCAAACACCAAATATTAAGTTTAAAGTACAGCATTTATTGTTAGCTGAAAAATTGTGCCACTCACTTAGATGTTTGTCTATGCTCTGCTTTTTCCCAGCTTGGAATGAAAACCTCAAGTAATCTAATTCTGTGTCTGTTTTGATCACATCTATCCCACCACTTGGCAGAGCCTAGATCATCAGTCTTTGCTATTTGTGGACTGCAATAGTATATAAATAGTATTTAGTTATAATAGATTACCACATTAATTGGTTTTTCTTTATTGACTTTATGCAATAAGAACTCAAATCTATACAGTTATAGGGCTCATTTAGTGTGTAAAGAGACTGAAGTCTACATAATACAACAAAAGCAAATTCCCAACTCTCAAAGGAAGGGATTATGGTGCTTGCTGCTCTGTTATTTCCCTAGGACCACGTGGTTCAAATCCCATAGGCTTCATTTAGGTGAAAAACAACAAAGTTCAGCAGTTGTTTCTGAGGGGCTAATCGTTTCATTATTGTCATGATGAAAATCCACATATTTTCTTTGCTGTCCTTAGTCTGAATATCATCTTGAGACATCTGGATCAAGCAAAAAAAAAAAAAAAAAAAAAAAAAAAAACCTTGGGTCAACATCTGGTTGCTTCGAAACACTTTATCTTTGATGTTGTGTAAATGAAACCTCAGAGACATCGTGGTGGGGTCATCAAGTGTGGAGAGAGTGGTAATGCTTGTTTCTGAGGAGACCCTTCTCCCCATGTGGTACCCTCTGTAGATCAGAGAGTGCTTGCTGGTGCATCATTCCAGGAAGATCAGAAGCAGGCGTGTAGTTAAGGCCAACAGAAAAGTGCTCATGCGTCTTCAGCAACCGTGGAGGCCATAGCTCAGACAATATGGCTTGCATTTTGGTACATTTCAGAGGTCTATAGCCTTTAGTTGTCTTGTTGTTTGTTCCCCAAACAATCAGTTACAATGTGTCATTCTGATGAGTTATAAATTCCAGAAGTAGATACCAGGTTGAGTATAGTTCATTTCAAACAAATTGGTATATTTATCATAATAATGCAGTTTTATAACAGAAAACTTACCAAGAATATCAACAAAATGTAGATTTTAAAACATTTGTTTTAAGCTGAGTGGTGGTGGCCCACACCTTTAATTCCAGCACTCGGGAGGCAGAGGCAGGTGGATCTTTGTGCGTTCAAGGCCAACCTGGTCTACAGAGCTACACAGAGAAACCCTGTTTCAAAACACCAAAAAAAAAAAAAAAAATGTTTTACACATGTTGGTGGTTGCTACTAAGAGAGAATGTATTTTAGAATGTTCTATGAGACAAGTATTAACCACTCCTTTTTTTCTTTTATTTAATGTTTTTAAGGGGCCAGAGCCTTGACAATCTGATCAAAGTCACCCCGGAAGTGAACAGGAGTAATCAAGGGTGAGAGAATTATGTCTTATCACTCTTCTTTCCTGCATTAACATGTAGCAGAAGAGCTGGGATTCTTGGACCCAGAAAATCTGAAGCTCATTGCTTACAAGATGGGGTTCTGCGCGGGTCCCACAGACACTGAGGAGCAGCTGGCCAGTGATAGCATTGCTATTATGTGCTTATTATATCAGTGGCAACAGAGAGCAAGAAGGACCAAGTGGAATCATGACTATAAGATCCTTTTAAAACAAAAGTGCCGTAAATGGGAATTATTATGAAAACACCATTGAGTTGAGGCCACGGCATTAGTGTGGCTAGTGTTTCTGGAGACAGGATAAGTTTTTGGGTAAACCGTTGCTTTGTTCCAAAATTAGCTAATGAAAAACAAACTCAACCTTGGCCTAATGATGGGAATTGTTTTGAGAATAAATGGGAAGTGAAGCCAGTGTGTCACTGATTTGTATGAAGGTTGAAACTTGACTCCCGTAAGTTGAAGATTTACACCAGTCTTGATTTCTATCAAAACTTAATCCTAAAATTTATTTTGAGGGCATATAGGTTCATAGGATTCAAAGCAAAATGGCTAGTTGATTTAATTCTACTTTTATCGAATGGGTTTTTGTTTAGTTTGTCTGCTTAAAGTTCCAAAGATCTTAATAATTTGAGAGGAACCCACAGAACTGCTGACCTGAACAAGGGGGAGCTCATGCACCCCAGTCTGACAGCTGGGAAACCAGCATAGGACAGACCCAGATTCCCTGACTGTGGTGTTGGGAGGACTGGGCAGTCTATGGGGCCTCTGGTAGTGGACCAGTATTTATCTCTAGTATACGAATGGACTTTGGGAGCCCATTCCACATAGAGGGATACTCTCTCAGCCTAGACACATGGGGGAGGGCCTGGGCCCTACTCCAAATGATTTGACAGACTTTGAAGATTCTCCATGGAAGGCTTCACCCCCCCAGCGCCTCCCTTTACCCCTCCCCCCCACTGGGGAGCAGAAAGAGGATGGTATGGGAGTTGGTGGGGGGAACAGGGGAGGACAGGGGGGTTTGGGAACTGGAATTGATATGTAAAACAAGCTTGTTTCAAATTTAAATAAAAAAATATAAAAAAAATAATTTGACAACAGGAAAAGGCTTTCAAGGGTAGGATTTAATATGTCCCCTTTCTGTTCAAGCTGATCACTGTTTACAAGTGTAATGAAATCATCAGCTAAGCTGACTGATCCCGACTGATGTTTCCCGGGACCACCTCATATCTGGACTCTAGAGTTTTGTCAGGTGACTCCCAGCACAGGGAAGGTGCCTTTGACCATTTAGGTTCAAGTTGATTTTCAATAAATACAGGAAACATTGTGTTTGGTTGGCTCCTTTTAGCAGAAGGACAGTGCAGAAGAAGGGTGAGCCTGGTAGGCTAGAGGCCAGACGTGTGTCTGGGTGTCATCTCAGACTCATTAGGACTGGAGAGCTTGCTTGGGCTTTGCCTTTGTCATTAACTGATGAGCCAGAGCTGTTGTGTTCACTGAACACTTTCAAAACCAATTCCATTGCTAAATTTCAACAAAATGGCTAGTGTCAAGGTTTTAATAAATATTTTGCAATAAAATAGTTATCAGTTTAAACAAATGCTTTTAACCATTCTATGTCATTTCATTAATAAGGTTCTTTCTTCTATATTTTTAAGGGGTCAAAATCTTGACAATTTCACCAAAGCTGTGCTCACAACCAACAGAGCTAACCAAGGGTAAGTCTTATGGAACACCTTTCTCTACCACCCCTCTTTTTTTCCATTTCACTCTTAAAAAATCAGAGAAATGCTTCATACTCTGCTAGAGGCATTCCTTAGAGAGGATGCAAAACCGGAAACAGGTATGTCACCACCCCGCAGTCTGCTACTGAAACCCCTACACAGGCTTCCCTGGCTATGGACTGTGGTGGGAGACAGGGGTTCCTTGAAATACAGAGGTGAACTCATTCCAGTTTAGCATACGCATTCCATGCTTGGTGCTTAAAGTAAATTAGAATTCCCATGGGATGAGGCAGCACCCTAAAAGGTTTTGTTTTGGTTTTTAAACAAAGCAGCCCAAATAAGAGTGTGTAGAAGACAAAGGTTCCTCTGTCTTCTTCCTCCATTTTTCCCCCTTTCTTCTTTTTATCTAAAACCCAGCCAACTCTAAAGTTAGGAAGTCAGTGTGTGTGTGTGTGTGTGTGTGTGTGTGTGTGTGTGTGTGTGTGTGTATGTAGCTACGTGTGGGGGGTGACTTATGTATTGTGTGTATGTCGGAGCCAAACGTTGGCAGAGTGTGTCTTCCCCGGCTGCTTTTACCTTCTACTGCAACTCACAGACTGGACTAGTCCAGCTAGCATTCAGCATAGCTAGCTAGCCAGTGTGCTCTGGGGTCTCTGTGTTCTCACCTTCCACCTCGCCTGCCTAGCATCTTACCTGGGTCCTAGGAATCCAAATTACAGTCTTCATGCTTGTGTACCAAGTGTTACCGACTGAGCTATGTCCCTAGCCTAGGAGGCCATTTTAAAAATATCACATTTGATTCACTAAAAAGGAAAAATGATATTTGGGTTTTTTTTATATATAGAAAGAACTTTCCCTATAACATACCATGTGGAATAAACAAAGAAACATAACCAAATCATGAGCATACATTGCTATGTCAGCTTGAGTTGAGTTAGATGTGAATGGTATGTGGATAGCTTCTTCCCAACTGTTTCCTGTCTCTTAGAATAGGGATGCTCTGTTTTACTACAGTGTGAACAGCTGTAACAAGCAACAAAGCATATCCAGACTGTACCAGAAATCCACAGCAGCTTTGCTCAAAGGTCTAAATAGCAAATAGATCAGGCATGGGAGGCCAAAATAATTTCTCACTTAACTGCATGGCCTTGCCGCTACTGTGAAAGCCAGTAGAAAATGTAAATAAATGAGAGTGCCTGTGTCCTACTAAATCTTTACTATAAAACCAGTATGTGGGAGGAGTTTATCCCGGTGGGCCTTGCTCAGATGCTCCTTAGCCTTGATAGTTTGTATTTGGAAGGGAGAGGTGATTCAATTCAGGGTAGTTGAAGCAACTTCTCAAACACAGTCAGCTGTCCTGCCTTGCATAAATGATTTCATCTTAGTAAGGCTAAGCTGGAGATGTTCATCCAGTGTCTGACCTTTAGTGCTGAGTTGTCCTGAGATTCTCATAACCCAAGTAAGACTAAAACCTCTTGCCCGGCACTGAATTTAGAAGCCAAATAATTACTTTATAGTGAATGTATAGAATGCAATTCAGAGCTCCAGCCTTGAAAGGCCGTTCTAACGATAGAGAAACCCATTGGGATGTATAGACTGTGCTGTTTCATTTTTGTGTGTGGCTTTTTATTTTTTATTTTCCAACCGTGTATAATAAAGTTTTTTTTTTAAGAGGATTCAAGTCATGCTGGAGTTTTGAATTACTAAATATGAGTTTGATTTGATAATAAGGTTGAGAAGTATAAAATGGTTGTTCTTCGTTGACCTTGTCTGATATTACAATGTATTATTTTCAGGAACTAAGACCTGGGCACTCTAATCAAAGGGACCTCCTCAGTAAACAGACAAACAAAAAAATCTTTCAATTTATGGAAAAGAGTAGGATTATTTGGTTAAAGATATTTTAAAGGAGGAAATAAAAAATGAGAACATGATTTGTTAATCTATAAAATGCTAGATAGAGTTTTTCTCTTATTATTGCTTCTATTTATTTCACTATAATATTGTTTAAGATGATAATACTGATACTAACTCTGTATAATTACTACTTGAGAAATTCCTTATGCGACAATAATCACATAAGTAGGTTAATACTGCAAATTCTTAGTAAGTTGTAAGTGTATAAAAACAAATAAACTGAAAATATCAGTTTGCTGCTTTCTCGTAATTACAGGATTAATATTTAAATGACTTTGTGAGAAAACTGGCAATATAACAGGTTTATAGTTAATTAGAATATTTTTGCATGACATTGAACATACTTCTCTTCTTGAGAAATTGAGATCGCTTATATATTGGAGCAACTCCAAGCTGTCGCTCATAAGGCTGTTGTAAGAATAATGCTGGTATGGAAGGTGCAGATGGAAAGAGCTGCTGTGTTCAGGGAAAGAACCCAGGGTTCACCTGCAGCTGCCCTGAGTTCCGTCTGAAGGATGCCCAGGGGAGGGAGTGAGATACGTTTGTTCAGGGTTCAAATGATACGTTTATTTCAGGGTTCAAATGTGGTTCATCTTCAGCATTTCTTGGGGATCTGGGCCTAGGAAGTGTCTTAGTCCCTATGAAACTCTCTGTAATGGTTGGGACTAGCCACCTCTTTACTCTTAGAAAGGTTAAGTCAGGAGACATTAGACTTAAAGACCAGCCTGCTGTTCTATAAAGGAAGTAGGGAGATCCTGTCTGAAAACAAAATCAAACCCAGAAGTAACTAATGACCTGAGATAGATACTTTGTTACACATTGTGTTTATTCTATATTCCCATTACATGTGTGCGCACATGTGCACACAATTTCTTACTGATTTCCACCCTTTCTTTTACTTTGTTTTAGCAATCAACACGGTCTTGATGAACTTATTAATACAAGCCCCAAAGATGTCAAAACTACTGCCGGGTAAGGGAAAATATTATATATTTTTTCTTTTCTTTTTAACTAAACATAATATGAATATAAATACCATAATCATTTTATGGGAAAATTCAATGAAATTCTTGAAATCATCACTACTTTTATATGTACCTGCAAACTTACATGTTAATTTCAGTATTTAGACATAACAAAACACAGGCAGATGAACAATGTACATAGTGGGGCCTTCTCCTAGTCTTAAATAAATTAATAGATGGAGCCAACCAAGAAGGGGAGGCAGGGACATAGCTAGACCAGGAGCTGATACATTCTGCTTGGTTTGTAAAGTATTGATGTTAAGCGTTTGTTTCTGAAGTTAAGATGTATTAATGATAGCTGTGTAATAAATCAGGATGCCTCGTTTGACACATCATTAATAGTGAGTACATTTACTCTTTGTGGAAAAGTGTTTTCTGGGGGACACTAGAAAGTGTAGGAGGCCTATTGTCCTCTACAGGACTTGTGCTTATAAAATGTATATGAACGTAAACAATTCTGTAGTTTCTCTAAGGTAATTAAATTCTTTTTATCTCTGATTATATACAAGTCAAATTATGTATTTGTGTGTGTGTGTGTGTGTGTGTGTGTGTGTGTGTGTGTGTGTGTGTGCGCACGTGTGTATGTACATGTACTTATTGTATAAAGTCTTGGGACTATTTTCATGATTTCCATTTCTAAGTGTGTTGACAGCTATACAAGTCATAAAACCTTACTGAAGGGATGGAGGAAACATGGAAAAGTCTTAGCACAGCTGATGGACACAACTTTGAAAACCACCGTTGCAGATGAATCTGTTTTGTAGAAGAGGGAACAAGGACTCAGAGAGGTCATACGATTTGTCCAGGGTCACAGGGAAAATGAAGGAAGACTGAGTAATTCCGTGATTGCTGAGGCAGTAACTAATCACGGAGTACCTACTGGGTTCACAGCTATCACTAGGTGTCATTTGCTTGCATGTTAGGTCTAATTACAGGCCGTGGACACCAAAAAGAGAATTTGGTCGTCATACTCAATCTTATTAACAGCAGGCAATTAGCATAGATTAACGCTAATTATGTACCAGGGCAGAGAGATGTTACACTAAGACAATAATAGGTTGTCAGTTTAATATATTACATTTAGGAGCCCCCGTGTACTGCTGGTTGAACATAGAATGTATTGTCAGTGAGTTGCATTTAAAAAGAAAAGGGGAATGGAAGGCTGTTGCAATAAAACATTACATGCAGCAACATTTGTGTTTGGGAGTTGATGTTAGAGAGGACAGAGCTGTAGGCAGTGTCTGGTTCAAGCTCCTCGTTTGCATATGACAATGTCAAGGCTTGAGTGAAAAAAAATCTGTTTTCTATGAGGTCCTGTGGCTTCCAGCTGAATTCTGTTCTTGACTCCGCAGCACAGATTTCAATCTTCAAATAGATGAAGGTTCATTAGATGTCTCAGAAAACCCAGGAGGCTACAAGGATAGGTTGGGGCTTGTGTTGTAGGACAGCTGGGATGGGAAGTGTCCCTCAGTGGTCTGACAGGGTCACTTGATGGATCACGTATTGATGACAATAGCACAAATGTACAGATTACTACAAACGCTCTGGAGTCTGAACCTCCATGGAAACTTGTGTAGAGAAGCTGTTATATTTTCTCTGGATAAAATGTAAACATTGTATTCATGTGTTCACTGGATCCAGGCCTGGAAATAGTGTTTCCAGTTCACTGAGATAAGTGAGATAAGTGAATTCAGGACTATTGCTTAGCTCCTTGCTGTGGTGACACAGTGTTGCCTTAAAAAAAAAAACAAAAACAAAAAACAAAACTAGTGGCAGCACATAGCAAATGTTTATGTCTGCTGGCTTTTGTTTCTCAAACTTTGAGTATGTCCCTTATTAAAGGTTTTTATAATAAATTCAATGGGTAGCATCCAGCACTCACAAGAGTGAATCAAATAGAAAATATGAAAGTTCTAATGTTGTCAGGACAAAGTTTTTTGCAATCTCTCTCTCTCTCTCTCTCTCTCTCTCTCTCTCTCTCTCTGTGTGTGTGTGTGTGTGTGTGTGTGTGTGTGTGTGTGTGTGTGTGTGTGTGTGTGTGTGTGCGTGTGTGTCTTTCTTGGGCTTTTCATAATACTGATTTGAATATCTCTGTTTTAGACTTTTAGATGAACACTCTTGTTTTACACTCAGTAGAACACGCAGAGAGGGAAGCTTTGACATTTGTCTTAGCATTTGCTGTTAAGCCCATGGAGAGTCTGTGCAGTCACACTGAAATCCATTGTGATTCATCTTACATGTAAACAAGCTGTGACTTTTAAACACACCTTTACTCCTACAAGGCTTTACTCCCTGTTATTCCCTTTTTCCTTTTAATATATTAAAGGAATATATTAAAATATATTTCCTTTTAGTATATTAAGTTAACTTCATTTTAAATGCTCGCATATTTGTCACCATTTAGTGTTTAACAGATTTCCCGCCTCTGTTGACTCATTTAATCTTTATAGCACCTATTTTGTAACAAAATGTTTTCAAGTAATTTATTCTGAGAAATCGTTTTTAGTAGTGTTCATTTGCCAATCATTTATTCTATTATATTTATAGATTTTTTTTTTAAAAAATTCAAAGCAGTATTCTTGAGGATGACTCAACACAGTAAAATTTCAGATTGAGATGTTTCCTCTATCAGGGAGATCTGAGAACGCTGAGAAGATTCAACCAAGTGCTGGAAGCCATGATAGACACACAAGCCTTGGCAAGGCTGGGGAGGGAGGCTGCCTTTGCTCAGACTTTGATGATGACTCCCTACTGAATGGCTTCCTCTCTGTTTAACTCTGTAGAAATCTCCTTGATTATAAAGTATGCCTTTACATTTGTCAGTGCAGAAAGGAGTGTTAAAGGGAAGGGGACCCAGGCAAGCTGCTACTCCAGGTGGTACTGGGAGAAGATACTGTTATCCCCGTAGTCTTTCTCAATAGCATGTGGCATGTGCGTCTCTGAGTATGCATTCATAAAATATTAAAGAACAATCAATCCTATTAAAGTAGGCAAATGAACTGAATAGCACTTCTTAGAAAGTATGAATGCCCAGTAACATAAGAGAAAGATAACTGGTATCATTAGTCATAAGTGAAATGCAAGTTAAGACTATTTTTGGATTCTACTATAGTTAAAATGGTTATTATGAAAAATAAAAAAAGACAAACTGAAACAACAGACAAACAAATACTGGTAAGAATAAGGGGGCAAAGTATCCTTATACACTATATATGGGAATGGAAATTAGTCCAGACATTACGGAATCATTATGGCATTTCCTCAAAAAACTAAAATTAGACCTACTAAATGACCCAGCTATACCACTCATGGGCATATACAGAGAAAATTGTCAGCCTTCAAAAAAGACATTTTAATGCAATGCAGTGGGATTTGTACCATGAAAGATTCAATGTAAGAAATAAGAAAATAAATAATAAAGGAAAACATGGTAGTCATTTCCAAAACAATAGTTTCCCTAAACGAAGGACCATATTATTCCATATTCACATGGAAGAGCACTTTAAGGTCAAGCACATGGCCAGGCATGCTCAAGCATGAGCATTGTTGAGAAATCTTGGTTTCAGGTCATGGAGCTGAAGAATGACAGGCTGTGGATAGAGATTCTGGGCACACTTAGCTTATTTACCCAAAAGTTTTAGCCAAGGTCAAAGGAAAAGATTATTAGAAGGTTTGTCAGTGTAGATACTTGTCCCCAAGACTTCCTACCCCACTCTGCTTCTAACAGTATTTGCACACTCATGTTTATCTTGACACTGTTTGCAGCAGTTAAGCTCTGGAATCTGCCTAGCTGCGCACCAACGAAAAAATAGCTAAAGAAAACAGATTAGTACATATACATGTCCATGTATTTATGTGAGAATTATTCGGTCTCAAAGAGCAACAAAATTATATAATTTCAGGAAAATGGGTTGAACTAGGAGGCATCACGTCAAGTAAAACATCACAAATGAAGAAAGACAAGTCATGTGGGTTCTCTCATATATGGAAACAAAACCTCCCAAAAGAAAACAAGAAGACACCGACAGCAGAAGGGGTCCATTAGGGAATGGGAAAGGGACTGGGGGAAGAAGGGAGACACAGAAGGTTAAGAGCAGGTAGAGGAAAGGGTGATGTGATCAGAGCATGGCAAAAGCAGGAGCGGAGAAGTCAGGATAACTTCCATTGAGTTGTGTGATCAGTGTATGCTAATAATTGTAATTTAAAAGGCCAACAGGGATACTTTAAACAAGCACTCCTTAGGCCTCAAGATTGGAGTTATACCAAGGAGCTTGATGATAGAAGTGTGTGTGTGTGTGTGTGTGTGTGTGTGTGTGTGTGTGTGTGTGTGTGATCTATTTTGTAGTTGGGAAAGGAAAAAAGAAGAAAACCAAGTAAAACAAAAACAGTGACTTCTCAACAGGAAAGTGGGCAGCTTAGGGAGTATGCATCTAATTTAACAATGATCAACTGGGTTCAGTTCATCAGTCGTTATAAAGCAATGATTTTGATGGCTTGCTGGAAAACTGTTTGCTTGGTTTATGTTTAGGACATCCCAGCTTTTGAGCTCCTATTTTTGTTACCAATGTGATCTTTAAAAATGGCAAAGGCTTGGGAATCAGTTTCCATCTTCCTAACATTGATCCCTGAAGAACGCTAATCCTTAGGTTCTCCTTGTAGGATGCTGAAGATTCATGCCCTAGTAGACCACTCTGGAAATAAAGTGTGTGGAGTCAGCAAGTTTTCCTGGGCATACTTCTTGCACTCCGTGTTGGGCAGGAAAGACACCATTGCTGTTCCCCTCCACAACAGGGCACCACATAATAAATAGGTCCTTTCCTCTGTAAGGATCATTTATGATGGTGCGAAACTCTATTATCTCTAACCCTTAACTGTTACAAGCAGTTTTCCTGCCAGCCTGGTCCCACAGTCGTGTCAGCCTCAAATAACACACAGAGATGCTGTATTAGATATAAAGCCGTTGGCCTGTTACTAGTGTTTCTTATTGCCTAGCTCTGTCTTAAATGTTAACCCATTTCTATTAATATAAATGTTTCCACGTGGCCTTATCTTACAGGAGAGAGGATCCAGACCTCTGTTCTCTCAAGTTTCTACGTCTTAAATCATACTACATCTCCCATCATTTAATGCTTTTGTCTTTTTCCCCTTAGACACCAAGATCTTGATAAGTTCATCAAAGTAAATCCTGATGTTCTTGCGAACAACCAAAGGTAATAAAACTTATTTTTAAGTGAGTTTTGGTCAGGAAGAATATTCTATTTTATTATTCCAAGTAGAGTTGATGTATTGTTCTTACTAAAATAACTTTATTATTAACCTGTTTTCTTTCTATTATTCCGCTGAAAGAAACCATGATCTGGATAGCATCATCAGAGGGAATCCTACAGTGACCAGAAACAATCAAAGGTAATAAAACTACAGCTGCTAGTTCATGTTTTCAGCTGTTTTCCTTGCATGAAATGGATTTTTACTACAACCTCTGACATGCCTCCCAACTCTCAAGTCCCCCCTTTTTATTATTGTTAGGTACACATGTGTTCATGTATGTACAAAAAAATACAACATACAAGAGTCTGCTTTTGTTGTTTGTGTGTATATAGTTTCAGGGATGAACTACTTTGGATAAACAATAAGGCAGTTCATTCTTCTCCCTTTAGTCACTGGTTTTCTAAACTTTTGTTCTAAGGGTGATCCTGTGTAATTTCTCCCCCTCACATTAGTACATCTGATAATATTGCCAATGTTCTAGCCTTGTTTATGCAGCCACTTTTAGTAGAGATTATTTCATGGCAGATTTCCTGATACTCTGGTTCTTGAAATCTTTCTGTAGTTTCTTCCATGATGTTCCATGAATGGTAGATACAGCATTTGTGATGATACAGATGTATCCATTGTGACTGGGCTCCCTCAACCTGTCGGTCTCTGCATTGTGTCTAGTTGTGATTTTTCTATGGTGATCTCCATTTGCTATAAAGAGAAGCTTCATTGCTGAGGGGGAGGTAGCTACATTTTATCTATGGATAGAAGGATAAGATTTAGAATGTAGTAAGAAATTATGCAGATCTAGCAAAGTGATAACAGTAGATTATTTTCTAAAGTCCACAATCACATAACCCCAGGAAGATATCTAGATTCCTGGTGCCAGAAATGATTTCCCTCCTGTTGAGTGAGCCTTAAGTCCAATTATATGGGTGGATTTCTTTTGTTGTCTGTGGAAGTCCAATAGCCACATTGTGCAATGACAAATCAGGAGAGATGTCCTCCAACTCCTGTCTCTTGCCTATCTCCATCGAATGACAGTTTTTGTAAGAGTCTTGCCTCTGGTTTTAATGCAAGAGGCAAACTTTATAAAAGGTAGTTTGTACTCTAGCAACTCCTTTTCCAGAAATCCACAGAAAGAGAACATGTTTTTTCTTAAGCAAATATATTACTATTTAAAAGGATAAAAAAATTTAGGCATCATGGAATTCTGTGATGGCAGTTTGGTCAGCTAAGGTAACTTGTCTAACAATTCTTTAGAAGTATACTAGATCAGATGATAAATGGCCAAGAATGATCACACAGCAGCCAAATAGAAAATACTGAGCTATTTTAGAAGAGTGCATTTATGGATCGATTCAGCCACCTGTGTCTACCATGTAGCTATGCTGTCCCCATGATTTCAGCATAGGTAAAGAAAGGAACTTTTAAAGCTCATGCTGGTGGGATAAACCCCCCATGAGGCCCTTCCTCATCAGTGCAAGGTGACACAGGCACTGGACATTTAGTAGCAGAGCAGAAGTGGATTTGGTCTTTTGTGTGACTTTGCTGACATTTCCAGCAGCTGCATATTTAATTCACAGTTAGAGATTGAATAAACTCCACTCACTCATCAGAAATACATACAAGCATCCTTGAGATCCCGGGAACACAGCAGCCAGAATAAATGCAGATGCTCACAGAATTTTCATTTATTCAATGAGAAATAGCATGGCTCTTAGTAGTAATGTGAGCCAGCACCAGTGAGCAATCCCATTATCTGTAGTCAATAAACTGATGTTAGATTAATTATTAATGTTCTAAATTTCTGCTTCCAAGTAGGCACTGAAGAACCCTGCAAATTGCTAGTGATAGTAATGACCTTTTCTAGTAAAAAAGGTCATCATTAGCATAAAGCAAAAAATAATTTCTATTTGTAGCTATAGTTTCACTTGTCAATATTTTTCCTGTTTGTTAGCATATGCCTTCCAATATTTTAGTTCTGTGACACGAGGACACTTTCTCCCTATCTCCCTGCTATATGTCTCTCAGATTTCTGCCCAAGGCATAAACACGGGGCGAGTTACTCTACTGCTTCTCTCCCTGTAACCAAGCAGGCTGTCGATCGTCACTGTGGATGCTTCTCATGGCAATCTCCAAAAGTACTTCTGCATTTTCCACAGTACTGCTGCAGCAATGCTAATTTTCCAGCCTTCTAGCCACCTCTGCTGCTAGTCAGGATTTCCAACTTTCAATCTGTCCATGGGGATGAGCAGTGACCTCCCTAAAACAGGAATCTGAATATGCCATTCTTCCAAGTATAATCTTCCAGTGTTTTCCCATTACCAGAGTCAGTCATGTTCCTTAACTTTGTCTCCAAAGACCATGTTCTGTATTGTGTGTGATGTCTCCTACCCACACACACACACACACACACACACACAAGTCCAGTTATCTTCTCTCACAAGCAAACCCCTTTCCCATCCCCATCTCTCCGGCTTGTACTCTTTGTTCCCCTCTCATTGCATTGCCAGAGAAGCCACCATGTATCCTTGGGGTACCATCCTGGCTATGTCTCACTCAGACTCAGGGAAGTCCCTTTCAACCCCTATTTGCACAACTCTCCATGTATGCATTTCTTGAGTGAATTATTATTTAATAATCTCTTTCTGTCTACAAGGTCTTTAGAACTATGGATGGAATTAGCTTGTTTCATTCTTTCTTTATATAGTGCAGTAGCATAATGACAATGCCTGATACATATTAAATGCATAACAAATATAATGTGAATTAAAGACTAAATATCAGAATAATCAATGTTTTATGATTGTCTACCCAGATAAAATCTATTGTATTCCATCTCCAACATTCTGAGACCCCCATCAATGAAACTAAATAAAAGAAATCTATTTTTATGATTGATTTCTTTACTTGAGTCAATAACTCTTTCCTGCCTATGACAATCTTAAGGAATCACAGTGACTTGGAAAACTAAAATTATTAGTTACGTGTTGTATTTGAAACATTTAAATCATTCACAGATCTATTAATTTCTTGAATATAAAATCTTTAAGAACATAAAATACTCACTGAAGAGAATTATAAAAATATGTGAGTGTCATCTCATTTCGCTATGCCAGTGAGTTAAGGAATTTTGTAAGTTATTCACTAAATGCAATATTCTTTTCAGAGAGATTCATTTTGAGCTAAATACCTAATGCCGAACATCAATTCCTGACATAAAAGAAAAAAGTAGTTAATTTTAGTGTGAAAACTCTTTAATTTTGCAAATGTGTTGGAGACTTTACAGAAGCAGATTAAACTGGCAGTGTAGAGAGAAACATATTGTACCCTATTAATAAACCCCTCCTACATGCCTACAAGAGAGGAAGAGTGGTTAGAACTGAGCTAATAACTTTCTCACACTGGAAAAGCTAACAAGTAAGAATCTCCACATCTCCTTTTGATCTGCTTTGTAAGGGAGTGCCACACTCCTTCATACAACTATGGAGAATGCCACACATTATTACAACATGGAGAATTCTTATACTGAAAAGTATGTATGTGGCTTTATCCTTAGATAATTCACAGTCTGCCCCAAATATATTGAAATCTACATTTTAAAAGAATTCTTAGACCTGTGGATGTAACTTAGCATAGGTCATGTCTAGAATGTGCAAGGTCCTGAGCTTGTGTCCTACCACCAAAATGAAAATGAAGGACACTCAAAGACTTTTGAATCAAGCATTTGCTCAACCTTGCAACACTTGGCTTGGGCTTCTATAAAAAAAAACATCTATTTTCTACACTTTGACTCACAGTTTTTCATCTTTTGCCACAGTGTAAAAGACACCATGCAATACATGTGATCTTAAAGAGCATTTATTTTTGTATCTGTTAACTTGGGCAGGCTAAACTCCTGTTACTGGATCTACCCTCCTAGCTAATGCTATCCATCAGTGTGCATACCCCAAGCAAGCATACCTCAAGATTATTCAAATTAAAAACCTTACAGCTTACACAAGCAAACTTGATATGTGCTGTTATCTAATAAAATAAGAAGTCCTATGAAATCTCCAATCATGGTTCCTTTGGTGACTCCCCCTACTTTATGCATACCTAGGCTCCGCTTTTGAGTTAACTGTTGTGGTTGTTGAATTTGCAAGAATCTGGCTTCCCTTGTTTCCTCAGGTGGAGCTGTTCTTTTTTCTTCTTTCCAGCAAGCATAGAGTAACAGGCAGAGAAATACTTCAGTATCTGTAGCAGTCACAAGTGCACTGTTCTTGGAATTGAAGATGTCTATCCTCAGGCTAAGAAACTCAATACAGATTTTTAGGGGTATTCTAAAAATCCTATACACTAAATTGCCTAAACACTTGAAGAAAGTTCTCTCACAGTTCTAGAGGCGAGAAATCTGAGACTGAGTCATCATGGTAAGGTTGGTTTCCTCTTGGGCTAAGACGGAGAAATGCCTTCCAGACTTTTCTCCCGAGCTTGTATCTTCACACCTTTATGTTAACACAACACATACTTTGCTCAAGTCGGTATTAGACCTTACTGTCATGCCATAAAAAGCCACAGCTTCTTTAAGTGCAGTACCTGGTACCTCACTGTCATCGCAGTGGAGAGAGAATGACTTCCTGGTACAGAATTCTGACTTCCCAACATTCACACATCCTGTGATCTTTCACCATCCACTACCGCCAGCCTGAAGGAATGCTGTGATAGTTAGTTAGTCCATGTCTCAAGCGTTAAGCCAGGAAAGCCCCACTTTCTGGTGGAGGCTGTTAAGATAATATGGTAGCCTCTGATATCACTACGGCTTGTGTAATGACTGCTGAAAACCATCATTTAGGCAAATTCAGAGTCTTCTATCTGCATTATAAATTTACGGCATTGATCACATTTTTACATTATTACATTTTACATTATTGTTCAATTACAACATCCATTAGTAGTCCTGAAATACTGTACATTTTACAGTTTCACTGGAATATTGAAACTCACATTAAAGATATTTAAATTGATTTCTACATTTTTAAAAGCACACAAATAGTTTTTTTTTAAGTGTGAAGCTTAAGAAGCTAAAGTATGCTGGCTAATTTGCATAGTTTATCAATTGCTATTAAATCTCCACATAAACATGAGGATACTTTGTTGCATTTTACATCCCTAACAATGTTAATTTTGTGAGTGAGAATCTACATGCTGATTTTTTTATTCAGTAACTTTATTTGAATACAATATTTTAGAGTGTGAGAAGGGAGAATTATAGGAACTGGAGTTAATTCCAAAGATGTGAAAATTTAGGGCTGAAATGAGAACGTAAAAGTTCCTCAAGACCGTGGAATCAATAATTACGGCATCCCATTAACTATTTACCACTAACTCGCTGCTACATTGCCACGTCCTTTTAACTATCACTCTTCTTGTACTTTCTTTACTCACAGCTTAATCATTGTGCCGTGACTTATGTTTTCCTCACCAAAACCTTGTTGTGCTGGATATTAGATTAGGAGTCTCACTTGACAAAAGAAGCCTAAGGAATTATGTACTGAAGGATGTAGGGGAGGAAATGCTCTTTACTCTTCAGTAGGCTTCATGACAGAGGCTTTTTCCAAACTCATGAAAACAGCAAACGGGATCTTTTGACATTGGGTTACTATGCAAATGACTAATATGTGATAACATGCCAGAGGACCCTGTCAGTCACTGAGGCAGCCTAAGATCTAAGAGTCTCATCGCCGCACTCATCCTCTACCTTGTCAATTTCTTACTCAGTTGCCAGTCTGAGATTTTATATTTCTGTAACCTAACAGTGTGAATTAGGTCTCCAGCTAGAAAACATTCGAGTATTGGTTTTTGGAGGAGGGTTGTATGCATTCAGTTCTTCATTCTCCTGTAGGTTAGTTCTTGGGCTTTAGGATATTCACTTGGCGTTTCCGAGCTGCGGACACCAGTCCTGCAAGACCTTGTGAGGTCTGAATGCGGTAACCCATGTGAACATGTGGTCAATGCTGCAGGACACAAACCTAGGTCTCATTCAGTCTGAGCCAAACTCTTTTCAGGTTGGCTTTCTCAAGCTTTCCAAAAGTGATATCTCTCTCCCTTATAAAATCCACACCCATTTGATGGTGTTAGAATTAAACCCAGGACCTTCTACATACAAGGCAAGGCTGATATTCACTCTTCAGGGACAGTCCAGCCATACTTGCATATTTACCTACAAGCACTAGATTAAATAGCTCAGTATCCGGTTTCCAGACTCCTGAATACTTACAAATCAAAAATGACTATGTCTAAGAAAATGTACTGATTTTTTATTGTATTTTTTTTATTTCCTACAATTGTGTTACAACTAAGCCACACACACACACACTATGCTTTTGTTTTTATGTATTTTTGTTTTCTTTAGAGACCAAAGCCTAGAAAATTTAGCTGAAGTTGATTCTCATGTATCTGAAAATAAAAATGGAAGGTAAGATTGGCTTTATTTCTTAGGAATTCCTTTTGTACATCAGTGATTGTTTAGAAAATTTTCTGGAGGAGTTGAATTGCATCATAGCATTTATAAGCACTATACAAATCAGAAAGGTTACAGCACCACATGCTTAATATCTAACACAGAAAAAATTAGCAATGTTCTGACTGTGTTAGAATCTCTCATTCCTGTTGCTCCATCCTGTAACTTGGTATAAAAGGTGTCATGAAAATTCAAAGCCCTTTACTTGGGTTGTGAGCGTTTATTTTTACTCACTGTCGCTTGGCAGGTTTTCAAGTAGAGAAAGAGTACCGTGTGACTCTCTTTCTTGAATATCTCATGTTAAAAACACACATAAATTTCTCATAACAACAAAGCAAAATCTCACTTTGCTATCCCCTTTTACTGCAGAGTATAAGGGATTTCAAACTATCAATGCCTGTTTGGCATTAAGAGGAATATTCGGATGGAAGCTATACCTCCTCGTGACATACAACTTAAGTTAGGGAGGAACTGATAACTTCCACACATTTGAAAGACTAAAGAGATTCATTTCTTTTTTTTTTAACCTTCCCAAGGTGCCTGTGATTTTTTTTTAAAGCTTCTGTGATTGAGTAAGAGATAATATTGTTGGTATTTTCTGCCAAGTGTGGAATGGCTAGGAAAGAGGAGCTGGATGGAGCTAGATGTCTTTCTCCACACTGTGCAAAATGCTCTTACATCTCACAGAGTTCATGTTGCTTTGGTTCTCCAGATAATGCGTGTCTTTTTGTTGTGACCCCAACAGAGTCTCTGACAGAAAGAGAGAAAAGAAATGTTCAGTGGGCTCTGCTGCTCGTAGAGATGCATTGACCTTTGTGACCTGCATGGGGCTGACACATAGGCAACCTCATCCAAACATTATTTAGAAGTGGTCAACGCAGCTAGGGAACTTTTCTTTTAAGTTGACTTAAAAGCTGCTCCATTTTCTGTTCATGAAACAAGGTTTTATAGGGAGCATTGGTGAGGAAACAATACGTTGAAGGTTGGGGCTTTGGTGTATGAATCTGAGGGGACTTAATTTAGTTGAGAGCAGTAGTGTTTACAGAATCTTGCCCACTTCTGTTTGTGCATTTATAAACTGGTGATGTTTTAAGTTGCACCACTAAAAACAATGTGAATTCATTTCAGTGTCTCCCATAGCCTTCTTCTTTGAAGCTATGCATTTCTTAAATTTTATACTGTGTATCATGTGATTTGAATATCATCAATATTTATTTAGTGGGGAGTTTGAAAACAGGGTCTTATGAATTCTAGGAAAGCACTAAATTTGAATATTCTTCAAGCTTATTATGGAATGACATAGCCCAATAATCACGAGAGAAAACCCTCAATGATGGTGCTGATCCCACATTTTTACTACTTGCTGTAATTTGAAAATTTACTCACAAAACATCTCCTTTAAAGCAGGAAGATTTTTTTTAAAGATAAATAAATGCTAATTAACTTATTATAGATGAGTACACAATAAATTAATTACAGGCACAATTCCACACACAAATTTATTGGCATAGAAATGTATATACACATTTATAATCACATGAATTTAATAGCTTTAAATTTATGATGTTAGGGCCTGATGCATTTAAAATCAACACACCACACACCTTTGTAAAGTTTCTTAACAAAGCAGAGAAAAAGGTTATCCTAACTTTAATTCATAGCTTCATATTTGGAAATTTTAGTGTATATTTAGCCAAGACGAATTTCCTTTTGTAATTTAAAAATTAAGATAGCTCCAGGTACCTTCTAATATTTTCACTTATTTTATTAGTTTTAGTTTTGTCTGTCAGGGATGATCTAGTAACACATTTTCTTCCTTAAAAGTTATGTAGGACAAGATTGGAGACAAGGCTCAGTAGTTAAAGCATGTAAAGTAGTTAAAGCTTATGCAAAGGACCAGAATTCAATTCCTAGCACCCATGTTAGATAGCTCACAAACACCTAGTATTCCAGCTTGAGAAGGATTGCTTTCTCTGGTGTCTGTGGGTACCAGCAAGGAAGTGTACAAACTCACACACAGACAGCCTGTTTGATAATAAGGCTTAATAGAAATCTGAACTCTTGTGTAGGTCTTCATGTCTTTACTCTCAAAACTTAGAGAAGAGGAAAATGTGCTACAATTTCTACTATTTTTTTTCATTGAGAATTTCCTCTGTTGCATGGGAAAAATTGAATGTGTTTATGCTCTGTTAAACATGATGGCATTTTTAGATCAGCAGAAAACTAGGTCAGACTTCTGTAGTCTTCAAAGTATTACCTTTCTTTAAAGCCAAATGGAACTGAAGTGTCTCAAAGCAACCCCCTGGATCGTTCATTAAACTGATGAATTCTTAGATCTGTGGTACAAATCCGAGGGCACGGCAGTTAGGAAAATGATTGAGGAACCAATTTTCAGTTGTTTTTAGCCTTGATGAAAATACATTCTATCATAGCATTAGATAACATGAGCCATGTTTGTGAATTATTCTTGAAGGTAAGACAGTAATTTCTGTGAAGCCAGTGGAACCAGTAAAGTCATCTATACTTTATGGTATGTCTCTGTGCAGAAACCAGGTAGATGTAAAGAAATACCATCTACATAGCAAAATCTTAACAAAGCAAAATGCTTGTAAGTGATCTTGATTTTGAAGGTCACATATGTTTCATCTTGCAGGCTAGATGGCCAAGTTAATGGATTCACCAACACTCAACTCAAGGAGTCCACAAGAACCTCTGTCTATTCTTATGAAGCCAGAAACAGCCTCAGGTACTAAAGACAATTATAAAACCAATGACAGGGCTATCCCTGTGTTTATTTGTTTACATGCAAATCATTTGTTTTAAAGCATGGAACTTTCTATATGTAAATACTCTTACATAAAATTGTTGAGTCAGCAACTCAATTATTGCCAGGATGCATATAGAAGAATATAAAATGTGATTGCTGCTTTAATATCTGCAATTATATAAAACATGATTATGACATTGATGTTGACATTCTTCTTTTAAAGATTTATTGATTTCATTTTATGTGTATATGTGTATACCCGACTCGATGTTATGTTCATCACACATCTGCTGGTACCCACAGAATCCAGAAAGTATCAGATCTCTGGAACTGGAAGTACGGGTGACTGGGAGCCACCCAGTGTGGGTGCTGGGAACCAAATGTGGGTTCCCTTCAACAGTGCTGTTACCTCCTGAGCCATCTCTTTAACCTGGGTATTCACATTCTTGAATGAGATTTTTCTGACTATACCATTAAATCTGAGGTTTGAATAGTCAATTAAAGTTCACTTTTAACTTAAGGTTTATTGGGGGAAATCTATGGCTTAGGAATGAACTGGGGAATTAATTAATGTGTTCTGCTTTAAAAAAAAAAAAGAAATGAACTGGGCATCAGGGAAATAGATACTAAAATACAGTACATGGACAGTTAAAATGATCTTCATGCTCTAAGACAAATTACTGAATCATTAGTTTTCACAATAATAATACCTAAGTAGAACAAGACAGTGGGTGTTAAGAGTTCAATGGGAGAGTTGATTTAGAAAGTACACACACACACACACACACACACACACACACACACACACACAAACACAAACACACACAACTTTTTGCACTGAATTGGAAAATGGTTTTGTTTTTTACACAAGTGACATTTTAACATGAAACTAATTGGTTTTATTGTAGCTCCAATACTGGAAGCAGAAAAGCTGAGCCCAGGGACACTGTTGTCTACACAAGGACATACGTGGAGAATAGGTAATGCAAAAGTACTTCAGATATTTCCTTGCTTTTTACAGCTGTGAATGATCTGTACCGTATAAGGGGTGCTACCATTTCAGGGTGCGCATCTTTCATAGAGAAGATAGTTTAGGAATATTGCAAGTTCTATGCATGCAATATTTATGTTGTTCCCAGTATTAAGTAGTCGATAAATGGCTTATAGTCATTGTATATACTCAAAGGAATTTCAAATAACTAATGAATAAGTAAGTACTTTGATTGGTAATCAAATATTATTACATAAATGTGCATGACTATTTGGTTATAACAACCTTTTTAATTTGAATCACCTTAATTCAAAGGCTCCATCAACTATTTACTCCCAATCTTACACAGAAGATATATGTTTAGGTTGACATATCATGACCTGAATGGCATATTATTGATGTCCCATGAAACTGCTTGGAATGAAGGATGTCAACAAAAGTGTAATGGAGGACATGGATCACAACACATTTAGTTTTCAAGGAGTATAAAAAAATGAGAATTGGCCTAATTACAGGGTAATGTAATGGGAACTACACAAATGCAGACATATGTGACGTGTGAGTTTACTTTAACGAAGCCCAAGACAACAGTTCGGGAACAACTGTGTGCATGGGGACTCCCGGCACAACTCAATACCTCTTTGGGTCAAAGCCATGTGTAACTTATACACACAGCTTCCAAAGTAATTTTCTCCTTAATTCAATTTTTTCTCTATTGTGGCTTCATGATAGTAATTCCTACTAACTTTTAATTAAACTAAAAGATAAAACATTTGAGAGAAAAATAATAAGTAGTTACTGAATCTGAAAGACGTAGGCACATACATAAATAGCATGAGGACGATATAAAGACAAGACACAAAATGTTGGCAAGTAGGATAAAAGAAATAGATTCTGTACTTGCATGGCACTCTGTTTTCACACACTGGTAACCATATGGAGTCAATGCATTTTGATTTTTAAAGAGGTGTCTCATTGAAACTAAGTCTGACTGTGATATCAATTTTTAAGAAACAGTAAATCTCTAGAGTTAGGCATAGTCTACTAAATACTATTTTTCAGATGTTTTTACTTATTGAATAGTTCATTAAACTAAACCACATTTGAATTATTTAGCTCTGTTGGCTATAGTTTGCTTCTATAGACTACAGTGCATATGTTATGGCATATCTGTGTTTTGGTATTAGAATATCTGTGTAATGTTATTGGAATATGTGTGCATATGTTATTGGAATATCTGTGTATAGACAGCAATTCTCAAATGTGGTTTCTGTGCTGAATTCAGCAGTATCACTTCAGACTTGTTACAAGCGAAAATTACTTGGTCCCATCCCAGACCTGAAGAATCACAAAGTATGCCATTGGGGTCCTGGCCGTCTGTGTCTGAACAAATTCTAACTATAGAAGATAATATTGTAATATGTCAGACTGATAATCTATAGGTTAGAATATTCTGCAAGGATGAATTTGCTACTGTTTGTTTCTTACCCTAAGGTGACAGTGATGTCCCTCAAATATCTCTAGCTTTCTTAAGGTCTACACTGATGGGTGGCACAGTATATTGTGAAGTCTCTGGAGTTAGGTTCAGGAGTGAGTTATTGTCATTAACAAACCTGACAGCTTTGGCAAAGGTTCTTGAGTGAGTGTGTGTGTGTGTGTGTGTGTGTGTGTGTGTGTGTGTGTGTGAGTGTGTGTGTGAGTGTGTGTGTGTGTGTGTGTGTGTGTGTGTGCTGGTATTTTAATTTATATTAATATTTTACTTAAATTATTTAATTGGTTAATTTCCACAGTGCTGAGAATTGAATTTAGTGTTTTACACACACCCAGAATTTTTTTAACCACTAAACCATCTCCCCAGTGACCCTATTTGATTTTGGTTTTGAGACAGGATCTTTCCAGTTTGCCAGGTTGACCTTGAGCAATTCTCCAGCCTAGGCAGGTCTTAAACTTGTGATCTTTCTGCCTCATCTTCCAAAGCAGGTGGGGTGACAGGCCTGTGCCTCTAGGCTAGTGGGCTTTATTTTAGTAAATAAGTGAAAGAAAAATATAAATTATTTGAAAAAACAATGCTGTCTTTATTGCTTACACTTAGACTGCCCCAGCCTGCTCTGGTGTTTTGTTTGTTTGTTTGTTTGTTGACTTGCTGGGACATTTGCATCACATCTTCTACAGATTAAATAGTGAAAGGTATAAAGACATCATCTGTGTTTGCAATATTACAAATAACATAATAATATGTGTGAAGGGTTACATGTTTTCTTCCCTATGTGGGGGTAATACTAGGGAAAATATCCTGACTCTCTCATGTCCCTGTATGTTTTTAGTAAATCACCAAAGGATGGCTATCAGGAAAATATCTCAGGAAAATATATACAAACCGTTTATTCAACTTCAGATAGGTAAGTATGCTTATATTTCTATTACAGACACAAAGTGTATATATGCACATATATACACATAAACCTATACACACTTTCATGTGCACGTACACATGTGCATATTTCTCTTTGTCCTTTATTATAGAGATGATTTTGATAGGTGACAGGTAGAAAATTGTTAGGAATATACATGATGAGACTGCAGTACTGTTCCGCATTCAGGAACCTGCTTCCTAGCTGCTGTGTGGCTTTCATGGGCATTATCCTGGAAGTCCTTTCCATGCCTTCCGAATTTCTTCTCTGGCCAGATCTGTTCCTGCTGGTGATCCCACGAGTCCCCTGCCTGTAACATTATAATCACGTAGGCTTTATTGTCTCACTAGAATGTCCCCACCCTTCTCCCTTGGTGCTTTACAAAGGCAGCTGCATGGACCTCCTTGTCCAGCACATGGACTCAGCTCAGTTCCTAGAAGGGCTAGGATGAGTATACATTTAATGCTGGATGGAGGACTGGTCCCATTCCAGGCTTTTTCTTCTGGTGATCCTCCTTACTGCATCACATCCCGTGGGGCTAGGCGATGCTCAGGGATGTGGCTTGCAGATCTCCATGGATCACCCCAACTTCTAGAAACAGGCCACGACACGAGAACCCACTTTTCTGCTGTTACGGTGTCTCTAGCAGGGGCCGGAAACAACTGTCTGGAGTAAGGACATAACTTTCTCCAGGTTAGAACATAAGTTTCTAATGCAGTCCCCAGCAGCTAGCGGGGACACAGTAAGTGATTCATGAAAATGTGAACTGACACCCCATTTGCTAAGGGAAATAGAGAAGCCATTTCTCTGATGGCATCCCACATCCGTGGCCTCCCCAGTGAAAAGAGCATCCCATTGAAGAGGATGATGTAGAGGCACTATTTTCTGTATTTGATGTGATTGTAGTCTTAAATGGGAAGCTTTGTATATACATATGTATGTATGTATACATATATATGTGTGTGTGTGTGTGTGTGTGTGTGTGTGTGTGTGTGTGTGTGTGTGTATGCACATATAAACATACGGACAATTCATAGGGAAATATTTGCCAGGCATGTATACACAAGTAGTTGTAGATTAAATTAAAAATTGCAAACATTTATAAATGTATATAAACCACTATGTAATTTGCACATATAGATGAGTTGTTGTGTAATCTACATATATGTAAATCTTCATATATTTATATCCATGTATGTAGTGATTAGGATGATGCAATCAGCATTACTGAAAGTGTAAAACCTGACAAAGTTTTTTTATCTACTCTTGACTGCCTTTCCTCTCCCTTTCTCTTTCCCTCAATCCCCTTTTCTCTGCTGGTTCTTTTGCAATTGTTGGTACTGAAGGGTGGTGCTTGGCAGGACAACTCATTTCAAGTCTGGAGGTGAGAAGGCCTCCCAGGCAGGCAAAGGGCAAAGGCTCTGGATCACACTGCTTCCATTCAGGTCTACTCACTGGCTGTGCCAAAGTAGCAATCCCTTGTCATTCTGTATCCCTGTTTTCTTTCCATAAAGTGACGGAGATGATAACAACCCCGACTTCTCAGGATGAAAGGAGTTATTTTTTAAAGAAAAGCATATGGGGAGATGCACTGAACACGTCATCTACTACATGAGGGTTGTATTGTACATGTATTACATTCATGTACGGTCAGAGTCATCATGACAGTTCTATCAGTGTCATGATAAGAGTTAGAATACAGGGATGCAGATCACGACAAAATGGCCCCAAACCAGTAAAGTCTATGGAAGCTGGCCAAGACAATTTTAAGTCCTTTCAAAAGGAAAAGGATGTTTATTTAAGGTTTTGTCACCATTTAGTATATTTTTTTAATGTGTTGATCATCTATAGTTCACTTGTAGTTGAGTATTAAGTTTCTGAAATAGGTGAGGAAAACTACCTTTTCTCTCATCTAATTTGTGGCAGGGTCATGCCTTCCTTTGGAGAATAAATTAATTTAGTCATCATCTACATCCCTGTATCCTGCCTCACCATGGTACCAAGAACAGGTTCAGATGGCCCTAACTCTATAGACTCATCATGCATGAGTTCATAAACACATTCCAGAATGGATTTCTATTTGGGGCCTGCTGAATGCTTTCAGAAGTGAAATTTGCATTAATCCGCCACACAATTTCCCTCCACAGTGTATAAAGTAATATGTGTGACTTAGTTAAAATGATTTTCTAGCTTCAAGGAATGCCTTTGTTCTAGCTCAACTGGGAACTGAGCATCCTTTTCTGCCCAGATATGCTCTTGATTGCTGGTAAATTAATAACCCGAGCCTTTTCCCTTGTGCTGTTTCCTTGACATCATTATAGAATTAGTCCCATCACGAGGGTAAGTAAACAGCGTGTTTTGGGATGTTAGTGTGATTCCTAAGGCTCCATCAGGATCAACACGTTCCCACGTGATTTTACAGGGGGTATGCTTGTTCCTACATGATGGTGATTTAAAATTGTTTTTAATTCTTATGTCACTCCAGGTCTGTCATTGAAAGAGACATGTGCACTTACTGCAGAAAACCCTTGGGGGTGGAAACCAAGATGATTTTAGATGAGTTACAGATCTGCTGCCACTCCACTTGCTTTAAGGTAAACACAGGCTTATTTCATGTCACTAAGTGTAAGGCTGCACGAAGACAAGGAAAAATGCATTTATCTATTGAAATGTTTAGCATGAAGCTAAAATACACTATAATCCACATTAATAATATGCTACCTAAGTATTTCTTCGTGTTCTGCAGTTTTACCCTCAAAAGCCTGTAATTACTACCTTGGCTTTTGGCTCAGAATTCATTTCCTCACACATCCCTTGGCCAAAAAACTTAAGTGTCTGGAGAAGATGGATAGTTGTTCATTCCGTAGTTTCTGTAACATTTATTTTAATAAACAATGTATTGCTGCAAATATGCAACAAAATCAGTCATGGAAAATAGACTGTTGAGAATAAAGCTAGCAGCTCTTTTGTCGTGAGCTCAGGATTCAGGCTTCACAATGGTTTAAACTCAGCCTGCTGTTAAGACCGTGGATAAATGTGGCTTAATCAGGAACAGAGATGTTCAATAGCCAATGTGTCTAAGTTTGGTTTTAATCAGCTTTCTTCTTACTTTTTCAATGGTGTGTGTTGGTCACATATCTCTCAATGCAATTGCACTGGGTATCTGAAGACCTCAATTCTGTCTCTGTCTCCCCCTTTGGTCCACGTGGCTTTGGGTAATCACTTAAATGACAGTGGCCTTGATTTCCTCCTGTAAAATAGATCATTGAGTAGGCTGTGGTTCTTAACACTGGTTATTGTCATGTGGATTGGTTAAGGGAAAAAAAAAACTTAGAATACTCAGACAGAAAATTTAAGATTTCAGATTATTTTTGGACACTGGTAGTTTTTAAAGCTCCTTAGAACTGTCTAATATGCACCCGTCTTGAAAATTCCTTGCCTAAGTCTGGGTCCTTCCTAGACTTACGATGGATTCTATAGCTGATGAAAATTATTTTCTTTATCCAGATAGGTCTACTACTTTGTCCATTGATTGCTTGTCCACCAGTTACCTAGAAATCAGAAATATGGTACATTATCTTCAATACAAAGCTGGCAAGACAGCTTAGCAGTATACTAACCTGCAGCCAGTCTGATGACCCGAGCTTGATTCTTAGAATCCACATCTTGTAAGGAAAAAACTAATTCCCACAAAGTTCTCCTCTGACCTCTCCTCTTGTGTCTCATGGCACATAGATAAATGTAAAAAAAAAATAACAAACTAAACCACAACTCAATATAGCATTATAAAAATATAATCTGAAAATGAAACATATATTTGATTATAACAGGAAAGTGTTTCTAGTTTCAAAATATACTCCATTAAATAAAACATATGCCTTCAAATTTTCAAATTAGTATGCATAAAGTCTTCTAAAATGAGAAGTGATCCTGGTTATTGCTTGAGTAAATAGGGATAACTTTCATTTATTATATTTTAAGTGATTCATTTCCATTTTAAGCATTAGGGACTATGACAGAACAAAAATGTTCCTCATGCTCATAGAAAAAGACAAACTGTTCCACAGCCATGGTAACAGAGAACCACTTAAACCAGTTTAAATGTTTAATAAACCTATCAAAGGCAATTTGCTCTAGTGAATTCTTCTTGAAAGCCAACCAGTAACTCATATTGGAAGTTGGTCAATCAGCAGCAGATGAGTCTGGAAAAAAAAAAGGAGGCTAACCCTTCCCATAACACCTCACCCCATCCCTGTATGATCAGCTGTTTGGTTGAACAGGTTGCACCTGAATCACACAGCTCTCCCTTGTGGAAGCAAATGATACACACAAATCTGTGTTTTTGTTTGAGACATTGGACGGTTATCCTGTCCTTGGCATAGCCAAGTTGTGAAATAGCCTGTCTGTTCCATTATGAGTTGCGCAGGAAGCTTCAGTGGTAAAGACTCCCTGGGCTGCACCTGCACGCCGAAGGATGCTGATTAGATGTATTTGAGGAGTTCGGCATGAGATGATAGGCAAGGCCCCTCAGTTTCCCCGTGGCCTCTCTTCAGGGCTGTCTGTGACTTCTTTCTCAGGAGGGTGGCCTTACAAGACTGAAAGGTTTTTCTATCCCCCACTTGCTTGGGGATACATTCTTAGTCTATGATATAAACTCAATGTACTGTTTTCTTTAGTGTGAAATATGCAAACAGCCATTGGAAAATCTACAAGCAGGTGACAGTATCTGGATTTATAGACAGACTATACATTGTGAGCCTTGCTACTCTAAAGTGATGGGTAAGTGTCATACTCTGTGCGCAGTCATTCTCACTAACACTGGTGACTATTTGGTGCTGATAAATATTAAACGTTCCAGGAAAATTCAATCCTTTATAGCTAACAAAGAGGGAGCGGCACATAGTTAAACTGTGGCAGCATTTTGTCTAATGGCATAAACCAGTCAATGCTTATGCTACTCTTTTTGTATTATCAGGATGCATTGTAAACAAAGAGGCCATTCATTTAAATTATTTTCCAGTTTGAAGCAGAAATTATTGTTTGCTGATTAAATGACTGTTTAAGTCGAATCGTTTCTGTGGATGCCCATTTGTACTTGGCCTTGAAAGTATATTTAAATATTACAACCGATGACTTCTAATGTTACTTGTACCTGAAATAGTTAATTTTATATAATTCTATGATAAATATAGCATGTAAAGTTTTGGGATTTTTTTTTCAAAAATACAAGAACAAATGTTACTATAATTTGCACTCTTAATTAGCTTCAGTGAGGAGAAAGCAAGATGTTATGGGCATGCATTTTTAACTAAGCATAAGAAATTTAAGTGCTGATCTAAAACATGTGCAGAATATGTCAGGAAAAATAAGGTTCTATATTATTTAATTGATGGTTACAAGAGAGTACATTGAATTTATCTTTAGATTCAACAGTAAGTAGAACAAGAGAAACAAATTGCTGTTGAGGGTAAGGTCCATCGTTGTCTTAGTCACAATGTTTAAAGGGCCTTTGTTCCTCCCTACCTTGGTGTAGTGAATGAGACTATTTGGGACTCCTACATGGGATCAAAAGCACAGAAGTTAATTACAAATACATGGGCTTTAATGAGCTACTGGGTATCTACATCTGGGAAAATATTCAGAGACCCACATTTTATTGGGCTTCAGAATCAATTAAAAGAATAACCTTGATTGCGTTTATGCTCTGCCTTCCTCTGTCTTTCTCCGAATTGCTTCTCATACTCACTTTTCTTTCTAGTTCTGCAGTCCTAAGCAGTCTATGCTGATTCTTGGTGTGGTTGGGGTAACTCCAAATCTTGAGCGTCCCAGACATGATGTAAGGGGCTTGGTGGACAAGGGCTTGGCAGTGAGCATGTCTTCCTCTCTGCCCATGTGCCCTCCCGAGAAATGTTTTCATTGAAAGAGCATACTCATAGCTGTGACTCACATTCATTTATTAAATATAAACACCCCATGTGTGTCACTTCATGTGTGTCACCAAAGCCAGAGTGAGGAACCCAGGGCCTGAGGGATGGGATGATGTAGCTGTTGATCCAGTAGGGTCCCCTGGGAGAATGACTGTTTTTTTCAAATTTTAATTGTGGCTTTATTTTCATATTGATTTATGTGTCTAACTTCGCTTTTAAATTTTCAGCAAAGTGGATTCAGCAGTACTGATATGTGGAAATGAAGATGAGAAATCTTCGTCAAGGGCTTTAAAGCTACGATTTAAGAACATATAACCTAGAAACGATTTACATTGAAGATTATCTCCTGTATCAAAATAACAATTTTGTTATTGAACAAATAATCTAACTACTTCGAATAAGGTCGCACACATGAAAAGAGCCATCTGGTATCTGGCAAGATTTAGTGATAAATATTCACATAGTTCCAGTTACCAAAGGCAATGACAGTGAGCATTGTCAGCCCTGAACAGGCCCCAACCCTGCTTGCCTGTCCATCCTGTTTTCCATTATAACCAAGTTCCTCATCTTCTTGCCTATATTTCTCCTAATATTTTGTATAAGGGCATTATTGACACCCTGGCAAGTAGGCTGATAGATATACTTCTCTTTTTTTCTAGAAAAGAAAATGCACATAGAAATTTTCTTATGAAGTTTTTCAGCAAGATCAATGTAACAAGTTGTCTGGACCTTAGACAATCACTTAAAGTTTCCAGACTTCTTCAGTGACTTCCCGGAGACACCACAGGCATTAGACAAAATGATTTCTAAGGTCCCTTTTGCTTTTCCAGTTGTCTGATTCTAAAAGAAATTTGAGTTTGCTGTTTAGAAACATATTGGTATATTTGTTTATTGGGACATAAATAATTTCATCTGTGTCATCCTTCAGTTTATCGCTGGCATATCTTTAATAGACTTCTCTTAAAACTCAAATTAATAGGTGATAGGTAAGGTCATATGATGTGTAACTTGTTAAACTTCCTTTGCATGCATTTCAAAATCTGGGTGTGCAAATAACCTGAGAAGTAATAGCTATGGGTTACAAGCATGTTATATGTGTTCATGTTACAGTTTATGTTTACAGGGGGCTCACAACAATAAAATGAGTTCCCCTAATGTTTGAATATTATTCACTAACATTGATTCTTGTCAGTTATACTGATCACAAGTTGTATTTCATACTATGAGAATTAACTTATTTTTAACTGCTTAAAACATAGTTTTTGTTTTGAAAGAATTCTCTCTTTTGGAGTTGGAAATTCAATAATTATACAAGGAATCATTATTATTGCTAGCATAGAAAGATTCAAATATAAAGTATTTTATAGGCACATAGCAACTATTTCTTGAGGGAAGAGTGACTGGGCTTTACTGGTATATAGCATTCTAGGGCACTGGTATGTGGTTGTGAGAAAACTGGGGAAATTAAAAGATGACTGCATGATTTGCAAACAGTGATAAATTCAATAATTATTCTCCTGTGTAATAATTTTATGCATCTATTCCTCTTAGACCCTGACCCACAAAGAGTTAAAAGCAAAATGCTTATCAAAATTCAGCAATGTATAATTGTCCTATGGGGAGGGAGCCAGAAAAAACAATTAATAATAATTTGATATTCATTAATTCATGCTTGATGAGAAGCAGTGGTAATTGAGCCATATGTTTTATTGTTCCTTTATTACATGCTATCAGAGTGGATCAAAAGAAATAATTTTCTTAGAGTTGAAATTGACTGTAGAAAGCAAGGATTAAATTGCCCCCGTCTGTTTTATAAAGTACATTAACATCTCAATGCCTTTGTAGCAATTAAAAATCATCTGAACATCATTTACAAATATAAAAATCTGAAGAGAGCACATTTCTCACTTTTCTATAACAGGTTCATGGACACTATCTTGTACAATAATGTATTAGACCAAGCCAAAAGCTGTTGGAAAAACAGAATATACACTTATCAGAGAGACAAAGCTTTCTGATTCATTAAGACTGCTTCATTATGTCTGAGGGTTTCCCCACTATTGAAATGACAGGTTCTTTTAACGATTTGGAAGATTCCATTATTTTTGTCATCAATTAATCATGATATGATTGGCATACTGCTCCTGGAAAGGATTACCAAATCACCAATAACAGGTTCTGAATTCTGATTATAATTTTTTTAAAGTCTCCATAAGAGAAATAGTAGTTCTATTAAGAAAGTTTCCTTTGTGTGTGCATGTGTGATGTGCGTGAAACTACATATATGTGTACATATATGTGGAGGTCAGGGGTGGTTGACTTTGGATGCTGTGTTCCAGTCGCCTCCCTCCATCTTTTGAGTCATGGTCTGTCATTGGACCTGGAGCTCACTGATTCTTCTTAGCTAGCCAGTCACCCTCAGATGTTCCCAGCTCTGCTCCCCAGCACTGTATTACAGGCATAAACCACCATGCCTAGATTTTACACAAATGCTGGGGATCAGACTTGGAGTCTCATCCCTGTGTAGCAAACACCACCATCATTCATTCATTCTCCCACTAAACACCTCAAAGTGACAAAGCCCTCTCCTCAAACCCACAATGGTACCTTTCATAAAAGAAATACCATAATTTCAGAAACAGGATTTGTTAAAGAAGTGTGCACTTTTAAAGGAAGGACAAGAAAGACAAGTTGACTCAAGAATGAATATATCCTTAGTTACTTGACTGTAGTTGCTCAGCTAATAGATTCTGAGCGACAAGATTGTCTAGCTCCCCCTTGCCGATTCGTTTACCATGATGGAAAGTTGTGAGCATTTAGAACAAGATCCTGTTCATCTGGATTTAGAGCTCTCTTAAAACAAGTGCTTTATCTACATCATAACAGGCTAATAATGTTGCCAGTGGAATTATTTTGGTGCAATGTAAGTATGTTGATTTGTAGAGTTCTACCTATTTCATAGTAGTCAGGAGTTTCCCCAGAAGAACCCGTAAATATCCCCTTTAAGTGGGTTGGCTACACTCCCCCGTCTCAATGCCTTCCTGTTTGACATGTGGCTTTAGAATACTGGCTGTCTAATGTACTGCAAGCTCACATGTTGCAGAGATTACAGTCTACCTTTCCTGCTCACCTTCTTTGTATATGATGTATTTTGGTATGCACCTATAGATCACTGAATGTTTTGTTTGTACTTAGAATTTTTTTTTTATTTCTTGAGACAGGTTTTCTCTGTGTAGCTCTATAGACCAGGGCTGGCCTTAAACTCAAAGAGATCCCACCTCCCTCTGCCTCCTGAGTGCTGGGATTAAAGGCATGCACCACAAATGCCTGGCTTGTACTTAGAATTTTATTTAAATTATTCACAACACAAAACTTGGACACCAGCTACTAGGGTGGTGTCATAGGTGTGCAATGCCAGCACCTGTGAAGTTGGGTGAAGGATGTGAAGTTCAAAGTCAACCTGGGTAACATAGCAGAACCCTTTCTCAAAGGAAAAAACAATAGAGTAGGCATTGTTTATTGGCCCTTTGACCTGGCATTTGACAAGCGTGGCTTCTGGAAAACGGTTCTGCTGTAGTAAAGTGTGCAAGGTAAGGAATGATTTCTTTTCAATTCATAAAAAAGAGTCCATGGTTTATAATATCCATCCATCCATCCATCCATCCATCCATCCATCCATCCATCCATCCATCCAATTACTAAACAACTCTGATAGTCTGTGTTGTATCGAGCAGACATGAACACTTATTCAGCCTGGCACTAACTCCTAGGGTCAAATCTGGGGCCGTAGCAACCTTAACAAGTCAGGACCGCCTATATGTCTCACCTGGCTAATTAAACAGAAATAGATTGGTGATGTGGATGATGTTTTCAATGTGACTCTTCTGGGAAGAGGAACAGGTGAAGATACCTAGTAACGCCCCTCGCCCAAGTCCATCTTCCCCCAGTCTGTCCTAACAAAGTGCTCAGATGGGTTGCGAACACTGAAATCTCTTCTCAGAAGCCATATTATTATTATGGTTGGCATCAGGCTTTTTAACATTTTTCTTCTTCCAGATGGGATTCCTGGGGGAAAATAGAAACTTCCTAGGGTCCATTGTTTCACCAGTCTGACAGGCCAAGGGAGGGGCACAAGCATCCCTCTTGAGAATCTCCTTGATCTTGCCAGGAATGTTATACCCCCAGACAGGGCACCAGCCCCACCCCAGTCTAGCTTGGTGAACCAATGAGGGTTTTGGTTACTTTTAGAAATATGACAACTCAATGGCAGCCGTATCACTGAGAAGCCCACCCAATGTGGGCAATGGTCCCTAAAGCTACCTCCTGAAACGTCTGCAGGACTTCAGTCACTGGGCTGACTGGAGAGCCCCGTCCCCACCACTAGTGATTGTTGTAGAAACTTGGAGAGGCCTCTAGAGATTTTGTAACTTCCCGAGTTTGGAAGAAATGGCTGTTCAAGAGCCCCATTGCTGAACAGAACAGCCAAAGTCCTTGACCTCACTGAAGGAACTCATTGAAGGGGTGCGAAGGAGCAATTTGAAAGAGAGATGGGAAAAAAAACAGTAATAAACCCATGCAGGAAATCAAGCATGCTGGTTTTGTGAATGGGACCATTTGGGGCATAATATGGCAGGATGGGGAGGGGTTATTTCAAATGTGACCAAGATTCTAGGCAGGAACCGGCCTGGAAACAGCTAGGGTGAGGAGCTGTCTTATTGGCAATGATCAGACCATATTCTAGGTGAGTTTAACTTTGATTATTTTCAACACAATGAGATGGAAATTCAAATGCTAAGAGACAGGGAGGTCAGAAGATTCTGGTTTCTTTTAGTTCCCATATAAAACAATATTCAGATGGGACTCAGGCCAGCTCTGTGTCCTCTGCTAAGAACAATTAGTTCTGAGCCCAAGGACAAAATTTCTCACTAGGTAGATCAGCCCACAGCAAGCGGGCTGATTGGCAAGTGTGACCTGGATGCCACCTGCAGTGGAAACAAAAACGTGGTGCCATCCCTCACCTCACTCGAGCCACCAAATGTCTTTCTTATCTCTTATGGTTTCTCAAGTGAAACTGTTAACCAGAAAAGGAGAGACTCCCTGCTGGAATTTTATCAATGGCACATGTTCTTTTCTCCTTTAGCAACATGAAATCATATCTGGGAAGAAAAAAGCATTTCGAACTTGATATACCCCTCTTGACAGTTTGTTAATTTTACATGTTTTCCCAAGAGAAATGGAAAAAATCTCCAGTGTCAGGGTCTTTTGGGCCCTGTATGACAGGATAAGGTATTGGCAGTGCCCACTGTCACAAATGTCAATAAAGATCCCTAAATGTGTTGTAATTTTGTGGTTTGACTTGGCATTTATGCCCTTTCAAATTGCTCCATTGCAATGTTAATTGCATTTATGAGCAGATTCCAACATGTGGAGACAAATGTGGCCAACTAACTAGTGTTCACACATTTTACAAAGGTTCAGAGAGTAACCATGTAAAACTGGGAGACTATAAAACTTGTAGGAGAAAACCCAAACTTAAACTTGATGAAGTTTTAGATAGATCACTAGGAACCATTATTTACAGAGCAAAAAATTAACGATCTGGAACAGATTAAAATAAAATAAAAACCTGCCGCGTAAAAGAAACTGCTAAGAGAATGGAAAGATAAGCTACAGATAGTGAGAAAATTCTTGCAAAACACTTGTCTGATGGGAGATGTTATTCTGTATATATGTTTCTCATACTGGTTAATAAAGCACTGTGGCCAATAGAAAACTAGATAGGCGGGGCTAGGAGACTAGGAGGAGGAAAGAGGGAGTAGGGAGGAGTCGAGATGTAGCCCTGAGAGGAAGGTAGACGCCCGCCGAGGCTCCCCGATAAGACGACCACGTGGAAATACTTAGATAAGTAGAAATGGGTTAATAATTAAGACAGAGCTAGCCCATAAACAGTAATGGTAACTGGCCAACAGGATTGTATCAAATACAGAGTCTCTGAGTGTTATTTGGGGCACACGTGGTTGTGGGACCATGGCGGCAGAACCAGCGGCAGCCGGCGGGGAAACCTGCCGTAACATAATGGTGTCAGAAGTGGGATTCTGACACCAGATATTGCAGTTCAATAAGGGTCAGGATAAACAAATAGGTCGAATAGATGTTTATTAAGGGAGAAACAACTCACAACACAGACAGATGAATACAGCAGTTAAAACTGGATGCTCCTCTCTCCGTGTCCCGCCAGAAAAGGCCTTTCTCTGCCTCCTCCCGAGACTAAGCTCCACAGGTCACTTCCGCCCCTGGCTCCACCCCTCAATGGGTGTGGTCAGTGCCACAGAAGCAGACACAGTGAATATCCCACTACACTTGTCTATTAAGGAACTTGGTCACAATCTGGCCAAATAATTCTTAAAACACAACAATAAAAAAACCTTCATGAGAAGTAGACAAAAGGTCTCTCCAGATGTTTTGCAAAAGAAGATACATAAAGGTAAAGGCTTATGAAAGGTGCTTGGCATTGTTTGGAGATAGGGAAGTGCGGCTCATCAGTGAGTTACCCCCACACCTGAGAGGAAGGCAAATGTGCCTTATCAACTACCTCATGTCTATCTTCCGGATGTTCTCCTGCCTTCACATCCCAACCATCGACTATGTCCTTCATCGACTATGTCATCACACCTCCTGTGGTTCTTCTTGCTTGTGATAGTTTCTTCGGCTGGTTTTGATGACCTTGCTACTGAAAGCTCTTTTTTTTTCATGAGGTTGTGGGTACTGAAAGGGAAGGCTACACAATCCCATTATGAGAATGTCATATCGAGAGCAACCCTGGTTATCTGAATAAGGTAGTTTTGTCAGGTAACACACTCTCCCTCTCCGTCTCTCTCTCTCTCTCTCTCTCTCTCTCTCTCTCTCTCTCTCTCTCTCTCTCTCTCTCTCCCCACACACAAATTGATTTTTGTCTTCAAAATTTATTACGTTTTTATTTGCATGCGTGTGTCATATGCGCATGTGTGCACACGTGGAATTCACAAGACAAACCGAGGTGCTTTGTTTTCTTCCTACCCCGTGACCTCTGTGTTCACCACTGTCTGTGCGTACACCCCCTCCGTGTGCTTGAGTGTTTTTTTACTTTACAGTTCTGTAAGATGCTTCTGGCTCATGTAACATACAGTTTGTCACACTCCGAGAGATGAAAATAAAGCGTACGTCTTTAAATGCCAGCATCCTGGCGTATTAGGTTTCTATTTCCTCATTCTCTATGGTATGGCCAGTTATTCAACACTATCTGTTATGGTTTTCTTTGAAAGCACCATTTTATGTAAGTTTATATAAATATAAAATCTTCATTTTTCTGGCATGACTAAGTGTCTAAATACATGACTAAATACTGTACCTCAATCATGGAGGTCTTTCTCATTGCTCCTCACAGTAAAACAAAGTTGATTTAGTACACAAATCTGTCCAGAACGTGCTGTTATTTTTCTGTCCTGCTCTAATGCTTTGTGCTCAAAGTTGGCTTAGCAGCTTCACACAGAAAGGGAAAGGATATGAACTCTTTCATTCACAGGCAGCTGTCACTCACGATGACCACACCTAACTACCAAGGAGGCTGTGAAATGTGTTTCTGACCCAGTCTCCTGATAGGACGATGGCTTTTGTTACAGTTCTACTGTTGTGAGCACGACCAAGGGCACATATAAAATAAAGCGTTTAATCGGGGCCTTGCTAATTATTTCAGAGGGTTAGTCTATGACTATACTATTATGGCGGAGAACACAGCAAAAGACAGGGAGACCGGACAGTATCCAAGAGCACACATCTTGTTTGTAAGTTGCAAGCAGAGGGGGAGGGAGGGAAGGAGGGAGAGAGGAATGGGGAGGGAGAGCCCACTTGGGAAAAGGAAAGGGAGAGGGGCTGGTCCTGGCACACTTCCTCCAACAAGGCCACACTTCCTAACCCTTCTTAAACCAACCGGGAACCAAGCATTCAAACAGATTTGTCTATGGTGTGTATGTGGAGGGGCATTCCCATTCAAAACATCACAAATGTGTAGAGTCTTTCACTATTAACAAGTGGGGGCACAGGTTCGAGGAGTCACAGATCCCAACAAGACAGTGAGTGCCACAGTGACTCCCCAGAGGCTGCCAGCTCATAGTCTAGTGGACATGGTCCTTATAGACAGACACTGTGGTTACATTTCCCCCAGATCATTTAAAACGGAGTTTCCAGTGTTAAAGAAAATGTTTTAGATCCATGTGGTTGGTTGTGATGCTGACCTGATACCTCCAGTTTTTGCCAGATTTAAAGATGCAGAAATTTATGATACAGCCCGGTTTCCATAGGCAAAGCTGACCGGCACTCAACATGTTAACATCTCCTTTATTGAGGTTTTTGTTTGTTTGTTTGTTTGTTTAATAATTCTAACAATGTAAAATTTGCCTCCCTAGAATAGAATAGTATGACAGATTAAGCCTTCCATGACATTCTTTCATTTGGATATTGAAGTATTTTATTAACTTTTAGAATTATAGTGACACACTGCTGATTCCTACTTCACTTGTGGTTTTCATTTGTCTAGGTGAGTTTGTTGTTATTGTTGCATATTTGCAAAAAAACAGTTCTAGTCTACCTTGCATTTATGCAAATTTCTTCTTTCATGAGCTGCTTTTTGTCCCCTGCAGTTTCACTATTGGATTAGTTAAAGTTAATGTCATTTTGAGCCCATTTACCATGAAATGCATGATAGCATCAAACCCTGTAACTGAAGTTAGTACAGATAGTGTACAGTCTAAGCTTCCAAAACATTATGTTTATAATTACTGTTAGACCCACATTGTTAGATTTACTCTAGTAAAAATGATTTAGTTTGTTACTTTTATTATGTATACTAATATTTTCTCTGGAAGTAAGCTTATTTATTAGTCTGTAATATCATGGAGCCCAGGCCGTCCTTGAACTTGTGATCCTCCTGCCTCAGGCATACAAATAGCTATTTTTCAGACCTTAGCCGTCATACCCAAGTGAATTATAATTCTGCCCGAAGTACAGCTTCTCCTTTCCCCTGTGATTTTTCACTTTTAAATTGTGTGTAAAAATACAACTCACAACGCATTTCAGCAAGCCTGATAGTCTTTAGAGCCACCTTCACTTTTAATAGATCCACGCCGGTTTGGAGTGCTTAAACCCACCATTTACTTTTAACATAGCTACAAGTCAGAGAGGTCCCCAAACTGTAGGAGAAAATGCACACATGACCTGGCACCAGCTTACCTGGCACAGTTCGCTTCTAAATAAGAAACAGGGCTCTCTGTGCCCCCGAAGTCAGAACACTGAGTTCTGAAGGAGCCTGAGATCAGGTAGCTGGCCTGTGGGCGAGCCTGCACTCTTCATGTCTCCTTCAATGTGATCCTTCAACTTAGAGACCCTGGTGGTGTGAGCGCTCACCGTCAGTGCCAGGAAATGTGCCAACCAATCACAGGTGCTCACTGTAGAGTCAACGTTCTAACCAATCACAGGGTTCACTGTAGAGTCAGAGTTAATGTGCTAACCAATCACAGGTGCTCACTGTACAGTCAGAGTTAAAGTTTTAACCAATCACAGGCGTTCACTGTAGAGTCAGAGTTAATGTGCTAACCAATCACAGGTGCTCACTGTTCAGCCCACGCTAATGTGCTAACCAATCACAGGCGCTCACTGTAGAGTCATAGTTAATGTTCTAACCAATCACAGGGCTCACTGTAGAGTCATAGTTAATGTGCTAACCAATCACAGGGCTCACTGTAGAGTCAGAGTTAAAAGTTCTAACCAATCACAGGCACTCACTGTAGAGTCAGAGTTAATGTGCTAACCAATCACAGGTGCTCACTGTAGAGTCACAGTTAATGTTCTAACCAATCACAGGGCTCACTGTAGAGTCATAGTTAATGTACTAACCAATCACAGGGCTCACTGTAGAGTCATAGTTAATGTGCTAACCAATCACAGGGCTCACTGTAGAGTCAGAGTTAAAAGTTCTAACCAATCACAGGCGCTCACTGTAGAGTCAGAGTTAATGTGCTAACCAATCACAGGCGCTTACTGTAGAGTCACAGTTAATGTTCTAACCAATCACAGGCGCTCACTATACAGTCAGAGTTAATGTTCTAACCAGTCTTGGTGTCTAGGGCTTTTATTGGAATTTTGTCATGGCAACATGCTGACCTCCAGCATGCCTGGCTTTAGAAAGCCCATCTAGGGCTAGAGTGATTAAGAGTTTCCAAAAATTTCCTCCCATAAACCTTGGTTAGGATACAACTTCTACTAGCACGACTTGTGATCCCAGGGAAACCCATACACACAACAGAGGATACCCCAAGGGCTTAGAAGTTAAGAGAGAGAGGGGGGGAGGGAGGGAGGGAGGGAGGGAGGGAGGGAGGGAGGGAGGGAGAGAGGGAGAGAGGGAGAGAGGGAGGGAGGGAAGGAGGGACGGAGGGACGGAGGGACAGAGGGAGGACGGAGGGAGGGAGGGAGGGCTTTCATCACCACCTTTACCACCACCACCATCACAGAAATATAGGAGTGGATAAACTTGTATAAATCAAAAGTATAGAAGCCAGCAAGGTGTCTCAGTGTGTCCAGGTCCTTGTCACCAATCTTGACAACCTGACTGTGATCCCAGGGTCCCACATACTAGAAGGACAGAAAGGATCCCTGTAGATTCTCCTATGGAACCCACCTCAGAAAATTAAACAGAGAGCAATGTTTGGTGTTAGAGCTCAGCAAGTAGGTGACACTGGCTGGACAGTCTTCACCAGGGACGCCCTGCCTATGCTTCCCTATGCCTGGAATATAAGTGCATTTCACCATGCCTGGTTCGCTCCCCCTGCTCTCTCCCCCTCTCCTCCCCCCACCTGTGTTTTGGGCTCTAGGGATAGAAATCAGGTCTCCATGCTTGCAAAGCAAGCATTTATTGACAGCTTCCCTCACCAATCTTCTTAGTAAGTGACATTGTGAGACGCGTAATGCCACACATCTCATTTTATAAGGCTAGGAACTTATTAAGAATTCCAAAATGTGGTGTTTCCTTTTTATTTTTTAACTTCATTTGCTAACTGGTGGATACCAATGAAAAGACCCTTTGTGTCATCATTAATTTGGCTTTTATAAAATTGGGTGGAAAGTCTGTAGAGCGAGTGTTTTATACTTTATTCATTAGTTTTTTGAACCATAGGTCAGTGTCATTTTTGTCTAATAGATGTCCACCATTTTGATGTATTTCAGAGAAGATTTTTAACATTTTGGTTCATACTGAAACGGTTCCATCATTGGATAGTTTAAGCTAATGCAAATTGTCTTTCAAGTCTTTTTTTTTTTTTTTTTTACACAATACAACTAGGTTTTGGTAAGAATTTCCAGGGTTATCTAGTGCATTACTTACACATATAATCTACCCTTTCTTTTTCCACAAATCTTTTTTTTTCTTTTAGTGTACATGGTATTTAAAGATCTCAACAAGCCTACAGTCACCCATTGTCACCCATTGTTACCCATTGCTACCCATTGCTACCCATTGTCACCCATTGTCACCCATTGCCACCCATTGTCACCCATTGCTACCCATTGCTACTCATTGTTACCTATTGTCACCCATTGCTACCTATTGTCACCCATTGTCACCCATTGCTACCCATTGCTACCCATTGTCACCCATTGTTGCCCATTGTCACCCATTGTCACCCATTGCTACCCATTGTTACCCATTGTCACCCATTGCTACCCATTGCTACCCATTGCTACCCATTGTTACCCATTGTCACCCATTGTTTCGCATTGTTACGCATTGTTACCCATTGTTACTCATTGTCATCCATTGTCACCCATTATTACCCATTGTCACCCATTGTTACCCATTGGTCTCCATCCTATTTCAGCCTGTAGTGCTTCAGGTAGGTTTTCTTTTATAAAAAGTGGAACAAGTTCATACTGATAGAGTAGCTCATTTTGTTGAGGTCCCCAAAGTTAAAATTCTCATCTCAGTGGCTGTCTTTCTCCTGTGCTAGTCACGGAGGCTCTCAGCTATGCTTGCACTTCCCTTTGCTGTGTGCGTAGTTTACAACTTCAAAGTAACTCCCACTGCCACATGGTGCTTTCCCCAACTCACAAGTTTCTCTAGGTAGGTGATGGAGTCTGAAATCTACTATGCTCTCTCTCTCTCTCTCTCCCTCTCTCTCTCCCTCTCTCTCTCTCTCTCTCTCTCTTTTCTCTCTCTTTCCTCTCTCTCTCTCTCTCTCTCTCTCTCTCTCTCTCTCTCTCTCTCTGTCTGTCTGTCTCTGTCACTATCTCTCTGTGTTAATTCTGATTTGTTTTCTTTTATTATTTTTGAGACAGAGTCTCATGTAGCCCAAGCTAGCTACACACACACTATGTAGCTAAGGCTCAGCCTTGAACCTCCACCTCCCAGGTGGTGGGATTGAAGCATGTGCTAACATACCTCACAGTTGATCATTCTTTCTTAAACAAAGACTCAGTGCGTGGTTTAAACATGTTTTCTTTATGTTTCTTGAGTTCTAGATACATTTGTTGGAATGATGGTTTATGTTAGAAGCCCAGCTCTGGAGGAGGATAGGAGGGTTTTCTCCTCAGAATTAGCACCTTTTTATTCAAACGGCTTACACAAATGTCCATAGCCATTTCTTATCTCTGCCGTGCATTAGGTGGAATGTGAATCCAAAGTAGCAGGGAGACACTCTCTAAATGTGACAAGACTCACAATGAATTGGTCTCCTCCATGAGAGAGGCCCAGAAGGGGTCAAGCCATACCCGATTATGCCATGGTGCTGTCTGGTATGTCCCGACAGTTACCATAGCCACTTTGAAGTACTGAAGTAGCAGATGGGAAATTTAAAAGAACAGCTTTTAAAAATTTAAAACAAGGCCCAATGTAAACCTCCCTCATCTTCTCCATTCTTTTCTGTGCCAAAAAGAGAAAGCATCACAAGTATGATTCTGAGTTGCTTATTTTAAAAATATCATTTATCCTAAGTTTTGAAATGCATTACAGCTCATATTAAAGTTTTTTTAAAAACATCAATCATATATATATATATATGTATATATATATGTTTACGTGTGTGTGTGTGTGTGTGTGTGTGTGTGTGTGTGTGTGTGTGTGTGTACGTAGCTGATGAGCAGGATATAGAGACAAGTGAGCATCACAAATGTATGACTTCTAAGAGGCAGGAACAAAGAAATAAGCTATAGCCCCTGCCCTCTTTGATCTACCACACAAAGTTACCACATCAGCGCTCACAGAATTATTTTTAGGAGAAAAATATGCCATATAATTTGTTTTGTTAAGGGGAGAATTACAAAGCCTTGACTGTGTTCTCTCCTCTGAGTGGGCACAGGCATGCTGGTGGAGGAGCACCCACTGTGCCGGACACGGGAGGGGGGCTTGTTTTCCGTCATAGCTGGGGGTGAAGGAAGCATGCCGTCACGTGTTGACTGTGGTGGTGGTGGCGGTGGGGTTATGGTACACTATAATTTTTAAAGTAAATGATACCAGAGCATAGACTTATCAAAATGACATTCGAAGATCATACTGTACATCACACATAAGCTTTAAGCATAAAACTATAGGAGAACAGAGAAATACAAAGATCATACTGTACATCACGAATAAGCCTTAAGCATACAACTATAGGAGAACAGAGAAATACAATAATAAAATAACTAGAATGGTCTTCATTATGGATGTGAGCATGTGCAGGGACTCTGGCATTGGAGGTCCCAGGATGACTCCTTCAGTGACAGAAGCAGCAGAAGCAGGAAGAAAACCAGAGACAAGGGGTCAGTCACTTCTCTGAGCCATTCTCACTTCTCCAAGTCATCTCTCCCCTCCTTCCTTGTGCTCTGCTCCAGGAAGGAAAGCCAAAAGAAAGGGAAGGGTGCTGACCTTTGCTCCCCAGATTACAGCCTAGGAGACTGAGTGCCAGAGAAGAAAGACGTCAGGACGTTGTCACCATGATCAAGCCTTCTCAATAAGACATCAAATTCCTGAAATCATAACAGAGTGAGATCTATCATTCTATCAGTTCTGTTCCTCTAGAGAACCCTGGCCCATACAGATTGTGGTACCAGGAATGGGGTTCAACCCACACAGAGTAGATTGGAACATCCATTGGAACAGTATTCCCTATAAATAATGTTATTGTACTGGAAAATAAATGACATTAAACAAAATTAAAATGTTATTTTGGAAGACTTAAGAATAAGGCAATTTAGAGATATCAAAGATATATATGAACACATATATAGATGTTTTACAGGCACTACGGGACTATGGATGCCAACCCAGACTATTATCCCATCAAAACTTTCAATCACCATAGACCAAGAAAATAAGATATTTCATGAAAAAAACATATTTAAACAATAACTATCCACAAATCCAGGCCCACAAAAACTACTAGAAGGAAAACTCCAACCCAAAGAAGCTAGCTACATCCACAAAAACACAGGCAATAGAAATCTTACACAACAAAACCCAAAGAAGGAACACACACACACATTACCACCACCGCCACCAAAACCAAACAATAAAACAGGAATTAACAATCATTGGTCATCAGCAACTCTTAATGTCAATGGGCTCAATTCACCCATAAAAGACACAGGCTAATAGGATGGCTACAAAAACAGGATCCATCTTTCTTCAGCATACAAGAGACAAACACCTCAACTTCAACAGGCATTACTTCAGAGTAAAGAATTTGGAAAAGACCTAAGAAAATAAGCTGAAGAAGCCATCATAATATCTAACAAAATAGACTTCAAAGTAAAATTAATAAAAAGAGATGAAGAAGGACAGTTCATATTCGCTGAAGGAAAATCCATCAGGATAAAGTCTCAGTTCTGGAAACTATGCTATTGCGGTTTAATAAGGATCAGGATAAACAATTAGGCTGATTAGATGTTTATTCAGGGAGAAATAACTCACAACATAGGCAGATGAACGCAGCGGGTTCCACAGGATCCTAAGCCTTCCAGCGGCCACCACCAAGAGAGAGGCTTCGACCCCTCCTCAGCCTTTTCCCCCAGGTCATGTCCGGCCCTGTCTCCACCCCCCAATGGGCGTGGTCTAAGCCACAGGTGCGGACAAGGTGAATATCTCGCTACACTATGCCTCAAATATGAGAACACATATCAAACCCCATACATTAATAGTGGGAGACTTCAACACCCTACTCTTACTAATGGACAGGTCTGCCAGACAGAAACTTAACAGAAAAACAAGGCAAGTAGCAGATAGATGTTATGGCTCAAATGGACTTAATAGACATCTAAAGAACATTTCACCTAAGCACAAAAGAATATACCCTTTTATCAGCATCTCATGGAACCTTCTCTAAAACTGATCACATACTTGGTCACAAAGCAAAGCTCAACAGATACAGAAATATTGGAATAACTCCTGTATCTTATCAGATCACCATGGCTTAAAGTTAGAATTCAAAACAATGCAAATTACAGGAAGCGTCAAACTCATGAAAACTGAATAATGCTCAACTGAGTCACCACTGGGTCAAGGAAGAAATAATAAAGAAATTAAGGACTTCCTAAAATCTCCACATGCTTTATGCAGGCACGTAGCACTGCTTTCATAGTGCCCCATAAGTTTAAACATATTGTGTGTTCATTCTCGTTCATCCCCAAGATGACGCATTAATATTAATATCACAATATAAAACATAATTTTGGAGGTTCTGAAGTCTTTACAAACTTAAACACATTAAAAGCTCATACTCTTTAGAATATTCAATGTTTTTAAAAAATCAAAACTCTTTTTTAAAAGTTCAAAGTCTTTTGGTTGTGGACTCTTGTAAAAATCAAAATAAGGTTAAGTACGTTCTTCAAGGGGGAAAAAACAAGGCACAGTCACAATCTGAACAAAACGCAACCAAACTACAACAGTGTAAATAACTCAATGTGCAATTATCTGGGATCATAATCTCCTAGACTCCTCCAAAGGGGCTTGGGTCACTCTCCAGATCCATACAGTATGTCCCCTAGGCTCAGGCTGGCTTCCCTCAATCTGTGATGTATTGTGGGGTATTTGTATGCTTTGTGAAGATGTATTGCTGTGATTGGTGTAATAAAGAGCTGAATGGCTAATAGCCAGGCAGGGGATTATCTTGGGGATGAATGAGAAAGGAAAGATTTTGATTGAAAAGTGATGTGTTTGTGCTTCAAGTTGACAAGAGGTCAATTTTGCTATCTAGTTTTATGTCAACCTGACACAAGCTGGTTGTAAAGTTATAAAGCTCTCCTGTTAGGAATTCTCTTCTGTCACATCTGATTGGCTATCCTCTATTTCCTGGAGCCAATAATCTTCAAGCTTCAATTCTGGTTGCTTAAAGGCAACCTGTAGTAATCAATACATATTATTCTCCAATAACAAGCTCTTTCTGAAGATAGTAAGGACATGGTGTCTGTCATTCAGTATTTCATAATAGGGATTTGTCTTGAGAAATGTATTCCATCATTGGGAGAGCATCATAGATGCACTCACAGAAATTAAGATGGCAATGTTACCTGATGTCATGATGTTATGGGACCACTATAGTTGAACAAAATACCATAGTATAGGGATTGGCTATCCACATTTATTCTGTTGTGATCAAACTTCATGACCAAAGGAACTTATAGAAAGAAGAGTTTACTTGGCTATAATTTCAGAGGGAAAAGAGTTTATCCCAGTGGGGAAGCAGCAGATGTGGTGGTTGGAGCAGAGGGTGATGGCTCACATCTTGACTCCTAAGCAGCACTGGAAGACTGTGCACGGAGAAGGGTACAAGGCATTGGAATCTAAATCCCACCCTTTGTGACATGATTCCTCTAGCAAGGCCACGCCTTTGAAACCTATTCACACAATGCCCGTAACTGGGTACTAAGTTCACAAACATCTGAGCCTGTAAGGGACATTTTCACTCAGACACAGACTTCCTGTAACAAGATTATAGTCAGCATCTCTTTGGAAGCCAAGATGCTCCTAGATTATAACTTCAATACAGACCCTTTCTTTATGTTGTTATTATTATTATTGTTGTTCTCTGAAAATAATTATATGTACAGAGTGTGCATACTCCTCTGAACAAACATGGTGCAATGTCTTTGACACTGACAGCTGGAACACAATGACTTGGCAGCCTACTGCTCTCGTGTCTCTTTGCTGTTCTCTGATGATGTCCATTAGATTCCAAGAGTGATACCCTTGCAGCCATGCTAGCAGACCAGGGAGAGCGACAGGAACCATAGTCATGGAAGTGCTTCCAATCCCACATCACACAGACTTTAAATGGCTTTGGCTAGAGTTTGTAATACTTGTGTGTGACTGTGATAAGTCGTGTAGAGGAGTCTTGTAGAAACTCTTTAAATTATCAAACAGAATTGTTTTTTTCTTGGTGATGTGAAAAACTGCATAACCACTGCCGACTCTCAGCTCCCAATGAGCATTTTGCTTATTAAATATGCTATTGGCCATCTTTGCGTAGGATAGAAAACTGATTCTCTGAGTGAATGAAAATTCTATTATACATAGGTTTTTGGGATCAGAGAATCATTTAAGGAAGACATGAAAATAGAGTATTTTTTTAAAGTAATCATTTCAAAGCCTTTAGAACCACCCATCTTGGTGCTAGTATGGATGGCATTTTTCTCCAGCAAGACTCAAATTATGTCAAAGTCGTTTGTTAAACTTTGAAAGAAATTAAAGTAATTTTTATTTATTATTTTTACTGTCTCACACTGATTTATTTGTGTGAGCTCATACGAACTTGGGGACGTGGCTCAGGGGTTGAGAGCACCTGTTGTTCGTGCAGGAGTATTAAGTCCAGTTCTCAGCTTCTCAGCACCCATTTCCAGGCAGTTGATGACCACTAGTCACTCTTGCTCCAGGGAACCCAAGACATTCTTCTGGCCTCCAAGGGCACCACACACACACACACACACACACACACACACACACACACACACACACACCACACCTAACACATACCACACACACACACACACACACACACACACACACACCAAACAGCAAAACAAAACAAACCCTCAAAACTGAAGCCAAAACACCCCCTAAAACCTCACCAAGTTAAAACATTTCTCTGTGACATCTTGGACTAACCTAACCCTAACCTTCTGACCCTAACCCTATTATGTCTATTGTGTCTGCCCTATCTTGTCCCTGCTCTCTCCTTCCCCTCACTACTCTCTTCTCTCTCCTATGGGCTCTCTTCCTGGTCCCTAGCAGTCTTTCTTTTACTTTCATGCCATTTTGGTTTTGCAGATAAAAGAAAAACTATATGGTACTTTTGCCCGCCTATGTCTGCATTACAGTACGGGCCACTCCTATCCTTTTTCCTTCAAAATTCGGCATTTCATTTTCCTATGCATGAAACACTCGGCACTGTGTAAAAGATCACACTTGATCCATTGCTCAGCTGACAGCCACTGTGGCTGATTGTGTTACTTGGCTGCTGTGAACAGTGCTGCTTTGTTTATCTTACATTGGTTTTTAACTTAACATAAAAGCTGTGCATTTCATTATGGCATCTTAATACACAACATGTCTCATTTTACTGTATTTTTATTCATGCCCCTCCACACTGCCCTGCCTACCTTCTTTTTCACCTCTTGCAGATTTCCTTCTCCCCATCAAATAACCCTCACTTTAGCGTTCATGTCAACTGGTTTCCATTCCCTTCCCTTTTCCCCTTTATCTTAAGATATCCTTTCCCCATCTCATGGTCCCTTTCTATTTTCATCTCTGCCTTCATCCCTCCTTCTCGGCCTCCCTCCCTCCCCTTTCCCCCTACACACACACACACACACACACACACACACACACACACACACACACCTAACACACACCTAACACATACCACACACACACACACACACACACATCACACACACCTAACACATACCACACACACACACACACACACACACATCACACACACCTAACACATACCACACACACACACATCACACACACCTAACACATACCACACACACACACACACACACACACACACCACATACACATCACACACACCTAACACATACCACACACACACACATCACACACACCTAACACATACCACACACACACATACATCACACACATCACACACCTAACACATACCACACACACATCACACACACCTAACACATACCACACACACACACACACACACACACACACCACACCTAACACATACCACACACACACCACACCTAACACATACCACACACACACACACACCTCACACACATCACACATACCTAACACATACCACACACACATACACATCACACACATCACACCCACCTAACACATACTACACACACACACACATCACACCCACCCAACACATACTACACACACACACACACATCATACACACCTAACACATACCTAACACATACACACACACCAAACACACACACACATTATACACACACAAACATACCAAACACACACACCAAACACATACACACACACAACACATACCAAACACACACACCTAACACACACACATTCACACACACACACATACCTAACACACACACATTCACACACACACCTATTCTGCATAAGGGAACACATGGTATTTGGGTATCCACATACTTTAAAGATGCTTCAAGCATGTTGCTATTCTTCGGAGTTTTAGCAGTCTTAGGTACTTATTTTCAAGAAGAGGAAACCCCAGTTCCAACCCCCCCAAAACAAAAAAAGTCTATTTGTTTTAGGTAAAAAAAATTCTGATTCTTTTTAAAAGTTTATGCACTTTAATAGTTTTGAACTTAAAACAATTTTATTATATACGTTTTACATAATCATATAAGTTATAAAGTAAACAAAAAGTGAAAATACTTTTAAAGTATGGTTTTAATAAGATATTTCCCAAAACAGTGCGACACCTATTTGGGTTGATCGTAGGCTGTCCCATTGCTTCTTTGGGGCATGTTTAAGGGAGGCGTTAGCATGTAACGAGTCCTCATGTCCAGACATGAGAAACTGTGCGGAGATGATTGTGCTGTCTTTGCCACATGCTCGGATGAGCATAGGTGAAGGGTGGAGAACCATGACATTCCCTCGGCGTTGTGTCTGCACTGGTAACTTTGTGGATCTTGGAAGCCAGCTGTTTTCTAATCCGGTGACCTTCAAAATTCCAGTAATACTTCCCTGTTCTTTTGTTCAAGGCATCCCTGGACACCGAGATTTGCACGTGTTGATAGTTTTTCAGAGGGCAGAGACTCTGCTGTGGAGTCGTCTGAGAGGAGGGAACCTCAATTAAGAAAATGCCCTCAGAAGACTGGGCTTTCGGCACACCTGTAGGTCATTTTTCCTCATCAGTAATTGTAGGGGAGGGCCCAGTGCATTGTGGGCAGGGCCATCTCTGGGCTGGTGCTCCTGGGGTACATAAGAAGGCAGGCGGGGAGCAAGTCCGTAAGCAACACTGCTCTGTGGCCTCTGCATCTTAAGGTTCCCAACTCTGCTAGACCTAGACCGTGGATGCAGAAGCATAAGCCACCCCACCCACTTGCTTTTGTAGTACTGTTTCATCATAGCGATATTAACCCCAAATAACTCAAAGACCAAATCAGAAAACTCTGGCGGCGATTCCTAAGAGCTGAGGAGAGGTATCATGGCGTAGGGACTCTCAGGTACAAGCTTCGTAAGATTGCGGGCTATGACTCCCACTTATTGGCCAAGTAAGCATTGGGCTGATTCATCTCCCTGTACTTGAGTTTCCTCACCTATGAATAGGATAATAACTACCCCAAGGGTTGTTTGATCACCAGATGAGTTCACACGTATTTAATTGGTAAGCAGCACCAATACCTACTCTTAGGAAAAGCTGTATAAAATTCTTTCTCATGACAATGATAGAAAGTTGAGTTTTTAAGGAGAAAACCAAAATGACCCCAGAGGAAATAATACTGAGAATTTAGCACTGGGATCTGGGAGGAGCTACATCCTCATTACTTTGTTGAACGGATGCACCCAGAACCTGACTAATGGATGTCACACTTGACTTGATGCCCTTCAGTTGGATGAAAGGAACCAGGTGAAGTCTTGTCTCACTACTTGTAGCCTTACCGGAACTTTTAGCTAAAATCGCTCTGTGTTTGGCCACCTCCTACACTGCTGACTTTCATTTTCATCTTTATGCTTGTCATACTGAGTCTTGAGCTATAGTCATCTATGTCCTTCTTCCTTCACTAGATAAGGTCTCAGGGTAGACGCTGTCTTACTCACTTTTTAAAAATTATATAGTACTATGACTTAAACATAATAGACATGTAATAAGTATTTATTGAAAGGGGCTTTTAAAAGTATAGCGTGCCAAACAAACAGACAATTATCACTATTACTCTTACTATAACCACTACCGTGTGTCTTTATAGGGTATAATTACACGGCTTTTTGACATGATTCTAAGTAGGAGTGTTGAGTGAGGTTAAGATATGCAACCCAAACCCTGAGTATTATGGATGTACTCATTTCTCTCTTTATTATTCCCTTTAAAATACAGCATATTCGATGTAGCAAGTGGTTTTTCTAGTTCTATTTGGATTGCATGTGACATAGTAGATTATCATGGGTCCACAAGAAGCCTTCTTATCTTCCTGTGTTGCTACTACATGATAAATGATGCATATGCAAATAACTAATTAGGTTCTGATCTCAATTCCAGATACGACTTGGGAATTTACTTATTCATCTTTTTTTTAAAAAAAGTTACAATGTTTCTCTGCCATGTGCAGGCCACCCCACGGGGCACTGTGAGACGGACAAGGGCAGTGGGATGGACAGCATTCTACTCTTTCCTGTGTGGATAGCAGGCATTTCCAGTAGGAGGCAGGGCCACTGAAGCATCGTTCTCTGAATCAACTTGAAAATACAGGGGAAGATCCTTGGTCTCCATTTTACATTTTAGGTGAATTTTCATTTCTTGAGGTAATTGGATCCACGGTCATGATTTTTTTTTTTCCAGTATAAAAAGGAGAGTCATTAGGCCAGCAGGAATTGCTATTGTATTCAAGAGTACACTTGGGCAAGTAAGTCAGGTCAGTCAGGGGGTCTCTAGACTTTCTTTTAAAGGAATTCTATTCCTATGTTCAAGAAGATATTATGCTGTGTCTTGTTTAGGATTGCTATTGCTGTGATGAAACACCAGCCCCAACAGGGACTTGGGAAGGAAAGGGTTTATTTGGCTTATATTTACACATCACGTACTAGCTTGCTCAGCATGCTTCCTTATAGAAACCTGGACCCCACCAGCCCAGGGGTGGCACTGCAGGCAATGAGCTGAGCCCTCCCACATAAGCCACTTAGAAAATGCTCTACAGGCTCTACAGCCATTTTCTCAATTGACCTCCCCCACCCCCCTTCTCCAATGACTGTAGCTTGTGTGAAATTGATGTAAACTAGCTCAGTGCATGTTGTTTGTGCAATTTTGTTGCTGGTTAAGTGATTGTACTAATAATTGGTAGCTGTAGATACCACTAGAGTTACAGGTGACTAAGTTAATTTTAGTTTTTTAAAAGTAACTTCAGTGACCATGCATGATTTTAAAGTGTGATGAATAAGGACTACTGGCAAATATGTGTTTCTTTTTCTGGCTTTTAGTGTTGTGATGTATGGATGTTTCCCATAAGGTTTTTAAGGAGATATGCAATTTTCATGTCGATGTCTTCTCTGTAAACTCTGAAACCACCTTTTCATTTCATTTAAAATACTAAAAATAAGTTGAGCAGCTATGTGCGTAATTTCTTTCAAACACACAGCTTGAAATTTGCATCAAAATAAAAAAAATCAAGACTGCTTAATTAAAACCTTGACACCACCAACCTCTTCAATTATGTGCTAAGGAGGGTAGGCACCCTGGGGTTACCGACTTAAAATCAGCATGCATTTTGAGTGCCATTAGCACGAATACAGGCACAGTTCTCTGAAGGGAAGAAAAGGGCTTTAGTAGAAAAAAGAAAGAAAGAAAGACAGAAAGAGAGAAAGAAGGAATATTTCTCCTGAGCCTGAATTATTTCACCTTTGAAAAGCAAGGAGGAAGCAAGCCTGCAGAACCCCTGACACAATGTCTCCCCTCTTTGTCTGTGCTCAAAATTTCAAGTATGCTTTCCTGTAAACAAGGAGAAAATTTTACAGTAATTTGTCACTTAAAAACAAAACAAAACAACAGTTCTACAGCCTGGCTTCTGGTTCTAGAGACCATAAAGAGTAAAGGTGGGAGGGAGGGCTGCCAATTTCTCTGCTTCTTCGGAGTATATGCATTTTGTAGTAAAGATGACTGCTTTTCTTTACTTGATAGTTCCTGCTGTCTCCACGGTCATGTGCCGATTCCCGATTTCTCTCACTGATGAGGAGCCCAGCAGCTCTTTGTTCTCATTGTGTCTGTCCCTCTCCTTTCTTTGTGTTTCAGGGATACTGCTGCCCGCATCTGCCACTGAGCATGCGGGGGAAAAAATCCTTCGATAGAGTCTTCACTTAGGAGTTTCGATAGTATTATTCCACTTCTCCAGGTTTTAGTAATAACCATCACACTCAACAAGATTACTTGAAACTTGGAAAGGTGATAGGAGATACAGGTGGTTCTGGGTCTGATGGCTGGCCAGCTGAGAATCCAGGGAGGGGAACTTCAGGGTAGTTAGTTATCATACATCTAGCTTAAGCAGCTCTTGGCAGCTAACTTAAATTCAGAACACTCACCCTTGTACATATACACACACACACCCGTTTATACATATACACACAACTGAGAAGACACAAGTATTCCTGAGCAGTAAGGCGCAGGATCAAATTAAAAAGCCCTAGATGCAACATCCTTGCCATGCTGCAGAGCTGTGTAATATGTTTTCAGTAATGTTTCATCGACCCCGTGTGTATAGTGCCCAAGCGAGGCCCTTCACCAGATAGGATACTGTCTGAGGATGAAAACCAGCGATGTGGATTTTTCTCGAAACATAACGTCAGGCTTTCCTTTGTGGTAAACACACAAAATGCCAAGTCAACATTAACTGAACAAAACGATTCATTTCGTCCGCTCAAAAGCATCTTTTGTTGAAAAACAAACAAAAAGCATGGTTTCCAAGAAATTAAAACAAAACAAAACAAAAAAACAGGTGATATTAGGATCTTCCTCTTTTTGCTCAGACATGGACTTTAATAGTGTTGGCTATTTAACAGATGAGGCATTCTACAAGTTAGCTGTATTTCTCCCCGCACTGACTTTTGTCACTTTGCTCAAAAAGCCAGCTTTTGGAGCAGAGTGGAACACACAGGGTATGCTCAAAGACCTTTCGTCTAATGAAAAGAGTATAAAACGCCACTCTCGTTTAATGGAGATAGTTCAAATATGGGTATTTTAGATAGGCTGTTCAGTGCCAGGAATTTCTTCCTTTCCCTCCTCAGCCTCCCCTGTCCCACCATTTTGTTTCTGTGCTACCCAACACTACTGCCCTTAGGAGCATCTTTTCAAAGCCTTTCCACTCCGAGTCTGTTTTGGGAGTCTCAGCATCAGTGCTCCCAGGCCTTCTGTTTCCTACAGGGAGGGCAATGTACCCATTGGCCCAGGGTACATTTCTCTTTACTGTAGGCACCTGCTACGACTTCTTCAGATCCCGCCTTCAGCCGCCACCCGAGGTGGGGGCTCTGTCGCCTGTAGCGGGAGGAAGTGCGAGCGGCGGGAAGTTCAGGTCAGGTCCAATCAGGCACCTGGGGTTAGGTGGCGTGGGTGCCTGCGGATGCCCAGGGCGGGTCCCTGCCGCAGGTCCCGCCCCCTAGACAGAGCCATCAGCACAGGCTCCGCCCCCGCCCCGCCCCGCCCCGCCCCGCCCCGGGGCCGCGGCTAAAACCCGGAGCCGCTAGAGCAGATCCCGGTGCAGCGCCGCTCGGCTGCCGCCGCCTCGTCCCGAGGCTGGGCCCTGGTGCTGATGCTGGTAGGCGGCGCGAGCTGGGCCCGCGTAGCCTGCTCGCCGCGGCGCTCGGGGCTCCCGCGATGATGGCGGAGCAGGTGAAATGCGCCTCGCCCGTGGCGGGCTCCGGCGCGGGCTCCGGGCCGGTGGTGAACGCTGAGCTGGAGGTGAAGAAGCTGCAGGAGCTGGTGCGCAAGCTGGAGAAGCAGAACGAGCAGCTGCGCAGCCGGGCGGCCAGTGCGGCAGCCGCCCCGCACCTGCTGCTGCTGCCGCCGCCGCCGCCCTCCGCGCCGCCGCCGGCCGGGGCCTGCAGCCCGCTCACCCCGCACAGGGCCCCGGCCGGCACGACCTCCTCGAGCCCGGGCGCGCTGGGCCCTGCGTTCCCGGGCACCTACTGCTTGCCCAGCCCCGCGCCCTCGCTGCTCTGCAGCCTGCCGCCCGCAGACGCGCCCTTCGTCTACTCCAAGCCGGCGGCGGGCTTCTTCGGCGGGGGTGGCAGCCCGGAACCGGGGACCCCGCCGCCGCCGGGGGAAGCCCCCGCGCCGCCCTTGCTGCCTCCAACGCTGCTGGACGAGGTGGAGCCGCTGGACCTGGAGAGCTTGGCGGCCTGGAGCGAGGACGACGACTGCACCTGGTATGGACGAGCTCAGCCGTGGTCCCCCCAGACCCGGAGTTCTGAGGCCCAGGACGCGGGGCGGGGCGTGGGAGGAAGGGGACCCTGAGGCCTAGCAGGTGCCAAGCCCTGAGCAGAAGCTTTGCATGGAGCACGAGGCAGAATCCAGTTTTCTGATTGCGCTTATTGGTCCGACTGGGGTCGGGGGAGGAAACTGCCATCTGCCTTGTGCACTGCTCTTTGCTGATTACCGGGTCCCAAGTGCCTCGTTAGCCTTAACTGCACAACTCATGTCATCCTGTCGTTCAGTCCTGCTCTGCTCTTTAACCGTGTGTGTGTGTGTGTGTGTGTGTGTGTGTTTGTGTGTGTGTGCTCTATTGGAGGATTTGGCATCATCTGCCTTCCAGTGATTACGATTCTTTCCTTTCAGACGCTTGTTGGACAGATTTAGTGTGCAGCCCTCCTTGGTAGCATCCGAAGCCACTTAGTGATGGGTCTCTTCTCAGACATCAGCTCTTACAGTTGAGTTGTGCTGCTAGGTGTGCCCTCTCTCTGTGTTGCCCTGATAACCTCTCAGATACTGCTTTGATTACTAAAGGTGTGCTATCTCCCTATGCCGGGAATGGTGTAGGAAGCGAAGGCTTGTTAGGGAATGAAATGAGCAGTTGGAGGCACTGCTTATTTAACAAATCGAACTTGGGAATTTTTACTAATCTTAAAAACGAAACCAGATTGGAGAAAGGCACTTGTGCTGGCTAGTTTTATGTCAACTCGACACAGGCTAGAGTCATTAGAGAGGAGGAAACCTCAATTAGGAAAATGCCTCCGTAAGATCAGGCAAGCCTGTAGAGCATTTTCTTAGTGATTGGTTGGGGGAGGGGAGCAGCCCATTGTGGGTGGTACCATTCCAGGGCTGGGGGTCTTGGGTTCTATTAGAAAGCAGGTTGAGCAAACCATGAGGAGCAAGCGATAGGCAGCATCCCTCCATGGCCTCTGCATCCGCTCCTGCCTCCAGCGTCCTGCCCTCTTTGAGTTCCGTCCTAACTTCCTTTGATGATGAGCTGTGATGTGGAAATGTGAGCTAAATAAATCATTTCTTCCCCAGTGTGCATTGGCCATGGTGTTTCATCACAGCCACAGTGAGCCCAACTAAGACAGTGCTGTTAAAGAAACTTTGTTGTGTAATTTTAGGAACGTTTAAAGTTGACATAGGGATGGTCAAGGCCTGAAGCATTCGTGCAATGGGAATCTGCTTAGCTGTGTGTCTGTTGTACGAGTGAGTACTTTTTGGAGGGGGCCGGTATCTGTTCCCGTGTCGTGTTTTCCTGCTGCTTGTTGGTACAGCGCTTGTCCTCTGAGGGGGACTTCTGCTAGGGTGTGCTTGGTCGCTAGAGGAGTGAAGTTTGGATGGGTTGGAAACTTGGACTCGGCAGGGAAGCTGAGCAGTGTTCACATCTGGACAGCAGCGGCGGGACTGAGAATTGCAGCCCTTTTGTGTCTTTGATGCTTCTCTTTAAGAAGGTTGGGTTTTCTCATTTTGGGCTCTTGTTACAAGAAGGGAAGAGAGGGGGAGCTCTCAGCTCACTTTGTATTTTGTATTAGGGACTGCAGTGTTCCTTTCTCTTTTGCATTGCACGTGGCAACTAAACTTTGAGTTTTAAGCATGCAGACCCTAATCATCAATTACTTTGATTTGAGAATTAAAAACACTACAGGTTTTATAGAAACCTTTGGCGGGCACATGTCACCTGCCTCGGGAAAGGTGTGGGTGCTCTGTGTTCCGATTGAGCAGCTCAGCATTCCCTGGAACTTAAGCCATCCTTTCTAAACTACATCTTTTTAAAATTATCTTTTGGTAAAGCCTAACTGGTTCAGCCTTGAGAAATGCCCTTTTCCATGGCTTCCTTTATTTCATTTATACCTGTAAACCTTTAGGCCAATTTCAAATCATTTTTGAGTTTTTGCTTTTTTTTTTTTTTTAATCATGTACATAAACAATGGGAAGAAATATTTACAATTTTGATAGAAATACATAGGAGTGACCCTTTTAAAATATGCCATAATTAAAAATCTAGTATTACCATTAATATCGTTTCTTTCCTGAGATAAGTTCTCATACTGTTGCCAAGGTTGGCTCTAGGGTTTATGCCTTAGTCCTTTAGCTTTGAGCGCTAGGATTACAGGTGTGTGAGACCAAAATGGGCTCTCAAATTCATTATAGTAATGCTGTCTACCTGGTTACATATGGCAAACATAGTTTTTATATTTGCTTCTTTTGAATGGGCCTTTACCACAGTTATCCAACTATTAGTATATGGTTGGCCAGCTTTTTACTGTTTGTCACTTAAAAAAAAATCCAAAGAGCATTGTAATAAGATTTAAAAAGAGCTATTTAGTGGGATCAGCATATCACTCCTTCCTGTGGTTTGAAGCAAATGTAAATGAAAGGAAATTTAAATGTATCCATCAAATATGTTAGGAAATAATAAGAGTTAGCCCTTCAAGTGCTTGTGTGGACATATGGCATGCTATTCATGGAGTCCCTTCCTTAAACATGGGGGAAGATCCCAGGTGGAAAACCAAGAGGGATCATTAATCTTAGTTAGATGCACTTAAAGATTTTGAGGTCACCCAATTTACAGAGTTTTAAAATCTTTTATACATTTTTTTGTGTTGAAACATTTAAACATTTTTTTTTAAATGAAAAAGTAGCCAACAAGATGTACTTTAAAGATTGTAAACCACCTGCTAATGTTTACAGAGCACTCCAAGTCCCTGTATCCCTGTGAACTCTCATGTCCCCCCCCCCCCCCCAGAGTGCCCCAGTAGTGTGCCTTTCCTCTGGATCCCATGGCAGGTCTTCAGCATGCCTCCTTTTGATTTCCTGTGTACACTAAGGCACAGCTGGAGTGGGTATATATAGTCTGCACCGAGAGCTTTCTGTCAGGCACATGGTCTGCAAGCATCTTCTCCAAACATGTGGGTTGCTTCTTTAGTTTTTGGCAGTATTTTCCAAGGGAAAATATTTTATCTTGGGTGAGGCCCACAGGTACCTCTCATTCTCCTGGATCATGCATGATTTCAATCTTAGAAACTACAGTGAAGGGGTGTTTGCCAACCTTGGGACACAGACTTTCACCTGTGGCTTTAACAGGTTTTTCTCTTTGGGTTTCTAGCTTCATATCTTTTTAGTTAGCTGTGGATATTGTATGAAGTCAAGAGCTCTAGAGTTTGTGTATGAATATCCTCACCCCAGCATCATTTGTTCAGAAGACCAACCTTCCTTGACGTCTTTGCACTGTTAAAATTTCATGCTCTGTGGTTGGTTCCATTTGGGGACGATCCTTTTTCCTGTTGCTGTGTTTATCTGTATGCCACACTAAACTTTCTTCTCTACTGTTAGTCTGTCCTGATTGGTCAGTTAGTGATAGTCTCCAGTTTTGCTGTCTTTAAACATTGTTTGGCTATTGAAGGACCTTCCTCCTTCTGTGTGAATTCTAGAATCATTTTCTATAACACACACACACACACACACACACACACACACACACACACACACACACACACAGAGCTAGGATTTTTATTGGAATTTTGTTAATTATAAAGATATCTTTAAGAACAGCCTACACCTTAACAATATTCGGTCTCTGAACTGCAAACCTGGTATATCTCTCCATTAATCTATGCCTTTCTTTTGTCTCTGACTGGTTTTGTGGTTGGATTTGTACATGTGTTGGACAATTTTCAAAATGCTATTGTAGATGGAAAAGGGCAAATACGAAAGCATCAGTATTTTGTTGCTGATATGCACAGATGCATACAGTGACGTACATTGACCCAGCATCCTACAATGTTGCTACTAGACTCATAGTTTTAAATAGGTGGTGTTATCTATGAAGAAAGACAGGTTTACTTATGCTCGGTCCAAATATTCCTAGTCTGTTCCCCACTGGTAGTGGTAGAGCCTCTGTGGAGCCTTGACTAGATGATGGTGAGCCCGTGCCCGCCCTTTGCTCTAGGAAAAGTGTAGTGTGCATCTTTTACCTTTAGAACGCTGTAGCATCTTTTAATAGCTCTTCAATCAGGTTGAGGGGGTTTCTTTGGCTTTCGGCTTTACTGGAATGTTCTTTTCTGTTTTTTACAATGGCTGTCAAATGCTTTTTCCTTTGTCTATTGAGATTATCACATGACTTTTTCCATTTTAGTTAAAATAAGTTACACTGATGCCATTTCTGGAATAAACTCTACGTGGTGAAGATGAAGTGTCTCCATGTGAGACTCGGCTTGCTAAAATATTTAGACTCTGCGTCTGTTCGTGAGTGATAGTGGTCATTAGAGACTCCCCTTACCCCCCATAATGTCTGTGTCTGGCTGTAGCATCAGGAAACCACTGCCCACACAAAATATACCAGGATGTCATCTGTCCTGTGTGGAAAAGCGTTTGTCAAGAATTGGTATTTTGTTTAGATATTTGATAGAGTCCCAACAGTCAACCCCTCTAGTTTTGGTTTTTCTTTGTATGTATTTTTTTTTTTTAATTTAAACTTTTACTACTTTATCTCCATTTAAGTTAATTTTCTATAAACAGCACATGTGTGCCTCTTGTATCCCTGGGTTCGTTTAGATTGGTGTGGCTCGTAGCTGAGGTCTGAACAAGGCTCTGGGCAAAGTGGGGCCGTGGAATTACCATGGTTGATTTAGCCCAGAGTATCTCAAGTGGCTCTTGACACCAGAGATACCATCATCATTGCCTGGGACCTTGTTACACATTTAGATTCTTTGATCTCACCCTGAACCTACAGACTCAGGAAACTGGGGCTGCTGCATGCTCAGGCAATTTCGTTTGAAGTACCAAAGAGAACAAGTGGCCAGCCTGAACTCTACTTGGGCCGGAGAGGAGTGCCTGGGTCTGGACATGCCAGGAGCCTGGAGGCTAGGGCTGGTGGAGGGAGTGTTACCCACCTGTCAGTGGAGGTCAGACGGGGCACCGTGGAATACACAGTAGTGGGCCATGGGTGCCTAGTGGATACAGGACCGCGGGCCACACTCCAAGAAAAGTGTGATGTATTGCAGTCACCACAAAATTCGATATTTGAGGTTCCTCATCTGTAACAGGAAGTCAGCAGAAGAGAAAGTCGGCCTCGCCACCTGCTTAACGTGGCTGGAAAGATAGCTTCTTACAGTTTTAAATGATGGAATACCAACTTTCAAAAGAATGTGAAAATCACTGTCTAAATTTGTTTGCTTCCAGACAAGGTCTCACTAAGTACCTGCAGCATTCTGGAACTCACCTTAGGGCCTCGGATGCACAGAGCCGCCTCTGCTTCCCTAATGCTGGGGTTAAAAGCACAGGAAAGAAGTCCTTTTTTAGTTAAATTCCGACTTCGGTGCTTGAGGGTCACAGCATCGGGGTTGAGTAGTTGCAACAGATCATACTCTAAAGCTAAGGGTCACTACTAGCTAGTCCTTCACAGAATTTGTTTGCCAGCCTCTGAGCTGGTAGAGTTGACAGAGTTGAACACGCCTTCCACCCTTGTGGGCCACACTGATGACACTCTAACAGGTGGCCGCCCTGTCTATGATAGCAGAAGGGTAAATACTGAAGTTTGGTGTTTCAGGAATAGAGGCTCATTAGGATCACAGTAACTTGGAAAGACCCTGTTAGAGACCAGAGAGATGGCACCAGATGTGTCAAGTGCTATCATTAGATGCCAATTTTGTAGCAGAAGCATCTCTCAAAGAGCGCTAAAGCCGGGTAGGGGTGGGGGTGGGGGAGTAGCGTTTAGCTGTGTTTTTAAGCTGTTCTCCACAGGCTTTGGAAAATGACCTGTTCTATTTGGGGATGCTTGCCTGTTAAAAATGACTCTTGAGACTTTGAAGCAATCAAACACGGTTCTGTCTCTATGGGAACTGTTCAGTACATGCTGTTTCCTCCAGAAGAGAGGTTTTTCCTCTAATCTGTATAATGCCTGTAATGTAGATTTCTTTTTTCTTTCTTTCTAAAGGTTATATATTGTCTCTTCAAAGACCTTCCCCTCAGCAGAGAAATCCCTGAGTCCTTTGCGGTGGTGTAGACACGTCCTAGATAACCCAACTCCTGAGATGGAAGCAGCCAGACGCTCCCTGCACTTTAGACTGGAGCAAGGTAAACTCGCTTTCTCCCCTTCCTGGTTGGCTCTGGTCTGGGAGGAGGCTTCAGCTGAAGAATTCTTACCTGGAGTGCAGGCTGCTGTGGGCAGGCATGCAATCCTCCGGCCCTGTATCATACACAGAATCCCTCAGTGTAGGCTCTATTGAGTTTTGGGAGTACTTTTAGCCAGGGTTTTAGCTTACGCCATGGAGCACGTTTTTCTTTTTCTTTTTTTTTTTTTTTTCTGTTTCAAAAACCTGTCAGCAAAGGAAATGGATCTGTCTTCACTTTCTACAATGGTAATTAGGGTATGGTGGCTCAATTCTAAGTCAAAAGTGGGAGTCTGTTGAAACCCCAGGGCTAAGATCATTTCGTGTGCTGGTTTTCATGTGTAGCTGCGTGAAAAACTGGTGTAGGTAACATTAGTTAACTGAGACACCAGCAGATGCAGAAATGTTAATTAGCACGGGCACAGATGCATGCGCGCGCGCACGCACACACACAGAGACAGATACACAGAGGTAGATGGTAGAGACAGCAGAGAGAGACAAGGAGTTGTAGGAAATGAGTAGTTTGTTGCTCCCTACCTTCCTTATGTATTCACTAACTCAAGGCTGTGATTGCTTGGACTTTTTTGCCATGTTCTTTAACCTCTCGGTGTCTGTTCATTCTCCAGAAATACCCTCTCTGCCCCTGCGTCCACTGCATCTCAAATCCTATTTGAATTTGAAATCACAGGTCTCACCCTCTCCAGGATAGAGAATGGGGCATGGGAGGGAAGGGCCCATCTCTCCAGGATAGAGAATGGGGCATGGGAGGGAAGGGCCCACCTCTCCAGGATAGAGAATGGGGCATGGGAGGGATGGGCAGGGTGGGGTCTGCACTGGTGGCATCAGGACCAGTGCGTAGGCACAATGAAGTTGTAGACATTACTTCTCAAGCTCAAGGGTAATGGGTGGTTATGGGATACTTGAGTGGAAGAAAGCGTAGGTAGATTTTCTTCACCTTACATTTATGACAGCCAGTACTTTATGTTGACCTAATTTAGGTCACTCACCTGTAGAGGTGAGAAGGGTGAAGCTGAGTGGTTTAGAGGATTGTTTCTGGATATCTAGGGGCCAGGGTCAGAGCTGGGCTCTCCCCGACATCTGAGATCCAATCCTTAATAGTCCATAGATGGCAGTCTCTGCATGGCTATAGGTTGATATCAACAGAAATCTAGCTGAAATGTTTGGAGAAGATAGAATTGGGCACATGTCTCATTAACACTTTAACTATTGACTTATTGATAGCGTGTTGGAGACGGTCATAGGAGCAAGGATGGACTGGGGTAAACAGTGCCCGTTAGTGGGGTGGTACCCTGATGTCCAGAGAGTCCAGCATCTGTCCCGCTCCTGCTCAACACGGTGACTCTCACCAAGCCAGCAAGTGCCACAGAGTCTCACCCTCTTACTCAATCAAGTAGCCCTGGATTTAAGGTCGTGCTGTATGGACATTTTTATGTACGAGTATGGCTTAATAATTTGAAACCAAAGTCAAGTGAGATTCAAGAATTATAATACTTTAGCCCAGAGGTCAATAAGCATTTTTCTGCAAAGGGTCACGTAATAGATGACTTTTAAGTTTTTCAAGACTACACACTGTGACTGTGCCCCTTAATCATCACACAAAAGCAGCTGTAGATGTACAGTTAAGTGAACAGAGCTGTGTCCCAATGACACTTCATTTATGGACACAGACACGACTTTGAAGCGTTTTCCCCTCATGAGGCATCCTCCTCCTCTTAAATGTAAGAACGGTTTTGAGCTGAGAGAATCGGGGGACAGAAGGCAGCTGGCTGGGGGTCACCATGGCCACAGTGTGTCAGCTCCTGCTTCAGCTGGCTGCCACGTTGGATTACAGGGTTGAATTCTAAGAGAAGAAACTTACTAAATTTAATATAAATCTCATTAAAATTTTAAAACTAGTTTTGCTTTTGTTGGCAGGTGTGAAGTCATGAGGGCATGCAGTGAAATGGTGTGTTTTTATTTGTGCTTTAGTATACTTGGATTTTATAGGAAACATTTTAGGTAGAGAACTAAACCTTCAGAACCAAAATCACCACCGGACTAAATTGATATACTATCCTGTAAACTTTTGCCGTGAGACCAAATGCCTTTTGTTTCAAAGATCTGTAGTCCATTATAACTCGCCGACTTGGGCTGCAGACCTACGGTGGGATGGGGTGGCATGCGTGGTCATCGGCATCATGGATCCTACCTCTGCACTGTGCAAAAGATAGTGCTTACCGGATTGTCATTGTAAAGTGACCACTTCACAAAATCTTTTCAGCTTGAAAAACATTTATCATGTGAATATTTTCAGAAAAAAAATAAACTTCAAAAATTGCCTTATACTTTACCTGTTTATTTTCCAGATGCACTGTTTAACAGAAGCTGTTTTTCTGTTCATGCTTTTTAAAATTCATTTGTTAGATTGCTGCTGAGTTACATGATCATTAAAAAAAAATTTTTTTTTTTTTTGAGAATTTCGTACATGGATGCTGATTTACATCATCCCTACCTGCTTCCTCTTTCTCCCCAACTCCTTCTGTCTCCCCCCACTCCTTCTCAAATTCATGACTGCTACTTTGTTCCATACACATTCTGTCTCCTCCCCCTTCTCCTCTCCCTCCCCCTCCCCCTCCCCCTGTTTGTGTCACACGGACTTTGGATTGTAAGCTTAAATTTTTCAACTCCCCCTCTTTGTTTTCATACCATAGCTTTCCAATTTGGCTTTTTATCGATTATAGGATACATGAATGTTTTTTATGCTGGTTTATAGGCATTGTAATATTTCATCATATTTTCTATCCCTCCTTGTTTTGTAATTAGTCACTAAAGATGCTTAGCTGGTTTCCGTAGTCTTTGCCATTAGTTTATTTCGGGCTCTCCGGGTAGACCCTGAGCTGTTCCATTCTTTAGCACCAGGTCCCTCTCTGTCATCATGGTGGAGTGTCGTCTCCTCAGCTTTATTCTAGAACTCTCCCGGCCTCTCCTCCGTGGCCTCAGATGTAAGGCCCTTCCAGTTTCCCCTCTGGAGAAAAGGCAAGAGCGTGGGCAGGAGGGAAGTTTGAGAACTCGGGCAACTGGAAATGCCATGGTCTGGTCACTACCCAGCTGCTGGGCTGCTCATGGAGTCTGTAGTTAGGTGTTCCTAGAGGACTTGAAGGCTCCGTCCATCCATGTGGCCTTCAGGGCCGCTGCTGGAGTCACATGAATGCTGATCTTTCCTACTTATTACTTAATTCCTGCCACTTAAAAAGACCGTGGGTGTTTTATGATAGTATCCTGTATTTGGTGCATCTTGAATTTATTCATTAATATCTTGGTTTTGCTCATTCGGTGTCACTTTAAATCTGGAAACCGTAGCTGCACAAACATTTCTTGCCTTATTTCTTTATAAGCTCCCTGTCCCCCTCCCATTTTCTCTATTTGTTGTGGGTCCTCCTGATGGCTGAGTATTTGATCCCTAGATTTATGTTAAAGATTTCTGTGTTTTCTGTTTGATTTATAATAGGCTTGGTTTTCTTATATTTTTCTTGGGCATTTAAATGACTCATCTTGCAAGTTGTATGTGTTTAAATGCTTCCCATGTGAAAGGCCCCATAGTTGTCTCTCCCGTTCCTTTATAAGGTGTCCTTATTTGTGTTTGGAACCTAATGAGTTTCTTTTCAGATTTTTAATGTTCCTGTTAAAATTGAGGGAACATGAGTAGCCTGTGCTGAGAGGGAGTTGGAGGAGCTGAGTGTGTTCCTAGCCACTGTGTGCCTTGTACTCCAGACCCTTCCAGCTTCTCCACCATTTCCCTCACAGTAGGCTCATGAAGCAATTCTGGAATCAAAGCTACCACTTAGTCTGTGTCTGTCATTAAGATGCTGTGACCTGTTTGGATTCCTTCGCCCCCAGTCTTCCCTGTGAGTTGAAAGCTTTACTCACTGGCCTGACATGGTTTGTAAGAAAATTAGGGATTTCTACTTAATCTTTCCTCTTGAAAAATTGTTGGCTTGTAAGTAAGGCACTTTTTTTTTTTTTCCGTCAGCGATAGCACGGAAATGAGAAATTATGTCATGGCTCTGTGCCTCACGGTGCAAACACTGGAATTATGTGAGCTCTCCATATAGACATTTCCGTAGCTCTAAAGCAGCCATCTTCTTTTTGCGTTTGTGTGGGTTTTATTTTAGATGACAGGTGTCTCGGGGTGCTTCCGTTGAGACCAGTGTGGTTTGCAAAGGCAATTGTATCATGTCCATCATAGACATAAGCTTGTGTCTCTTTTCCTGCTATCCTGCCATTACCAGTAAGGCGCTGCTTCTCAGAGCAAACATTCTAAACAGTTGTCTTCTTGTTCTTGACCTTGATGCTTTTGGAAAGAAAAGTACTTAAAACTTAATTCGTGTGGACTTGTGGGGAGGGCATGGCGTGAGGTGCCTGAAGGTATCCAATGTGCAGACCTCTCTTGTCTTTCTCCTTCCCTCTGTGTGCTCCTTTGCCCCCATACCCCGGGGGTGGTGACCAGGTCGCTGTCTTGCTAAGGAGTAAACCACCCCAGGGATGTCTCTCCAGAAGGCTTTGTGGGGCTCTGTCTCCACTCACTTGGTGTTTTCCCTTTTTCAGACCTGTCTTTCTGTGTGGCCCAGGTTGACCTGGAATTCACTACTAACCAAGCTGTCCTTGAACTGCCCCCCCACCCCACAGTCATCCATGCTGAGCCTGCAGGCCCAGCTGCACCCCTGTCTCATATTTGGCTGCCTTCCTCCCAGGTTCTCTTCTGGTTTACTGCTCCTGGGTTCCTTCAGATCATAACTTCTCGAAGCTGCCAAGCATCCTTCTGACAGTACACCCTTGACTTCAATTTTGTTGAAATAATGTTGAAAGTAAAATAATCACTATCTTTTCCTAGCATCTCTAAATCTCTAGCCTATTAATAGAAAGCCTAGAGTGATGTCTGTTTGTTGTTCTTTAAGCACTGATCACGCTATGGTCTCAGGGAAACTCAGTTCTTCATTCCCTGGCTTGAAAATGGGCTGAGAAATGTTTGTTCTCTGTTCACAGGGACCCTGTTTTGTTCATTTTAAAATATGTCTTTGCTGAGTAGATAAGGGATCTGCAACTCAGTTTTCTCTTGGATTACCAATGCATAATACAACCTTTGGCATGTTTGTGTCAACTCTTTGCTTTTCTAGTTGATGGATATGATGCATTTGGTTTTCTTAGGTGCACAGAAGAAACGGTCCTCATTGAACATTTGGTGTTGTCAGTGACGCCCTACTAATCAAGACAAAAGCCCACTAGTCATATGGTGGCGCTCATTAAATGTTAGCTCCGTGGATTAGGTTTAAATCTATTTTGTTCACTGCTGTAGTCTCCTCTTACTAGAGCAGTTGCTATTGCATCGTAGGTGTTGAATGCTAATTACTGAATGAATGAGTATGGCAGGAGGAATTTTAACTAGTGACTAGGCTGGGTCTCAGTGCCTCGGTCTTACTCCACCTGAGTGACTTTCCAGTGTGTCACGTGGTAGGAAGGAACATCGAAAGGTGTCACTGGACTAGTAGAAAGAGTTCAGGATTATTGAATGTGAATTAATTTTGAGGACTATGAAGTCATATGAACACACAGACGTTTCTACTGTGCAAATCTTCATTTTTCAGGACTTCAGCCCAACACACTGGATTCCTTCCTGATTGGCTGCTTGTACTTCATAGATATGCCATTTCCCTTCTAGGGGTGGGATCTGTGTATTTTACAAATAAAGATGGCGTTTGAGTTGGGGATCTTGACCTGAAGTGTTTTAAAAGGATAGTTTATTTAAACATTAGAAAATTCACAAACCTTCCTTAGCCTGTTCTTTCCTGTTCTTTCCTTCTGATTCTTCTAGGAACTATAAGTATAAGCTGGGCATCCCTAACTTGAAAGTGGTTATAAAGTGTTCTAAAACTGGGGGGAAGTTTTTGAAAGCAAAAAAAAAAAAAGTTACAAGTAGAAAATTTCATGTTACGAATTCTATTTCATCCACAAAATTTTTCGAAATACTGTACATAACCACCTTTAGTTTATGTACAAAGTATTTATGAAACAAATGAATTTTGTGTTTAGATTTTGGTTCTTCCTATCACTAAGATCTCCCCATGAATTAAAAAAAAATTGAGGTTCTTTGCATTCCAGATAAGGATACTCAACCAATTTCTGCAAGTCTTGTTTTCAGTCTTCTACCCTTTTGAAATGCAAATAGCAGAACCACAGGGAGCTTTGCTAGGTAGGGTCAACTCACTTGATAGCCAGAATTGGAATAATAATATACAGGTCCATGTCATGAGACTGGGGTGTTAACCAAATAATAATGAAAAAGCTTATCTAAGTAATTTGAAGTGCCCAATATGTGGCTCACTTCATTTGGGTCCAGTTAACAGACGCTTAACTGACTTAAGGTGCTCGGATGTCCAGCTGAACCAGGACAGGTCACATTTGCGTGTGTGAGTGTCCTTTTCACAGATAGCAATCCTCACGGTGACTGGCCGAGGGTGTGTTTTGTTGTGGCTCTCCTTTCCTTTAGGGTCCTACGCTGAGAAATGTGAATAGACACTTGCTCTGCTGGGCTTTTTCTTGTATCTTTGTGTGATGCTCGCCTCCCACTCTTTTCTTGTTATGATGCTGTGTTGTATCCTGAGTTTAGTCAGACCAGAAAGAGCTCTTGATGTGACCTAGTGATCTGAAGGTGGCCTTTTCATTCGTAAAACCCACACAGATTGAACGGAGCCATTAGGAGCTTATCAAGTATCTGTCGCCTGGAACCTCTCCAGAGTCTCCTTGCATGGCCCAAGATGCTATCCTTGCCAGCTCATGTTTCAAGTCTTGAGGTGCTGTGTCGCTTTTGGAACACCAAATTAAAACTTAGCAAATACGAGTTCATTTTAGGTAAGCTTCCCTAAAAGATTCTTTCTTGTTGGAAAAAAAAAATAGTTTGGAGTCATGCTAAGTACTTTGTGCAGAGAAGGGTCTCCTGCTATTTGCATATTTCTGTGTTCTGAAAATTAAAGACATATTGCCACAGCTGTGGGGTTCCATCACGTGCTTTCTTTGCTGGTGAGTTCGAAATAGCCTCCATGCTTAATGTGTCGGTTTGGGCGATGATTTAGGACAGTAAGTTACAAATACCTAAAAGACCGGGCTCCTATTCAATCCTCCATTTCAATCCATTATATCCAGCAACCTGGATGTGTTTGCCAAATAGCCTCAGGCAACCCTTCTTTTCTTTTGCTAATTATATGTGTGCATATGTGATATGTATTTTGTTGTGCATTTCCACAAAGGTTAGAAAGCTATTTATTAATATAACCAGAAACTCATGAAAGTGAAAAGTAGTTGTTGCAGTGAATTTATTATTGATCATTTTTACTCGTAAAGGAAAAAAATACAGTAGTTCCCCCAAAGCAGCGTGTGAGCGCGTGTGCGTGTGCGTATTAGAGGTTGAACCTAGGTCTGGTGTGTACTAAGTTGGTGCTGTATGAATGGTTTCTGTGTCCAAGTCCCCACATCGTTTTACTACTTTTCTACCACCATGATGGTTAAATTTGACTCTAAAGATGAGATCAGTTGTGGTGTTTAGTCTTGCCTAATTCTTGGGACTTCTGACATGTACAGTTATGTGTAGGTTCTTCTTTAGGAAATGCTAGAGTTGGAGCTGGCTAGAATACTATTAGCTGCACGTATGGTGCTACCTGCTGATAGGCAGAGAAGCTCGGGGCCTGGCGTTTGGACTCCCCAAACTCATTCTGGGGACAGATGATGCAGGTACCAGCTCTTGCTCTATTTCTTTCCTCCTCAGAACATTATGAATAGAAGAGCCAATGAGATGTCTTGAGTTCATGTCTGGACTCAGGTGGTGAAGAGAGAACCTGTCCCCAGGTGTTTCCCCTGACCTCCACATGGTGCACTGTGGCCTGTGACTCCCACTGTGCCCTGGTCAATCCGTGGCCTGTGACCTCCCCCTGTGCCCTGCTCAATCTGTGGCCTGTGACCTCCCCCTGTGCCCTGGTCAATCCGTGGCCTGTGACCTCCCCCTGTGCCCTGGTCAATCCGTGGCCTGTGACCTCCCCCTGTGCCCTGGTCAATCCGTGGCCTGTGACCTCCCCCTGTGCCCTGGTCAATCCGTGGCCTGTGACCTCCCCCTGTGCCCTGCTCAATAAAATGAATGGAATTTAACAATGAGGCTAACAGAAAACCTTGACCTCAGGGATTGCCAGGGATGGCTTTCCTGTGGGTGTGGCCTGCCAGAAGAGATGTGCGAACCCGTGAGGTCTTCAGCAGCTGACCCTAGAAACCCAGGCCAGGGTGGACGGTGAGCCTCGCGGTAGGAGACAGAGAAGGATTCGGAGCTACGTGGTTGTAAACAAATCTGGGATTATGCTGGGCTTTAGAGCAGGCAAGGATCCCTAAGATGGTTGGGAAGGTTCTGGAAGGAAAGGAGGGGCAGAGCTGACCAGGAAAGCCACAGGGTGTTTTCAGAATTGTGTTAGGAGGTGACACACTTCCTTCTCTTTAAGGTGAAACAAAATCAAGCAAGACATGGAGTGGCTGCCAGGCTGTGGATGTTCTTCCTATACAGGACAGGACTGACAGACACCTTACACCTGTGTCCCCTTCTGCCTTGTGAATGTTAGGGGAAAGCCCCATGAACTTCTGTCTCAAAGCAGCCGGGCGCTTTCTACACCTTCCTGTTCCCTTGTGTTTATCAGGTCGTGGTGCTGTGAGGAAACAAGGCTACTCAGATTTGCCAGGGAAGAGAGGATCAGATGGGCTGCAGACAGGATGCTGCCCCTCCAGGGGGCTTGTGTAGAGAGGAGCCAGCTGAATGGAAAGGACTACTGAAGACTGTTTTTGTTTTTGTTTGTCAGTTTACCAAGAGTGAAATTGAGAAAATACAACCTTCTCCCGGGTGTTAAAATTATCTCGTCAGATAATTTGAGTATGTCTGTAGGCATTTCTGAAGGCTTATAAAGAAATAGATAGCATGGTCACTAAGGGCCTGTGTCCTGGAGAGTTTGACAGACTTCTGTCCCAGTGGCTTTGGGGTAAAGATCAAAATGCTATGATCTGAATAGATGTTTTGGCAATTTGTGGCATAATAAAGTGTTAAAAGAGATGATAGTATCTGTAAGTATTGAAAGAGGTAATAATAATGCCACTTGTGCCTTTACTGTTCTAAGATGAGGATCTCACTGGCAGTAAAGGCCATATGTCTGGTCTCCTCTGTGGCTTGAGTGGAGGCCCAGCTTCTTTGTTAGGCTGGAAGTGTACAACCCTGGCCTTTCTTTCTCTCCCTCCCAGGATTGTGACAATGGACAACATTGTTTGACTCACTTTGGGACCCTGTGGTTTTTGAGGGAATTATCTTTCATTAAAATTCAGTGTCTAGAGCACTGGTTTCTGTCTTAGTTGTTCTATTGCTGTGAAGGGACATGGTGACTATGGCAACTCTTATAAAAGAAAGCGCCTAATTGGGCTTGCTTGCAGTTTCAGAGGTTTAGTTCATTGTCATCATGGGGGCGGCCTGGTGGCACATAGGCAGATGTGGTACTGGAGGAGGAGCTGAGGGCTCTACATCTGGATCCCAAGTCAGCACGGAGAGAGGGAGCCAGGGGGGACTGGCTCCGCCTTTGGAAACCTCAAAGCCCACCCCACTGATGGCTTCATCTAGCAAGGCCATGCCTACTTCAATAAGGCCATACCCCTAATCCTTCTCAAGTAGTGCCCTCCCCGGATGACTAAGCATTCAAATACATGAGCCTATGGTGGACATCTTTATTCAAACTGTCACCATTTCCCTAAGGTAGGTTTTGAGTCAATGTGTGTTTGACTGTGCAAGCTTCTGGTGGCTCACACACAGCTCAGCACTTTGTTTCCGATGTGTGAACATCTGGAGATGCCTGGATAACTTATCAGTTTAAGAAGGCTCTACGTTTAACTCATGAAGAAGGGTAGGGAAATTCCTAAGAGGTCTTTCTTCACCTAGTTTTGAGGTCTTTCTTCACCTAGTTTTTAGAACGTTTCCCCAGAAGATAGACTGTTACAACTCTCTGTATCTTTCTGTTTATGGCTACGTTATAGTGTGAGAATATGCATGGTTTATTTTACTTCCATACTGTACCTATGGTCTTATCACCATCCTACAAACTTGTCCTCCCCCTCATCCCCCCAAAACAAGGTCACACTAGCTTGAGGATACTGATGTGGTTTGCTCAAGTCTAGAGACAAGCCCATGGCAGGATGGGGCTGGAACTCGGGTGTCCAGATTCTTATTCCTGTGCCCATTCAGTCTTTTGTTGATCTTTATCACAATATGTTACGGGAAAATGTAGTAAAGAATTGTAGCTGGGTGTGGTGCTGAATGTTTCTAATTTCAGCACACGGAGGCCGGAGTGGGAGGATTTGTATTCAAGGCCAACTTGAGCTACATCGTGAATCTGGGAGGAGCTTGGGCTGTGCGGGGAGCCCCTGAATCCGAACACCTTTTTGTTTTTTCTCTTTTCACCACCCCTCATTGTTTAGTTTTTAAACCAGGCATTGTGGCTCACGCCTTTAATCCCAGCACTTGGGAAGCAGAGGCAGGAGGATCTCTGTGAGTTCGAGGCCAGCCTGGTGTAGAGAACGAGTTCCAGGACAGGCTCCAAAACAATACACAGCTCTGTCTCGAGAAACAAAAAACAAAACAAAACATTTAAATTTAAATGTTTGATCATACGCTCCCCACTGCCAGTCCTTATAGATCCTCTTCACCTCCCTCTCACCCAACCTATGTTCTCAAAAGAAAGACAAAAACCTGATAACAACAAAATTCCCCCAAACAAAGAAAACAAAATAAAACACCGCCCAAAAAGAAATAAACAATCGAATTGTAACCCAAAGAAAGCACACAAAATAACTTGGGAGTTTCTTATGTGTTGTTGGTCAGCTACTCCTGAACATGAGCGGTTGCTAAAACGGGTATCTTTCTAGTGGAGAAAACTGATTTTCCCTCTTCCAGAAGATATGTGACAGTTCAGTTGTTAACCTTTACCCTAGAACTAGGCATTCATTCATTCATTCATTCATTCATTCATTCATTCATTCTTAAGATATAAAACAAAAACTATCACTTCTAAAAGTTGGACTAAACAGCAGAAGGACAAGAACCCAAGAGAAGGCACAAGAATCAGAGGTTCACTCATTCACACTTTCAGGAATCCTGTAAGACCTCTAAGCTGGAAGGCATAGTGCGAGCAAAAAGGACCTGGCGTAGACCCATGGCGGCCCTGTGTATGCTGCGTCAGCTGAGTTCAGATGCGCTTTGCTCGGTTGATTTAGGCGGCCTTGTTTCCTTGGTGTCCTTCATCCCCTCTGGCTACCTCCTCTGCAGGGTTCCCTGAGCTCTGAGGGGAGGGATGTGCTGGGAGGCATCCCATTTAGGGCTGAGTGTTCAAGCTCTGCATGTTGTCTAACTGCAGGTATTTGTTACCATTTGCTTCAGAAGGGAGCTTCTCGGATGATGGCTGAACAAGCCTGGATCTGTGGGTATACAAGAGCATCATTAAGAGGGATTTTATCACTGCATTTTTTTCTTGTTTTTATACCAGTGTTACTTGGTTCTTACCCTAGGTCCCTGAGCTGTCTATTCTCTGGTTCTTGGTTACCCACGCATATTGGGTATGGGTTCTATCTGGTGGAGTGGGCCTTGAGTCAAATCTGTTACTGGTTGGCTACTTACACAAGCTTAGTGTCACTATTACCCTACCATATTTTGCAGGTAGTACACCACCACGTGGATAAAGGGTTGGTGGTTGCCTTGGTGGTTATGTTTGTTTTGATAGCTTGTAGAATACTGTTTTATACTAAAGACACTGGAACATAGCATAGACTTAGGTCTGTGTTCAATGTTGCCTAGGTGTTGTCTTCTGCAATGTGGCCCTGTATCAGTTGGTGGAGAGCAGCGTATCGTATCCAATAGTCTGCTGGTTTGGATATTCCCATCGGGGGTTCCTGTGGTCAATGACTCAATTAGTTGTAACCCAGTCACAGCATTGGAAGCTTCATTGCATGACAAGAGATAGCCAGTTGGGACTCTGCCTCCCCCATTATTAGGTGGTTTCATTTAGATTGCCTTCATAGGTGTATATATTTAAGGGATTATCTTGGTTTGGGTTTGTATTGCTGTGCTGCATCTCTGTAACCAAAGAGTTTGGGAGAGAGGATTTATTTGACTTTTCCACATTGTGGACTGCCATGGAAGGAGGCCAGGATGGGGACTCGAGTAAGACAGGAAGGACCCTGGAGGCAGGAGCTGATGCAGATGCCATGAAAAGGTGCTCCTACTGTCTATCTTAGCCTGCTTTCCTATAGAACCCAGGATGACCAGCCTATGAGCAGCCCTACCCACATTGGACTGAGCCCTCTCACATCAATCACTAATTAGGAATATACCTGCAGTCTGATCTTGTGGTGGTATATCGTGGATAAATAAGAATCTGGGAAAGCAAATAGGCTGATGGATGTTAATTCAGGGCAAAATCACTTACAACAGAAACGGATGACTGCCAGCAGGTTCCTGTCTCAAGGATGCTTCTGAAGGCTATTTATCTCCAACCAGGAAACACAGAGTGCTGGGGTCCCTGACCCCAGACCTAGTTTCCCCAGGTCATGCCCTGTCCCCACCCCCAGTGGGCTCATGTGGGCAGGGTGAATATCTCACTACAGAGGTATTTTCTCAGTTGAGGCTCTTTCCCTCAGAAGCTTGTGTCAAGTTGACATAAAAGTAACCACCAGCACAGGGAGCTTATCCTGGGTTTCCATACTACCCCTCAAATGCCTGCCAATTTTAGCTGTCTTTTTCCCTTCCACAACCTTTTTCTCTCTCTCCCCATTTCAGCCTCATCATTCGTGTCTTTCTATCGTATTTCCCTCTCCTAACAAGATGGATCCACCTGTTCCCTCCAATCCTTATACCTAACCTCTGCAGTTGTATGGATTGTACCTTGGTAATCATTGGCTTCACAGCTAATATGCACATATAAGCCAATACGTACCATATTTTTCTCTCTCGGTCTGCGATACCTCATTCAGGATGATTTTTTTTTTCTACTTCTATTTGCCTGCAATTTTTACAATGTCTTTTTTTTTCTTTACAGCTGAGTTATACTCCATTGTGTAAATGTATCACATTTTTCTTTATCCATTCTTCGCTTGAGGGACATCTAGGTCCTTCTCAGTCTCTAGCTTTTATAAATAAAACATCAGTAAGCAAGTGTTTCTGTGATAGGATGAAGTATCCTTTGGGTATATGCCCAAGAGCGGGAGAGCTGAACCTTGAGGTAGATTGATTTCTGTCTTCCTGAGGAACCACCACACTATTTCCATCGTGGCTGTGCGAGTTTGTTCTTTACCAGTGATGGAGGAGTCTTCCTCTTACTTCACAGCCTCTGACAGGTATAAGTAGTTCTGATTTGCATTTCCTTGACGGCTAAGGACATTGAACATTTCTGTTAAGTGTTTCTTGAGTCATTTGAGTTTCTTGTACTGAGAAATCTGTCTAGATCTGTGCCGATTTTTTAATTGGCCCATTTGTTTTTTCGATCTGTAGTTTCCTGGGGTATACTTTGTATATTAGCTCACTGTATTTGGTAAGAAATATTTTTCCATTCTATAGGCAGCTGCTTTGTCTGGATGATGGTGTCCTTTGCCTTGCAGAAGCTTTTAAATTTCACGAGGTTCTGTTTATTTATTGTTGATCTTAGTGCCTGTGCTAATGGTGTTCTGTTCAGAAATTCTTTTCCCATGCCAATGTATTCAAAGCTATTTCCCACTGTCTCTTCTGTCAAGTTTAGTTTTATGTTGATCTTTGATCTATTTGGATTTGAGTTTTATGTTGATCTTTGATCTATTTGGATTTGAGTTTTGTGGGAGGAGGTAAGTATGAGTCTATTTGTATTCTTTTCCATGCAGACGTCCAGTTTGACCAACACCACTTAAGGATGCTCTTTTGTCTCCTGCGTATTTCTGGCCTCACTGTAAAAAGCAGGTGTCCATTGGCGTGTGGATTTATATCCCAGGCTTCCGTTTAATCCCATAGCCAATGTGTCTGTTTCTGTGTCACCAACATGCTGTTTTGTTACTACAGCTTTGAAGTACAACTAGAAATCAGGGATAGGGAAACCACCAGCAGTCTACTTCTCAAGACTGCGTTAGCTATCCTGTGTATTTTTGGTTTCCATATGAAGCCAAGAATTGTACTTTGAAGATCTGTAAGGAATTGTATTATGGTTTTGATGAGGATTGTGTTGAATCTATAGATTGCTTTTGGTAGGATAGCAGTTTTTACTTTGTTAATCCTACTGATCCATGATCATGGGAGATGTTTCCATCTTCTGATATCTGCTTCAGTTTTCTTTCTTCAGTGACTTGATGCTTTTATCATACCAGTGTTTCACTTGCTTGGTTAGAGACCTCCATGATAGTTTATATTATTTGAGGCTATTGTGGAAAGTGTTGTTTCCCTGACTTCTTTCTCAGGCCATCTGTCCTTTGTATGTAGGAAAGCTATTGGTTTTTGTGAGTTAATTTTTGTATGCAGCTACATTGCTGAAAGTATTTCCAGCCATGGAGTTCTCTGGTGGAATTTTTAAGGTCACTTATGCATACTCTCATATCATCTGCAAATAAAGATACTTTGACTTTATCCTTTTCAATGTGCATTCCTATGATCCCCTTCAGTTCTCCCGTTAATCTAGCTAAGACTTCAAGTACTATATTGAATAGGCATGGAAAGAGTGGACGGCCTTGTTGTGTACCCAGTTTTAGTGAAATTGCTTTGCTTTCTCTCCATTTAAGTTGTTAGTTATGGGGTTGCCGTAAACTGCCTGTATTATATTGAGGTATGTCCCTTATATCCCTAATTTCTCTAGGACTTTTATCATGAAGGGGTGTTGAACTTTTGCCAACGGCCTTTTCTGAATCTAGTAAGATCATGTGTTTGTCCTTTAATCTGTTTATATGGTGAGTTACATTAACTGATTCACATATATTGAACCATCCCTGTGTCTATGGAATAAAAACCTACTTGAACGTGGTCAATGATGCTTTTGATGTGTTCTTGATTTGGTTTGCAGGTTTTTTTTTTCTATGTTCATAAAGGAAACTGGTCTGTAATTCTCATTCTTTGTTGAGTCTTTGTGTCGATTCGGTATCAGGGCAACTGGCCTCATAAAATGAACGGCGCAATGTCCCTTCTGTATCTATTTTGTGGAATAATTTGAGAAATATTGAATTGACTTTTTGAAAATCTGGTAAAGTCTGTACTAACACCATCTGGCCCTGGACTTTTTGTTTGGAAGATTTTAATGACTGCATCTATTACACTTGGGGTTAGAGGTCTGTTTAGATTGAATATCTGATCTTGATTTAAGTTTGGTAAGTGATATGTATGGAGAAAATTATTCTAGGTTTTTCAATTTGGTGGAATACAGGATTTTAAAATATGTCCTCATGATTCTCTGGATTTCTTGGTATTTGTTGTCATTCCCCCCTTTCATTTCTGATTTTGTTAATTTGGATATTCTTTTTCTGCCTTTTAGTTATTGTGGATAAAGGTTTGTCTATCTTGTGTTTTTTGTTGTTGTTTTTGTTTTGTTTTGTTTTTCTCAAAGAACCAACCCTTTGTTCTATTGATTCTCTGTAGTTTTTCTTTTGTTTCTATTTTATTGTTTTCAGCCCTGAAGTTGATTATTTTTTGCCATCTACTCCTTTCGTGTGTGATTTCTTCTTGTTATAAAGCTTCTCCATGTAGTCAGCTGTTTCTCTCATTTTCCATGGTGGCCATTCCAGACTTAGTTACCAAAGGTTAAGGGTATAGTCAGTGGTATTGTACTTGCTTAGCTATGCAAGGCCCTTGATTCAATTCCTAGCATTGAAAAATACATTCCAGACCTTTACTACCCGAGGCTTCATGCCAGCCTCCCTCTCTCTGCCTTCTCACAATATTTATTGTTCTCTAATTTGCACATAAAAGGTCTGTATGACTCATTCATCTCCTGTAATCTCCTTGTTTCCAAGGCTGTTCCTCCCCCTCTGCCCTGTTCCTGGAGAGCAGACTTGCCTTCCCGTTTCACACGTCCTGAATCCCACTGGTTCATCCCATTCTGTGAACACAGATGCTTTTACTCCGAAACCCTGTCCTCTTTCCCTTTCTCCTTGAGCTCCTCCTAGCTTAAACCACATTTCCCCTTACTTTTGTAGTCATACTCTCTTGAAAGATTCTATTCTTTATCTCCCATCTGTTGGATCTATTAGCAGTAGTTTCTCCGTCTTTCTCTGTAATTTGTATTCACTAGGGTCTGAGTTGCCCAGGCTGGTAGCCTTTTTCTTAGTCCTCTTCTACAGGATTCCTCTGTGGCACTGTTTTGTTTAAAGAAAGAAACAATAGCTCCCACATCACCATTCTTTACTAGCCTTTTGTTTTGTGTCTTCTTATCTTATTCCTATCTTAAAGCCCCTTGCATCCTTTAAGATGACATTTCTCAGTTTTGTTCTCCATATATCTTCTCTCTAACCCCTCCCCCCCCACCTTTGCTCTGTAGCCCGGGATGGACTGGAACTTGGTATAATCCTTCTGCCTTAGCCTCTCAAGTTCTTGATTATAGGCCACCATCTTGTCTTCATATATCCATTATTCTTAAGTCCCTGGTCTTTCCACTCTTGTCCGGTGAGTTCATTCTTGACTGTGGTTTCTCCTTTACCCCGCACCTGCTTGTTGGACTGTCCTGTATGTGTCTTCTGTCCTTTCCTGAATTCTAGGAAAGGCCCAACACGTGGGCCTGTCCAGTGGCCATCTCCGCTCAACTCAGCGTGGTCTTTGCCTTGGGCATGCCTCTCTCGTGTTCTTTGTTTCAGTGGATGATGTGACCTTCCTCCCTCCACTCCCAAATCCACTGGGTAGTAAATGTCTCCACTTCAGCTCAGACACCTCCATTGCACCCATTCTGACCAGGTGCTCTGAGCGTGCTGTAGTGAGGACCATGTCTGTCTAAATCTGCTGGGGAAACCTCCTTGGTTGTCCCTCCAGTCATTAGTCCATGTGTCGTCCTTTGGTCCATCTGTCCGCTATCGTCACACAATCCATTGTAGTGGTCTCCTTGCCAGAGTCAGATTCTTACTGCAAGGTGCATAGAGTGTATGAGACACTATCCCCAATCCTAGCAGTGCCTTTATTTAGACCCAGCTCATCTCACCTATGCCCTCAGCCTTGGCATAAACATTTGCTCACTGAGCATCACCCAGCTTCCTGCGTTGCTTTATTCCCTGCCTGCACGCCTCTCTCCTGTAATAGCCACTCTTTAGAAATGAGAGTGGGAGGAGGGGTGAACATCCCCCATATTTTACTCATTTCAGCGTCTGTGGCATTTGGTACTTTATAGTGAGATAGTGGGTGCCCACACAAGTGGAGGGAGAAATGACTTTTCAAAAGCAGGCAGGAGCATAGGGCCTAGCATCTTTCCCATTGAGTGTGGAGCAGGAAGTGTCTGAAGTGTTTTTTATGAGAAAGATCCAGCAGCCACTAGAAACTGACCTGTGTTTTCTGTATCTTTTGGAAAATTCTGAATGGCCCTGAATGTGTTTTATAAATATTGATGGTCTATATTATTTCGCAGGCTCCCTCCCTCCCTCAGTTACACAGGACTTTGCTTATAAAGATTGACATGACTGACTAGCAAAACCATAGAAAACCATAGAAAATGCCAGTGATTATACCTATAGCTATTTAAGAAGAGGGGCTGTGAGCAAAGGGGTGACTAGGAGCCTGCTGCATCAGGAGTAGGCACCATGTCTGCATGCTGCAGTGTTAATGTAGTAACAGGGTGGAAAGGGCATCTCTATCAGGGCTAGCCTCAGCAGAGATGTGAAGCACTGTGAGACGCCCTTAGGATGAACAAAGCTCTGTCCTCAGGGCTTCTCAGCTGGTTAAACTTGTGTGTGTGTGTGTGTGTGTGTGTGTGTGTGTGTGTGTGTGTGTGTGTGTGTGTCCTTTTAACTGGATTGAAGTTCTGAACTTGTCCAGAATTTAGAAGATGTTGACTTTTCAGGATTGAAGAAGCTGCCTTGGCCTATGTGTGGTTTACTGCCAACTGGCTTATGTTTTCATTTTAGCTTTGCAACCCAGAAGTCTTCGTTCATAGTTACCCTAGACAGAGATTCCCATGTAGCTAATTTTTACAGGTTGGTTTTCCAGCCACATGCTCTCACCATTAGTAATATAACAATCATTAGCTGTGATTAATACCCATTAAGTTCAGTCAGGGGCTTAGTTGTTATTTATGACTACAGGGGAAATGTTCTACAGGCATTTTTTTTCTCACTGAACCACAGCTGACTTGAAATGTCTGTTATATTCATCTTTGTCTTCAAAGACATATGTTGAGTACTGTAAGTTTAAGGAATTGGATAAAATAGTGTAGCTGTCAAAACTAGGAGTGGTAAGATAGTTTTAAAGTCAATAGAGATTAGTCAGTTTATCATCTTTAGCATTATTAGAGTATGCTGTCTTCTACTCAGTTCCCAAATGTTGTAGAAGCTTCTAGAGAGAAGCTTATCTCCACATTAGTAGAGGGATGAAAATAGTTGTCTAAGAGAATATTTGACACATTGGTTATTTGTTGTTTATGTGTATGAGTGGGGGTGATGATATGCCATGCATGTATTTGTAGAACTGTGGAGGTCAGAAGAGACCATCAGGCCCTGTGGAGCTGGAGTTAGGGGTGGTTGTTGGTCACTGGGCGTGGGTGCTGTCAGTCAGGCTCAGGCCCTCAGGAAGAGCAGCTCCCACACACACACTCTCTCTCTCTCTCTGGCCTCAGATTTTGTTTTTTGAACTCCCAGTTCAGTGTAGAACTGACCTCTTGAGGATTATCATTGAGATTTTAATTAGATCAGCTTCTTTCATGTGACTTAGGCCACACTCATTCTTACAGTTTGATTTTGATAACGCATACAGACATACTTTCAGTAAAGTCTGAATATTCCCTGTACTTTTTTGTGTGTTTGGGCAAAGCTGAGTGCTGGGAACTTCTCTCTCATCCATGCAGTAATTGTTGGGGGGTGGGGTGGGATGAAGAACCTATAATGAGTTCTTTCTGAAAGCGACAGCTGTCCACTATCGTCCTGTGATTACCCCGGTGCCATCACTGGAGGGCTTACCTAGGCTTCTCCCTTAGTTATGTACAGTAAAATATAAAATAATTTCACAAATATCCATTTAAGTCTGAAAAGTTTGAAGATGTGCAGAAAATGAACAGATGATGAGCACGTGGCCCTTTTCCCCCCCAAAGGGTTTAAGTTAAACGAACAGCACAGCCGTGTCCTCTCCATTTTTCCTCACAGCTAAGCCTTTGCTTAGACTAGGAGTAAAGGAAAATCCTAGAGGAGTTTGCCACCCATTTTCTGCCTTGGTAAGATTGTCTTTCTCCTCTTGGGGTCATTTTGGGCGTCTTAGTATGCAACACATTAACATGTCCATAGTAAGGCAGTCAGCTGTGCTAGCTGAGTATGCTGGTAGACATCTGTAATCCCAGCACTTTGCCATATAGGCAGGCCCAGGAGTTAGTTCAAGGCCAGCCTCAGTTACATAGTAAGTTTGAGGCCAGTTTGCGCTGTCTCAAGAGGACAAACGAAACACATCCCAGAGTAAACAAGTCAAAAAAATTAATGGAGACATGAACTGCCCCTTTGAATGCCCCGTTTTGTTTAGTTATTTATAAAAGTTGTCTGTTGCAGTTCTTTAGCTCTGCAGAGAGGAATGAGGAGGAAATGTCCCTTCTGCCTGCCTCTTGGTCCCTTTCCCTCTCCTCCCCACAGCCTTGGGCACTAAGAGAGCAACACTGTTTCCTGAGCTTGCCTCTACAATAATTCTACTCCCTCTCCCCAAACGCCGACTGCTTGCCGAAGGACAATATAGAATGTCCTTTCTTGTAATAGATACTGTTGTGTTCTTAGCTGGGAGCTTGCTGTCATAGCCACACTAACTGTGCCATTGTGCAGGGAGGCTGGGCCACTGTGGTGATATTGTGCAGAATAACCAGTGCTGTTTACTTATGATGTGCTGTCCCCCGCATCTGTGGGTGAGAACACAAAGTCATTGTAATTTTCCTGGCGAGCAGTCGCACTCACATAAAATACCATTGTCTGTTAAGCAAGTTGGCAGTCACAAAGAGCTATTGGCTTTGTATTTTCAATATAGAATTTGTAATGACAGGAAGATGTAAGAACAGCTACCTAGTGTGTGCGCCACATAGCCACTGCAGTCTTGCCGTATATTGGGGGTCAAGTCACAGCCAAGGTACTTAGGGACCGCATGTGCTCTGGCTCAGTGAGAACTGGTAAGACACAGGCACTCAGATTGAATAAGGGACACGCAGGATCCGTGTCAAGTTAGGATCAGGACCTCCTGGTGCCATCTCTCTGGCGACCCGAAGATTCTGAATGTTATTGTGAACATAGTTGCTTTGTTTTTAGCCAATATAGGAAATAAATAGTATTGAAGTAGTACACACATGTGAAGACTCCAGTCTGAAGGAGAGGAGTCTGCTCTTACAAACGGCCTTGGGATTTTCAAGGATCTGCAGAGCCCTGGATTTACAGCTCACGGTTCGCTCGGCTGTCCACATCCGTTTTCTCCCATCCCATGGCCATTTTGAGCGCTTTTGAGCGATGGCTGAGTAGGTGCTCATTGATGCTCTCCTGAGGGAGACCCTGGAAATGTTTCTCAGAGATTCTTTCGCTTTCTCAGATGTTCAGACTGACTGTTTCTCCTCCTGCTTGCTGCGTGTAAGCGATTGCCTTTGGGGAAAGTCCAGTGGTTTTCCTGCTCTGAGGACTCGGGGCACGCTTGTGACTCACTAAAGCTTTCATGAACTTAAAATTTAACAGTGAGGAGGTAATTTTGAGGGAAGGAAACTGATTAGGATATGTGAGGTAACTGAAGAATTGGGTTGTGTGATTTATGATTTTTGTTTCATTTCAAAATGGTATTAAAATACTAATCTGATAGTCTGCCTTTACAAATTATATGCACAATATTTGTTCTCTGCAGAAAACCTGCAGATTCTTGTACAAGAAAGGCAATCACTGATAGTCTTTAACACTGCCATCTAAATTAGCTGTCAATGATGTTTCAGTGGGGACATCTTTCCACAGGTGTGTGTCACGTCTCCCAATGCCTGTCTGAAACCCAAGGCCTTTGGAAACACAATAGGCCTTTTGAGTTTGTCTTGCAATCCAAATCCAAATTTCTATATAAAATTAAAAGGATAGATTCACTGAATTTTTATGAGTGGTTTTTTTCCCCTTGCTTGTGTGTATGTGTTTCATGTACATGCCCGGTGCTCATGGAGTTCAGAAACTTTCCCAGGAGCTGGAGTTAGGAATGGCTATGAGCCACCATGGGGGTGCTGGAGACACAGGGTCTCTGCTAGAGAAACAGGAACTCTTAACCTGAGCCCTCTCTCCAGCTTTGATCAATGTGTTCTTAACTTAACAGCACTGGAAGTGAACAAAACAATTTTTAGGGCTCTAAATGGTCATGTTCCCAGACTCTTAGGGACTTTTTAAGTTTTTTATTCTGGTTTGTAATCTTTTGGTATTGTTGTTTTTACGTGATCACAAAGTACTCAATTTTTATCTGGAAATGGAAAATGTTTCTGATGTAGAAAATCAAAATTTCCCTCTTGTACGGGCATGTTGGCTTTAATCAGAGTGAGGCAGATTTGCTGTTTCTCAGTTGCTGTGAGTGGGGACTCGCTCATAAGTGACCCGTTTTTTTGCACATTTTCCCTTAGACAAATGGAAGTCAGTTAACGTATGAAAAGTTGCTTTGTTTTCCTTCCTTAAATGTCTCCTTTGGTCGCTCTGGCGCCAGCGCCTGCCTGTGTAGAGCTAACCGCTGCTGTGTTTGCTTCTGTGACAGCGAGCCGATGGCGGAGCCTCTTCTCTTCACCTGCCTCCCTGGCTTTCCCCTATAGTCCTGTTGCAAGACTCAGCCCTTATAGCAATGGCACTAGCACTCCCAGCTCCTCTAAAACCTCCAACAAAGCAATACTAACACCCGAAAGAACAGGTAATGTTTCAACTTCCTGACCGGATGCTTGCTTTGCTACATAGTCGTGAAACACTACTCATGTCATCTGCCACGGGGATCCTGAGGGTGACCTAGTGTCACAGGGTTTATGCCACACGTATACTCTGGGGAGAAAGCATGTACATTCATGTCCTCATCTATGCTCGGTCTCAGCTGTGCTTGGTAGACCATCCTCTTTAGCAAATGCCTGACATGGATGGGATGTGTGAGCACAGTTTAGATAGTTTTTTACTGATGGCAAAGTCACATGGCTTCATGTCATTTTTCTAAACAGTTTGTGTCTTCTGCTGGCTTTTTAAATCCAGGCTTCAGGAGAAGGAGTGTTTGTATCTGATGTTCACAAGATTAGTCTCACCATTGCCTGTCTCAGCACTGGCGCGAATCCATACATACCACAACACTCTTTCATCTGGCTCTTCTTGGTTCATTTATCTCGTTATTTTTCACTGGATTTAAACAAGAGTCCTATGATTACTCACTGCCCTGAATTATGAAGTGTATATGTTTTTACATGAATGTGTCTTTTATGTGTGACGTTTTCCATTTGTGACACTACTGTGTCTACCCACTAAAAATGGACTAGGTTAAATTTGATTGTGAAATATATAATCAGTTATATTTATCTGTCAGTTGAAAGTGTATATGTATACATGTATATATATGTGTGTGTGTGTTCATACACACACACTCACACACAAAACACCACACCCTTAGATTTGGGCATTAACTTTTTTTAGTAGACAGTACAGAGTGATTACTTTTTCATTCTACAAGTTGGATTAAAAATAAAAACACAGTAAATTACTTCATACTTAGGAATTATGAACATGTACAGATTTATTGTCAAATGGCAGTGTGTCAGTCTTCTGTGACATCATGGAAGCAAGCAAATGCCACTTGTATATGACTTGTTATAACACAAATATACTTACCGTTTCTCTAAATGACATGCTTCTCTGTGTTTTAGGTTACACCTCCAGGGGTTCTCCTCTTAGCCCCCAGTCGTCCATTGACAGTGAGCTGAGTACTTCAGAGTTGGAAGACGATTCTATATCCATGGGATATAAGTTACAGGACCTCACTGATGTTCAGATCATGGCTCGCCTGCAAGAAGAGAGTATGTTCTTTTTGATCGAGGGACATGAGGTTTCCTCTTGGAGTATACATGATGGGTGGGGCCAGGCACTTCGCAGAGGGTGGCAGATAACTGGATTCTTTGTTTCTGTATCGTCTTCCTTTGTAGTTGGAAGAATTGTGTGTTCAGCGCTAAAGAGCATCATAGGTGTTAGACATGCTCTCAGCGTCACACTGATCTGTGGAGGGCATTTCTCTCACAGTAGTTGAAGTGTCTGTTTACATAAACATCTGTACACGATCCTCCTTAGCATCTGCGTTTGCAGTGGTCCCTATTCGTTCCTTTTCTCTTGTTGTAAAACACCATGACCACAGGCAACTAAGGAAAAGAGAATTTATTGTTGCCCATGGCTCCCGAGGGGTGAGAGTCCATCATGGTGGCAGGAGAAGGAAGCTGGGAGATCACATCTTTAACAGCTAACTGGGAGGTGGGGCAAGGCTGTGAACTCTTAAGCCTGCCTTTAGTGAAGTACTTCCCCTCCAGCTGGGCTCGCCACTCCCAAATGTCCCAAAACAGAACCCCAACTAGTGGCCAAGTATTCAAATGCCGAGCCTGTGGAGGGCATCTCCCCTTCAAACTGGAATGTGTTTAGATGCTCTTCAGCCAGCTGTTGATAGGACGTCGCGGGTGGGCTCCAGGGAATCATAAAAGTGAAAACAGGTGATCAGGAGAGACTCTAGGCAGTGTGATTCCATTTGTGTGACGTTTTGAAAAGACAGAACTTTAAAATGTAGGACATTGGTGGATGGGGTGGGGCTGCAGGTCTTGGAAAGGAGAGGGTGGTAGATGTGCTTCTGAAAGCGTTAACACAAAGCATTTTCACCGTATAAAACTATTCAGTATTTTGAATGGCATAAAAGCAGGGAGCTAGTAAAATTACGAGAAACTTAATATTAACCTGTATATAATAAGTAAATGAAAAAAATCTGAATAGAATGGGTGGATTATATCACTGTTGATACCTTTATTATGCTAGTCCATAAATTTGCAAAAATGTTGGAAGCTCATTGAAGTGCTAGTATTATTTCCTAGGACTTTGTGGGAGTCTACAGTAATCTTAAAAAAAAATTAGCTAAAATGCATTAATATATTCCAGGATAAGTAACTGGGGAACTACTAGAAATGGCACACTTTATCAGGTATCTCAGAGGCATTGGTACTGTATATCAAGGGCACAATAAGATGTCACAGAACCGGGCAAAGCTTGTTTTCCAATTATCTTTTCAGGCTGGTATAGTGGAAATAGTTAAATACACCAATCTGCTTTTACAATTAGTCAAGCGTACTATGAAAAACGTGGTGTGGTGATCTTTATGGAGCCTTTAATAAGTTACACATTGGGGAGCAGGGGCATTGCTTTGTGCCGTTAATGGTAAATTTAAGTGCTTAGTCTAAAGTGTGGAAAAAGATTGAATGTCAGTTCCAGATATTATGCAACCCTGAACGATAGACAATGTTAAGTTATGAAAGGGTTGCAGTTTGACTATCTTTGGGGTGGTTGCTATTTAGGATGATGGGAAAGTACTGAAACATTGAAACACCACCATACTATGAAGGAAATACTCGCTCGTGTCAGGAAAGATCAGACGAGTGATGGCCTTGCAAGTTTTAAACTTTCCTTTTGGCCCAGACATTGGTAGAGGGAGCAGGTTCCTTACTCTGTCGGGGATTGGCTTTTTGTAAGAGTTCTGATCATAGGAAACTGTAATTATAATGAATATTTCTTCCTAAGCTGATTTTGTAACTATTTCCAAACCTGGAAAGGGTTAATTTGGAGACTCTTGCAGGTAGTGATGTCTGGAGTCATGGCAGGTATCTGACCCTCACTGGAGTGGGGATGTATTTTTTTCAGTGTTGACTGACTTAACAATAGATTTGTGTTTGGTAGATGAATGTATGTTTTTGTTCGTGTTGGGACCGGATTTAATAGCCTGAAACAAAATGGTGTGTCCTTGTTTGAGTATTTGCTGTCATTTTCAAATAACAGTGTGAGTTACAGTGTGAGGTCAGCCATCTGCACTTTCTCTTAAGAACTGTTGTCTCATAGGTCTCAGGCAAGACTACGCCTCCACTTCAGCCTCCGTGTCCAGACACAGTTCCAGCGTGTCACTGAGTTCAGGAAAGAAAGGGACGTGTAGTGATCAAGAATATGACCGCTACAGCCTGGAGGATGAGGAAGAGTTCGATCATTTGCCACCACCTCAGCCTCGTCTTCCGAGGTGTTCACCTTTCCAAAGAGGAATTCCCCACTCACAGACTTTCTCCAGCATTCGGGATTGCAGGAGGAGCCCCAGTTCCCAGTATTTTCCTTCAAATAGTTTCCAGCAGCCACAGTATTATTCACCTCAAGCCCAAACTCCAGATCAGCAACCAAATAGGACCAATGGAGGTAGGTTACGTCTTACAGCCAACCAATTGTTGACTGGCATTTCTGAGATGTAAGGTGACCCGTATGGGTGTGGTCTACAATTACATCTAAATTTGTCTTCTAGCTGTGTCTCAGCTTTATAGATTTCTGATTCCAGGAAAACCATGATGACCCCACCTCAGAATCGCATTGAGGTGTGAACATCTTTTTGTATATTGAATGTACTCTGTGTGTGTGTGTGTGTGTGTGTGTGTGTGTGTGTGTGTGTGCGGTGTGTGCGCGCTGCGTGCTGCATGTGCGTGCATGTGTGTGTGCTGTGTGGCGTGTGCGTGTGCGTGTGCGTGTACTGTGTGCTGTGTGCTCTGTGTGTACTGTGTGCTGTGTGCGTGCGTGCGTGCTGTGCGTGCGTGCTGTGTGCTGTGTGTGTGTGTGTACTGAGGTTAGAAGTCAATGGCTGTTGAGACCGCGTGTCTTCACTGAGTCTGGAGCTCCCTGATATGACTATACTGGCCAGCTTGACAAGCCATGGGTGCCTGCCTGTTTTCCCAGAGCTGAGATTATAGGAATTCTTTTTACTTGGATGCTAAGGGGATCTGAATTCGGATCCTGATGCTTGTGTAGCATGCCTTTTACTGTGCAAGCCATCTCCCCAGCCCTTGAGTGGAGATCTACTGTAGGGTGGCAGTATTGTGCATCCCGAGGCCGTCATGGCTGCGCTCCATGTAGTTGAAGACCTCATGTTGCATTCACAACAGCAATAGTCCCTTACTGCGGGTTTTGAGCTTAGAGTGATAGTAGGTGTTGACAAGGAAGCTTTGGGAGGACTCCGGTGTAGAGGGAGTCTGTAAAGCATGGTTCAGATTCCTAACTTTAACATCTGTAAAGCAGTAGATTGGGCAGACAGCTGGCATGTCAATGAAACGTTTATCTGTCATGTCAGTGTGATGGGGCTAATTCTTTCATAGTTTTTACTGCTCTCTTCCTCATATTCCGGGAAATTAGACTTGGTGACTACCAAGAACTACAGAGAGTCATGTAATACCCCAAGGCTGGGGTGTGTGTGTATTTGTGATCAGCCAGAACCTCATGCAGAGCCTAGAAAACAGGAAGAAATTACTTATTAAATCATACCATTTCTCAAAGTCTAGAAGTAAATAATATTTTTAAATGTCATCATGGTGAATACAAATTGGATTTGTGATCCACTGTTACATATCTTAGTTTTAATCATGTCTTTTGCCATACTTGTAGTATTCCACAATCTGAAAGTTCATTTGAAAGTATTTAAAGCATTGTATTCCAAATTTATCTCTTGATGCCCTCAGATTTTAAATGTGAGACGTGGCTAAAGAAAGTCATAGCAACTAATATATCCTAAAGCTCCTAATGGCAGCCAGATGGTGCTGCACTCTCCATGCTTACTGGCTATGGTGACACCGAGTCACGCTTGGAAGATGGGCACCTGGCCTTGTTACCTGAAGGTGTTTTCAAACACCCACTGTTGAGTTTGTCCTGCAGATGCTGGCTATGCATCTCAGCTACTGTCTTAGTTTAGTCACTATTTCTGCAGTGAAACACCATGGCTGAAAATCAAGTTGGGGAGGAAAGGGTTTATTCAGCTTACACTTGCACATTGCTGCTCATCACCAAAGGAAGTCAGGACAGGAACTCAAACAGGGCAGGAACCTGGAGACAGGAGCTGATGCAGAGGCCATGGAGGGTGCTGCTTACTGGCTTGCTTTACAGGGCTTGCTCAGCTGCTTTCTATAGAACCCAGGACCACCAGCCTGTGGGTGGCACCACCCACAGTAGGCTGGACCATCCCCGGTGATGGCTACTTGAGAAAACGCCTTACAGCTGGGTCTCATGGAGGCATCTCCTCAACTGAAGCTCTTTCCTGTCTAATGACTCTAGCTTGTGTCAAGTCAACAAACAAGTCATCTATTAAGCCCGTCCTTTTTTATTCATCCTCATGGTGTCACATTAAAAACATAAATAACTTTGAAAGTCCCACAGTCTTTGCAAATTTAAACACATTAAAATTCCAGTCCCTTTAAAATAGCCAATTTCTTAAGATCTAAAGTCTTTAAAAAATCAGTCAACTGTGGGCTCCAGTAAAATACACTCACACAAAGTAAAACCAGATTCCAACCTGAGGTGGTATCTTGTTTACACTCTAGCAAATAAAGCTTGCCTGAAAGACCAGAGAAGCAGAACAGCCACGTGAGCTCTTCCCTCTACAAAATCTCAGACTGAAAAGTGAGCTCCTGTCTCCCACCTGTATTCCTCTCTCTGCCCTGCCATCTCACTTCCTGTCTGTCTGTACAGACCTCCAGACCTCTATGGTTAGTGGACAGCTCCTCCTTCTCTTCCTGATCTTCAGCAAGCTTTGAGTACAAACAGATGTTTGACTCTGGGCTTTTATTAAGACTTATTAGAACTTCTGTTACACAAACCGTCCAAGTCTGGGATCCACTGGAGATCTTCTGGACTCCTCCACAGGGCCTGGGTCATGTCTGCCACTGTCCCTTACGGCACACACAGCTTGTCTTCTTGGCTCCACTCCATAGATGCTGATATTCCTGGTGCTTATCTCATGGTTCTGGCATCTCCACAATACTGGGGTCCTCAGCTGTAACTGGGCAGTAGCTGATTGGCCGGTACAGCTGGTATCAGTGGGATTGTTCTCACTGTGTATTTTACCTCAGAAAAGTGACAGTTTTATCAAACAACCCTTCGGAAAGGTCTGGGTTTCCCTAAAGCCCACACTATGACACTGTTCAAAGGGAACAGGCATGTACTCCAGTTTCTTTTCTTTTTTTTTTTTTTTTTGTTAAGTTTCTGCATGTGGAGGTACATGGAATACAAAGGTACTTTTCTGGATGTGTCTGATTAATCCACTTCATGGCTGAGAGCACAGGCTCTGAAGTCGGTGGGCCCGAGTTCTAATCCTGCCATCCCACTTAGCTCTTCACCATGAGGAAGTTTCTCAGGTCACTGAGCTTTGGTTTTCTAAGCTGTAAAATGAAGAAAAGATAACACATCTAACTTAGAAAACATCACTGTAATTTGACATCAAACCATCTGGTGTATGTTCTTCCAGCTTATATGTTATAAGGAATAAATTAAATAATGAATACTACATTGCCTGGAGAAGATGTGCTGAGTACAGTTTCTTTCCCACCCCACCTACACTTTTTGGACATTTTTTAAGCATATGGCGCAGATAACTGAGCCTCCGTCTGTTACCATAGAATGTTATTTGAACCAACTTATGAGAAACAATGGTAACTTTGAGAATATCCAATGTGTTTCTCAATTACTAAAACGATATAGATGGGAGAAAATAATTACTAGCTCTTGGATCTATTTTTAGAAAGAATAAGAAGTTTGAAATAGAGGGTGGTGAAGTTGGAACCCTGGAGTAAACTGGAGCAGGGAAGGGAGGAGTAGATACGATAAAGAATCATTGTATGCAAGCGTGAAATTTTTAAAGAATAAACACTATTTTTTAAATGCACTGAATTCTGCATAACTGTTGTGACAGAACGTACCTCACTCAACAAGCTGTTGTGGTGGCACACACTAGCACTGGGGAGGCAGGCAGGTGGGTCGCGAAGTTTGAGACCAGCTTGGTCTACATGGTGAGTCCTAGGCCAGCCACACTTACATAACGAGACTGTCTCTAGCAAAACCACAACCTAGACAATACAAAACCCATTTAAAACAGAACTAGATTTTCAAGATATATTGTTTTGCTGCTCATATACTGTCTAATTTCAAAGAGGTAGCTCGTAAAGCTTCTTGACTTGTTTTCTGGGAATCACTGAGTTGGGATTTGTTGGATAGTAAATACTTTGTGTGTGTGTGTGTGTGCCTCTGTGTGTGTGTCTGTGTGTGCGAGCTCATGCTTGTGTGTGTGTGTGTGTCTGTGTGTGTGTGTGTCTGTGTGTGTGAGAGAGAGAGCTCATGCTTGTGTGTGTGTGTGTGTGTGAGAGAGAGAGAGCTTATGCTTGTGTGTGTGTGTGTGTGGGGGGGCGTCTGTGTGTGTGTGTGTGTGCCTCTGTGTGTGTCTGTGTGTGTGCGAGCTCATGCGTGTGTGTGTGTGTGTGTGTGAGCTCATGCTTGTGTGTGTGTGTGTGTGTGTGTGAGAGAGAGAGAGAGCTCATGCTTGTGTGTGTGTGTGTGAGAGAGAGAGCTCATGCTTGTGTGTGTGTGTGTGTGTGTGTGTGTGTGAGAGAGAGAGAGAGCTCATGCTTGTGTGTGTGTGTGTGTGTGTGTGTGTGTGTGTGTGTGTGTGTGGGTGAGTGTGGGGGCGTCTGTGTTGTCTGGCAGGTGAAACTAGTGTCCTTGATCTCTGCCTTGTCTGTGTCCCTCAGAGGCTGAGTTCTGCTGCCCCAATTGTGAGCATCTGAACTCCCTTTCTCTTGTTTATTGGGCCCTGAAGATGAAATCTCTGGTTTGTTAGGAAGATAGAATTAGGACACTGTTTTACTTTGAAGTGTGTGAGTGCATTCCAGGTTGTTTGCCAGGGAAGTGAACCATATTTCCTGATAGTCCCATTTAACCACAGATCACCCCAAAGTACCCAAAGGTTTTATACTCAGATAGCTTATTAGTCTGGCCTATTCCAGAATTATGCAGTTAGCAAATTGTCTTGGCATCCAAATATGAGTAAGGGCTGCTCTTGAAGGTCAGTGTGTCTGGATTAATGGAGATTAACCACACATGATGTATGTGCCTTACCTAGATCATGGTTTGGGGGGGAAATGTAACAAATGGCATTGTTGATGTGTAAAAGATTTTTGCTTATGAGTTATGACATTGCTGTGATTAAATGTGATAAAAGCATTGTGATTCTATAGACATTTCCTCCTGTTGGGAGATCTATATGCATTTAGGGTTAAGGTATCAGGAGTGTCTGAAGATTTTGTACTGTTGAAACCCAGCAAATGTATGTGTTATAATGAACTAACTGTGGCAGAATGAAAACCTCTGGCAGCGCTAGGGAGAAAGCACACATGTGCTCATGTACACTCCTTAATTGCTACATTTAAAACATCCATGGAAGATCATTTAAAATAAATGCATTTTAATTTGTATTAGTTAATAGATTAATAGTACTGGGGATCAACTCAGAGCCTAATCTCCTAGGCAAACTGTTCTACCATTGAGCCACACTATCAGCTCCTGGAATTAAAAATTGAAAATATAGAAGCTCAATTTTCTAATTAGTAACACACGGTTGTGGTCCTCTCTGCTTCTATGATATTTAAAACAATATATAGTGGAAATAGTCTCATATTCATGTAGGGTCTTTTCACATCAGATTTGTAAATGTTCAAGAGACCTAGCTGTGTTTTGAATGTCTTGCTTTTATCACATACTTTGCCTACACACACACACACACACACACACACACACACACACACACACACACACTTAAAAATAGGCCTCATGACCTGTGAACCCTTGGGCTTAGTCTCAACTCTGGGAGTCAGGGAAGCCTCAAGGAGATAGTCTTCCCTCAGGTTGTTGTTTTCTGTGCTTTGTTATCCTGTTTACTGAGTTCAGACAGTATTAAGTGGAGACTGCTGGCTAGTTTTGTCAACTTGACATAAGGTGGAGTAACTAAATGCCTTCATGAGAGTGGGCTGTAGGGCCCGATGGTGGTGGCTCACGCCCTTCATACCAGCACTTGGGAACTGGAGACATGCAGATCTGAGTTTGAGGCCTGGTCTACGGAGTGAGCCCCAGGACAGCCAGGGCTACACAGAAGAACCCTGTCTTGAAAAACCAAGGGAAGAGGCTGGGAATCGAACTACAGGCAAACCTGTAGGACATTTTCTTAATTAGTGATGTGGAAGGCCCAGCCCATTGTGGGCGTGGCCACCCCGTGGAGACCAAGCAAGCCATAGGGAGCGAGCCAATTAGTAGTGTCTCTCTGTGGCCTCTGCATCAGCTTCTGCCGCCAGGTTCCTGCCCTGATTGGGTTCCTGTCCTGACTTCCTTCAGGGATGAACTGTGATGTGGAGGGGTAAGCTGAATAAACTCTCCACAAGTTGCTTTTGGTCATGTTTCCTCACAACAACAATAACCCTAACTAAGACACAAACAACAGATTTCAAATAACTTTTATTATGGCCTTGTTTATAAGCTATTATTAATATATCATTATAGGCTTGAGTGTACAAGAAAAGCAGAGTATGGACATTTTGGAACTATCTGTGGTTTTGGAGAGCAGGGATTTTTGGAAGGAATCCTCTGAAAGAGGAAATGACTATAAAAGCCAGCCATGAAGCAGCCTCTGGCAGGGTACTGTGGCCCTGTGCACAGGCGGGATGTGGGAGTGGCAGGTCCCTCAGCCCGCAGGTGTATGTAGAGGAGCTCCTCTATAAAGCAGGGGTTGAATGCATTCTTAATGTACTAGTAAGAGTTAAAGGGTTGGCTTAACCACTTTCCAAAATCGTATTGAACTCCATCGTACTTACTATGTAATGTGCTTTTTACAATTGCTTGCTTGATTTTTCTGTCCCCTAGACTACACCAAAGAGCAGAAAGTTCCTAGGCAGAGCTACAGTTAATGAATATAAGCAATGAAGATGGTGAGAAATGGGGGGGAAAATACGAAGTGTTCTGGTTGAGGTTCAAAGCATCATGAGGAGTGAAGTATATCACAGCTTTCTGATTTAGCCACGAGACTGTTTGTCCTTATCTGTACACTCCAGTGGATTAGTTATTTTTTTTACTTCATTATTATTATTTTACATACTAAACCCAGGTCCCACTCCCTCCCCTCCTCCTGCTTCCCCTGCCTTCCCCTCACCCTAATCCCCCTTTTTGCTCCTCAAAGAGGGTAAGGCCTCCCACGAAGTCTGTCTCATCAACATTGAGGCAGGGCCAAGGCCCTCCCCTTGTGTCTAGGCTGAGCAAGGTATCCCTCCATAGGAAATGGGCTCCAAAAAGCCAGTTCATGTCCCATGGATAGATACTGGTCCCATAGCCAGTGGCCCCACAAACTGCCCAAGCCACTCACTGTCACCTGCATTCACAGGGCCTAGTTCAGTCCTGTGCAGGCTCCCCAGCTGTCAGCCCAGAGTCAACGAGCTCCCACTAGATTGGACCAGCTATCTCTGTGGGTTTCCCACCCTGGTCTTGACTGCTTTGCTTGTGTTATTACTCCTCCCTCTCTTCAACTGGACTCTGGGAGCTCAGCCCGGTGCTTAGCTGTAGGTCTCTGCGTCTGCTTCTATCAGTTACTGGATGGAGGTTCTATGATGACAATTACGGTAGTCACCAATCTGATTACAGGGGACGCCTGTTCAGACACCCTCTCCACTATTGCTTAGAGTTTTATCTGGGGTCATTCTTGTGGATTCCTGAGAATTCCCTAGTTCCAGGTCTCTCGATAATCCCATAGTGGTTCACTCTATCAAGAACAGCTTTCTTGCCTTCCCTCTCTGTCCTTCCCCCAACTCTCGACCATCCTGTTCCTCATGTTCACTCCCCCACCCCCTTCCCTCCCTCCCCTCTCCCCTCCCCTCCCTCCTTCCCCTCTCCCCTCCAACCCTCTCTCACTTTCAAGCTCCTGGGTTACTCAGGAGATCTTGTCTATTTCCCCTTCCTAGGCGGATTCACATGTCTCATACTAAAGTATATTTAATAGAGATAATTCATAACATTTATGCATTACCGTGTTTTGATTTTCCAAAATTTCAGTCATACTCTTTCAAAATGTTATTCTTTAATATTTAACTGCATTTTGGAGAAACTGAATTTAAATGCATGTTATTTTTTATCTCTTAAGATTGATAATGGAACAAAAGATAAGAAATGGTTAAAACTCTAAGCTCAGTGAGAATTGAGTCACATTCACTTTAGTGTCCCCAACATGCTGCAGAGTGCTTGGCATTAAGCATATGCACCATAAATACTTCTTCTCTGTCCATCCCTTCCGTCCATGGAACGAGAAATGTGTCCGAGTGGAGGGACCCAGTGCCCAGTGAGAGTATTTCCCTGTCGTTGGGATAGACTGAGTGGCAGGAATGGGGCATCGGGAGATAAGTCTTGTGGTATCTGTTGAACCTGTGATCTGGAGCCTAATCTGGCCAGTGTTCAGAACTTCAGACTTTGGGGTTCAGGTGAGGGGGATTGGAAGTAGAGCTGAGCCTGGTGTGTCCCCGTATTCTAGGAGAGCACGGCAGGGTCCCTGGAAACCAGTTGAGAGGACTTTGTGCAAAGTGCTGACGAAGGAGTTGTGGCTGTGTGGTGGTGAAGGCGTGATGGATATTAGAACTGACAGGAATTGGAGTCTGCAGTACAGAAGGCAGGGGTAGGACAGGCTGAAGAGGAAAGGAATGAAGGCCAGTTCAGTGCTTGGTCCCATTTAGGCTCAGCGGTCAGATGTAACCATTGTTTTCTGAGTTGGCCTGAACTGAAGTGTGTGGTAATGGGGGGTAGTGGAGGGGGGCAAGAGGGTTAGCAAAGAACCAATTACCTCGATTCAGCTTTCAAATCTGAGCCAGGCCGTTTGTATGTAACTCTCTGCCACCCCCTAGCGGCAGAAGATAACCCAGCAGGAAAGAAATACATAATCAGGCCATTGGGTGTTTTGGTCTCTTCTGAGCAGGCACTCAGCTTGCATACTGGGAGGGTTAACCCTTTAGAGGTGAATGCAACTGGTGGCCATCTTAAGACAGTTAAAATTGGAATGGGGGGTGATTTTATTGATTTATTCCATTTGTCCTGTTAGCAAAAGATTTAGTAAGTTTTGGTTTTGAGTCTCATTGCTTTTTAAATTAGCACGAACCTTTGTTATTAGTGTTTTCATTTCTAAATGACTCCAGGGCTATTTTCTAACCTTATTTAATGCAGTGTTGGCCACTTACTGAGTAGTAGCAGACAGCAAATTGATTAGGATGGCCTTTTTTCTTTATCATAGAATGTGTGTGATTTTCTGGAGATACATTGCCCGTGCAAGAGGTTAGTTCTCCCTTAGCCTGTTCGCTATTTTCTGTGCATCACTCATCAAAGTGGCATTTTCATTTCTTTACTTCTGAAAGCAAATGTTCTGACTGGTGTGGCGTTTATTTGTGGCGTTTAACTTAAGAAAAACCCTTTCTTTTAGACAAGCTACGAAGAAGCATGCCTAACCTAGCCCGCACGCCAAGCAGTGCTGCGGGCAGCAGCAGCCTCAGCTCATCCATGACGGTGAGGAACAGCCAGAGTTTCGACTCAAGCTTGCACGGAGCTGGAAGTGGGATTTCAAGGGTGCCATCCTGCAGTAAGTATAACAGAGTGATAGCTCTGACTCTGGCTAGTCATGACGCCACGCCAGGAGGAAACTCATTTTTTTCCTCTTGTACTTAGGCACAGCAGGGGAGGCTTTTCTCTGTCTTGTAGCATAGCTTTCACTGTAATCAAGTAGTGTTTCCTTCAGTGCTCATGTTTAGCAACTGCTACTACTAATGAATTATAGGGGCCTTCACACCCAACGATAGCAGGCGTGCTAAATAATCGATAGTTTGACCATTATACAAGCCTCTTACCTGTGCAGGTTTTCACCTTTCTTTCTGTCTGCCTGTTTTACTATGGAGAAGCACACTGGTTTTGTCCAGTGTTATTTGGGTCATGGTTTTCACCATTCCAAGCATTTCCCTATGAAGATGAAGACACACTTTAGCATGTGTAAGGTTCTTTGTATCTCCATTCCAGTGTACCACATAATCCTTGCACACTCACTAGCAAGTCAATGAGTGATGTAACGTTAACCCTCCTATAACTTCCCGTCAATGAGTGATGTAACGTTAACCCTCCTATAACTTCCCGTCAATGAGTGATGTAATGTTAACCCTCCTGTGGGGATGTGGTGGCTCAGGCGTTCGTCCCATCCCTGCATAGGAGGGGTTGAGTCTTATACTGACACGAGGAGGAAGACTGTAGGCCAGCACATGCGCATCTGTAAGAGATACACGGAGCATGCCAAATGTGCTGGCTAAGAGTTTGCATCTCAAGTAGTTTCTAGGCCCTCCCTCCCTGAAGCCCAGGTTTGGATACCAGTCTGTTTCCCAACATGTGGTTGCCTTTTATTTCTCCATGTCCTAGATCCTAACACCACAAAATAACTGCATTTGTTCCACGTAAGGAGCTGTGCTAGCTGGGTTTCAGACATTATCCTGCTTAGTCTTCCAACAGCTCTGTGAGGTTGTTTCTGTTATCATTCCCATTTTGGTGAGGAGAGGTAGTTTCAAATAGGTGAAGCAGTGATTTAGCCCAGGGTGGGCAAGCCAGAAGTGCAGGGTCCTGCAGGGTCTGCTGGAGCTTATGCTGCCAGCTACTGCGATGCTGTGCCCTCATGGGCTGCTGTCCTCTTTGCATTTCTTCTGTTTCCTTCAATGTTTAACCCGTCCTTTGGCAAGTCCTTATTGCTTTACTGGCGGCCCTAATGCATGATCCTCAATACTATACAACTTGGATGGGTAGGTTTTTGGTCCAATTTCTCTTACTCAGTGTATAGGTTGAACTTCTACAACCTAGAAATCAAGAATAGAAAACTCCCAAGATCTGAAACTTTTGAAGGCTGTGTGAGATCTCAATACCTGATAACCTGTGGATAATCCTGTACTTTGAACATCCAATGGATGAAATTATCATTAAGCTGTGTGCATATGAATGAATCTTGTGTTTAGACTTTGGTCCATCAGCTGTGCGTGAGCATTTCTGTTGATGCTCTTGAGGGAGGTGATTTCAAGGGAAGAAAGATGTATTTGGCGCACATTTGAAGAGGGCTTTTTGATCCATGGCTGGTGGCTCTATTGCTTTGGGCCTGAGACAAAGGAAACCTTATGGAATGTTTGGAGGCAATGGCTGCCCATTATCTGGTGACAAGGACACAGAAGATAAACAGGGAGAGGCCACACTCCTTCAGTGATCTATGCCATGTCCCACTTCTTCAACCTGCAAGTCCTAAAATTTCTGTCACCTCCAAAAGTGACCAAGCCTTCGGCACCTGTGCCTGTGGGTGACCTTTTGTGTTTGAACTACAGCATTTTGCCCCTGGCTAGCTCTAGTCCATCTGGTAGTGCAAAAAGGAACTTAATCTGTACCCATGAATTCCCATGATCTTGACAGTTCTCCAGTGCTCAACACCATCAAGGAAGAGTAGGGTCAGAAAGGAATAAATGAACCAAAGCTGGGCCGAATCCCAGCAAGGTAAGCTCCTGCTGCCACACACCGTGTCAAGCACCCTGTCACATGATGCTGTAATGTGAGTGCCACGGCTCTGGGGGAGCCACACTCTGTGGTTTTACCACTTACAGACCATATGGCTGATGGGAGATGTTATTTTGTAAATATGTTTCTCATACTGGTTAATGAATAAAGCACTGTTGGCCAATAGGAAAGCAAGATAGGCGGGGCTAGGAGACTAGGAGGAAAGAGGAAGTAGGAAGGAGGAGTCAGCATGGAGAGCCTGGAGAGAACAGGTCAGGGCAGTCTCTCTCCAGTATGGAGACCACGTGGCTTCTCCCTACCCTAGCTCTTCCCATTCCCTGCATCTTTCCCTGGCAAGTGCCCCATGTCGATGCATCTGTAATGCCTGAAGTCTCAAGGACAAGGCTTCTGGCCCTCCCACACACTGCCACCCAGTCTTTGCCTTCACTGTCCTGAGTGCTTGCACAGAGACCCTGTGAACCTGTCACTCTTGCCTTCTGCTTATGCACAAAACCAGCATCACACGAATGACGTCACAGTCTCCTGGCCAGCTTAAGAAGTAGCTGAGCTCGTTTGCACCATAGCTGCAGTGGTCTGATTCTCCCAGAAGAGTCCGCATTCCCATCTGCAGCGGGAACACAATCTTCTCTATCTTTTATGTCCAGTTGGCCTTCTGGTCTTCTGAGCTACTATGACAATCATTAAGTGCCTAATTTTGTTTCGTTTTTTTTACCTGCTTCTCTAAATACCTTCCAAATTCACAAACTCCTCCTGTGAACCGATAGCAAAGGTGTAGGAACCACAAAGTCTCAGGGTCAGAGCAATCACCCTGCTTTCAATATTTGGTTAGATTTTTTTTTTTATCACTGTCGCACAGAACCAAACGAAGCCATCTGAAGGGAAGACAAGTTCCTTTGGGTTCAGATTTGGATGTGCCAGTCCGTGACTGACTGAATGTATTGCTCTGTGTCTGAGGCACGGTGGCTGTCATCTTGATGAGAGCAGGTAGAGGAGGGAGTTGGTAGCCAAAAAAAAAAAAAAGTTGAAACAGGACAGCCTTAGAGACAAAGTGTGCCTTTCTAGGATATGACCAATGGCCTCCTTCCTTCAGGTAGGCCCACCTCCTAATATTTCCAATACCTCTCAGAACAAGGCCACCTGCTAGGAACTAAGGCTTCCACACACGAACCTGCCTGTACAAGGCATTTTATGATCAAACCACTAATATAAAAGATATGCCTGTGTATATGCAAATGTTCTTGAGTTTGGGGGGCTGGAGGGGCTAAGTATCAGCTGGCTGTTAAGAGGATCCAGGTGTGTTCCCAGCAGCCACATCATAGCTCTGAACCCTCTGTGGCTCTAGTGTTAGGGGTTCTGATGCGCTCTTTTGGACTCTCAGACGCTAGGCAAGCACAGACATGCATTCAGTAACAACACTCATGTGATAGATAAGTAGCTGGGCAGATAATAGCTGACAGGTGATAGGTTGTTTGATAGATAGGTAGTTTGATAAATGATAGATAGCTATTTCTCAAATTTGAAAACATCCCGAATCTAATGGTTGTTTGCAAGCATTTCAGATAGAGTGCTCAGCCTATGTCATTATTTATTATTGATATTTTTTTTTTACCAGGTTGAGCGCTCTTCTGGGCTTGGCCCTTAGTTTATTTGACTTTCTGTTCCCAGTCCCTGACATGTTACCTGGACACAATAAACTCACAGGGAAGGACAGTAAAATAAAGATGAGCTGGTGGATGAATGCATGTGATACATGGAGTTGTAGCTCAGGCTTAGCCTGTTGAATAGATAAATCAGTGAAGTAAGTGTCTAGTCGAGGCAGAGACAGTTTATTAATGATGTGAAACAGAACTGTTAACTATGTTATTTTTAAGGCAGCAAGCTAATTATATCATGAAGAAACTTAGCTGAGAAAAAGTACAAATTCTGTGTTTGAGTTATGAAGATAAACAATATAAGTGTAGGGTGAGAGAAAATGTTTTGACAGTGCCAAGTGTGGGACTGATTGGGAATTCTGTTGACTGTAACTCAGAGTGGGATATAGCATCTTTTGAGGGTCATGGAAATTAATAAAACCCAAAATAGGATGAAGTGTACAAGGCTTAGAATGCCTAGTTTTAAAAAACTCACAAACTGATGACACTATGTTGGAAGGATGCAAGAGCTAATTTTAAGAAAGGGCCTATAGCTAGAGCTGAGGCCATCTGAACCACAGAATAAGTCATTATAATAATACACTATAATTGATAGCACCATGTAAGTATTCTTGGGTCCATGCTTAAACAAATAATGGGTGGATGGGGGGTTTCTTTATAGTAGGGTTCTATTTAGTTATATGCAAAGAATTGACGAAAACAGAAATCGCTTACAGAAAAGGACAGAATTACAAACAGGAGGCATTCCTTTGCACCCGAGGCAGTCACTGTGCTGCTTTTAGGGAGGATGGCCCCATAGGCTCATGCATAAATTCTTAGTCATGTAGAACCGTTGGATAGGATTAGAAGGCCTTATTGGAGCAAGTGAGTCACGGTTGTGTCTAAGTGTGTGACATTGAAAAGCCCGTTCCAGACCCAGTCTCTCTCACTCTGCTTGTGGATCAGTCTGTGGTTCTTAGCTCCTGTTTCAATGCCTGTGCACATGCTACCATGCTCCTGCCAGGGAACTAGACCTCTGAAACTGTAAGCCAGCCCCCAATTAAATGCCTTTTCTCTTTTAATGAGAGTTGCCTTCATCGTGAGGTCTCTTCACAGCAATGGAACAGCGAGTAAGGCAGTCAAATTTCAGGCTCAAGGCTTAGGATTTTGTGACGGGTGTTGGAGAAAGTTGGCATAGAAACATGGCGTCATCTGAGACTTCTCCTTGGGATTTTAATCATAAAACTCAGGCATTATAGTCTTTATTTTTTTTCTTAATCTAAATTTATAAAACTAGAATTATGCCCATTTCACTGATTTCTTCTAAATAATTTCTTTTAATGCGGGATCCTTGCACATATTGGCTTTAGGGGAATGGTATCATCTGTGGGGCTCTCCACCTTAGAACAGCTCTGTGGTTTCATTTCAAATGAAACTGGATTTTTATTGACTCTGCAGATCACTTTTGGGTGGATCAGTACCATATTTAGTGTTGTATGGTCATGCAGAGTAGGCTTTCATTGGTTCAAGTCTTCAGTAATGTGTCAGCAGTGTTTTATAGCTTTTCATTGAAAAGAGTCATATCCCTAAAATTCACCACTTATTTTTTTTTTGTAAATAGTATTCTAGTTTTCTGGTATATTAATGTCCTTGTTTCTATAATAAAACAAGAGCAATTAAGGACGGGAGAGCTTATTTCGGCTCACCATTTGTGAATGTAGCCCATGATGGCAGGAAGGCATGGAGCAGGTGACTTGTCACATCACGTCTGCACAGAGAGGTGACTGCCGGTGCTCAGCCAGCTGCCCTCTTTCTCCACAGTCCTGAACTCGGCTGCGCACAGTTAGGATAGGTCCTTCCTCCTTGATTAAACCTTCCCAGAAAAGCCTTCATTAATACACCCAAGGTGTTTTCCATGGTGATTCTAGTCTGGTCTACAGTGAAGAGTAACTGTCATAGACAATGGCATTTAGAATAAGTTGATCTTTTGTTTTGATTTTATATCCAGGGACTATGCTGAATTCACTTATTCTACAGTGGAGCGATTCTGTATGTACCCAACCTAGCAATTCACATCATCAACAAAACATAATGAAGAATGTTCATAAAACACCCAGGGAAACAAACCAGGCTTCCGTCACCAGGGAAACACAGTCAGGACATCCCATCGCATGGCCGTGGGGCTCTCACACACAGAGTATTGGGTATACAGGAGTGTAGACTGTGGTGCCGATGCAGGATTGGCCAGAGTGTGACAGGAGAGGGGATGTGTTGTCTTTGGAGGCCTTTTCCCTGGGAGGTGATGTGTGGCAGTCTGAGGAGACAGTGAGGCTGCCATATTGAGATGGGAGTGCATGAATATGGTCCCTGTGGAAAGTCACCAACATGTTTATTATATATAAGGCTTCAAAGGAAGTTGAGTCAGATTCACACATTGAACTGGTGTTAAACTGATTTTTTTTCCCTATGTACAAACAATTAGTTCAACTTTTGAGGCAAGACTATACCTCTTCATCCTTAGAGAAAGAGTACAAACTTAAATATTTTTGCCTGTTTAATGCTGTTGATTGTAAAATGATGTTCAGTGTTGATAAAGTTTTAAGGCTTGTTACTCAGATTGCTTTCTTCATTTTTCAGATTTTTGCCACTGTTATAAAGGTCAAAATAGTGCTTTTTTAATTGAGTAGTTATTAGGGGCTTTAGGTACTAAGGCTTTAAGTAGATTAATGAATTTAATTTTCAAACAAACCCCGAGATAGTGTCATAATGATTGCTACTTAAGGAATATGTTTATGTCCACAGACATCACTTCCTCTATAGTAACAGCTATCAAAGTGTCCCCAAGTTTTGTTTTCATGAGGCTGTCCTAGAACAACCATCAAGAAATGCTAAGGGGCACTGGAGAGGTGGCTAAGAGCACTTCCTGCTCTCTGGAAGACTCCAGTTTGCCCCCTAGCACCCACATCACAGCATCTGACACACAGGCACACGCAGACGCGCACAGGCGCACACGCACATGCGCACACGCACACGCACATGCGCACACGCACACGCACATGCGCACACGCACACGCACATGCGCACACGCACACGCACATGCGCACACGCACATGCGCACACGCACACGCACATGCACACGCGCACACGCGCATGCTCACACGCACACGCGCAGACGCACGCAAGCACACGCGCAGACGCACGCAGGCACACAGGCAGACGCACGCAGGCACACAGGCAGACGCACGCAGGCAGACGCACAAACACTAATACACACAGACACACACATATGTACAGAGACAGACACACAAAGATACACACACAGCCCCCCACAGGACTGCCCCATACAAGGACCCCCACACAGACCCCACACAGACCCCACACAGACCCTCGCGCACAGACCCCACACAGACCCTCGCGCACAGACCCCACACAGACCCTCGCGCACAGACCCCACACAGACCCTCGCGCACAGACCCTCACACAGACCCTCGCGCACAGACCCTCACACATACACATAAACAGACCCGGCACGCATGCACACACGCACACAGACACACACCAAAATAAAATAAACAAGTCTTAAAAGAACCTAATACTTCCTAAGCAAACACAAATTTGTCTTGGAGCAATTCAGAGTTTCTTAAAATTTCAAAGGTGAAATTGCCTTGGGAGGAGGGGTGGAAGGGAGGACTGTGGTTGGAATGTGAAATGAAATCAAAAATAAAAAAAAGGGAAAAATAATTGCCTTCTGAATATTCAGTTGACCTTTGAGCAGCACAGATTTGATCTGAGAAGATCTTCATACACCCCGTTTTTCATGAGATTAAAAAAAAACAAACTTAGCAAAACTTTCAGGTAAATCTTGCAACTTAGAAAGATTGAAAAGTTGAAAAGAATATGTAATTAATGCATAAAATAAAGATGATATACTGTTTTTATTATCTGTAACATAAATATTTTAAAATCTGTTATAAACAGCTGAAGTCATAATCAGTGTGCACACCTACAGGTCACACATACACAACCCCATATGCCAGGGAAATGCAAACCAATATAAAGACACCATGTAAACCCAATCATTTTAAGTATAATCTGACAATGTTAGTAAGGCTCTGGGTGCAGGGGAGGACTGATGTAAGTTTAGGAAGTCACGCGTTATTTGCCTTCCATGTTCTTCATGGGTCAGCTGTATTTAGGCAAATAGTGTTGCTGGCAGACAGAATGGGAGTCCACCGTCTGGGGTTTCCCCTGATCTCTCTCTCTCTCTATCTATCTCTATCTTCCTCTCTCTCTCTATCTCTATCTTTCTCTCTCTCTCTCTCTCTATATATATATATATGTATATATGTATGTATATCTCTCTCTCTATATATATATGTATATATGTATATATCTATCTCTCTATCTATCTCTCTCTATATATGTATATATGTATATATATCTCTATCTCTCTCTATCTCTATCTATCTCTCTCTATATATATATCTCTATCTGTCTCATCTCTCTCTCTCTCTGTCTCTCTGTCTCTCTGTCTCTCTGTCTCTCTGTCTCTCTGTCTCTCTGTCTCTCTCTCTCTCTATCTCTCTCTCTCTATATATATGCATATATGCACTCAGAACCTGCCCGTCATTTACCCCTGCAGACAGGGTAAAGCACATCTATTGGAGGCAGTTGAGGGTTCTTCACACACGTGTCATTTTCTCTGCAGTCCCATCACCAGGACAGATTCAGCACAGAGTTCACAGTGTGGGGCATTTCCCGGTGCCCGTCCGGCAGCCTCTGAAAGCCACAGCCTATGTGAGTCCAACCGTTCAAGGCGGCGGCAGCGGCAGCGGCAGCGGCAGCAGCAGCAGCAGCAGCATGCCTTTGTCCAGTGGCCCGCAGCTATACGGCGGCACGGGGATCCCTACTCCCAGTAAAGCTGCAGCTTCTGGGATCACGGGCCGCAGCGCCCTTCCAAGACCTTCACTGGCAATAAATGGGAGCAGCCTGCCTCGGAGCAAAATTGCGCAACCCGTGAGAAGGTGAGGAAGTCTGATCACTTCAGACGCCTTTACCTGGACTTGGGCATTCGGAATGCATTTAGGTTGGTCTCACTTTTCTCGGTCTGAGCTTAAGCCATGGCCCCCCTTTCTCAGTTAGGGGTCTCTGTGTGGTCAGATCCCCCTTTTCTTATCTCATCCTTGTCCTGTCTATAGACACTTTGGTCCCTCTGCTCCAAGTTCCTTGTGTGGCTACATTCCTATTTCTGTCAGGTCTGTGCTTATAGTGGCATCTCTGTCCAAGGTTGGGAACATCTTAATGTTACTCATCAAGAACTTGACCAGTTGAATTGGTAAGTTCCAGATGGCTCAGGCAAGCTTTTTTTTCTCAAGTTCCTTAGAAGGGTACAGCTTAGACAAGGGTAGTGATAGTAAACCACGACTAATTTTCCCTAGTAAATGCAGAGACACGCCATGTTCATGGCTGGACAGAATTATATGACTTACGTGTGTTCATTATTGGGGGTCCTGTTTTTTTCTTGAAAAAAAAATATTTTGAAGGAGGAAGATTGCTACTGTCGGAGTATGAGAGAGTGTTTTCTTCAAACCTAAGAAAACATTGGGTTTTTTAGAATCCTTCAGTAGTTTTCAAGTTCTTTGCTACTACGATAGAATAATCTTTATTTAAAATGATAAGAATTTGTACATACGTTTATATAATCAAGTTGCTTTATGTTCTATTTTGTCATTAAGGACTTTACCTTTTACTTTCTATCTTAAAATAGTTTTGATACATTGGAAATTAACTGGTGACATGCGTGGCTCTGCTCTGGCCTCAGGCTCCAGCAGATGGGCGTGGCTCTGCTCTGGCCTCAGGCTCCAGCAGATGGGCGTGGCTCTGCTCTGGCCTCAGGCTCCAGCAGATGGGCGTGGCTCTGCTCTGGCTTCAGGCTCCAGCAGATGGGCGTAACCCGTTAGAACCAGAAGGTTGTGGCTTGGCACACATCTGGGGCAGTGCCAACAGCTTGTCATTATGGGATGGAGGAACGCTGAGGAGGAGGGGATGGGAGTGAGTGATGTGAATCGCCGGATAACTAACAGCCCGTTCGCTTTCTCCATCTCTCCGTAGCTTCCTGCAGCCCCCAAAGCCCTTGTCATCACTCAGCACACTGAGGGATGGGAACTGGAGAGACGGTTGCTACTGATGCAGTTTTGTGGACCCTTGAAGGATGAGAACGTGAAAATGAGGGTTGTGTTACCCAGCTGGCTGGGTAGCAGTGGATGCTGGGATATTCTTTCCCTTTTCCATCTTTCCCATTTTAACGCGTGCACTGCATTGTTTTCCAGTGGACCAATCACCAGAGACTAAAGATTGCACTCCCTCTCTGCCTGAGATGCTGCAGCGTTCTCAAACCCATGGCTGCAGCATCGTTCCACTTAGATCTAGGAAGTTTTGTACACCTGCTCTGCACCTGAATATTATTTGAGAGAATTGAGATGAATCAATAATGCTTTGCCATATGAGGTTTTTAAAGTACCTTGTTCATTTTACTTACATGTTCTAAACATCTTTCCATTACATGTTCTGCATTTTAATACATTGCATATTTCCAACTAGGTTCTATAACATGGTTTGAATTTTAATTTTTTTATAGTTTACAGGAATTTTATTTTTTTGTGCCTATTTCTTTTTATGCCTATGTGAACCACTATGGAACAACTTAAATTTTGTGCCATAAAAATATTTTTGTGGTAAGGTACTATTTTTTTAGCTCTAGGGAATATAACAGCAAAAATGCACCATACAATTTGAGACATAATTTTACGTTGAATGAGCACAATTTAAATCTAAAGCATTGCGAGGAGACAGCCAGACGGCAGAGTTAAACGGTCTTGTCTTTTTCATTGTTAATTTATTGTCTTTACATGAGTTTCATATTTATGATGATATCACAAGCACATTGCACTTAAGACCTGCAATGTTTGCTACTCAACCACAATTGATTTTCAATCCTTTATTACAAAGGATGAAACTGTAATGTTTTATTAACAGTGCTTCTGGAAATGAATGCATTTTAAAGCAAATAAATCTTTTTGATAGACCTTTTACAAAAGCCATTTGCACTAATGAATGCTTTCTTACGGTCTGTGACTTACTATTTGTTACCGTGTACACTGCTGTTTTGGAATGTTGAGAAATAAAGACTCTATTTCAGCAATATCAGGTCACGCATGACTGTGCATCATCAAGAGTGGGAACTCCCGGTTCATGTTCCATTGCAGCTGTTCAAGAAGTTACTGAGGCCATGTTCCCGGATAAAAGCATCGCAGAGACACTCAGAAAACTCACACCGTAGAGATTTCATTTTCTTTTTTCTAAAATGCTTTTTGATAAGAAGTACAGGGTTTTAGTTTTGTGACAAGATTTGTTCTCAGCAAGGCCACTAGAACTCAAGTAGCTTGCTGTCAGGACATTCTTATGAAAGGACAGTGGGGATCTGAGTAGCCATTGGGTGTTGGATTTGCAGGCTTTCTCAGTATCAGTAAAACGGCAAAGTACTGTCAACTGTTCGTGACGACATCTGAAGGCATTCTGTATGACAGCATCTGAAGGCGTGGGAAGTTTCAGCCAAGGGTTAAAGAAGGTCTGTAGTCATTCATTTAATGTCCTTTTGTGCAGTTCTACATAGAGTTAAAGGAGCTTTTAAAAAGTAAGAGTCACTGAAGATGTAGACTGGGTACATGGCGATAAAAAAGGAAATAATAATTACCAAAAACATCTTCAGTGATAATAGGCGTGTTTAATCGTTTTGTTTACATCGGTTGAATTCTATGCCTAAAGGTCACCCACTATTACTCCCTGAGTCTCAGAGAGGTGATAAGAAAGAAAAGGTCAAAATGGTCGGCCTCTGAGCATTTGGCACAAACCATGGAGCTGCCTTTTGTTCAGTTCCTTCTGCCTCGGAAGTGTCTTCTTCACTACATCCCTTTCCTGCGAACGTGTGTGCTTAGCGTCTGCACATGTGCTTGTGCCACATACAGGGTATTTATCACCATGCTTCATTCTGAAGACGTTAACGGATTTAATTAACTCCCAGTTTGGCTGTTTATACCTTTTAAATTCCAGCTCCCTTTGGGGATTAGAAGGGAAGGTCTCTTCATCTTGGATTTTATACTCTCGCTCTTAGAGTAAACACCTTAAACAAGTTAGGATACCAGAGTGTGCTCTGTCCTGAGAGACGTGGAGGGGAAAGGGAGTTGTGGTAAGGGAGTGAGAACACAGGAACCCTATAAATCAAACCCACAGGGGCAGCTGGACAGGGGTCGTTAGCTACTGAGCTGCACTGGACAGGAACAGAGAGCCAGCCCTAAAGACTCATGACTTTTAACCTGGAAATTGTACGTATTTCGTGGCAGGCTACACATATAAGTGCATTAGAATCACAGGAAACAGCTTAAAACAGTAGTACACAGTAGATAAGTGGGCAGTGGTCAACAGACTGGCCCTCGCATCAGGTGAAGTGTCTTTGGGGCATTTGGAGAACAGGGGTGAATTGTGGGGATGAAGTCAAGAAGATGAGATGCAGGGTCATGTAGGGCCCCGTAGGTCACTCTGCGGACTTTGGTTTCACTCGGAGGAAGAAGAAAGCTTTTCCCTGATCTTGAGAAGCAGTCTGTCTTGACTGAGCATGACTGGCATTTGTGGAGGGATGATGGTAGGAGCCTAATTGTGGACACCAGCAAGCTGAAGGCAGAGGGCCTGGTCTTCAAAGGGGCATGCTAATCACTTTTGAGGTCAGTTCATGAAAAGCTTGGTGCTACGTCCAATCAAGAGGAAGAAGTCACACAAGAATGTAAGTAGGAGATAAGCATTTTGAAGGTCCTGCAAGAAACGTAAAACATTTCTACGACCCCCAGCAGATACGTGTTCATCTAGTCTACAAAAGGGGTGCAATCCTGTGTTTTTCCAGTGGCAGGGAAGAATTCCACTTGTGTTGGCATTGTTTGCTAGCCTTTAATGTTTAAATTGCAGTTATGTCAGTGCCTCTGTGGTTGCTGAGTTGCTAGTGAGATTAAATATCCTTTTATTCTCATTCATTTATTGAACACATATAATTTATAGATTCCTGTTGAGACCCATGTTTTTCTATGAGTTTTTTAAAATTGGGTTTGTAATGTTTATTATTTTAAGACTTTTTTGTTAATTTTTGTATAGGGAATTTGGATGAGTAGAATTCATTTTAATTTTATATAGTTTGTCATATTGTTGGGGTTTTTTGTCTTTTAAAAATGCTTGTTCAAGTTTTTGTGTGTGTATGTGTGTGTGAGAGAGAAGAGAGAGTTTGGGAGAGAGGGAGGGAGACAGACAGACATCAGAGCACCTTTATGAGCAGTTGTAAGCAGTGTGCAGCCTGACGTGGGTGCTGGGAGCCCAAACTGTGTACTCTGCAAGAGCAGCATGGTTTAAACATTGAACTATCTGTGCAGCCCACGCCATGTTGTTTTCAAAAGTTAATCCTGTGTCTCCTAAAGTAATATGCCCTTGTCTTGTAATCAATAAAAATATGTATATTTTAGAAGTCTTGTTATTTTGCTTTTATGCACAGGTTTATAGTCAGCCCTGGTTTTTTGTTTGTTAGTTAGTTAGTTTGTTTGTTTGTTTGGTTGGTTGGTTAATTGGTTAGTTTTTCGAGACAGAGTTTCTCTGTGTAACAGCCCTAGCTATCCTGGAACTAGCTTTGTAGACCAGGCCGGCCTTGAACTCAACAGAGATCACCTGCCTCTGCCTCTGCCTCCCAAGTGCTGGGATTAAAGGCGTGCACCACCATCGCCTGGCATCAGTCACGGTTTTGATGTGCTGCGTGAAGTAGAAATACAGTTGTATGTTGTATCTTCCATGTGGATATCTGCTCTTACTAACACAGAAATCTCATTCTTCTCTCTGCTACACATCTGTTGTCCCTGTGTCTGTCTAGGCCTGCCTGTGCTCTCATTAGAACCATAGTTATAGCCACTGTAGCTTTCTATGCTCAGGCCTCTGCTCTCATTAGAACCATAGTTATAGCCACTGTAGCTTTCTACGCTCTTATATAGCAGAGCAGTCTGCTTCCTTGTTTTGTTTCAGCTGTCATGGCTAATAACTTTTATTATAAATGCATACATTCACCTAAGTTATTCAATTTTGTCAAGTTTGTGCTGGCATCTGTCTAGAGTTTTTACTGGGAGTGCATTCAATTTGGGATAAATTTAATCCTTACAATTTTAAGTCTTAGACAACTTGAACATGGTTTAAGTTTTATTCAAGGCTTGTTTAATCTCTTTTTAAAAGTTGTACAAAATCCTCATGGATGACTTTTTCTTGCTTTGCCAGAGTAATTTATAGGAATTTGACCTTTATGCTATTTTGTAATTGATCTTATAAGTTTCTCCAAGGCCTCCTTTGAATATTTCGTTCAATAATCTTAAGTATATACTATCAATATATTTATCTTTATAGACATTACATAAGCCAAATGTCTTTCTGTTGGATTGATTTGTTTACTTTCTTTCAGCCTAATAGGAGGCATCTTTCTTTTTTGTGTTTTGCTAATTTTAAAAGGAAATGAATTTTAATAAATTTTTTTCTTTGATAAGCTTTCATTTTATATATTATGTTCACTCTTTGCCCTCTATTTCCCCTCCACCCTTCCCAGAATCTCCCCCTACTCCTTCCTTACAAAATTCATTGTTCTGTGTCCTGTAGAGTATAGTCGGGGCTGTCATGTGATCTGTGTTTGGAATTATCCATTAAAGCCTGGTGTTCTTCTTAGTGGCTATACACTGGCTGTTACACCTTTTCTTTCTCTTGGAATCTGTGAGTTACTGGTACATTAGTGGTGAATGGCAGGGTTGGCCCCATGAGCCCCTTCCCCACCCATGGGTGACTCTTAAGAGTACCAGTGCCAGTAAGTACAGCTGCTGTGGGTTCTTGATCGTATTGGCTGTGCCATGTTTTGAGGATGGCATTTAGCAGTTCTCCCTGTCTTCTGGCTCTAACATTCTTCTGCCCCTCTTCCCAATGTTCCCTGAGCCTTGAGTGAGTGATGTAAATGTCTTTAGTTTGCTAATGTTATCCTTTTAATAAGTTATGAATTTTAACCATTATTTCCTGCATATGTCAAAAATTAGTATACTCTTACTACTTGCTGATTCACGTAGTTTTTTTTTTTCTGTTGAATCTTGAGAAGTTGGAGTAAAATCATCCTTTCATGGTTATGATGTATGATGTATTCAGCTTTCTGTTGATGTGATAAAAATATGATGACCTAAAGCAACCTAAGAGTTTGCTTGCCTTACAGGTCCAGAGGGGGAGAGTCTATAATAATAGGGAGGCGGCATGTCTGCAGATGGCCAGAGCCTGAAGCTCAGAGATCCCATCTTGTGCTGCAAACAGGATGCAGAGAAGTGAACTGGAAATGGGCTAAGGCTCTAAACCCTGAAGGTTCCATGACCTCCCTAAAGAACTCACCAACTAGGAGGGGGTGTTCAAATACATAAGGCTATGGGGAAGATTTCTTACTTAAATCACTACGGTGAGCTATTGTGAAAGCTGGGAGGGGCTTGGATGATGGCTGTCGTGAAAGCTTGAGTTGGTTTCCCAGCATGCACGTAGAAAGCTGGGCAAAGCAGCATGTCTCTGATCTCAATCCTAAGGGACACATCAAGTCAAGTGAGTCTCTGAAACTCTCCTGATACCCAGCCTAGCTTATCAGCTCCAGATTCAGTGAGAGACCCTGACTCAAAAAAAATAAATCAGAATGATTAGGAAAGACACTGACCTCTGCCCTCTACACACATGCATACACCTACATGAACACATACATGCACCACACATAGACACACAACAAGTCTCAGAGATTAGATGGATTTCATGTACTATTGTAAACTTTATTCAATTGTATGGAATCACAGTATTATAAAAATCTGTAAGATGAAAGTACACTCATATCCAACTTACTGTTGAGAATAACATACTCTTGGGGAGGAATTGTCAGATTAAGTATCTGGTAAGTCAGTTCACAGTACTGTTCAAGTTGGAGTTTGTGATATGGCCTCCAACGATGATATTTCTGTTCATATGTATAGTTGTGTCAACACTTGCTTTGTGTCTTGAAGTCATGTGACTTTGGTGAATACACACACACACACACACACACACACACACACACACACACACATATATATATAATATCTGACAGAGTGAACTTGTCATCAATGGAACTTCCTGGTGTCTAATATTTTTTAAATCTACTCTTCTAATATTAGGTAGCTACCTTTGTGTCTTAGCTTCTGTAGAGTGGATATTTTAAAACCTTATGCTTTCAAACGTTTAGCTGTTTTTGAAATATTTGTTTGCCTTTTGCCCCCAAGGTCTCATGGTCTCCTAGGATGACCTTAAAGTAATGATTCTCAAGTCTTAGCCTCCTCCTAAGTGCTGGGTTTCAGGCATGAGCTGCCATACCAGTCAAACCATGAACATTCTTATGTGCAAGCAACATGGTTTGGTTTTTATTTTGTGAATGACAATCACGAAAATCATTGTCCTTAATGTGAACTTGTAAGCCATTCCTTCATGAGGTCATTACTGACAGTGTTTGGATTTAAATCTGCCCCAGCTTCCTTTTTTCTGCTCCCCTTTGTCTCCGGTTTACACTCCCATGGGTTGTTTAATCTTAAAAACTTCCTTCCCCATTATCTAGAAATCATATTCTAACTCTTTTGTTACTGCTCTAGTTGTTACCCAGAGTGCCAGAAAAAAAATTATCATTAATTTCTATGCAGCTTTTCCATCCTTTTAGGCAATATGAGATTTCCTAGTGTCTTCCATCTAATGCTTGTGTATGCACTTCAGGTTCCAGTTAGACACTGGGGAAATGGTCATCTGTAGATGGTGGGCATCTTGGGGAAATGGTCATCTGTAGATGGTGGGCATCTTGGGGAAATGGTCATCTGTAGATGGTGGGCATCTTGGGGAAATGGTCATCTGTAGATGGTGGGCATCTTGGGGAAATGGTCATCTGTAGATGGTGGGCATCTTGGAGACGCAGAGAAAACCACTGAAATGATTCAACATTTAAGATAGAAGATGTAGAGAATGGTGCATGGTGCTGTGATGGGGCTGAGAGGACAAATGGCTTCTGGTGGGCTCTGCAGGGCTCTCAGGCTGCCTCAGTGTATTTGCCTCATTTCTATTGTCCTGTATGAAGTCTGTGCTGAATTCACCATTGTCCTGCTGGAGCCTCCCCAGTACCTAGGGTTACAGGCAGGCACCTTCACATGTAGCTTGATTATTTCACTTTAAATGAGATCCTGAGTCCAGTCACTGAACACATATTGACTCACAGTCTGGGCTTGGACTCCATGCTGAGGTTGTAACAGGTGTGCAGAAGAGAGAGCTGAACACTGTTAAGGCAGGTTGTTACTTCCCGCCAGCTCCATCCCGCCTGCCGCCAGTCTGGGCCCATAGCCACACCAGCCCCAAATAACACTCAGAGACTCTGTATTTGATATAATCCTGTTGTCCAATTACCACTATTGTTTATGGGCTAGCTCTGCCTTAATTATTAACCCCTTTCTACTTATCTAAGTATTTCCATGTGGTCGTCTTATCAGGGAGCCATGGCAGGCGTCCTGCTTCTTCCCTGGGCTACATCTCGACTCTTCCTTCCCACTTCCTCTTTCCTCCTTGTCTCCTAGCCCCGCCTATCTTGCTATCTCATTGGCCCAACGGTGCTTTATTAACAAGTATGAGAAACATATTTACAGGATAACATCTCCCATCAGAACACGGTGGGAATTACAGGAGGGCGGTGACTCTGATGGGCCCGGCAGGCTTCCCTTCCATGCTCCATTCCCATAACTATTCTGTCTACTGATGCCAGTTCATTATTTTTATCCCATATGTAAATAAGATCATATACTTGTCTCTTTGCACCAGCAATTTCAATCTGAACACGTACCTAAGGAGTTAAGTACCCCAAAAGATGTCTGCTGGCCCCCTGCCATGGTCATTGCAGCACTGTTTATAATGGCCAAGATACAGAAATGGCCTAAGTGGGGGGAAGCTTTAGTATATACAACACACACACACACACTGGAATCCTATTTAGCTTTAGTAAAAAGTAGTAAATCTGGTTGAACTTAAAGAACATTACATTAAGTGAAATAAAGCAGAATTTGATAAGAGGTATTTATCCCCCAGATCATTGGCCAGGCCATGAGCAGGTTTAGGTGTGCCTGTGAGGATGGCTGTCCATGTACCATCATAGACCCAGCCTGACAGGGTGTTGGAATGACAAGTCTTAAGTTGCTTCTGGAGCCACTCACACACTGCATCTGCTGTGGACCAGGAATCGTAGTCACATCTGTCTCAGCCAGATCTGCACCATCCCAAATAGATGAGTCCTGTGTCTACCATCGTAAAAAAGCTGTGACCACAAGTGAGACTTCCAGCATCACTGTCACAGAATAAAGGGAATGCTCCACAGTTGTGCTTGCTAAAATACATGTCCTGTTGGACAGTCGTCTTTTACTGCAGGGATGTTGACTGGTGGGCACTAATTCCATCTGAAAGGGGGATGGATGGATAGACGTGTATTTGAGACATGCCCACGACATATATGCACAGGATGACTGTGTTCACGTAGACGTGCGCGAATTAGAAGGAAGTATAGCTGAGGCATAAGCATGATAGGGGTGGACAGGCTTGGTGGAAGATTTGGTTCCAGCAGAGCTAAGCCAATAGGGTGATTTGTGTTTGACAGCTTTTCATCCAAAGACGTGACAAAGAGCAATGGCCGTCTCCCTACAATCTGATGTTATCACAGGCAGCGGCTTTAACATGTATCTTACCACAGTGAGCTGCGCTCAACCTTTTCCCACCTCTGATTTTCCTAAATAGGGAAATAGGGACCTGCCTATCACATTAAGCTGCCCACTTCCTGTACTGCTTATTTTATTAAAGACCGATCCCGAGACAGGCTAAGTAGTTCAGTTGGGAAGTTCAGGAAATACTGCAGGAGAGAAAGGACAAGGGAAGTATACAAGAGGCTGATTAAGCAAGACGCCCCTGTGGGCAACTAGCTTACACTCACAAGGAACTTTTGGAGACAGTATAAACACATGCACCGCAAGGAATTTTGAAGATAGTATAAACACACGCACCACATAGTCCTAGAACTGCGCTGTTCTTAGAACATGTCTGTGTTGGTTAGATTTTTTTTTTTAATGTTTTTGTTACCTTGACACAATCACAGATCACCTGGGAAGAGGGAACCTCAATTGAGAAAACGTTCCCTCAGGTTGGCCTGGAGATCTATGGGGGCAGTTTCTTGATTGACTAATACAGGAGGGGTCAGCCTGGGGGGGGGACCTTGCAGGTTGTCACAGCAGGCAGGGGAGCAAAGGGTGATAATTGGAAGAGGTGAGCATGAAAACTCAGTTGAGATTGACTTCATCAACTTGGGTCAAGACTTAGGGAGTCTGATATCAGGTGGCTTATTCCCAACACATTTGGAATAAGAGTTTCCTGGTACAACACAATCCCAGGTACATAAGGAAGTATAATCACATCAAAACTTGACTTAGTACATGTCACTCAAGAAGATAGGTTCTGGAGATAGGATACCTTCATTAGCTTAAGGGTTTAGGGACAGTTCTGGCCTGGTCTTGGTCATACAGATAGCACAGAGGTCATTTGGGCAATTATCCACCTCTGGTCCTGGTTATAGGAGCTTGATATGGCCTGGCCCCACGTTTATCACCGATCACCATCTACTAATCACTTCCAGTTCTGAGCCCTCTGAATGGAAGACCGAATGGGTTTTTTGAGAGGACAATCCTGTGTGCTTAACATTGCTGGTTTTCTGGAGATGTGGGGTGCAATAACCTTCACACTGTACTCCCAACACCAGCCCACTATGGGTGATGGAAAGTGTAAGATAAGTAACAGACTGAACTGCACGCCAGCGAGTGAGCAGGGTTCCATCATGGCTTCTGCTAACTCACTCCAGGTGTCTGCCTTGTGTTCTTAGCCTTACTTCTTAATGATGTTCAATGATAGGCTGTGATGGGATCATGTAAGGCAATTAAACCCTTTCCTCCCCAGGTTGCTTTGGTCATGGTTTTATATCACAGCACTAGGAAACCGAACGAGGACAACATCCCATCAGTTGGCAGTTGAAGCGTGCCTCTAAGAGTGTTAGAGTTCCTCCGTGCCCTCACGTTAGAGTGCAAAGCTGTCTTCTCCAGCTTCAGAAGAAGCTGTCAATCATTAGAAGAGCCATCCATAGTGGTCTAAATCAGGGCTGTCAAGCTATGGCTCACAGATTAAATCCTGCCACCAGCTGCCTTTTATAGTTTATAGGTGAAGAGAGATGTTTAGATTTTTACAGGTATCAAAACTATATGGCTTCTAAAGCCTGAAATAGTTACTAATGTGACTTTACAGAAGGGTCTTTCAGTCTCCAATTTAAATGATTTTTATCACAATAATCCTGGTCTCAGGTTCAAAACAGCCATCTGTCCTTGTTTGTGATCCACATGGCGGGGACTCACTTTGTAAAGCCAATAGGGGGCGCTAGAGTCCAAGCCAGAAGTGAAAATTAAGTTTAGATGCTAATTTTGTGGGGCTTCACTGACAAAGACATGCCACATAACCACTGCCTGTTGTAGGGCCTCTCTCCACTGCAAGAGAGCAGGTGACACCGCATTCCGTGTCCAGGAAGGGAAGAAACCTGGCCAGTATAATAGCATTTTAATCCAAACATTCACTGATTTAATGTATTTTTCTATACTAGACTACATAGCATGCAAGTTTATTGAAACAAATTGTAAACATTTCAAGGCTCTCACTTTAAAAAAAATGTTCTAAATGATTCTATAAAATACCTCCTAAGTCAAAGATCAGGTAAACTCTCCACCCCACTTTAATGAACATTTTGCTCAACGATAGCTACAATAACCTAATTTTGAAGTGACTCTCAGACTAGTAACATTTTGGAAGGATGCTTGAGCAATTAAAAAGGAAATCTGCTTTTGCAGAGAACCTCAGTTTGGCCCCCAACATCCGTGAAGAGTGGTTCATAACCACGTAAGTCGGAGCCAGGCTGATGTGAATTAGCCTGTTACAGAGATGACTAGAATGTCTGCGTGGTTGTTTTCCTTTTTAGTGGTCAAGGCCTGCAGAATGCAAGCTCACAGCCGTGGGCCTGGGCCCAGCCATATCTTGTCCTGAAGCCCTTTCACCACTGGAGTCTTTCTGGAGAGATGCAGGTTCCTTTAAGACCTAAACCCAGGAGTACTTGAGGTATACACAAACTTCCCACTAGGGGGCAGTAATCTTACGGCAACGCCTTAAAGTTCTGCCTACTACACATGATTTGTTCAGGGTCAAATTAACAGAAATTTCAACGAATATTTACTGGTTAAATATTTCATAGTATCCAGTTAGTCTTATACCATCTGTAGCAAAAAAGGATTAATTTTTATTCTGCCGGTCCTTCAAAACATCTGAGTAATTCTAATATTTTTTGACTTAATGTTTTCTATTTTGCATCATTACTGTTAAAAGCAGCTCAGGACTGCTTTCAATATGGATTCCAATACCCATGATTTGGAAAATAGTTTTAGAGGACACCACTTTTTTTCTTAGTGAATTATCTGGATAAACTTATTAATAGACAATAATAAAATTATATTTATGCGAAAATAATTGTTTCTGGATGGATTAGTGGGAAATTAACTGTAGGTACAAATGAATAACGGCTGTGCAATATCCGGAACGTTATTTACCAATAGCCTGAGACAAACAGCAATACCAGTTCAGTCCTCAGGAGGGCAGCATCTACCAAGATATAGTGAGGCTTAAGTTGCCGGCTTGCTTTTCTAGGAGTAGAAACTGGTGAGTGAATTACTCTGTAGTGAACTAGAAGCAAAACGTGGTTTATGCTTGGCAGTTAAGAATCAGTCTTTAAAAACCAAAGAGCTTTGATTGCGTTTGTTATTTGTTTAATCCAAAATATTTTGTCCAGTACTTTGCCCTGGCTTCTTCTTTCCTCCCTTTGTCCCTTCTAGCTAGGTAGTCCAGGCAAGCCTAGTAAGTGTGGGCCCTGAAGATGTGGCAGTCACAACAAGCCGTGCTGACTCAGTTACTGCAGACAGCCTGCCTTCCCACCCTGACATTGACTCCCGTGTGCTGACTCGTGACCTGTGCTGTGCTGCGCTGCCTCTGTGAGCATGATATCTCCACCAGTGATGGAGAGGAACTGTGATCTGCACACTTTGAGAGGCCCCTCCCAGCCCACAAATGAACGAAACCAAGCTCGCTCTCATAGTTGAACTTTTAACTATCCAGCCATCACAGCTTAAATCTGCAAAGCCTTCGGGAATGAAACATGCCATTTTGATTTACCCAGCACCGTCTCTCCTTAAAAATCACAGGCTGAGTAAATACTGTCCTATCATGATGTTCGAAGGACATAGGCAGTGGGTCCATTCAGTCTTGTTAGATATGGAACAAATTTTCTGCCCTTTATTTTTTTTTTAAGTTAATTTATTTAGATGTCTGTTGTCACAGGTTGGACCACTGCATCTAAGTACATATTGTTGCAAGTAGTTCTGTTTTGGGTGATGTTTAGTTAACAAGATCACGGTTCTACAGTTTGGAAGTGTGTTCGGCTGTTACTTATGAGACTCTTGCATGATTACCTTTGACTGATATGTTACATAATGTTTCCGCACGTGGCCTGCCTGCCCTTGCCCTGTGTGTGTGTTGCTGGCTCTGCTTACAACCTTGTTACCACAGCTCTCTCCAGACCTGCTTTCTGTGCCATGGTGTCGTGGCCTGTGTCTGTACAGCGCTGCACATAACCCGGCATTTGAAGGCTGCTGCGAAGACCAGTGCTGGGTTTTTCCTCCTGGGACCTGTCATGCCTTGCAGGAGACACACAGCAACGCTTTCTGTGTGAACTAAGCCACAGTTAGCGGCTGATGTTGCTGATGAGACAAGATTCTTGCTGGACAAGCTGCAGGGGGATAAGTTCTTTAGGGACGGAGAAGCCAGCATGGTGGTGGGGTGGTTGGATGTGTTTGATTAGACGTGTCCAGTATAGGGTGAGGTGAGGTCAAACTTGGCAAAGGGGATTGTCAGGTGGTGATGAGCATTTGTGGAGCTAGAAGAGGTGGTCTACAGACACAGCTGAGTACTTCACTTGGGGGAGGGACTGTCGGCAGACTGTCAGCATGGCTTTTTTTTTTTTTTCTGGTTGCCAGGACTTACATACAGGTCAGGTTGCTTTGTAGAAGGTGTAAATGCTCAAGAGTAGAGGAGGGCGCTAGGGTGGGGCCAGGCCTTTGAGGGTAAGTGAAAAGGAGCAGACAAGCTCCGGAGAGTGAGAGCAGCCCCATCAATGTGAGGAGAATGAATGAGAGCAGCCCCATGTGACAGAATTGGGCGCAGTACCCCTTGAGAGAAGACCCAAATGTCATCTTAGAGCCACGGTCCTGTTTCTGATTTTACTTCAGAATACAGGCCCATTGTCTCCTGAAGGAAAAAAGAAATTGTAAAAAGCCCATATCTTGTTTTAAAGCATCTCATCCCTGTTCTCACACACAGATCTCTCCCCTTTCACTACAGGAAACTGCAGTCAGGTCAGCGATCTCTCGCAACTGCTCAGAGCCTGGTTTCCAAGAACAACACAGCAGGACCGACTGTCATCAGCACCTTTCCCAGAAGTGACCAGGGCCACTGGGGTTGCTGTGATCCAGTGTCTGGCCAACCCGAGGGACCAGATTGTTATTGCAGGGCTTGTCCAGGAAATATATTGTATATTTGGAGAGAAGTATCTCCCAGGCTCGGAACACATGGTTCAGAATCTCAGCAGCTGCAAGTGTTTGTAACCGCAGTTTAAAGATGACACGGGGGAAGTAAACTTCTAAAACACAGCAACAAGCCATGGTCTAGAATCTGGCTAACGTGTTTGATATGTGTACAGATCTCTCCCTGTGGATCATGGGATGACAAACCCTTAAGAAAATCAGAGTCCCCAGTGAGTCCATGAAAGCTGGGCTGCCTCTTTGTGGTAGCAGGTCCTTCTGTTGACGGACACACCCTGACGGTTCTCCAGTTAGGAAGGCACAGGCGTGTTCACTGCTGACACACAGACAGATATCAGAGAAGTGAACCGAACGTTTCTAGATTCTACTTTTAATTTGGTTTTTATCAGCATTTCTAGAAAGGAAAGTGATAAATACTCAAAAACACAGTAGATGAATAATGTTTCAGAAAGGACAGGAGGCCTCAGTGAGAAGATGACTTTACCTTTTAATCTTTAGAGACAGTGTTGCTAGGTGGTCTAGGATGGCCTTGAACTTGTAATCCTACTGCCGCAGTCTTTTAATCCCAACTTTCTCTCTCTCTCTCTCTCTGTCTGTCTCTCTCTCTTTCCCTCTCCCTCTCCCATCCCCCCCCCCCCCCGTGTGTGTGTGTGTGTATGCTCAGGTGAGATCAGGTGCCTAAGGAAGCCAGAAGAGGGTGTCAGATACTCTGGAACGGGCGTCACAGGTGGTTGGTTGGACATGGGTACAGAGAACCAAACTCTAGCTCTCTGCCCTCTGCACAAGCATCAGATATTCCTAACAACCAGGCCGCCTCTGCAGGCTCCCCTAGTTACTGTCATGAAAATAGGAAGCAATCTGATTGAGCCACGAAGAGGATGTGGATAAAGAAACTGTCGCATGGTTGTTACACTGAGCAAGTCAAAGCTCACAAAGCAACGTGAAACGAAATCTTGGAAACATGATATTAAATAAGGGAGGCTAGTGACAAAGCATATCTTCCAAATGACAACCTTAGGTAAATTTTACTATAGATGCAAAATTATAAATTGCATAGGATCATCTAAGACTATAATAAAACTTACAACTACCTGCAAGAGGAACAAAGCTCAAATCCAGGATAGTGATCTTCCAAGCGAGGAGAGGGTTAAAACATGAGCAAGTGGGAGGGATTGTTATAACTGTCATTTTTTTTTTTAAAAAAAAATTTCAAATTCTGAAGCTCATATAGTAAAATGTTAAAGTTTACTATATTTTTTTTACAGTAGACACATAGATGATTGCATCGTCTTCTTTAGGTGTTTTTGGAACATAAAGATGAAATTATGCCTCAAATAAGAATGGCTGTCTGAAGATGTGGCTCATCTGTTCCTAGCCACTTTAAATGTAGCTCTTCTACGACATCACTAGAGGGAGAGACGGCAAAGAATAAACACAACCTACATTTGGATACCGAGAGGTTTCCATTTCCTTACACACTGGATGCCACCAAACGGAAAACAGAGTCTGTGATCTTTGTCTGACAGTCTAGTGCCTCCAGCCCAGTGCTGGAAACAAAAAGAGATGAGGGCATCTGAACAAGACGTCCGCTTGTTCTTCTGAATAGCTCAGAGTGCGTTCCCAGGACCCCGAACGCTGCTTCACCAGGGTCCTGAGATTCCCATTCAGGTCACATTACCGTGCCCTTGGCCACTCTCTGCAGTCTTGTCCTTTTCAGTATGGAACTGGAAGGGCTTTGTTCTAGGACTGGGACTGGGAAACCCTGTGTAGATAGGTGTAGTGTGTTTGCATCTGGCTCCTTGGGTTACGTCTGGCTCGTTCCTGGACGGGCAAGCATGGAAAGTGAGAACTGTGCGAAGTTTGCTGAGAGATTTTATTTAATTCTAACCGATGGAGCCTTTGCATATTTTCTCTTGGTGCCTGCCACATTCCTGAAGGGTTTCATGGTCTCTGTGCATAAATCAGACTTCTGCTGTTTTCTGAGCAAAAGGTTTAGTAAGGATTATGTATTATGACATGGAGATCTGGAAGTTAGTCTCACATTCTTTTCTACCTGAAGTCAAGGATTCAAAGTTGTCATTTTCTCTGGGCGAAAAGGGGACAAGCATACATGTTTAGTGCTGTCAGCATCGTTGACTGACAGCCCTGTTTAGCTGTGATAGTGGGGAGGTAGGTGCTCAGTGCACACTGACATTTCACTCACTTCTCAGAGGCTTCTCTGGCATTAACATTTGAATTTCTGCTACCTATCATTTGATTCAGGCAGATCACATGATTGCTGCCAAAGGGTAAGAAAAATTCCTGGGCATTATAACGCAGACCTCGGAGCATACATACTAAGTAGTGGTTAGGTAGATGTGGGCTCTACTGTAAATTTAGAAATTTAAACTCAACATGAAAATTCTAAAGACTATAGAGACAGTAAAATCTATCAGTTAATCTTTATGGCTGGTGATTATAGACAGCAGATTGTGATGGAGTAACTACTAGTTGACCATAACTGATGGACCAAATCTGATTTTGAAAGTAAAATTGCAATGCACTGTAGCATTGTTGACTTAATGTCTACAGCTGAGTTGAATATTGCAAGAGTAATGTCATGCCTATACACCTAAAATAACTGCTTATGTGGGAGATGGGAAGCTCATGAGGCTCAACCTGAGACAGAGAATTACAGGGAACTAAGGAAAGTTGAGAGTGGCAGAAATAGTCTTCCCCACGGAAGAGCACACCGATGATCGGTTAACCAATCTGCCCAGAAAATATATACATATAAGTAACACACATAGACTGCACAGGTTGTATTTTTATATTTAGGAATACACACATACATGCATGACCACACAAAGAGGGAGGAGGGTGTTCATGGGAGAGTTTACAGGGGAGAAGAAGGGACATATGATGTAATTTCAAAAAATATCATTAAGAAACTTTAAATATTTGCTGGTGCCACTTTTTACAATAGTTACCTCTTTCGCTTAAACCATGAAGCAGAAGTAGACAATATAAAGTTTGAAGCAAAAGCTGTGGCCTTAAGAACAAAATGATATTTTAATTACCATTGGTGGGAATAGACAGAACCCAGTCTCTCATTTAAATGATTGTAACTCAACTTAAAAAAAAAATTTCCTGTGTCTTTTATATCGCGAATAAATATCCTAATTTCCTGTTCGTGCATATCTGCCCTCTGCCCTTGCAGCCCCCACCCAGATGAAATTTAAGAGAAAAAGTGAAAAAAGAAAAAGAATGAGGGGAAAAAAAATCTCATTGCAGAAGCCATGAATCTCATCGCAGAAGTCATAGTGTGACATAATGAGCAAACCCTTCTGTCCATACATCTTTCCTTGCAAGTGTTCATTGCAAAGAGTCATTGGTCTGGTTTGAGGCCTCTGGTTTCTGCTACACTACCGATGCTGATGCTGGGCCTCACTGGAACTCCTCTTGGTTGTCCTGCTGTTGTCCTGCGTTGTGGAAACCCTGCAGCTTTGGGTCTGTAGGGTCGGTCCTTCACATGGTCCAACAGATCACAGATGGGGTAGATGTTGGGTGGACCAACTCATAGCCCTGGTTCTGGTCCTGGGTAGCTGCAGGGTTGGTCAGCCCGCCAGCTCTTGTCCTCACCACCAGGGGGAGCTCTCCAGCATTGACTTGGCAAGTGATCAGCAAGGGCCAGTTCTGCTTTCAAGTCCTCAGTGTAGGATTTCCTACACCTGCACCTTCAGGGTCAGCTCTACTGTGTTGCCTAGGAGTGGAGTAGGGACCACTCTCTCAACTACTGTACCAGATGAGGGGCAGGGCTCGCTCCCTTGCTGTTGTCACCTTCAGGCATTGATGGGCAGAGGGGGATGCATTTTTTTCCCACTCATGTTGCCACATGACAGGTGAGTAATGGAGACAGCTCTCCCACGCTCACAACTTCAGGGCTGCCTCACCCACACCTCCACCCACACCTCTGTGTGTGGGGGGGAGGGAGAGGGGGTGTAAGTCAACTTTTAAAGTAGTACTCTATATCATTACCTACAATTTTATATCAAGTTTTTCTGCATCAAATTGGTGATGATCTGGCAAAAGAGTTTAACAGAAAATATAAAGGGAATACAATAATGGACTCAAAAGTACAATTTTTACAAAAGTCCACCATTGTGAAATATGGCCCTCAGAGACACCACCTCTCATCTTACTCAACAGGAAGAATTAATGCCTTCTAAAACCTCGCTCCAATGTATGTTCTTCCTCTCCCCCAAAGCCATGGTCCTGCCATGGTGGAATCTGCATGGCTCCAATCTCTTAGCTGTTATTATAGCCTACATCACAATGTTTCTGCTTGCTCTCAGGCAAACTCACCTGCTCTGCCCTCTGATAAGCTCTAACATCCTGAGTCAAAAGCATTTCTTGTTTCTAGATACTGTGATTCAGGCTGTTGATTATCCCAATGAGACTGAACCCTGTGCACATTTGGGTTAGCCTCTTTGACCCATTCTCTGAAGGTTCACACTCACTTGCTTTTCTTCCATAGCCCAGTTTTGAAGATTCGTCATGCCTTGTAAGCTAAGCACAGAGATACATGTTTTGAACGTAGTCTCTAACCTATTAAAGTTAAGCTTCAATTATTTGAAGTCGACAGCTAACTGAAATAGTCTTTTATGGAGTAACTGAGTTATAGCTAGGATATTTATTTACCTAATGAGGAAGCCTGCTAACCCACTCACTCCTCACATGAGCTCTTGACAGCTTTTCAACCTCCCTCAGGACAGAGTGGACAGACAATTTGGATTCTCCTGACAGTGAGTGTTTTGAAGTGAGTGACTGTCTACCACATGACCTCACAGCTTCCTGGAGGCCATGAGCTCCCCTGCAGAGCACACAAGCACTCACCGTGTTTCTTGGTCACCAAGCAAGCTATGTCCACTGCCCAGTCAGTTCACTGAAAGAGCATTGGCATCCTTCTGCCCCAGTTACAGGAAGTTGGGGCTAAACTCACAGCACTGTTTAGTCACAGACTTGCAGAGTATTGCTTCATTTCTGCTTGGAAAATCCAAGAGAAAACCAACTGTTCTCGAACTCCTGGAAACTCGGTGCTCAATATTTATGAAGAATCAGTATATTGGGAGGATGCCTTCAAGAAAATGGTTGATTCTTCTGCCCAGTCTTAAGCTTCTTACGTAGCCTTTTAACCAGACTGACATTGGTTGTTTTATACTTCTTTCCTGATAAAATGGCTCGTAAACAAAGTGTTATTGTTTGGATTGAAATTCTTCCTTTCTTCCTCACATGTTCACTGGTCATTTGTCTCCGGCCATGCCGGAGATGTCTTGTAGTATCTATGAGGCCCTACACTGAGCCAGATGGATGCTTTTAGAGTTTTGTGATCTCTCCTGGCTTGGACAAATGCTCCAGTGGATAGGATTTTTGCTTTAGCCTAACTGGATGGATCACTCAGTGGTTATTACCAATAGCTTCAGGCGCATTGTAGAACAGTACACTTGACTTGTCTTTGAAAGCAGGCTGTTATGGGATATTTGATCACATTACTCAACTCCTAATGAAGTTAACCTTGAATCAGGGGGTGAAGTCAGCGACTAGCTGACCAAAATTAACCATAGAGAAGTCCGGGATAAGGCTAGGGAAGACTGACAGGAAGGAGAAGGGAGGGACTTGGAATTCGAGTGCTCCCTTTGATCTGGGAAGTGTAGAAAGAATGACAGTTGGTCAATACTCCACTGCTTCTTTGATCCATCAGGCTTTTACCCCAATATTGAACTCCCACATTTTTATTCCTACTAAACGCTTTAGCCAGCCCCAATCCTGCCTCCCAGGAAGTTACAGTGCCCAGTCCTGCTTTAGCAACAGAGACGGCTCCTTAGCTTTCCATTATGCTACTAGCAGGTCCAATGAAACAGGGTTTTCTTTTCTCCATAGGTCAGCAATTCCTTCTGGCCATTTCCCAAGTGCTGTGGAAATCATATTTGGAGGTGGGAAAAGCTTCCTCCAGCTTTGGCAGACACAGCCTAATGTGTGCAGGTAAGACTAGGAAAAAGAAGAGTTGGTACACTGATGGATGCCTTGGAAAGGTTTATAGGCCCAGTGGGATGCGGCTTCTCTCCAACTGCTGTTATCTAACATGCAATGGATTCTCCATAGTAGAAACTATAAAGTTTTAAATTAAAGAAATTAAAAGACAGTGGTATGTACGCGCCCGTGCGCGAGCACACACACAGACACAGACACACACACACACTCACACACACACACACACACACACACACACACACACACACACCTGTGAAGGTCAGAGGACAACTTTAAAGAGTGAATTCTTTTGCTGCTCCTTGTGAGTACAGGGGTCAGGGAGGCTTACTAGTCAAAGCCTTTGCCCACTGAGCCAGGCCCCCTGCACAAACAATTTTATTTTTATTAAATGTCTAAGACATTCTCCTCCTCCTAAGTAATTTTCGTTGCTGCAGAGACAGGTTATCATTGTCACTCAGTTAAGAAGAGGAGGAAATATGTAAAAACAAAACCCAAAAAGCAACCAGGTTGTTTTCCCTTTCTCTTGTCTTCCAGGCCCTCATTTGTTTCTGAGAAGAAACATTGCCATCATCAAATTCATCTTTTTTTTTTTTTTTTTGTCAACTCATATGCCACCCACATTTGCTCAATTTTCTTTTTCTGCTTTTTCTCACATAGGGATGTGTCATCTTTGGAATGGGTTAATTAGCCTTAATTGGGATGCCTGCCTCAAACCTACCCATCCTTTCTCCCGAAGTACAGCTGACAACAAATGGACTCATCTGTTTCATATTTCCATGTGCATGACTCATGAGGCTGGAGTTGGCTTCTTCCATTATCTTAATTGAATCCTTCCTCTACATGTAAACATTTCAAAGAGAAATGTCAGCCGAGCTAGCACACATGAGGACCTTGAATATGAGGTCCCTGTTTTATTGATTTTTCAAAGTGTCCTATGATATTCAAACACACTTTTGCCTCAGTTTCCCTAGAAATTACCTCTAGTGGCTGTACGAAAATGAGATTACATAAGATTGTTGCTTAAAAGACTTTAAGTACACATTAAAATAGTGGGATATCAAAAACCGCCGTTTCCTATGCACAACCCAGGGCAAGATTTGTAATGTTTTGTGTTTCCCAGTGTCCTTGATGTCTGTTTTAGATTAACTAATAACTTACATGCTTTATTTTTTACAATGCACTGTCTTGTAAAGTAGAACAACTTTAAATGACCCCAGCTTGGACCAATGGTATCTTTTGGCTCCTTCTCTTGGCCTGCTCACACGAAGTCTCACTCCCACAGACATACAGACATTATCTCCACCTGCTTAAAGTGACAATGGCTTTTAAACCCCTGAAAAATGAGTTAAGTTTTTCTGTTTGTTCAAAGATGGGGTGCATAAAAACATGCATGTCATTAAGTGGATGAAAGTGAGAAACACATGTTGGTTTGATTTTTGGTTTTTATGCTTGTTTGTTTTTCATATGTAAAGAATTTCTGGATCATGTGTGGTGGTGCATGCCTTTAGTCCCAACACTCAGGAGGCCAGGCAGGTGGATCTCTGACACTGAGGCTAACCTGAGCTATGTAGTGAGACTCTATCCATAAACAAACGAATAAATAATTTCTTCTTTTAAATTTGCTTAGCTCATAGGATTATTTCAGCTTAAAAAAAATCTGTTCCAATAAAACATGGAAATTCAATATCTTATAGATTCTTATCTTTGTAAACTTAATGATCTCTGTCGGGGCTCAAAATCACTATTTAAGATACCAAACTTTGATTTCCATATCAGTTTTCAAGAAATCAGCTGAACTCATACATATATTCCCTCAAACAGCTATTTTTTAAATCAAAAAAATTACATTTTTTTGATTTCAAAAATTATGTGTATGGATGTTTTGCCTGTATGTATATCTTTGCACCATGTGTGTACCAGAATGAGTACCATGTGTACACATGTGTGTACCATGTGTGTACCCTTGGATGCCAGAGGTGGGTATCAGAACTTGAGTTATGGGAAGTGGTTAGCTGCCTTGTGAGCATTAGGGATAGGATCAAGGTCCTCTGGAAGAACCCTGGTGCTTTTAATCTTTGAGCCATCTCTGTACTTCCATCTTCTAATCAGGTCATATATTGTGTCCTCAAGATTCCTAGGGGTACCCTGGTATATTTAGAACAGACAGCTAGCTCCTAGCTCCTTTCTCTACCAGGTAGGGCCCAGTATCATTCTCCCTGGCCCCTCTTCAGCAATATTGTCCCCCACTGATGTCATTTGTATAATTATTTTCTCCTACACTTATCTTGCTGTTTTGTCTACTCACTTGACAAATATTTTGGGAGGTCTTGGTATGTATTGACCATTAGTTTTTCAATGTCATTGAGATCAAAGTCAGGAAAGTTCCTGTCTATAAATAGTGTAAATTCTAGGCACAGCTAAGCAGTAAATAAAATAATATATAGTATTTCTTGATGGAATCAGTGAAGCCCAATGTAGGAAACTCTGCAAGCAAAGTTGAAGCAAACCATCTTTGAAGGTCTTGAGCAGATGAGAGGGTGGATTATGGAGTGGTGGAAGACCAGGCTACACAGACAAGGTTAGAGAGTGTTGAAACCTTGAGGGAGAAATGATTTTATGAATCTGAGAGACAACAAGAAGACACTGTATTACTAGAAAGGAACAAGAGAGGAACTGGGAACAGGGTGTGGAATGAAGTATAAAGAAGGGTGAGATCACATAAGTACTTGTGATGGATTTTTGAGATAAAGTACTCAGGCCCACAGAGCATGAGATAAAGACATAGTACCTTATCCCTGGGAGGGACTATGTGTTCCAAGTTCAACTCTGCTTGCATTTATCCTTCATCCTCCAAATCAATGTCTTGAGTTATGTTTCCTTGTGTATAATGTGGGAATATTAATGACTACAGCTACTCGCTAGTCCATTTCCACAGGAAAAAAAAAGACTAGTAAGTAGCTCAACCACTGAACTTAGCTCTCTAAGTTGTTAATGACGAGTTAAACGGATACCCCATCTATGTCACTGAACACTCTGACCAAAGAGTCACTAACTTCTATTTCCTTGTGTTATACATGAACATAGTTTAGCTTCAGAATGTCATCGTCCACAGGGAACCTGGTGTACCCTGATTAGAAAAAGCACAGCTTTATTTCAGCTTAGATTTGGGAGGCTTCAGCGGATTGCTCAATAGGGTCTGGGTTCACTACATCATGACAGAAAGTTATTCACCTCAAAGCCTGAGGGCAAAGGGGATAGGGGATGAACAGATAGGATCTTATGATTCCTCTTGACGTCACTCTGTATCTAAAACCTCCACTGGACCCCTGCTAAGGTGGTTACCTAGGAGTCCTTTCCAGGAAGCTCAGGAATAGGGAAAAGAGCTAGAGACCAAGCCTTAACGGGTTAGGCCTCTGGAAGACACTGCAAGCCAACTGCTTCTTCTTCCAATGTGCTTGAAATTCATACTAAGTGTGTTTCGACTTGGTTCCTGGAAAAGACCTATTCTATTTCATTTTTTATTCCCCCCCACCCCCACATCCCTTTCTTTTCATTCTTCTTTCTGATTGTCATTGTCCTTTTATTCTTCTCTAAATTTACAAATTATACTTCCTTATTTTAGGAGGAAAGAAGACTTTAATTAAGGGTAAGCTTAAACCAATTAGAACCAACACAGATGATTTGTTGATAGGGATTTCCTACTAGGCAATTTCCTGACTCGCCTCTGAGTGGTCCACTTTCCGGTTGAGGGCAGGAACTTCCTGTTCTCTTTCAGCAGACCATGAATAAATGTCAAACAAACAAACAAACAAACAAACAAAAAACCTCTTGTAGACTTCTATAATTTTAACTTTGTAATCTTAAATTCCTCATTTTCTCCACTCATTCTTTCTGCATTAGCTTCTTCTTTTCCTGGAGTATTTGCACCTTTGACATTTGCCCCAATATCCAGATGTGACTGAGCCCGGATAATTCTTTATCCCAGCTCTGTGATGGTTTCTAATGGTTGGCCCCATTGCAGAGCACTGCTGAGGACTTCTGTGCCCAGTGACAAATGATGGTATTTTAGGAAGCAGGCTCCCAGAAGGAAGCATTGTGGGTGAGGCTGCCTCTTTTGTTTATTGTTTCGTGGAGGTACAGGAGTCTAGAGAGACAAAATGTGCTCAAGATCAAGGCATCACACAGCAGAAACCCGTGCTGTTTTACGTCTGGTGTACACCACTTATTATCTGCTCTATAAATTTCCCCAGAGTAGGAAATAAATAAGCCCCTTTCCTTGACAGTTATATCTATTCTAGGAATTGTGGGCAATGCTGGATTCTTCTCGAGTAAAATAGTGGGGTGTGATGGCTATTGAGAAGAAACCAGTTGTAGAACATTATATTCTATCTACAGAACACCATTATCAAATGTTTTCCAGATCTCTGTAACACCATAAAAGGAACTGTGTTAGGCCTTTACGATGGACTTCCTGGGAAATTCAGGGATGTGCACAATTTTGTAGCCTGAAGTATAATCATACAATCATACATGTCGCAAACTAACTGCTGCTTTGTCTGCTCACAATGCCAAAGATATAGAACCAATCTGTGGTGGTTTGAATAAGAATAAGCCCCATATATTTGAATATGTGGTCCCCAGTTGATGGAATTGATTGAACAGGGTTAGGAGATGTGGCCTGGGTGGAGAAGGTATGCCACTAGGGGCAGGATTTGCGGTTTTAGAGCCCACACCATGCCCAGTTAGCTCTTTCTGCTTCTGCTTGTGGATCAGACAGAAGCTCTCAGGCACTGTTCCAGTGCCATGCCTGCCCACCTAAGGCCGTGCTCCCTGCCATGACTGTCATGGGTTCTAAGTCCCTGGAACCATGAGCCCCAAGTTTTATTTTATAGGTTGTCTTGAGCATGGTATTTTGTCATAGCAATAGAAAAGTAACTAACAATCTAAGCATGAAGCAAGGGATGAATGAATAGAGGAAATGTATATGATGGCGTGCTATTCTGTCTATAGGAAGAATAAAACTCTGTCATCTGTGCCAACATGGATGACCATGAGGGTACTATGTTAAGTGTGACAAGCCAAGCATGGAAAGACAAGGAGAAGTTGCCCTCACTCAACATGCATAATCTAAGGAAGTGTGAAAATAGAGTGTAAGAGTGGGTACCAGGAAAGTGTGAGGCTAGAGGGTAAATTGTGTGCAGGAAGATTATTCACTAAGTACAAAATTATGGATGGGAGGAATAAATCCCAGTGTTCCTCAGAGAGGAGGTTTAGAATATCACCACCACAAATAAACGATGAATGCATGAAGTCATGGATGTATACACTACCCTGATCTGATTGTTGTGTAACATATACACATACCTAAACCCTGTACCCGGTAATATGGACATGGTTATATGTCAATTAAAAACAAAATAATTAGACTTTTTACTTCTTTGGTGAGATCAGAAGACTTTTGACACAGAGCATGTGTATGTGGGAGCAGGCTACCCTGTGGATGATGAGTTACTTCTTTTGGGTGTTCTAACAGTCAGCTACAGAGGTAGCCAGCAGGATTTTCTCACTTAACTTTGAGTAGTTGAAGTTGTTTAGAATAGTGGTTTTTAACAGGTTAAAAATGTTCAAAAGTCTATTACTATTTAACACTTCCTTACAGTTGGTTGATTAAAGTACAAAATAGCCATTATCTTTCTAAACAGTTATTCTATGCAGTGATTTCCAGATCAATTTCTTAAACACACCCAGGTCAGGCTGATAGGGACTCACTGACCATGGCTGACGCAGCACATTACTACTCTGTCTTTTGGTGATTATTTCCTTTGTGCTGTGGGAATTAATTCGTTTTGTGTGTGTGCACATGTTTTGTCTGCTTGGGGAAAAAAAAAACAGGTACCAGAGGAGGAGAGGTTAGATAATATTTCTTAATAGTTCTCTTTTCTCATCTTTCCCAGAATGAGGAATTTAGTAGCTCAGTCCTCAGGTGATTCTGCAAGGTGAATTGGTTCTTACCGGACAAAGAGGAGAGAGGATGGAACCACTTTAGCTCAGGAGTCTGGCTGTTTGTGAGAGAGGGGCTTCAAAGTCAGGCAGTGTAATGTTGTCACCCAATGAAACCTGCACCAACCTCCTGCTTTCTAAGCCGGCACAGAGAACAAACTCTGGCTGCCTCTTCAGTAAATATCATTACCCCCTTTCCTCCTCTCTGTTGTATGTTTTGGCTCATGACAAAATAAGTGGAGTTTCTAAACATTTGTTCTTCTGAGTGTGGCATCTCTCAGTCTTTGCATAGAGGGATACTCTCTCAGTCTAGACACATGGGGGAGGGCCTAGGCTCTGCACCAAATGATGTGACAGACTTTGAAGATCCCCCATGGAAGGCCTCACACTTTCTAATGGAGCAGAAGAGGAATTGGATGGGAGTCAGTGGGGGCCGTGGGAGGATGGGAGGGAGAGGGAAGTGGGATTGATTTATAAAATAAGGTTGTTCCTAAATTTAAAAAAAGATGGTGCAACTCATTGATATCATTGGTATACAAAGAGATCCAGCAAGAACTGCAAGGCATAAATGATCAAGAACCCAAAGCAGTGACAACACCAAAAACTATTCTGAGTAAATCCACCAAAAAGTTGTGTGAGTACCCCATTATGATGCTGCTAGGGTTTCTAATGGTTACTTCTCAACTCAAAGGATATGTTGTAAATTGTTTTTTAGGTTTGTATTTTTAACAGTTCATAAAAGCTGTTATTTTAAACCAGATTTATTAGCAGAATGCATAGAGGATGTTATACATATTCCTGCCCACTCCCCCAGGCACACACTCCCAACCTTTGGCGCCTGCTGGAAATGTAGTATGATAATGATTAGATGTGTATCTAGCCTTGGCAACCAGCAAAGCTTACAACAAGCTAGTAGATCTGGCATGAGTTGTTGGACCTGATAGTTGGGGTTGAACTTCAACAGTTTTTAACCTGTACAGCAGTGCATTTTAATATGTCACTTAAAATCATATTCTTTTCTTCACCACAATGAGCATTTGGACCTTGACACTATACTTGTGAATGGATGCATATTCCTCCCGTAGTTTACAGAAGGTAGAACATTTTATTGTGAGCCTAAACTGACATCTTCTTTGAATAATGATTTAATTTTGCCTGAATTTATTGAATCGCCAGCATGGGTCCAAGTATTAAGTAGCTCTCTCTCTCTCTCTCTCTATATATATATATATATATATATATATATATATATATATATATATATATATAATGTGTGTGTGTGTGTGTGTGTGTATGTATATTACATCAGCAAGTCATTTTCGGCAGTAGATTGATTATACAAAATGGGAAAACTTTAGTGCATCAACCATGAACCCAGTTCCTGGGAAATAAGTCAACAGAACACTAATCAGTTCATTTAGGAACTAATAACATCAGCCCCAAGGCTACAGGAGCCGCTCGGAAGAGGCTCTCTGCGAGGGGTACACGGCCTCTCTGAACTGGTTGTGAAGTGGGTTTCATCAGATAAGCTGTCAGATGCTTCATAGAACATGCCTTGGAGAATTAAGTTTCCACTGTTCATACAATTTTATCAGACACCAGCAAAGTAGATTTTCCAGTAAAACAGGAAATTGCCCTTGGGCCATGCTTTTGAACATTTATTCAAGATGTACTTTAAATGCTGTTTCAGCTGTCATTTTTTTGCTATCGGCAGAAATGGTTTGCTTTTGTTGTAGATGAGCTGTTCTCTTTAATCACCAAAATCAACTAAAGTGCAGGGAACACAAGAGCTGTGAAATTATGGCATTCTCAAGAAGGGGTAAGGAGAGATAGGTTTGGAAGAAATGTAACTTAAGCAGGTTTGGAACCAGGACCTGGTCTGTCAACCAAGAGCCTCCTGTTTATTTTAATAGATGTAATAAGATGGGCTATATAGTACAATATAGAAACAGGCAATGTTTAGGTGATTTACAGTGCAGACTATGAGATCAGACTGCTTCCCAATGTCGTTTCTAACAGCTCTAATTTGTTGGCTCTGGACAAATTACTTAATGGCTTTGATTTAGTTTCCTCAGAAATAATTACAAAACACACCAGCAACAAAATAAAAAGCAGACTACAGAAAACAGGTGTAACAATTAGAGAGTATTAGTAGTAGCATAATTGTAAAACATAGAATGAGTAAAAGGTCATATGAGAGATGAAATGCAAGCATACTATATAACTCAAGAATACACAATGGTTTCTGGAAAGTGCTGGATTTTAGGAACTAATATAAAACTCAGACCTTCCTTTAGGAAGTACAGGATCAGAAATAGAGACCAAACGACTACATAGCCAGCTGAACACTTGCTTTTCCATAAGTAGGATGCAGGACCTCATATATTACAGCAAGAAACGACCTGTTGGTAGGCGGTAGACCCACTCAAATTATTATATCACGCAACTATCTTTATCAAAGCTACTCAATGAAAAGCAGGAATTTCCCGCTTTATGGTTTGCGAATCCCAACCAGAGACTCAGGAAATGAGTTCTTGGTCTCATGTGGAATTCATGTGGCTCTCTACTTCCTTCCCTCTGAGAAAAGAGCCATTAATGCCGTTTGCCTCAAGTCATTTTTGAGGAACATCAATTCATTTCCTCAGCATAGGGAAAGAAAATGATGTTACCTCCCTGATACCTGTCTTAAAACTTAATGTTAAATTGTCATACAGTTCTGCAACCAGTCTCTTAATTATTGGAGAGGTAAATTGCTTCAGGGCTCTTTGGCTGCTATGAGCAAGACAAGCGATTCTCCCCACTAAGTGACCAGCTGTTGCCATGAGGTAATTGGTGAAGTAAAAGTAAGAAGAGAGTTTTAATAGTCATTCTAAAGATACATATTGTTTTAAGTATCACCACCTCTTCTGTGTTATTTACAAGTAAATTGAAGGTAGCCACTATAGAAACTAATTGAAGGTAACTATTAGTGCAGAGTAATTATAATTTAAAATTTTAAATGCTTCATATGGAAGACATTTTAGTGATTTTAGCTCCTAATGTCAATGGTCATGAAATTATAAAATGTAAAGAGGGAACCACTGCGTGACTGATATTTGTTGATCTTGTACTCTTGGTCCCTGAAGCCTTAGTGGCTGCGTGAATTTTATACAATAGTCCTTATCAAATGAGAAGCCAGGCAGTGGTGTGATGGTTCTGTACTGTACAAGTGTGAGTGACCTGACAGAGATGTGGATGCTGTAGATGTCTCCCAGTTCTCACTCATTTACTCTTTTCCCAGACCCTCGGGAAGACCATATTTCCCAGCCTCGGATGTATGTGTTATGATCACCTGTTGACCACAAGTGCCACATATTCCTCCCTGCATAATCAAATTCTTGTTACCGTTTGTAATGATTAATATTGCTTATCAACCTGATTGGTTTGAGAAACACAAAAGAATCATTAAAACCCACTATTAGGGTGTTTCTGTGAAAGGGTTTGTAGAGAGGATTATCCAGGAATGGGGAGCTTCTCCACGAATATGGGAGAGTCTTGAAAGCTGGGGCACGAGATGGGATAGGTGTGAAGCAACCCACACGCACGTGCCATCTTTCTCTGTTTGCTTGCCACCATTTCTTCCCAGCACGTTCCTTGCTACAATGAACTGAAGTATGTGAAACCTTGAACCAAACACACCTTCCCTCCTTTTAACTTGTGTTGGCCATTCTGCCACTTCTAAGAGAATAACAAATAACACAGCATGCTTTAAAGACACAGGATCCTCACGTCATAGGTTGATTTGCATTGTGCTATGCATTAACTCAGAATTCAAGGTAGTTTCTCATTCCTCCATCACATCTTCATCCTGACCAAAATGCAAGGGTGACATGGTGGAGTTTTAAAGCTCATCGACACAGTACACATGAAAGGTTTTTCTCTGCGTGCTATGAACACTTTCGAGGGGAAAAGAAACAAGCTTGGGTACTTGCCAGAATATCTATTTTTGAGAGAGTATTTTACAAAACATTAAATTGTAATTCGCCAAAGAGTTTAGCATGTGACACATTTTTAAAAATCAGAAATATTTTTATCAGTTGGCCTTCTGAAATTACTTGACAAAGTTCAGCCCTGATATAGAAATGAATACTTTGCATTGATATGGATTTTGGTTTATTGATACAAATTTAAGGTCAATTTTGTTATATGTATATTTCTGCTCTTGTTTGGGTATTGTGTTTATACAGATCATTTAAAAATGCAGCCACCTATAATAGTCAAAACTTACAGTTAGGATAGTTAGGTTTTCTAGATTTACAGAGTGTTATTTCCCATGCAATAACAGAGATATTCTTCAAAACCTTTCAAAGATCTTTAGAATAAGGCATTTAAAATGGTTTAGGGTTTTTCATAGCAACGAAACACAATTGCTCCTGGCAACACCAAATACATCAGACAGGAAGATGGACACCAAAGAAAGTCAATGTGCAGTTTGTCTTCAACATGGCAGAAATAGCCATTTGGGGGAAAAACTGCTCTTGTCTGGACTGTTAGACTGTTGCTGTATAAACTGGACATGCAGAACCCACAGGAAAGTGACTGCTGCTGAACTTGAAAAAGGGACATGACTGGGACAGTCATGCAGGGTTCCTGCTTTATGGAAGAGTCTGCCAGATGTTCTGCAGGACACAGAGAAAAATTACTGACAAACTGCCAATGCAGGTAGACAGTTTAAATTTTCCTGGTTCACTGAGACGTCTGCCAGACATACTATGGCCTATGGGCTGAAGATGGATGCTCCAACATTACAGAGGAACTTCACGTGACTGTCCAGGCAGCGAGATGTCTCTGTCAATTCTAAAGTTTATATGTTGTCCTTTTATGGTCTTTGATGCAGTTGATGACAGTTATGGTTATGAATTTCCTTAGTTATAATAGATAAGTTACATATAAAACTGTAGGCTTACAAAGATAGGACAGATGATAGGCTATTTTCTATAAATTTTGCCCAATGTTAATGAACTAAATATTGTTAACTATAGTTCTTGCTTTGTAATTGTTTTGTAATATGTAATTTTACTATGTTAAAGTTAACACCCTTCCTTTTATTTAGACAGAAAAGAGGAGATGATGGGGGATGTCCTTTTGTATAAATATTTCTCTTATTGGCTGATGAATATACATGGTTTGGCCAATAGCCAATAGAAACAGAAAGACAGATGGGACTATAAGACAAGGAGAATTCTGGGAAAGATAGGGGAGAGAGAGAGAGAGAGAGAGAGAGAGAGAGAGAGAGAGAGAGAGAGAGAGAGAGAGAGAGAGAGAGAGAGAGAGCCTGCTAGGGAGATGTCATGGAGTGATCAGAAGGATAGGATGTACTAGGCATTCTCCAGCAAGACAAGGCCATGTAGAAATACATAGATTAATAGAAATGGGTTAATAATAATTAAGAGAGAGCTAGCCAATAAGAAGCCCAAGCCATCAGCAGACAGGTTTATGATTAATATAATGTCTTTGTGTGTTCATTTGGAGCTGAAGTGGTGGGACCTGGTGGGACAAAAAAAATATGCCAGTAACACAACCTTGCCACATGCATCTTCTGTGACTCAGATGATTGGGATAAGTTCCATACAAGCTTCTGGGTTATTTTAGAATATCCTACTTTTTGTGTTTGTATTTTCTCAAATAAAAGCATTTTTAATATTTAAATTTTTAGAAAATCATCTGTGTGCTTAGAGCTGAGATCTGAGGCATGGTTCTGCCTGGGCTCTAGAAAAGGATGGATGAGTGTGTTTGTATTGGGGTGGGGTTTTTTGTTTTGTTTTAGAGAGAAGAGCCCTGTTTGGTGTACCTTGGTGAAAAGGTTAAGAATATTCCGGACCAAATAATCAGCATGGGTATGGAGGCTGCAAAGCATGTGGTACTTTAGGCCATTCCGGCTCCACTGTTGTTTATCTGTGGGGGTGGCAAACAAAAACATTTGTATTGGAAAGTGAGAATGATGGGCCATTTTTATTCACGCAGTAACAGGAAGAGAGACGAAGTGATTTGAGATGGGAAGGTCACACACACACACACACACACACACACACACACACACACACACACACACACACACACACCTCTCTCCTAGTGTGTAAATCAGTGAGAGGATCATGGGAGATCTGGACTCCAGGTTGGAGAGTGCGATGTATGGTTGCTCATAACAGTCACTGCAACAGAAAATGAGGAAGCAGGATCAGATCTGTGGGTGCCTGCCACAAGATACATGAGAAGCCATGTATATGCAAAGAGGGGGGAAATGAGTTGGGAACAAGATGTGTTAAAAAGGCTTGGGAAAGTTCTATGTGAAATTGTTCAGAAGACAGTGGCATATTCATATGCAAACTGTAGAAGAGTGAAGATGGAACAAGGAAGTTTAGACTGGGGAGTCATTAAGTTGACTAGATAAAGTCTCCCAATCCTAGGAAGAGGGGATGAAGACACACGTGTTGATTAATCTTCATGCCAGTTTGATTGGCTTTGGAATCTCCTAGGAAACGTACCTCTGGGCATGACTGTGAAAGCAGTTCTGTAGAGGTTAATGAAGAAGGGAAGAAAGACAGGAGGAGAAAGGGACACCAGCTATCATCTGTTAGCTTCCTGACTGTAGGTGCAGAATGGCCTTGCATCTCTGCTGTCATACTTTCCTAGCCCCATTAGACCATGACCTCAAAGTGTGAGCCACACTTTTGTCTTTTTGGTTACAGCAACAAGAAAAGTAACTTTCACTCTGGATTCCAAAGCTGGGGCTAGCAGGCACCTTTAGGAAGGGAAAGCGATGGTGAATTCTCAGAGTGGACACAAAGCCAGGAAGGAAGAATGGTGACACAGAAAGGACTTAAACTAGATTTTAAAACGTGAGACAACGTGGTGAACTTGTCACAGCTGTGGCGGGGAGTGGAAATCAGATTCTAGGTAAAGTGAGACGTGAACTCGAATTATAAAGTAGAGGCAAGGAGTACGTAGTGTTTTAAAGATCTAAGTGAGATCCAAAGGTCTTGGATTTTAAGTGAGCAATAGTTATATGAAGTTATAGACAGCATCAAGGTGGGGGGGATAAAAGAAAGAGATTAAGTTTTTGGGTAAGGGAGAAAGGGCACTCAGGATTAGCTGCAGATGTGAGAATATAGACAGTCAATGGATGGAGATTTTCCGAAAAGGCAGAGAGGAGTGAGTCCTGTTACTCTAGGTTTGCAGGATACAGACGAAAAAGAGGAAAGTCTCTATAGACACAAATGTATTCCTGAGTGCTTGGCACGAGCAAGACACTGAGGTTTTTTTGTTTGTTTTTGCAGTTCTTGGCATTGAAACCAGACACATGATTGACAAATGCTCTGCTAATAAACTATATCTCCAAATGGGGACTTTTCAAAAAAGGAGTTGACTAAACATAGAAAAATCTCATACAACATTTAGAATCCAGTCAATGTTGACACATGAACTTGATACACTACATGGTTTTTGTCTAGAAGGTGAAATGAAATGGTTTATGTCTAAAAGTGGAGGTTTTAGGTAGGTAAACAGAAGAAACTAAATAAGGGAGTATCCCAGTAATTATAAGAAATAAAAGTTGAAATAAGTATTTTATTTCCGATATGTTTATTGCTTCACATGCCTTCCTCTTTTGAAATATTTATTTGCTGTAACTAAATCATTTTGTGTCAGAATCACCCAGTAGATTAGAATAATGTCACAATTCATTTTCTATTTCTGTGATAAAATTTATGACCAAAACCAAGTTGGGAATAAAGGACTTATTTGAACATTAAAAAAGAAAGAAAGAAAGAAAGAAGAAAAGTTGGGTTTATTTTGAAGCAGCATGAAGGGCTCAGGATAGAAATGATGGAGAATGAGAAAACAGAATGTACAAATATGTATTTATTGTTTTTGTTTTTTGTTTTTTTGTTTTTTTGAGACAGGGTTTCTCTGTGTAGCTTTGGAGGCTGTCCTGGAACTCGCCCTGTAGACCAGGCTGGCCTTGAACTCACAGAGATTCTCCTGTCTCTGCCTCCCGAGTGCTGGGATTAAAGGCGTGCGCCACCAACGCCTGGCTGGACAATATTTATTTGTTTATGTTGAGGCAGGCTCTCACTGTGTAGCCTTGGCTAGCCTTGAACTTACAGAAAATCACCTGCCTGTGTCTCGTAGGCTTAAAGGGAGACTGTGCTTGGCAGAGCAGAATATTTGAATTTCAAGTGGAATTAGTGTTAAGAGGCTGAGTGGAAACAGGGATGAGGTGTGAAAAGGGCTGTTTAAGTTTCTTACTCTCAAAAGAGCAGGGAGGGGAGCTGGGCATGAAGTAGGAGTACCGCCATTGTGGGTGGAGACTTGTCTCTGGTTCAAGCAGTGTGGGGCAGGGATGTAGAGGAAAGTGAGCTGAATGAGGAACATTCAGATCATTTGCTTATTAGTGCTGCTATAGATGCTGCGTTCACTATTAGAGTTTAGGTGTATCCTCACATCATCGTTTTTATGCTTCCCCCTTAAAACACCTTGGTTATGTCTGCTTTTCTGTCAAGCATATTCATTTTTAATATCCTTTAGAAACGGAGCTATAGTAGTAAAAACTGAAGACGGCAGAAGCTGTTTGGTGAACATATTGCCAGCCACGTGGAATGCCATTTTCCTTCTTATTTCTTCCATTTGGGCCATAGGAGCAAGCTGAGGATTACACTGAATGGCCAATGCTGGACATGAACACATTAACTAGGAGCAGTTGGTGTTTCAACAATGCACCATGGACCTGTGCATTTTAGAAATGCTGACTTCATTCGAGACTGTGACTTTTAAGCTATCACAAAACAGATATGTTGCATAGTTCAGTCTTTCATATGTAAGCAACACAACTTCGTGATGAACTTTATAAAGATTCAGTCCCTAAAGCTAATTATAGACTTTGTCTGGGCGGTCTCTGGAATATACTGTCTGTCTTTGCATTGTTCCAGCCTCATGAGAAGAACACACACGTCTTCATTTAGAGAATGTAAAAGATAAATGCAGTAAGCCTAAGTGATTTGCCCATGTTAGTTATGTTCTAAAAGGAGATAGCAGTCCCTGTTCTTGGCTTACAACCCTGTGCTAGGAGTTTACTTTAGCTCCCTTTTAGAAGCATTAAAAACAGGAGCGTATTTTGATGACAATTCGGTATTTTAAGATATGGATCAAGAATACTTCATGCCACACACACACACACAGCATGGCAAGCCAGTTCTGCTACAACGCTTTGAACATATGAGTGTGTTCAGCACAGTCCATAAACAAATGGAGCCTGATGTAAAGTGCACATTTGTTTATGTGAAATTGCATCCTTAGAAACACTAGGTAAACACGGTCAACTACACCCAGCAGCATGGGAATACAAAAGAATCACCCTACGTACCTCACATGCCCACCAGCTCTTAGATTATTGGCTGTGTTGTGAGCCAGTGTACGCCACATCTGCTAAGGGACTTTGTCTCCCACGCAGAAAACCTACACAATGACTCGTAGACTCTTACTTCTACATGCAAACAAACACCAGGATGTTTTCCAGTAATATGCCTTGTTGCTACAGTGTTTATTTCTTAGCCACTTAACGTGCACATGACTCTGCTGCTGCTGGTTTTTATTATTATTTTTGCTATATTAACTCCTATCTTGTTTTTATATGCCAATAGTGAATATTTTCTATGTGTGTTATAGTTCACATTTTACATGACACTGTATACATACGTGATAAGAATGCACATGTCACATTATAGATAGGAAAGGCAGAGTCTCTTACTCCATAGTAGTTCTATAGAACTTCTGTAAATATTCGTAACATAAATCATACTGTTCTCATAAGTAAAGAGTTATAATAACAAGATGGAAGAATGCAATTTTACCCTAAAAGGCCTAAGAATATTCCTTGAAAGGCATAGAGGGGTAAGTATACATACAGGCAGGTAGGAAAATAACAAACCCAGAATTACTTGGAAAGAATTTTCCTTTCTCGGGGTTGTTTTTTGCCTTGGTATTATATTTACCAGTGTAGGTAAAACATAAAAAACAATGTTCCTTAGTTTAGGGACTTGCAAACCTCAGTGACATTTTTAGAGAAGGATCTGGAAGGATAGGGACTACAGGAAAACATTCACGGAACACCCATCCTGTCCCCGGGACTATGCAAGTCAGTGGTCACCATGAGTTCCTGTAATCTTACTATTTCCCATGCCCCTGTAGAGGGGTGGAGATTCTTCTTCTTCTTCTCCTTCTTATTGTTCTTGTTCTTGTTCTTCTTGTTCTTCTTGTTCTTGTTCTTCTTGTTCTTCTTGTTCTTGTTCTTCTTGTTCTTGTTCTTCTTGTTCTTGTTCTTCTTCTTGTTCTTCTTCTTCTTCTTCTTCTTCTTCTTCTTCTCCTCCTCCTCCTCCTCCTCCTCCTCCTCCTCCTTCTCCTCCTTTTTCTTCACAATTATTTATTAATTATGTGTATAGCATTCTGCATCTATGTATGCCTACATCTCATTATAGGTGGCTGTGAGCCGCCATGTAGTTGCTGGGACTTGAATTCAGGACCTCCGGAAGAGCAGTCAGTGAGTGCTCTTAACCTCTGAGCCATCTCTCCAGCCCAGGTGGAGATTCTTCTTAAAGGAATACTCATTTATTCACATTAGATGCACATTAGAATCTGGTAGAGGGAATGGGAGGAGCTTTAAAAAAATCTATTTGCCTAGAATATAAACCACACCAGCAATTAGGACATAGAGAGTTATGTAAAACTCGGAGACTTTTTTTGTTTTTTTAAATCTTGGGCAGTACCAGTGGTCAAGCTAAATTGAAAGCTCCTGCTCCAGTGAAATGCCTGAGGTCCTCCTATACCTACTTCAGGGGAAGTGTGAAAACAACTCTAAAAACAAAATCAGTTTTAATTAAATGGTAACTGTGTAGACTATTCTCTTGATACAATAATAGCAAAACAAAACAAAAATCCCCCCCCAAACCAAACATGTTCATAAAACTTTCTCTTAAACTTTTAAAATTATAATGTATCTTTGTGGGACTTATGGAAAAGGCCGTTGTCAGTTTCTCAGCCAGTTCAGGGTTTAAGAATCAAAAACAGGCTACTTCTTGCCATGGGGATTGGTGATGATAGAAACAAAAAAATTGCTCCAAAGCGGTGAAGATGATGCTGTCAACCCCAAAGTAAGTGTTAGAGAGGCAGTGTGTGCACTGAAGAATGCAACAATGCAACGTGGGTGATGTGCACTGAAGAATGCAATGTGGGTGATGCCTTTCATTTCAAGACTAGCCTAGACTACATGGTGAGATCTTGTCTCGGAGAAGCAAAAAGTAAAAACAAAAGACAGTGCTTTACCAATAAATTTCCTAGCAGTTAGCATTATTATGTCCATAGTAGAAATGAGGAAGACAGAAAGAAAAATATGGATTTGGCTGGTGGTGGGTATATGAGTTTCAGGATGTCTAGGCAAAGAGAGACATGTTAAATTTGCTTTTGGTGCATGTTATTTTAAATGCTGAAAGTGCTTTCCATCTTGGCGTCCAGAAGCAAGAGAAAGGCACAAAATTGTTGCTCTTGTTTCAGGGGGTCACCTTACACCTTTATCTGGTTTTGTTGCTGAGGGTTCTGAGCTCCATGTTTGCTCATTAGTGGGCTGCACTGGTTGGCTCTGTTTCTGTTGGTTCTGATCTTTGAGTCACTTCTGTCCCTAGTGTATGGCTGTTCTGTCCTAGACAAAATAGAGCAGAACCATTTGGAATGGCAACACAAATACTTGGAAAGAATTAAAGGAAATATAAAATTCTCTTGATAATTTATCTCATGATTTCTGGGAGTTTGGAGATGACAGCCTGGAAACATCAACAGCTTCTACCTTCTCTGGGGATTTGTTGGGTTCTTCTGTCTCTCTTTCCAGTCTCTTGTATAATTTTTCTTGTTTGGGACCCAGGAGGCTGATGCTGGCCTGAAATGGGCTCCTGATTTGATTTAAACAATGAAAGACCCTGGCAAGAAATCAAAGGGTAGGAGGAGATACAATCAAGGGTTCAATTCCACCGCACCCTGCTTTGGTGCAACTTCAGTGTAGCTAAAATATAGCTCTGGCCTGAAGGGTTCTCATCAATGTCCCCAGTTTTCATTGTACTCTGATAACACTATTTCCTTCCTTTCGTTCTTTAACCACAGGAATAGTAATGACTTCCTTTGGTTGCTAATCAGTGCTTCTCACTCCCTTTAGTCCTGCTCATAGTCCTGTAATTATTTTAATTATCAAGGTCTCTTTATTTCCACTCCAGGGACCCTGACTCTTGGAGCTGTCTTGAGAATGCACACTGGTCTTAGTAATCCTAACTACAAGTAAGGGACCTAACAGTTGAAAATGTAGATCACTTATCATATCCAGATATACTCATATATTTCTTCCTTGGAGCTAAGAAGACCTTTGAGAATCCTTTGTGTTCCAAGACCACTATCTACATTATTTACAACAGAAGAGGTTTAATGGACAAAGACAACCACCGCCTATACATCACACAAGATAGTGAAGTATCCAAAATCCCCTCCCCGACATACTTCATAATGACTTACCATGGAAAATGGTCAATATATTTAAAGATGTTCTAACACTTTTGAACTTAAGTTTTAGGTTTCCAACTAAGCATAGACTTCCTGTATTTTTCCATTATGGTGGTTAGACACAAGACATTTATCTTATCCAAGAAAATGATAGTCTCCAATCAATCATAGAAGTATAGAAAGGAACTCAGTTGATGAATGTGCTATCATTTATACATAGATGACTAAACTCAGTCAGTGTTTAACCAAAACTAAAATTTGGTATAAAATGCTGGGACTTTATGTCTCTTATTTAGAGTTGTGGGGAAGACATATAGAGTTTATAAGAGGTACATAAAACTGGACAGAACATTAGAAGGGAAAGCTCTCTGGAGTCTTTTTATGAATTTAGGACAGTGGTAAGTGAAAAAAGATTGAAGTTAACAAAAACCTCATGATGGATTTTACTCATTTCTTTGGAATAAGATGATATTGAAAACATTTGCTATCTCAGCCACTTTCTGATCTTGACTGGAGTTTTTTCTTGTCTAAACCACCTTAATCAGTTCATTTGTCTCAACAACTCCTCTGGGCCAGGATGCTACAGGGTGGGGTAGGAAATGTCCTGAGTGACAGCCTGAGAGATAAGCCAATAGAAATGTCAATCAATAGCAGCTGGGCAAAGAAGCTTAATCTTGCAACCTGGCCTCAGGATAGGATGGGCTACATCAGAGAAAGGAAGTTCAGAATAGAGAGTAACAGGTTCTCTTTGCAACTGGTCATGCCTATCTTTCTGTGTTTACCCTCTGTCATCCCATGGTAGATTACCTTAGGCAAGGGATATGTACTTAATTTTCCACAACTCCCCATAGGGAACTTGGTGGTTAGATTATTTGTAATTGATTTATGATCGAGTCAGAATCAAACCTCAGACTCCAATGCTGAAGTAGATACATGGAATCCCTTTCTTGTTGAGCATGATTCACCTTCCATTTTGTGGGACCAGAAAGGGCTGGCTGCATGTGCACTGGAATAGAGTTTAAATTCGGTTATTCTGTAAGAGCTTTTGTGGTCCTCACGTTCTAGAACTAAGTGGTGGTTACTGAAGCTCCACAGCTTTGATTGCCGAACAAATGAATGACTTTGATTTGAGCTGATTTGCATAGAGTGGGCTGCATGTTGAAAAGTGAATCCAGCGCTAGACAAACTTTCTTTCCCCAGAAGGATCTTGAGTGGATTTCACACAGACTGGGTGAGCCTGGGCTTTCTAATAGGCACAAGAGGCAAAAAGTAAAGTCTTCCTTCCTCACATTCGTGTAATTGTTACCAATCTTCAAGGCTCATAGCAATAAGCAGGATGTAGGGCTGATGAGAAGGCGGGTGGAAAAGCCCTATTAAAGGGAGCAAGGGCTTCTCCCTCTTACTCATTTGCACTGCTGCTAGAGCTAATGTTTTGAGTCTGAAGGACACTATGACTGTTATCAGTTTTATTGGACAAGCGACTATAAAGGTAATTAAAGAGTCCATGCCTAATAACCCAACTCTTACAATTTAAAAGTAAGAAAGAGGGCTGATAGGGTACCAGGGATAGACCTATCATCCTAATTAAGTGCTAACAAGACAGTTGTCCTCAGTTTGGGAACTCTGGTGCATTCCCTGTGTTAACCATCTCCATCCAGCGGGCTCATCTACATTTCTTAATTCTTCTCCACTGTTTCCCTTCCTCATTCTCCACATGAGCAACGTTTCCACACGTTTTAGTGTTTAGCAGGTGGTGTCCCCGAAGCACTCGCCCCAAATTGTTCACCCAGTTCGTTCATTTGTCTGCCTTTCACACTTCCCCCTGTAGTTTAGATCTGATCAAACTGTCAAGCAGTTTGGACTAGCCATGTCTCCCAGAGTCCCTGCTTTATTAAGGTAGCACGTCTCAAAGGTGAAAATCGGAGGAGATGTGAAGCAATCCCTTTCTCTCTGGAATGAAATTGAGCACATTGCCTAGCTAACTTGGTATACACCGTGGAGTGAGTAGACATCAAATGTTTAAAGGCACCAGAAGTGGGTAGACAAGTGAACATAAGTCATCAAGGAGAAATGTTTCCAACTCATAGAAGCATCTGGTTCTAGCTATGCTCCAATATCTGAATAGTTTGATTAAATATGCCCAAAGCAGACATGCTATTTATTTTAGAAATGTAGAATGAAATAGCTTTCATATACAAGTCAAGTATTGCAAATTACCCCAAACTTCCCAATTTTATTTGTGAACTTGTAAAGCATCTTTTAAATTTCCTTTTAATTCTAGAATGGATATGCATTGCCATTTTCTATGACTGCATCCGTTAAAGTCCTTTAGCAGAAGTACAAAATATTTTGTGCTCTGTTATACTTAAATAACAATCCTTATATATGTTAGTCACATTGATCCCATTCAAGAATTTTCCATCTTTGTTTTTCTGTGTCTATGGTCAGGCATTTGAATGCCGAAAAGCAGCCTCACAGCCTGCATTTATCTCCAGAGGAGAAAATAAAGTTCATTGAAGAGGCAATGTTAGAAAATTTTTCATCTGACTTTACATAGTGTTGTAGCCCAGTTTGTGTTTTGATTTTATTTTATTATCTCCATGCTTCTTGTAGATGACTATAGTGTTTATCTCAAAACATATTTGCTAAAAACCAAGGAGTTGGCTGATGCCATTCTTTGTATACCCAGAAACAATGAAGGAAGCACTTATTAAATAAAGTACTTTTTAACATTAAATATATACTTATGGGAAATTTTATTGACAGTAATACAGGAGGATAATAGACTATAGCCAATATCAGATGGAGTTTTAATGAATTTACTCTAACCAATCTCATATACTATATACAAGTCAGAATATCAACTTTATAACTGAAACATACATTTCATTTTTTTCCTCCTTTCTTGCTTTTTAAACATATTTTTATTCAAACTTCCACATAGTTTCTCTTCTTTATGAACATTCCCATTTTATTGATGAAAAACAGACATTAACAAATGTTGAATAAATCATGAAGGTTCACACAGCTCATATATAGAAGAGCCTAGATATGAATTGAGGTCTGTGTAGCTTCAAAACTACTGCTGTTTGATTCATTTATCCTTACTGCATTGGATTATAGGCTTCTGGCCCACTAACTGCCTTGTTTCCCTATAGGAAAATCACCACTGAAAGTTGTATTTTTAACTGGAATCTTCAAATCAGAGAGAAGTGAGCTGGGTAATTTATCACCAGGCTACTATAATTGAGCAGTTTAATCTCGATTATTTTATTTCTTCCAGATGCCCGGGTCTACCAATAGAATTTGGTGTTTAATTATATAGTTAGAACAACCTCTTCTTACACAATATTTATATACTTCAAATGAATTCTTCCTTTTTGGACTCTCCTATTTCATATGTTTGTTGTCCTTCAATTAGGATACAGAGCTAGATGAAAGTAAACATCGATGACACCCTGAAATGGCAGAGCAAACAGACTAAGAGGTGCGTAGAAGTAAAAGCATACCATTGAGCCAAGGATCCACATGCTGACACTGTTTATCCCCTAAATACTTATTAATAAGACAATGTCATATATGGTTTATGCATATATTTGTCAAGTTTTCTATAACTGATAACCAGTAGCATTCCCAATGGAGGTATTCAAAAGTATAAAAGGAAGGTCTTATTTTATGATGGCTTTACATTGTTTATTATTTTTGGCAGAAAAGAGACAGGTTTCAAGCAGTAGAGCTGTTTCCAGCACCTGGAAATGCCTTTAGATCAGGGATGACTGCCTAAGTTCTGAGGACTATGTTCTTGCAGGAGGTGTGACCCTGCTGAATACCCCAGGGGAAAATGAGTCAGCATTTGTTGGGGGACATCATTGAGAGAGTGGCTGTTGATTGGCAGTTTGGATCAGCTGACCTCCCGAACTTCATACTGGTGGTGAATTTTGTAAGGCATAATGTCTTTAATAGAGGCAGCCTCTGTGTCAGATGTAAGACTCATCGGAAAGAGTGTGGACCAAGGACCCAAGTCCAGGCTTTGTCTATCTCCTCCTGTGTTGGTGACATCAAGAAGGTAGCTTCCCTAAGAATTTTGTGGTTTAAGAAAAATTAATGAAAAGACTTAATTTTCTTTCTTCTTCTGGTAGTGACTTATATTTTGCAGAGCCCAAGATTTAGACCTGTAGAAGATATATGTCTGATCCTGCAGAGGCCAGGATGAGTATGTTTGTGGCTTCCCTCCCTCTTTACCCCTCTTTTACCAGCTACCATGGAACCATGGAATTGTGGGTCGGTAGAATGTGGCCTGGAGACATTTCTTTTAAACACAGCCAAGTCATTTCTAACAAGAACTTTGGCTGGTCTCACTGCAGGCAGTGCACAGAATGTAAGCAGGAAGAAGACTGTGAATTGTTTCTTCCCCTCCCCCACTTCAGTTAATACTGACTGAAGCCATTGTACTGGATGGCCCAGGAAAGAAAAAAAAGTTTCATCCAAGAATCATTAAATACATGGAGTCATATTCTTTGGTTTTATGCAAATTTGACTATCTGGCGACACTGAATGCAAGTTTTCAGACGTTCTCCTAAACTGCCAATCTCTCTTTATAAACACTCTGGCACAAAAGCATTTGCCCACTGTTCACATGGTCAGGCATCCTACAAATGGTGCTATTCTTACAGTGGGGTGCAATAACCAATGTGCATCTTTTCTGTCTGACCTGGCATTTGCCCTCTCCCTGAATGTGTGCCTTGAAATAAGTATGTAAAGATAAAAAAATAGTAGTTCCATTCCTAAAGTGATTTCTTTATGCTTGTTTTATATCAGTTTCTTGCCCGGCTTGCAAGCTAAAGCCTCTAAATGCATAGACAGGGCCTTTGTTACACTTTGAAGATCTGGCATACTGCTCTGTGCATATCATTACATCTGTAGCATGTGAATTGGGGAAATCCTTTGTGTGATTTCAACAACCTTTTGTCCTGGGAGTTAAATGCACTGACAGGGCTTTTTGACAGAGACACAGAAAATTCTCTGCTGAATAGATAATCAGCTCCTAAGCTGGCTGGCTTCCATTTTTTTCTTTCTTCAAGACTGTGTTGCCAGATTACTAGAGGTTTTTACTTGGGATTTTAAGACAAAATAAACTCAAACATTTTCCATACCACTCTATTTCTATCACATACTATATTGTTTTATATTTTTCCACATGTAATATGTTGGGATATATTGATATTTGATACTTATGCTTTTGGAACATGAGTTTTTTAAACTAATGCATACCTTTCAATTAAATGGATTAATTCTTAATTGATTTATATAGATTATCATAATGTATTTAGTTATTGATGCAGAAATCTAAATAAATGGGATCCTAAAGAGAAATCCTTGAAGTCATGTAAAGATTATTGGCAGTTGCTCTTACACTTAATAAAGAATGGTGGAAGACAGGAAGTCACATTTCAATTTCCTCTCTGCTCTCTGCTCTTCCTTCACAGCAGGGACTGCTTCTGGCAGGTTTATAAGTTAAGAAAGGCGAGAGTCTTTTGGGTGTCTGGAGTGAGTGGAACAGACCTTGGCTAGCTGACTTCTTGTTGCTTCTTTGCCTTCCAAGGTAATCAAATGAATCACATGTTTTCTCATTGTATAGTCTCTAGAGAAATTGTATAGTCTCTAGACCTTGTTTAGCAATTATCTATCTCACAGCTCAATTTTTGAAAAAGTTTCTTATAGACAGACATTAGTAATAATGCTAACCATTTATAATACCTCAAACTAACTCTCTCTGTGTGTCTCTGGCCCTTAATTTTAATACGGAGAGAGAGAAGGTCATCTTTGTTTAAACAGGGATTGAGTTTGGGAGAAACATTGCTTTGAGAGACACAACATGCATTGCAACATCATGATGTATTCAACCAGATGTCTGCAAGGCAGAAGGTCACGTGGGTAACCGCACCATGTGAATGTTCTTAAAGGTGGAAAAAATAGAAAAGAGAATCTAAACATGTGTCAGATACTTCCTTTGTGCCTTATGTTATTCCAAATCATGTGGGTGCCTTATGTTTGTAATTTACCAATCATGAGCTCCCCCTTACATATATTAAACCAGGGATAACTATCACTGTGCACTCATGTTGCAGTCTTGATCTGACTATTTAATTGTATGCACCCAGATATCTATTAGGGTAGTTATTAGAATATAATAAGAAGTTATTTTTGACACTCATGACAACTTATATAGACATGCACTTATTTTGTTAGAATTCTGGCACATGTATTTAAAAAGAGTATGCATATGGAATCCTGAATAACAAGAATCATTTGAGTTAAATTTTTTTTACAGTTGACAATCCCACACTCATTATATTCACTGAGAGTCCACCATGTAGACCATAATTTCTCAGTTGTACAGGAATCATTGTGTTTTCCAGGGATATTGTAACTAGAAGGTAAGGGATAAGAGTGTTTTTCTAGGAAAAGGGAGGGAAATTCCTGTTGTAAACAATGGCCAAGGATTTGTTGTCATTTTACTCTATTTTTAGCAACCTAGTTCTCCAGTGATGTTGCTGCCCAGCACGGCCTCTGGGGCAGGGTACCCAATGTATAATTGCTGTATGAAAGAATGAATTGACTCTCCTGGACATCCATTTTAATTTCTCTGAAGCTTTACCACTGGCATGGCAAGAGCACAGGCAATGCGCTATGTTAATATTTTCCAAAGCTATTTTTTCCGTAAGGGAACAATCTATGTGCTTTGTCATGAATCCCTATTAATTAGGAAGTTTTGTGTGTGTATACTCTAATTAAGTATTTTATTACTAAAATATTCTACTACTTTCTGAAGTGTAGTTAATCTCTGAGGAATGGGATTAAGTCAGATGTATTATGGATCACTGGCTTACCTGGCTTGCTTCAATTGGGAGACCCTTGCAGAGAGAATTGAGGAATTCAGCGATTGCCTTAAGTAGCTTACATCTATCTGATAGATCAGGTGAATGTAACGCAGGGACCATATGAACAATAATGGTAGGGGAATTATTTCATGCTACTTATTAACAGAGAGATGCTGTATGTATGTAGTTTTGCTACAGATACTGTATTTAAACCAAACTTGTTGTTAAGAGCGGTTTCTTTTGTCCTTTAATGACACCCCCCTTTTTTTTCCTATCCCACAAAAGACATCCACTTGATCCTGGACTTGTACTCATCCAGTATAGCACATTTTCCAGGTGGCATGTTTACCTGATCTTTACTCTGGGGAAGGGTCACCAGGTGGGTACTTCATGAACACTGTCTGAGACTCATTCACTCCAAGCTTACAGGATGATTAGCAGTGTGTTTATGGATCTCAAAATAAGCACAGTGGTCCTGTAAATAACCCAACAGGCCCAGTTTCTCATCTGGCAATCTGGACACTCACATCCAGGAAGCATCCTTGTAGCTACTGTGTATGTCTCCTTCCGGAGCTCCTCGTCTCTGTTTCCTTCTGGGCTCATTATCTCTCGTGCCCTGATTTTTACACCCTTTCTCTTCATTTCCACTTCATTTTTTCCCCAAAGATCTTAGCTCATTGGTACCTACTTTCAACAAATTTAAGTAGTTTCAGAATAGTAGAAAGGATCACTAACCTATGATAAATGTAATCAATACTGACAGAAAGGCAGTCTATGATGCCATTTGTGAGATTCTTTCAAGTCCCTATCAAGTGAGTTAGGTGTATTCTCAAGAATAACATGGCATAGCAGCCCAGAGAGATGGCTCAGTCATATAAACATTTTCCAAGCAAGCATTAGGGCCTGAACTCATATCTCCAGCTCTCATGTAAAAGCCTGGTCGTTATATTGTGTGCTTATAATCTTAACACCGGGAAGTAGAAACAGGGGAATCACTAAAGCTTACCTCTAAGCTCAGTGAGAGACACTGTCTCAAAATATATAATGCAGAACAATGGGATATGATACTTCACATCAACCTCTGGTCTCTATATGCATGAACACAAATGCATACACATGGACACGTGTGCACGCACGTGTGCACGCGCAGACACACAAACACACACATACCAAAAGGGTCTAACATTAACGTGTTAGTTTATGCTATAATTTAACTATTTAAATAATTGTAAGCCAAATGGTAGTATGCACAGTATCTAGTGGGAGAAAGGGACCCTCTAAAGCAAAGGGCAATAAATATTTCTCTAGGAGAAGTTGCTCTGGGTACTTCAAGCAGCAACTGTGGCTAATGCCTGTAGTTGGAGCATACCTGGAGGCCTAGACAGGAGTTTGAGGTTAATATGGACTGTACAGTATATTTGAAGCAAGCTAAGATACATATCAAGATGCTATTTCAAAAATATCCCCATGAACAAAAGCAACAAAATAAACAGAAACAAATCCTCTTCGTCAGAGGCCCCAGCTAGCTTTTCGACATTACAATTTCTTTTTGTTAGCTGTCATTGTGTTCTTCTGTCTGCTGACTTCTACAGTCCATATAGTCTGTACTCAATTTACTTTGAGTGCCCAGTACGTAAGTATTAGTTAGGATAACACTAACCACTGTAAAATGCAAGCCCCCTAATTGCAGTCAATGAACAGAATATAGAAGTAGCTCCCTAATGTAGATGCTTTCCCTGAGGCAAGAGTAGAGGGTGCTCTGCAAGATGGTGTTCAAACTCCTGGGGTAAGGGGTCATTGCTGCTTTGAGATTTGTGTCGGTTAGTTTTCCTCAGTTTGACACAAAGCTAGACTCCACTGGGAAGAGAGAATGTCACTTGAGGCTTTGTCTCCATCCTATTGGCCTGTGGGCATGTCTATAGGACATTTTCTCTTGATTGCTGATTGATGTGGGAGTGCCCAGGCCACTGTGGGTGGTCCTATCTCAGGGGAGGTAGCCTAGGCTGTAGAAGAAAGGAAAACGGGAGGGCAGGTAGGCTGTAAGCAGCATCCCTCCATGACTTCTGCTTCAAGCCCCGGCTTTGAGTTCCTGCCCTGACTCTCATCAATGACTGTGATGCCAACAAACAAACCCTTTCCTTCCCTGAGCTGCTTTTGGTTACTGTTTATCACCAGCAACAGAGAAGCAAACTAAGGCAGTGTCTATCAGGGAAAGAGCTGACCTGTGGATCGGAAAGCCCGCCAACTTGAGAATTACGCTAAAGAAGGGACATATATTTTTCCTTCTCCATTTCTACCAGGGCAAGTCCATTACATGCCCACATGAAGATGAAAGGAAAAGATTAAGAAACACAGTCCCTGGCAGGCCAGACACTTCTCAGCAGTAACTCCACAGTAGGCAGGGAGAATGACGAGCTTTGGAGAACAGCTAAGCCCTCTCTGTCACAACCCATAGCATTGTGGAATGTTTCCAAGGGACGGGAAAAATGTTAATGTAATCATCAAAAATCCCTTGCTTTGGAAAGTAAACCTTTGATGCTGGGTTTTGTTCCTAAAAACAAGGCATGTATCTTACAGTATGTGAAAGTTTGACTTGGAAGCACAGTGTTTAGATTGCCTTCAATATACAAAGTGATGCTAAGATCTAACAATTACCCACACCATTTGGTGGAGACAAGCAACACATAGACCTAACATAGACATTTGGTAAATTATTTGATTAAATCTCAACTAGGAAAGGAAAGCAAACTCCTCCTTTATGTTCTATAATAAAATTAGAAACATGCCTTCCTTCCTTCCTTCCTTCCTCCCTCCCTCCCTCCCTCCCTCCCTCCCTCCCTCCCTCCCTCCCTCCCTCCCTCCCTCCCTCCCTCCCTCTCTCTCTCTCTCTCTCTCTCTCTCTCTCTCTCTCTCTTTCTCTCTCTCTCTCTTTCTTTCTTTCTCTCTCTCTCTCTTTCTTTCTTTCTTTCTTTCTTTCTTTCTTTCTTTCTTTCTTTCTTTCTTTCTCTCTTTGTTATTTTAATCCCCCAGATTATTTCTAAGTGCCTGGAAGAAACAAAGTTGAATTTTTTTTTTTCAGAAGACTACCCTGGACATTTATTTTATGGTGGAGATCTGTTCATGAAAACATTCTGTAGTATAGACAGTCTATGTGATATATCAAGTTACAGAAAATATCACTCAAAGATAAATATATATTCCTTAGCACACAGTACTTTAGAAATGTAGAAGTACTTAATGGGTGAGAGATGGGCTGATGTAAATATTGGAGCTACTTTTCCAAAAAAGGACGTGTAATCTTAAATGTGTTTAGTCTTCTTGCTAGTATGGTTTTTACATGAAGATGCCCTGGCTTTATTAATTCTATATTCAATGAGATTAAAAAGCAAATACAGAGTCAAAACAACTATTCAAAACAAACTTTTTATTGAAATTGCTTTCTGTCTTATTTTATTTATTGTCATAAAAAATTTTTCTTCTAATAAATTTAATTATTATAGATAGTTCTAAAGGCTCAAGTGGTAAGCTAGCACTCACCCAACTAGATCAAAGAAAAAAGTCTCAAGGAAAAACCCATGTCCCATTTCATGAAACAAGTGCAGTGAGGGCAGAATGTGTCAGAGTTTGAGAGGTCTGTCTGGGGTTATTGTGCAGCTTGGTGGTACCTAGCATTTTCAAGACCCTCAGTACCAGCACACACACACACACACACACACACACACACACACACACACACACACACACACACACACACACACACACAATCTATCTGGATGTTTTCTTAATCATAAATCATATTTAGTAAGAGGGCATAACACAGTAAGCCTGAGCATTATAGTGACAGGGAGACTCTGGGACTGCTACCTGCCTTCACAAACCGAAGAGTACTGACCGAGTGACTAGAATTCTGTAGGGAATGCTGTGATCAATTAGTTTGAGTGGTGATAAGGCCAGTACAGAACCAAGATTAAAGACCTCTCTATTAGGTACTATATTAGCCTGTGGGAAATCAACACATTTCAGAGCGTCCATGCGAGCACAATGCTCTTATTCCTTCCTACTTTGTGTATGTGGACCTCAGTGTTCAAGGTTGAGTGACTTTCATAATCCAACATGTTTATTTGTGAGGAAGGAGCATCAACTCAGCAGTGTGAGCTCACAGCCCTTACCCATTTCCTGGGCCGGTCTTCCCACTTTTTGGATCTGGAGGTAAGTTCATCATCATGCTTTTGCAAGACTCTGGTCTTCTTCTGCTCGGACTTTAGTGACTGCTCCAGGCACTAGCATCTCCCTGCACACTATAGCAATTATTTATGACTAGGAGATTTGCAGCCCGGGGCTGGTTTACCCGGACTGTTTTGAACAAAAACAGAAGGAACTCTCTCCTTGGTCTCCAGGATTCTTTGCTTCTTTGATCCAGTCTTCTGTCGAGCCATGGAAGGGGAGGGCACAGAAGAAAGGTCTCTTGTGGGCCAGCTCCCTTGCTTGTTTTGTATGAGTTTAACTTCCATAATAAATCTTATCAGCAACAATCATTTCCTTATGGTCACTTAAAACTCCTGTAGCATTGGGGTAGGGGAGCGATAACTGCAGAATTCATTGGGTATTTCCAGATATGGACTAGTGAAATGCAGACCATGTTCCAAAATAAAATGACCATTTCATGCTGTAATTATATCATAAACCCTTGTCTAGTCACACACTTAAGCCCCCACAGCTACTCCCAGACCCTCTTCTGTTGTTGAAGTTGTCGTTATGTTTGTTTGTATTATAATTCTACCCTATCCTTATAAAAATCAATTACTGTATCATCTTCCCCAGGAAAATTTTTCACCTTTCATACTAGGGCTAGGTGTCCCCATAGCATCTCAGCTGTTGTATTTACCACCTGAGTGCGAGGATGAATGTTTGTGTCTGACAATGGAGGGGAATACTGGGTGTGCCCTGGAAATTCTCCATAAGTCTTTGGGAAGACTTGTCTTATTTTTTATTTAGCTCTAATGAATACCTACAATGTGGAGATAGGATGATGAGGGAAGCATGCTGAGGCCACAGGTTTCTAGACAGGGGATTAGAACTCTCCCTGGAATTAGACATCTGAATCCATTCAGACTCCAAGAAATTAGATTCTTCAAGTACATACACCGCATAGGCATTCTAAAGATGGGCCGCTCGCTGAAAAAGAAAATCACCTCTAACATAGTGTGTGTGACAATGATCAAGGGGCGTAGTTATTGAGTTTTGCCTCTGACATCTGTGTGCATGCTCAAGTGTAGACACGGGATGGTATATAAGTGACTTCCATGCTGTGTTGGAGGAAAATGTCCTTTCAGGAAGGTCAGTTTTGTCAATTTCTTCTCTCCTCACACCCAACTGGAAGGGTTAAACTTCCCAGAACTTGCAGCTAACTTGTCACTCCACATAAAGAGCTTGAGTGTAAATCTGACTGGCTGCTTAAAATTTCTTGCCTAAAAATATTTCACTGCATTAGCTATTCCTACGAGGTGACAAGTGGGTCACAACATTAAAGAGGCTAAGATCTGCTTTTGTATGAAATACCCTGCCAACTGGGGATGGCTGCATTCTTTGTTATTCCTTGCTTTGAAAATGATCATTGCTCAATACAGACCTGTATGGTCCCACATCCAGCCAGCAGTCCATTCCTATCCCGTTTCTATGCAATCTGGGCACTTTTGTGTTTGGGAAGCCTTTTATCCTCTGAGCAAACATTTCCTGTGTCCACCTTACCCTATGAGAGAGCAGCCTTAGATATACGTCTGTCCCTTCCCTACACCCCACACACATTCCTATCATTACATATCACACCACATATTTAGGTAAAGGATGGACTTTAAAATCTAAGAGAACAGATACATGTCTTACTCGTCTTTAAAATCTGCCTAGCTGCTGGTTAATACTTAGTTAGCTCTCATTAGCTACAGTTTGAATGAACAATGTAGGTGTGTGTGTGTGTGTGTGTGTGTGTGTGTGTGTGTGTGTGTGTGTGTGTATTTGCAGGTGTACACATCTATGTGTGAGCATGCAGAGGCCAGAAGTAGGAACCAGACATCCTGAACTATCATTTTCTGCTTCTACCTTAAGACAGAATCCCTGGATCCTCCAGCGAGCTGTTGAGGAGTTAGGCTCACTTGCCCTAGTGGTCTTCCTGGCTCCTCTCCTTAACAGCCGCCCAGAGCTTACTGTGCAAGTGTGAGCATCCATCCATCCACACCTGCCTCTTATGTGTGTGCTGGTGATCCCAACTCTGCTCTTACACTTGTACAGTGAGTACTTTCACTTATCTCCCAACTCAGAAAACACATCGTTGACTCAGATCATTGGACTTCTTCTTTTTTTTAACAAAGAGAATGTTACTTTCTCTTCAGAAAGTTTTCTGGATTTTGCTTGGACACTGTTAACTAGCAATACAGTAAGTATTGCTATCTTGAAGTACTATGCTATACAATACATCTCTAGATTTTATTTATCTTTTGTAACGGAATTGTTAGAAGCCTGCTGTTTCTCTCTGCTCTGCATCCTCTGGCAATCACCATCCTATTAATTGCTGGGGAGTCATTATTTCATATATCTACTTCAAATAGAGGCAAGCATTATTTATTCTTCTGTGCTATGCTTGTTTCTCTTGGCTTGTCCTCAAGGTTCATCCATACTGTCAAACATTTCAGGGTTACTATCATTTGTAAGCTTGGATATTATTCCATTGTGTGCACCTGCCACATTTTCTTTCTCCATTCATCTGTGGATGGACATTTCAGTTTCCTTACTTTGGCTACTTTGAGTAGTAGTGTAGTGTTTGCAGAAGTGCCGATGTGTTTTTAAGATCCTGATGTGAATGCTTTGATCTAAATACTCAGTAGAGGGATTGATGGGCTGTATTGTAGGTCTAGCTGTGCTGTCTTGAGGAATCTCTATGCTATCTTTATCGAGTCTGCAATCTCACCAGCACCGTGATAGAGCTTGATTTCTCCACATTTTTGTCAATACCCCCTTCTGTATGTGTATGTATGTAAGTATGTACAGGTGAATACACCCTTCTGTGCACACATGGAGGCCAGAAGTAGATACCAGGTGTCTTCCTCTATCATTCTTTGCTTTAGATTTTTAAGAAGGGCTGCATCTGGAACTTCCATGTGTAGCTCACATGCAATAACAAATATTAACTAACTTAAAACAAAAATCGAGTAGACATTTCAAGATCTTATTCTGTCATTAAATGTGGAATTCATGTATTTCATTATGTCCCAGTTACTTGTCTAGAAACTACTCACTAAATGACCATATTTCTGGTGTCTCACCTATGAAATTTAGATCTTACCTAGGGACACAAGGACTTTCCTTGCTCCAGGCAGTGTCTTTTTTCTTTAGCTTTTATAGTTTAGATTTTATATTTATGTTTGTTTTATTCTGAGTTTTTATGTGTGGTGGGAGATAAGCATTAAATCTTCTCTCTCTCTCTTTCTCTTCCTTTCTTTCTTTCTTTCTTTCTTTCTTTCTTTCTTTCTTTCTTTCTTTCTTTCTTTCTTTCTTTCTTTGTAGCTACACTATTGTAGCCCCTGCAATTATTGAAAACAATGTCAAACTTTGACTCATTGAGTCTCCCTAATGTGTCTGTTAAAGGTCATTTACCATAAATATAAGTGCTTACTTCTATGCACAATTTGCTTTTGAATTTGTATGTCTATTCTTATGCCAATAACACTCTATAAACCAGGCATGGTGGTAACATACCTATTTCCAGACTTTGGGGACTGGGATGTGAGGGTCTTGATTTTAGTGACAACTTGCATTATATAGAGATTTCAAGACAAGCCTGAAATAACTACCTAGAAAATCCTTATGTCAGTAAATCTAGTGTACACATAGGCATGCCCACACACACACACAGAGGGGCAGAGAGGAGAGAAATGGGCGGGGCGGGGGGGGAGAAATAGAGGGGAGGGGGAGAGAGGACAGAGAGACAGAGAGAGAACTAAAAGTTTCAAAATTAGATGGTTCTAATTTTGTCTTTGCTCTTTGGTTCCAAAACTGCTTTGACTTGTTAGGACCTGAGTATGAACTTCTCCCCAGCAGGCTCATATATTAGTTCTCTGGCTGATAGTGCTATTTTGAGAGCATGTGGAAACTCTAGGAAGCAGGTGCTCACTGGAGGACACAGAGCCAAAAGGACCCAAATTGAGAGGTTATTCTGGTTTCTATCTGTTTCCTCATGCTGCCTCTGGACTTTTACGAGGCGAGTTGTCTTTGTACTCATTATGGGAACTTCAAATCCTTTTTGGACAGTACCCAACATCTCATGCAGCGTAATGAAAGTATCTTAAGTCTCTAACTGCTTTCTGCTCACAACGTTTTGTGGTCCAGATGCCACTCTCCATTAGGTTTCTAAATGTGCTCACCACTGAGCTGGCAGGGCTGTGATGAGGCTGCTTGGCGCTGTATCACTCACTTCAGTGCCGGTCAGTAGAACTAGGTGCTAGCAGTAGTCTGCTGATTACAGATACACTCATAACTGAACAAATTAATTCAATATTTAAACAGGTACAATATGAAAGGCAGGATAGAAAGACATGGGAAGGAAAAGGAACTTCTCGCCTTGGAGTCTGGATGAAACCAGGAAAGAATAAAAATGTGTGGGGCTGGGGATTTAGCTTAGTAGCGGAGCGCTTGCCTCACAAGCTCTAGGGCTTGGGTTCAGTTCTCAGCTCAAAAAAATAAAAATAAAAATAACAACAACAAAAGACCAACACCTCCAACACACACACACACACACACACACACACACACACACACACACACACGCGCGCACACAGAGGAAGACTAGGGGCAAGAGAGGAGCAAGAGAGGGAGCTGGGTCTGGCGGGCTCTTTGAATGGATGGACATGTTGCACAGCTGGTGCTGGAAAGGCAGCTGGCAACAGGTGATGGGTGACATAGCTGCTTTGGTGGCAGAGGCAGGCTGCCCAGCTGCAGTGGGAACTAACATTCCTCCATTTCCTTTATTTTAAAAAGGCGAGGACATAGGAAAGGGTAGCAGGTGAGGTGGGAATGGGTTCCTGTTGCCTGGGGGGCATTGGCATCTTTGGGGGACCTGAGAAAGCTGGGATGCTGACCACGTCCTGGATAGCTGGCTGTTTCAGTGGCTGTCTGGGCTCTGTGGGACCGTCTGATCCTAGAGTGTGCACGCCTAGGTGAAGCAATCAGTACACTTGGACCACTTGGAGGTTGCCATTTTCAAGCTGTCTGAGGAACCTGGCTTTGGTGGCACACACCTTTAGCTCCAGCACTTGGGAGGCAAGGGCAGGTGGGTCTCTGTGAGTTCGAGGCCAGTTTGGTCTACAGAGCGAGTTCCAGAACAGGCTCCAAAGCAATTAAGAGAAACCCTGCCTTGAAAAACAAAACAACAATAACAATAACAACAACAACAAATAAATTAAGCTCTCTGAGATGCAGATTTTGAGGGGACCAGGTCAGATTCTTGCAGAGAAGAAGATAAAGTTAAAAAGTTTAGGAGGAAAATATTTTCTTAAGTCCCGGTAACTGAGGGAGGGGAGTCCCAAGACCAGGGAAAGGTGAGGGAGATCCCACTCTCAGGCACAGGCAGTAGGCTGTAGGTTGACAGTGCTTATCTGAAGTTCATTTGACCTGTTAAAGTTGACATCCAAGTGACACCCTGGAACTTACAAAAAATTTTTGAGTTTACAAAAAGAGATAAGTTTTGGTCACATTAGCATCCCCACTGTTTATAATCTGTACTGAAACCCACATTGTAGAAAAAGCAGTAGACTCTTGCCTTTGAGTCATAGGGAACACAAACATGATTCCAGTTAAAAGCATGAACACTCCTTTCTCTGTCCAGAAGGCTGGATGTATATAGATTAGACCGTTTTGTTTTGTTTTAAGCAGGAGAAGAACTTTTAAGTCTGTACTTAGAAAACAACCAAGGGGAATTTAAAATCTTGACTTTGCTGACTATGATGATAGTAGCCATACTTTACCAGAGCTGAATTAGTAGCTTATCAGAATTACATTGATTAATATTAATACCAAGAAATTTTGGAGTCTTAATATAACAGCAGAATAGCAAGCAAAAGAAAACTGAAACATTTCATTTCATTTATACAAGTTAAACTGCCTTTTTAAAAATCACCCCTTAAGCATTTTCATCATCAGGTCTTTATAACCTGTGTTTACACATCTTAAGTCACTTTCTTATGAAGTTTAAGCTTTTGCATCCGCAGACATTTATAACTTGTATTTATACACTGTAACATACCTTAGACCCTAACAATGTTTTCTTAGATCCTCATAGCTTAAGCTTTCATATCTTCACTTAATCTTAACACTTTTTATTTCTATCCAATCATTTATCAGGAGACACAGATGGTTGGTCTGTGAGGAGCCATTGTAAATCAAGTCCCCTTCATTAGAGGAACAGTGAAAAGTTACATGGAACTCTGTTCCGTGAGATTATCTCTTTTCGGAGTCTGGTACAAGTTAAGTAGTTTCTAGAACTAGTAGTAGCTCCAGGAGAGAGAGAGGCCTGTGGCCTGAATTTTATGCAAAAAGGGATCTGAGAAGGCAGCTGAGCTGAACAGGACAAGGGTAGACAGGAGAGCCAAAATGAGTAATGCTGGCCGGAAGAAGGGTAGATTCGGGAGTTGCCAGCAGAGGCAAGATGGGCATGCTGTACCGAGAAAAGATACCAAGCCATGTAGCGAAGCATAGATAAATTATGGGCTAAATTATATGTAAGAGCTAGTAACAACCCTGACCTATTGGCTGAGCATTTATAACTAATACTAAGATTCTGAGTGGTTATTTGAGAGATGCTACCAGCACAGAGAAAGTCTGCCTACATAATATTGAAAACATATACAGGAGGCTAAGTAAAGCTTATCCTTGTAACTAATTATATCAGTACTTAGCATGACTAAAGAATCTGATCATTTATAAGATGACTGGCTATTAACTTGTGTTCACTAATAGTCTACAATAGGTCAGCAACTTTCATAAGGCAAGGCGTTGGGTTCCATTTCTGTTTAAGGTGCCTGACCATCCACTTGCATTTCTTAATTATCCTTAGTTGTTTACAATAAGATAGCAGTTTTTATAAGACTAGGACTTTTTGTTCTATTCCTGCTAGATTTGGCTTTAAAAATCATGATTTTGAATGGAAGCTCTTTTAATAACAAAATAAATCTTTTTAATCATAGATAATGGGCTCAGTAAAGAAATCAAAGTATCTGTTCCAAGGCTAAAAATGGACCGAGTTTGTTCCAAACTGTTAAGGCTCTCTCCTGAGAAGGCAAGGAAAAGTAACAGGGGAAAGATCCCCAGGGCCAAGTGGGACCAGGAGGAAAGGTGGCATCTGAGCAGGGACTTAGAGAGCCCAGAAGCCAGCACTGCCCTTGACAAGCCATGGGGACCCCCACCCAAGTACCCAGCCCTGGGAAAGGACCCTCTCAGGGGACCTGACATTTCATGACAGAATATGACAGTTTTTGGCTTAGCTTATCCAAATAGCTAAAGCTTGAAGCGAACAGAGATCAAGCTAGATAAATATTACTGTGAAGCTGAGTAGACCTTAGGAATCCATAAATCTTATTTATCACATATATGTTGCCACTGATGTACGTTCTCCAGAAGCTTCCTGTGGAACACTTAGAAGAGTCATAGGTGTAAATTTCTAAGCCAGCTTTTGTTAATCTGAATAGACCTTTATAATCTTAAAATGTTTACCACCATATAGAGTATATTCTAAGCCAGAGTTGAATCACACACACGCAGTATGTTGTAACATATATAAAACCTTACATTTCTATCATCACACAAAAGTCTACACCAAACCAAAATATTTAAGACTTGTTGCTTCCTTGGTCTAAAAGGAGATACCATGAACAGATAGCACTCTCATTAGGACTAAGCAGTGTCACATGGGTATACACTCTTTAACCTTAGTAAGGATGGCTGTCAGCCATGTGGCCACCTGCATCCTGATGAGGTCACTCGCCAAGATGGGGGAGAGCCATGTGGTTGCCATTTAAAGCATGTTTTCCTAAACAATAGTTGAATCTAAGTTACATGCACATATCCACAGAGTTGAATCCAAGTTATATATACATATATGTGGAGTTAAATCCAGCTTACATTCACAGGTATATAGAGTTAAATCCAAGTCACATATGTACACACACACACACACACACACACACACACACACACACACACAGAGAGAGAGAGAGAGAGAGAGAGAGAGAGAGAGAGAGAGACAGAGACAGAGACAGAGACAGAGACAGAGAGAGAATCTTAACTACGAGCCTTTTGTTGTAAGTTTAAAGCCATTTTTTGTTATAAATTATAAAGATTTTAAACCATACCTGATGAGCAATTTACAGATCCTGAGATAGGAGTTTTCAACACAATCTTAAAATATTATTATTATTTTGTGAGCGTGGAGTGCAAAGAAAACATAGAGAGAAAAGATTTTAGGAGTGGGGAAGTAGAGCTTTAGAGGTAAGAGAATTCAGAAGTGCAGCAAAGCAGGGTTAGGGACAAGACAGTTGGGGGCCCTCTGTCCATGGCAGCAGCAGTTGAAGCTTATTTGCAACAACTTGGAAATCAAGTTTGCAAATTTGGATCATTGATTGGCACTGAGACCAGGCTGTTGTAATACAATCTGTGCCTGCATGTTCCTAAAAGTCCCAAGAGGAAGTTGAGAGTGAAAGCAAGCTATAGGACTGCAGGCAGGAACTGAGAGACAGTATAGTGGACCTGCAGGCTGGCTGCAAGGTGACAGAAAGCCAGGAAGGAGCAGGAGAGAAGGGAGGTGTTCCCATGGGTCAGCAGGCAGCTAGAGCTTATGCTGTGGGCCTCCCAGGCTCCTGAAGAGGGGAGCAAGCAGGAGAGGAGATGTCCACGTGGAAAGTAACTCAGGACAGACAAATGCTCCTTACATGCCTTACTGAGGGTTAGATCAGCAGCTCCTGTAGGGGAGAGCTAGTGTGTGCTGAGTGAGATGAAGCTGGCCCCTAGGTCTCTGCCTCCCACATTGTAAGGAACAGGAGACTGGACATTCATGGGGTTTAGAGAGGGAGAAAGGAAGAAATATGCAGGTCTTAAAGAAAAGAGAGCAGAGACTTCTTTTTCACTTCCCCAACTGCTTGGTCCAAGGCATACTGAAACCAGATTTGATTTGAAAGGGGTGGCTGGGGGTTCTCTAAAAGATGCCACAATGGGAGCGAGGGGGTGCATGACACAGTTCTCAAGGATAAGGCGAAGAGATGTCCACAACCTGAGAGCCTCATGCATCCCCAGGAACCCAGAAAAGGACCAAACAAAGCAGACACAGGCTGTCCAGTCTTTTTCAAACAGTGTCCTGAATCTATTCACTTTATTTCCTGCTTCCTCTGTGGCTTAGCTCACAATCTGAAAACCAGGGTTTGACTGACCCAAACTTTCTGTCTATTACAAAAATCTCCATTATTGTAAATCAAAAGTCTGCATGTTCAAGGTTGGTTGCTTTGTACTTAGCTCACTTATTATCTTAATACCAGAGTAATAAACCCCTCTACTTGCCATTTCTGACTCAATATTTATGATAACCCTTATTATTTCCGCATACTAAGGAAGATTTTTTTATTTGGAGGCATAAGAATTCATGTGAAATGCAATTTTGGATCTAAAATTTTTATTACACTTATTATTTGGTACAAACAAATATTTTACCTATGATTTTAAAGTCTAAGTCAAAAATACTAGAACAGGATCAAGAAGCATTGTGTCAGGTGTTAAAAGAAGTACAGGGGGCTGAAGAGATAGCCCCGTGAGTAAAAGCACAGGCTGCTCTCCTAAGCGGATCAGAGTTTGATTCCCAGCACCCACATGACAACTCACAGCTGTCAATCCTGTCCCAGGGCATCTGAATCCCAATTCTGGCTCCAGGGCCACTAAACATGCATCACCTGTTATACAGACTGAACTTGAAGGCAAAACACCAGTACACATAAAAATGAACTAGAATTTCAAAGATAAAGTATAAATGGAATATATGCTTTATCAACAATAACAAAAACAGACAAACAAAACCAATGAATGCACCGTTAATTACGTGTTCGCCATTTGCAGACTGGGGTAGAAGTCAGCTGTATCTGTCTGCTATCCTCAGAAAAGAGAAACCAGTCTTCACACTGACGTGGGTGGGCCTCGTTTTTCACCTTGTAAGTGGTTTATGCTGAAATGCTACCTGAATCTGTTGTGTTAATGTTGGTGGACCCCACTTTGACTCCTAAAAGGACCTACAATTTACTGCCATTACTGTTAACTGCTATGATTTACAAAAACATTTCAGATTTTGGACTGTCTATGCCTAAAACAGCCTGGCTAACACAGGAAGATGGAGTTTATAGTTTAAGGGAGCAACAGCTGTTGGATGTCCCAAGGAGAGAAATGAGGACAAAACACAAACTTCTGTTAACCACGCATGCAAGCAAGGCTGGGAGATAAACTATTGATGATGTGAGTCATTTCTCTTTCAAGTAAACTTTATAGCTTCAGGCCCTCTAATTCTGGGTTAAATATTTAAATGCACCTTTAATTATACCATGACTGGACATCAAAACTTAAATTCCCTCAGTCTGCCACAGAGAAACATTAACCCCCAGAATAACTTTGTTAATTGCTTTTATAAGACATTTATCTGGCAGTGATCCTTTGAAAATAAATACTGCATGTATCAAATTACCTAATTAGTTTAGACAAGCCGTGGATGTGTTTGAATGGCCAAAATTATAAAAATGTTGGGTTTGCTGAATAATTTTAAGGCAGATCAACTTGCTTTTTGTTTTGTTTTGTTTTGCTGTTAATAATAGTGGGGTTTTTATTTTTTTGTGTGTGTGAATTCTGATAAGACTTGGGATGGTCCCCAGTATACAGCCAAAGAACTTTCCATTCTAATTGAAAAGAAAAATAAATAAAGCAGCTGGGATTAAACACCCTCAAAATAACTATTTTTTTGCATTAGCCTTTTAATTTTCCATTCATATTTCAAAAACACTAACAGAAATTTTAAAAATGTGAAAATAATGAAAAGAGAGAAGATTGAAGAAGGAACAGGAAAAGCAAAATAGAAAGGGAGGGTGGGAAGGAAGGGAGAGAGGGAGGGAAGAGAGAGAGGGAGGGAAGGAAGGGAGAGAGGGGAGGAGGGAGAGAGGGAGGGAAGAGAGAGAGGGAGGGAAGGAAGGGAGAGAGGGGAGGAGGGAGAGAGGGAGGGAAGAGAGAGAAGGAGGGAAGGGAGAGGAGGGAAGATTGAGAAGGAGGGAAGGGAGAGGAGGGAAGGAAGGGAGGGAGGGAAGGGAGAGGAGGGAAGATTGAGAAGGAGGGAAGGGAGAGGAGGGAAGGAAGGGAGGGAGGGAAGGAGAAGAGAGAGAAGGAGGAAAGGAGGGAGAGAGGGAGGAAAGAGAGAGAAGGAGGGAAGGGAGGGAGGGAAGGAGAGGGAGGAAAGAAGGGAGAGAGGGAGGGAAGAGAGAAGGAGGAAAGGAGGGAGAGAGGGAAGAAAGAGAGAGAAGGAGGGAAGGAAGGGAGAGAGGAAGGGAAGGAAGGAGAGAGGGAGAGAAGGAAGGAGAAAGGGAGGGAACGGAGAGAGGAAGGGAAGGAGGGAGAGAGGCAGCAGGAGGGAAATAGGGAAAGCAACTGTAATATAGATGAGTGGTATAGAAACAACAGTAACTGATTCCAGCTATATTAAACACAATCCAGGAAGTTATCATTGGATTCATAACGGGCAGTTCACAGTATTATGAGTAAAACTTAGACTCCAAGGTTAGAAAGAACAGAAATGATGAAAGGCACCAGCTAACAGAAAACTTCTAGACAGAGGTTGTCAGTCCAACAAGATTTCTTGTCCTTCAACTAGGATGTCCCATATATAAATATGAAATATAGAGTGGGCTTAACCGAGTTTGGCTTAATGTCCTACCTCTTGGCTACTGAAGAAGCATGTGCATATGTCCATGAGAAATTTAAGAAAGAAGACGACAGACTGTGAAAATGAAGGGATGAATGGAGAATAAGAAACTGTTGATGAACAATCAACTTGAACAGGGAAGGGAAGTATCGAACTGTTTGAATTTTGTATACAGCCATAAGAAAAGCTCATTTTATTACACTTTCACTTTTTTGTCAACGGGTCATGAGTAGGGAAATGGTTTGTGTAGATGACAGAAAAGTAAATGCTCTTTCAGAAACATAAGTAAATTCTGAATAGTAATCTGAATAAAAGATGTATCTTCTCATTTAAAATTTCAACTTTTAGCTGATTTGTGTATGAAGGTTTATTGACATTATATATAGAAAATCAATCAGAATTAAAGTTGGGACTCAAAGCGCATTTTCCTTTCCTTAATTTAAGTTCAATAATGTAACTCAATACCAATACATTTATACTTCCAAAACTTGACAAAAAAAATGTTAATAATAAATCATTTAGTGATATACAAATATAACTTATATCAAGCATACCTAAAATCTTTACTCTGTTTTAGGAAATTTTCTCTTTTTTTTATTCTTTTGCATTTTTAAGAGTTATGCCAAGGCAAGTTTCAATATAAGGTAGATGGAATTTTCATGCAATTGAAATTATTAAGATCCAGATGTAAATGATTTTGTTACCTTAATATTTTAAAATTTGACTGAAAAAATGGTACAAATGTTTTCTAATTCTACTGAAATTACAATCTTTGTTTTCATGCTTTAAATATTCTTGGAAATTTTCTAAATATTTCTTTTCCCAAATCCAGTTTCTCCTATATAAGTTTTAGAAGAGAAACTTTCATGAAGGTAAGACAGTAACAATAATAATAAAGTGATATGAAAAGGAAGTTACTCTGAAGGCTCTCAGATAGCATGACTCATTTGGGGGCTGCTTCAAGAAAAGATGAATTAGAATTTTAAGCAAGCCAAACAAACAAGAATTGTATGTCTGATAGATCACTAATTATCCTAGTTTCATTTCTGATGCAGTGATAAATACCTGCTGTGATAAAAGATTCCAACACCCACAAACATAGGAGAGAAGGATTTTTATTTTAGCTGATATTTGAATGCATCCTTGTGGGGATTTGGGGGAGTCAAGGCAGCAAGAGTTTGAAATAGACACACCTACAGTCAAGAGCAGAGAGAACGGAACACAGGCAAGTTCACTCAGTTCACTCATGATTAACTCACATTCTTCATTCTTCTTTATAGAGTCCAAGAACCAAACTCAGGAAATGGTGCCACTCACAGTAGACTGTCTTTCCATACCAATTAACATAAAACAACCCCACCCTCAGAAGTGCCCTAGAGTCAGTGGGATTTAGACAACCCTTCATAAAAGCCATCTTCCTGAATGATGTCAGATTGTGTCAAGTTGACAATTAAAAGCAAGTATCACACTCACCTATTGCTTCTAGTTTCTAGTTATCTGACCTTATTAGGTTACTTAATCTGTTTAAGCCTTACTTTCTAGAAAAACAGCAGTGTAGCATGGATAAGTGTCCCCCAAGAATCTACCAGATGAAAGCTTGGTCCCCAGATTATTAGGCTAATGGAAAACAGTAGAATCTTTGGGGCGTGGGGGGGTATTTCCTCCCCCCCACACTCCTGCTGTGCAGTCTGCTTCAGCACAGGCCAAACAAGGCCAATTGGTGTCAAAAGAAGCCAATTCTCTTATTATTTATTGTGGTAATAGAAAGCTGACTAGCACAAATAGGGATAATATTATTGCTCACCTCTCAGGATTCCTTATGAGGATTAAATAAATAAATGGTACATGCATACCATGGTTATTGTCATTTCTCTGGTCCTACGGCCACCCACATGGTCATCAGCACTCAGGCAAAATAGGCATCTCAGGTGTTAGCATTTCCAGGGTTGGCTGCATATGCTCTATGAACTTTCGGGCAAAGGACTAGTCATCTAGGGCCTTATGGGAGTGCAATCCATGTGGGCGGGGGTTACATAAGCCCCCATACGCATATGCCATGTGATCTTTAAAAGCAGATGATGCCCAACCCATTACCTCTCTTGGCACTTTTCTTCTAGGCCGCTTGCAAACACCTCCTCTCCCTACTCTTTATTAATAAAACTCTTAAGTGGGATTTGTTGTATATCTTAGGGTCTCTTCTCACGCATGGTAAATAACAATGGTGTCCAGCCTGTTGTAAGTATTGTACTTACTAAAATTAGTAATATGAGATCACAGAAATAAGATCATATTTAAGACTGGAGAAGTGTGTTTTGTGTAGCTAGCCACTTACTTTTTGAGCACATATAACATAGAGGCTGAGCACAACACAACATCAATGTGAACTTCTCTTCTCTCCCCTCCCCATCCCTCCCACCCTCAGTTCTCATAGCCTGGAACCCAGCAGATGTTGCTAAAATAAACAATGAAGGTGCTATCACGATTTTGTCTATACAGACAGATTACCTCAGCTCAGTCATTTAAAGGCAGTGACAGGACTTGCATGCTTCCTGGTGGGAACCAGAAAACTCCAGCTCTCCTTCCTGCTCATTCTACTCCCCACCTCTCGAAATAGGGGGAAATGATGAAAATATTATTAGAGCATTTCTGGGAACCCAATGGCTCTGAGCTTTACCACTATCTACCAACCTCTTCCTCTCTCCACTGCTAATAACAGTTTGTAACCAAAGGCAATTAGCAAGTGCTATCTCTCACGCTCCAAACTCTTCCAGAAGGTAGCAGGATGGTCTGAGCACTATACTTGTAAGCCCACAGATTTCTTAGCCTAAAGTCTCTTTTCCCTCACCACCCTTCCTTCTATTTCTGTCTATTTCAAATAAGAATGAAAGTACTTAGCATGCTTGATTTGGGAAATGGATGTCCTTTGATACAGTGGAGTCCTGTCTTTGACCCCAGAAGTCATCATAAGGAGTGCGGCTGGTACACTTTTATAGAGCTTGGCAGCTGTAAAGCCGACCCATTGTTAAACTGGAACAATAGGTACATTAATCCCCTGAGCAAGTTGGTATTAGAGTCAGCCATTTAGACAGACAGGAACTAACAGGATACTGACTGTATTTGGCTTGGAAAGAAACATCTGAAAAGCAATCTTCAACTGGCAGAATAAAAGGAGATTCCATCCAGTTCTATTTTGTCATGCCCCAGTGTCCTTTTCTGAGAGAGGAACAAGACGGGTCTGTAACCATGACTTCATTAGCTTTCCAAGGGAAATTTAAAATTAACTGAAAGATTCATTATTTACAGCAAAACATTCACGACGAATTCCGCAAGGAAACGGTCACAAAATAAGCCAACAGGCACACTCAAAACTAATTATCAAAACAGAGCGACAAAAAGTGCCCCACACTGAGTTCGAGCGGGTGCCTACGTGGCTGGAGCCCAGAGGATCACCCAGTTGCTTCTGTACACACGAATCTCAAGAAAGGCAGATGCTGTCTGTGTCATGTCATCACGATACAAAAAGAATTCTGTTAAATGGTTTAAAATGTTTGACAAGCTCATTACCAAGCTCTCCAATGAAGGCGTCCCTTCCTCTCCCTTCCCTTCCAGGGATTAGAGTCTGGAAGCCAACCCCCTACGCCGGCCTTTGTCAGAGATTGAGGCCACATTAGCAAAAGAAAGAGTCTTACAGACAGACCAGACTTCGAGAACACTGGGGGCTTTGTTACCGCTTCTTCACACGTCGCTGAAGGACACTTCATTGAGGGACCGAGGGCTCTTCCTTGTCTCTCGAACTTTGTCCTCAGTCCAGTGCTCGCACCATTCAAGGGCTGAAATTTGGTTTTTTAAAAAACAACTATTGATTGCCTTCATCATTTTAAGGCTGTCGTCTAATCAGATCACTAAAGGCAAATTCGTTCATTTCTAATTAAATGGGAAGGCGTCAGATAATATAAAGGTCTTTTTCCCAAGTGTGTCCACCTAGGAAAATCCTCTGGCCAAACTACAGCATGAAAAAAAAAAAAAAAAAAAAACACTCGCGGTTTCAGAAAATGGCCATTTGGCTCCAAATGACTATTTCTGTACATAATGAGCGATGCTGCCAGGATGGAGTCCTAGGTCAACTCCTTTCCCTGCCTCACCCCTTTCACTGGGCTTGAAGTTGCTTTCAAGGAGTCCTGTTTCTGAAAATTAACCCTGTCTCACCCTTTGCGTATGTTCTCAGGGATTCTTCATGTTCTTTCATTTTCTACCTCCATTTAGCAGCTACTGGCTGAACGAGGAAACATCAGTACTTGTTCATGGTCCTGTGAAACAATTGCTTCTGGAAAGGATGTGGTTGTAAGGTCGGGCATTACACTGGTCTGCCGCTGTCACCTGGCAGAATGCACTCAGGCAGTGTCCTGGTCAGCCCAGGGTTGCACGGTTCTGTAGTCTGCGCTCAGGTGCAAAGGACCCTTTAAAAGAAAGACCCCTGCCCAACTGTGCTGCCTTTCTGCTCTCCACTCTTACCACTCTCTTCTCTTTGTCTGCTCCTCTCTTTCCCGCTGTTCCCTGGGGCAGACAGGACTTTTCCTGTCTCCCTCTTCTCCCCACTGCTCTCTCTGTCTCCTTGTCTCTTTACCTCTTTTCTCTTTCCTTTTCCTTTGCATCCCTTTCTATTAAAACTTCTCACTTAAACTCTATCTGCTTGTCATGCTTGTCCCCCCCTCCTCGGTCACCCTCCCCTGCCATGGAATCCTCCAAGGAGGTTTCACACAAGGTTCCCCTCAAGCTTTATCATAACAGTGTTAGCATTCAGTCTGCAAGTCGCTGGTTCTAGTGGGTTTTCTCACCTCCCAAAGCAGAAATGCCCATACTCTCTCTGAATGACATGCTACTCCCAATCTGAAGGCCTGTCGCGTTAGTTCCCGCCATGGCAGCAGCCTGCCTCTGCCACCAATGCAGTCAGGTGCCTTTCCACCACCAGCTACATGATATGTGCACCCCTTAAAGCTACCCATCAGGCACAGCTCACTCTTGTCTCTCTTCCTTCTCTTGTCTCTTCCCTGTTCTGCCTGACTGTCGTTCTGATGTCCCCACTTTGACATGGCCTTTCACTCTCTCACTCTCCCCTTCCTCGAAAAATCTCTTGCTGTGTTGCACAAGGTGTTGGGACCCGGCCTTATGCTGACCACGGCCACCTGACAATGGGCAATATGCAAAGCGGCTTTCAGGCAGATAATTAGGCAGCTCAAAGGGCCCTGTGTGGCATGGCCACGTCATGGGTACGTCACACATTAGGGGCTATGTAAGGACTCAGTGTGCATGTGCAAGCTTCCCTTTCAAGAGAGCATCTTCCACGTTTGCCGCTTCTTTTTCTCTTCTTCCTATTCTGCCTTTTTCTTCTCTCCTTGAGAATTGTCATGCACCCCCTCGCTCCCATTGTGGCATCTTTCAGAGAACCCCCAGCCACCCCTTTCAAATCAAATCTGGTTTCAGTATGCCTTGGACCAAGCAGTTGGGGAAGTGAAAAAGAAGTCTCTGCTCTCTTTTCTTTAAGACCTGCATATTTCTTCCTTTCTCCCTCTCTAAACCCCATGAATGTCCAGTCTCCTGTTCCTTACAATGTGGGAGGCAGAGACCTAGGGGCCAGCTTCATCTCACTCAGCACACACTAGCTCTCCCCTACAGGAGCTGCTGATCTAACCCTCAGTAAGGCATGTAAGGAGCATTTGTCTGTCCTGAGTTACTTTCCACGTGGACATCTCCTCTCCTGCTTGCTCCCCTCTTCAGGAGCCTGGGAGGCCCACAGCATAAGCTCTAGCTGCCTGCTGACCCATGGGAACACCTCCCTTCTCTCCTGCTCCTTCCTGGCTTTCTGTCACCTTGCAGCCAGCCTGCAGATCCACTATACTGTCTCTCAGTTCCTGCCTGCAGTCCTATAGCTTGCTTTCACTCTCAACTTCCTCTTGGGAATTTAAGGAACATGCAGGCACAGATTGTATTACAACAGCCTGGTCTCAGTGCCAATCAATGACCCAAATTTGCAAACTTGATTTCCAAGTTGTTGCAAATAAGTGTCAACTGCTGCTGCCATGGACAGAGGGCCCCCAACTGTCTTGTCCCTAACCCTGCTTTGCTGCACTTCTGAATTCTCTTACCTCTAAAGCTCTACTTCCCCACTCCTAAAATCTTTTCTCTCTATGATTTCTTTGCACTCCAAGCTCACAAAAAAGTAATAATATCTTAAGATTGTGTTGTAAACTCTTATCTCAGGATCTGTAAATTGCTCATTAGGTATGGTTTAAAATCTTTATAATTTATAACAAAAATGGCTTTAAACTTATAACAAAAGGCTCGTAGTTAAGATTCTCTCTCTCTCTCTCTCTCTCTCTCTCTCTCTCTCTCTCTCTCTCTCTCTGTGTGTGTGTGTGTGTGTGTGTGTGTGTGTGTGTGTGTACATATGTGACTTGGATTTAACTCTGTATACCTGTGAATGTAAGCTGGATTTAACTCCACATATATGTATATATAACTTGGATTCAACTCTGTGGATATGTGCATGTAACTTAGATTCAACTATTGTTTAGGAAAATATGCTTTAAATGGCAACCACATGGCTCTCCCCCATCTTGGTGAGCGACCTCATCAGGATGCAGGTGGCCACATGGCTGACAGCCATCCTTACTAAGGTTAAAGAGTGTATACCCATGTGACACTGATTAGTCCTAATGAGAGTGCTCTCTGTTCATTGTATCTCCTTTTAGACCAAGGAAGCAACAAGTGTCAAATATTTTGGTTTGGTGTAGACTTTTGTGTGATGATAGAAATGTAAGGTTTTATATATGTTACAATATACTGTGTGTGTGATTCAACTCTGGCTTAAAATATACTCTATATTGTGGTAAACATTTTAAAATTATAAAGGTCTATTCAGATTAACAAAAACTGACTTAGACATTTACACCTATGTCTCTGCTAAGTGTTCCATACCAAGCTTCTGGAGAACGTACATCAGTGGCAACATATATGTGATAAATAAGATTTATGGATTCCTAAGGTCTACTCAGCTTCACAGTAATAATGTCTAGCTTCATCTCTATTCACTTTAAGCTTTAGCTATTTGGATAAGCTAAGCCAAAAACTGTCATATTCTGTCATGAAATGTCAGGTCCCCTGAGAGGGTCCTTTCCCAGGGCTGGGTACTTGGGTGGGGGTCCCCATGGCTTGTCAAGGGCAGTGCTGGCTTCCGGGCTCTCTAAGTCCCTGCTCAGATGGCACCTTTCCTCCTGGTCCCATTTGGCCCTGCGAATCTTTCCCCTGTTACTTTTCCTTGCCTTCTCAGGAGAGAGCCTTAACAGTTTGGAACAAACTTGTTCTATTTTTAGCCTTGGAACACATATTTTGATTTCTTTACTGAGCCTATTATCTATGATTAAAATATTTATTTTTATATTTAGTATCTATGTGACCATTAATATGACAAAATGTTTAATATATGTGTATTAATTTTATAATGTTAAGGTGATATTATCCCTTAAGAAGAGTGTTAAAGAGTCAAAATAAGACCAAAGAGTTATGGGATTCGTGGCAATAGAATAGTCCTTTAATTTTGGTTTTCTTCTGTCCCTTATCAGGTGACTCTTCTGACAGGAGATAGAGACTCTGGACTTTCCTTTAACAAGTATGATTGGGTTCAGAGAAGCAGAGAGCCACACTCAACTCCAAAGCTAACTAATTTTTTAATTGGACTGGGACTACAAAAAGACCATTTGCATTATGTGTCTATAGAGAATAGCAGAAACAAGCCTTTGGGAAGATTTATGAAATTTTATCATTTTGGAGATGTAATACACCAATAGGCCAAATTAGTTTTTTTTCTTGAGACATTTTTTTTTTTTCTTGATGACTTATCCTTTTTCTTAAATGTCTCATTTGTCCTGTGATCTTCAGATTCCTTAGCTGGATGCATTCATTCTCCTGAAAAGACAAAAAAAAAAAAAAAACAAAACATCTGCCCAAACCCTAACTTCAGGGAGGTTCACTTTGGCAAGTTATAGCTGATCAAATGAAAAGCATTTCTTAGTCTTATAAGTTAGTTACACTGAATGGTGATGCTGGTTGATGTACTGTCACCTCTTTTAATCAAGAGGTCTCTCTTGTCCAAATCTAATCTTTATCAATTTTGATGATATCCATAGTTTCTCTTCTCCTGTATGATGTCATTTACTCATATCTTTATCTTTGGTCTTTGATTATTTATAAAAGTCTGCCAAAATATTTGCTTCTTTATGTTTTTTTTCTGAAATTTTTGTCTTGTTTTCTTTTTTGTTTGTTTGGTTTTTTTTGTTTGTCCAGATAGTGTTTCTCTGTAGCTTTGGAGCCTTTCCTGTAACTAGCTCAGTTACAGGCTGGCCTCAAGCTCACAGAGATCTGCCTGCCTCTGCCTCCCGAGTGCTTGGGATTAAAGGTGTGTGCCACCAATGCCTGGCCTCGTCTTGTCTTCTAAAGCTGTTCTATCATCCACAGCATTATGGTTTTTTTACAATAGGCATTAGGTCCTTTAATTACTCTGGGGTTGAGTTTTCCCCACAGTGACAGGGAACGAATAAACCAAATTTGATATGGGGGCCTGTGAGAACCCTCCCAAGGCATTTACTGATGGCAAAGGTTTACCTTGTCTGTACCTTGCTGATCTTGAATTCGTTGATCTAATGTCGGCCTTTTCTGTATCTTCTACATACTCCAGAAGTCAAGGCCTTCTGTTTAGATTAGAAGAAACATTGTTTCTAGGAATATCTATCTAGTCTATAATTTCTGTTTAGGTGGCCTTGTTTGTCACAATTAAACACCTGACACTTTGATTTTTCTTCAAGCCTCTGGAAATCACCTCTCCTATCATCTAATGATCACCATGGTATGACATTCAATATTGACTGTATCTCCGATCCGTTCCCTTATGGGTTCTGAATTTGCCTTTAAAGGCCCAATTATCTTTTTGCAATGTGAATTTGCATTTTAGAATGACAGAGATCCAGTTGTTATTTGTGTAGCTTCTGAATTTGGCACCCTTCTATTTGCTGATAAAGTCAATCTTTGTAAAATAATCAGTGAAGGTCCCTTTTAGGCCCTGTATAACTTTAGTAAATGACTAGGTTCTCTTTCCAACTTCTACAATTCTTCCCTAATCATTCAAAACTGCATCAAGGCATAGAACCAAGGTGCGGTCATCATATGGAGACCGTCTTTGTGCATAATCGCCCTCTCCAAGAAGTTGATCTTGGGGGATTTCAATACCTTTAGTCCTACTTTGATGTTCAGTGGTCCTACTTCATCTTTCCATCAGGTCCTCCACTGCAATTGAGGATCAGTCAGGCTCCAGTGTTGCTGTAACCAAGTCTCTCCAGTCTTGTGGGACAATTCTGCTACTAGTTGACCATGAGTTTAACATCTGCTTCACAAAAGGTAAGTAAATACCATATGAGATTATCTCTTCCTTACATCTCCTCAAATCTAACGTTTCCACAGGAGTCCAGTCAGCTCCTGCACAGCCTTGGGGATACCTGTCATTTGGCAGTTGTTCCTGTAAGGTGACTGGATAAACTATGATTGGTTCTTTGATAACCTTGGTTGTCCCTCTCTCTAATTTTATGGTAGTGAAGTTGATCCTCCTTTATGTTCCTCTGCCTGGATCTGAATATCTCTATGATCTGCTTTAATAAGTTTTTCTAAGACTTGTATCTTGGCACTTATATCAACCAACTTTTTTTGGCATAAAACAATAATTATTAAAATGATACCTAGTATTATGTAAATTCCAGTTAAGTTGATTATACCTTCATTTAATTGTTCCACTTTTAAACTATCCATGTGATCACACAGAGCTCTAAATCCCTCCATAGTAACTGTTTCCCATTTTTAATGTAGGAAAAACTCCCTCTCATTTTTTTATTTAACTAATTTACCTCTTTAATAATTTCCAATTGTCTAACCAAATCTTCTGAAGATAATGGTGAAGATGATGGTGAAGTGTGAGGCTGACTGTTGCTGTGTAGAACAGCAGAAGCCCAGTGGATGTCAAGGCAGCTACTTGGTGTGGCAACAGCCTGAGGAGGCATCCAGGGAAAGCCTATAACATGCAGGGAGGAAACCCATTGTCTGAAAAGAACACACAGGGAATGGGGAGGGGCTGTGGAGGGGCTGTGGAGGGGATGGGAGAGGATGTGGAGGGGATGGGGAGGGGATGGGGGTAAGAAGCAGGTGTGGTTGGAACTGCCTGTAGGCAGAGCTGGCTGGTGGTGAGGGGCCAAATCCATCAGTGTTTGGAGCCCAAGTGCCTATGGAGTTTGCTGCAGAGAGGCTGCAACAGAAAAATCCCAGACTTGCTCAGAGGGCTTGTGGAAAAATAACAAAAGGAAAATGCAGCCGGCAGGGCCATGACTCTGGCATCAGCCTCTGTGCCTGTAGCTTCAGTGTGTGCCAGTGGCTGCAAAGCCACAGGTTGGTGGCTTTTTCGTGAATTCATGTCCCGAAAGTTGGACACCAGATGAAGTGTTAACTAATATTAATCAGTAAAAGCCTGGAATTAGATATGGGGGTATAAGCTGAAATGATCAGAGAACAGAGCAGCAGCCATCAGAATCTTCTTACCTCTCTCAGTTCTCCAACCAAAAGCAGCAAGACCCTGTCTTTGCCCTTCCTTATAACTTCCTCTCTCCACCCTCCCAGCCTTATCATTTCCTGTCTCCTGTCTGTACAGACCTCCAGACTTCTATGGTTGACTAATGACTAGCTCCACCCTCCGATGTCCAGGCAAGCTTTGTCAGAACACAAACAAAATATCACACAGCAAATTAAAGTGGGCTATGGAACTGAACAGAGGTTCCATCAGGAAAATGGTTTGAGGAATAATAATTTAAGAAGTGTTTGTGACCCTTAGCTGTGAAGAGCATGCAAATTGAAACTAAGATTTCATGTTACCCCAGTGCAAATGGCTGAGATCAAGACATTGATCAAGGACAAGGGTAGGGGATGGGGGTGGGGTGGCAGGGGTATGGAGGACAAGGAACCGTCATGACCTGTTGGTAGGAATAAAAATTGGCATAGCCCCTGTGAAAATCAATGTGACTCTTCTTTAGAAAACTAGAATTAGATCTACTATATTGCGCAACTCTAACCCTCTTAGGCATATTTGCAAATAACTATTTCCTTCTATAGAGACACATGCACACCAATGTTCATAGGACATGGAAGCAGCCTAGATGTCCATCAGCCGCTGAATGAATATTGAACATATGGTACCTATATAGAGCAGTATTTTATTCAGCTGTAAACAATGACATTATGGAATTTTCAGAAAATTGATGGAGCTTGGAAACTGGGCAAAGTAACCCAGACCCAGAAAGGCAAATGTCTCCTGTTCCCACCATATGTGAATCTTAGCATAGAATCTTTGAATTTATGTGTTTAATTTGTAATGTTGGTAGAACCTAAGAAGCTAGAAAAGGGCCATTGGTTCTCACCAGTGGTGGGAGAAGAAAGATCTTAAGAGAGGGGAACACAGTGATGAGAAGATGGAAAGGAAATATTGAAGAGGGAATTTTAAGTGGGGAGAGGTTGGGCAGACGAGTGACAGAACTTAATGGTAAGACCCTATTGTTGAAGACTCCAGACAAATCGGTCGCAGGTCCTGGATAGACTGAGTTGGTACTGAGAAGGAAATAGATAAAATTCAGAAGCAATTCTCTAGAGTGAACCGTTTTGATCTTGGGATCTTAGTGAGAGGTGGGATTTAAAATGAGACAGCTATATATTTATCTTCATTGCCTGTAATTTCCATGGAACTGATAGACCTACCACCCAATTCTCTAAGAGCAGCAATAAGATAACAGCACCGTAGTTTCCTGGGGCAAATGGGGCTACAGAGATCAGCACAGATCCCAACTGCATCAGGCCCTTGGGTCTGGATGTCACCATGAACCCAGTGGCAGCCCAGGCCGTCTGGATCAGTATTTACTGGCTGCATGGCACTAGGACACCAGCGGAGTCTCGGACAGCTGACAGACTTCAGTGTTGGAAACTGAGCAGCCCCGGGTCCATTCCTGAGTCAGGGAGTGTGGGTGAGGGAAAGGCTAGCGAATAGAATTAAGAGACAGGATATTCGCCAGGAGAACAGATTAAGGCTATACTGAATGCCCCGTTTATTTCATACCTCCAAACTGAAGTAATCAACCAAAGGAGGGGTCAACGGTAGAGAACTTCTATGGTCATGTATAAAGAAATGGCAAGCAGCAATTACTTCCCCTGATCTGGAAGGCACAGGCATCCGCACCCACGCACCCAAGCACGCAAGTACGCATGCACACACTGCATGCAAATACTCTGCTCCTCACCTGAGTGGGGTGGCATTGGCAGGCCAGCCTGACCAAATTAGCCACCACCCTAAGCCACTGCCGTGGCATTTTGTTGGTCCACCTCAGCATCTACTCCACCCATGACCTGCTAGGGATCTTCATTATTCCAGACAACGGCAGTGTATACAGGAGGAGTTTCAGTGAGGATCGAGTGTTGATGGTGTACCAGAACCCGACCAACAACTGATTACAGTGAGCGTTGGCAAGTAAAGCAGAGGGGATAAAAGGGTATACTGACTGCATGACACACCGCAGCCCCCAATGCCACTAGGAGGAATGAAGGTGTTGGAGAGACAGGAAAGACAGAGGAGTGATGTGTCTTTTTTGTTTGTTTGGTTTTCAAATGATAGTTTAAAACTTTTCTTTTATGGGAGATGCTGCAGGGGTGAGGGGCAGATGTGGAGAGACTGGAAAAAGCAGGGTTTGGATTGGGGTGCATGGTCTGAAATTTCCGAAGAATCAATTTTAGAAAAATTGTGTTAAAGAAAAGAAAACAGCACCAGATATCACTTGTATCTAATACTCAAATTGTTTAGGCCTTTGGTGGTAAAGAGGAAGTTGTTTATAGACCCTTAGACTCTAGCTGCAAGGAAAAGAACTGGTCCTTCAGCCTTCGACACATGAGCACTTAAATTTCCCTTTGCGTGGTTAAATCGTGGTTAACAAGATGCAGTCCAGGAACACATAATGGAAATTGAGGTAGTTTCAGAATTAATTTGCTTGACAGAGAAACTTTGCAGAATAGAAAGATGTAGTTGATTTTATTTTTCCATGTCAGAAGGACAGGAATTAGTTATATTACATTTCATCGAAAATACCTAATAGTTTGTGAAAAATGCCACGGAGAGTCTGATGTCCTGTGCATCCTGTACTAGAAGGGACTTTGGTATATCATTGCAAGTCTTGTGTTTGAAGATGCTTTGAATATATCCACCAAGGTTTCATGTGCTGGACAAAGGAAAGTAGAGTTCTTAATACAACTGTAACAAGAAAATTACTAGCTAAAAATTTGGAGACTCGGAGAGTAAATATCCTCCAGTGGTTTTACAGCATACTTCCTATGCTATAAAAATAATCTGGTGATTTTTATGTGGTGTTTTTAAAAAAGCTTTTATATTAAATTTGTTTCTTTTGTCCAATAGATCACTTCCTTGAATGGCATGGATAGGTAAATATATGTAAATGGGAATTAGAGGCTTAGAGTCATAGATTTTTGTCACATAAAGTAAGGTGATTTGAAAGTTTATGTGCTAACTACCAAGTCTACAAATCCATGAAGTGTTGAAATAGCCTGTTTATTTTTCTGGAGGTCAGACACCTCATATGTGCTAGGCTGGCACTTGACCACAGAGCTTCAGGCTCTACCCCCTAGCTCAGGTACTAATGACTTCAGCAAGAGACTCTCTTCCCTTGAGCATGTTCATAGCTTCTTAGAATAAAACGGTACGGTTGCGTGATTTGGAAGATCTGTTTTAAGACAGGTCTGTTTTAAGATGTATCTTTAAGACTGACTAGAATGGATTGAGGGTTGTAACAAAGGAGCTTACACTTGGTGGACATGGGTCAGAGTCTGCCTTCACGGGGTGAGCTTAGTCTTCGGAGGGATACTTCAGTAGACTCCACCATTGGAACAAATGGATTTTAACAAGTGCTATCACCCCCCCCCAATATTTTGTTCCTCATTTTTCCTGGCTCACTGAAATTCTAAAGTCTTATTAGAATAAACAGACAAATGGAAAACTCACTTCAATATATGCAACATGCTATGTAGAGGTAGATCATTTTAGTTATTTAGAGCAAATTTTGTGATGCAATTCTCGGTAACATTTACAAGTTTGATCATCTGTTCATTGCTTGAGGATATAAATAACCTATATATCAAAAATATACATTATAAAAACAATTGTTTACATTTTAGAGTTAATTAAAGCAGTAAGAAGTTAGGCTTCTTAAATATGCCAAAGGCTTTAAAAGATGGACTAGAATCCTTTTATTTTTACATAGAATGTATTTGCTTGCTATTTTTTGTGATTTTGCTCTGTGATTTGTGGGGCTTCTATTTTCTTATCAGGAGTTAACATTAGTTGATGACACTATTAGTGCCTTTCCAATGTTTGAGTTGGTATTATGGAAAATCATTTGCTTTTGGTCCTAAGTGAATTATGTAGTGTCTACTGATAGATTGGACTGATCTGATGTTAACGTCTTGCTTGCTACCATCTTTGTATTAAGAGCGGAATCCAAATCATTATATCTTAGGGAAAGAAAGCAAAAATTGTAAGCCTTGAGAAAGTTACGACTGAAGTAACTGTTGCAGCATTGTAAACATCATCGAAAGAATTCTACAGCAGGTGTATGTGGTTTGTGTTTCCAGTTTAACTGGGTAGTTTCCATTCTTCACCTCTCACTCTGTTAAACAACCATCTTAAGAACCTCCATATATCTGTCTGTCCCTCCCCTCTCTCTTCTTTACTTCCTTTTCCTCCTCTCTCTTCCCCCCTTTCCCTCCCTCCCTCCCTCCCTCCCTCCCTCCCTCCTGTTTAAAATCAACATTTCTAGAGGCAAATAAGTTAAATAGTAAAAGTGAATACTATGTTATGCCACTTGTTTAATATTTTAATATTCATTACTTTCTTTTATGTTTCCAATCGCTACCTTTCAGATGCTAAGAAATATAAGCACATAAAAATAACCCTGGGGATGATATATATATCTATTGCTTTCAATGCATGTCAGGGACTTTCTGGGGACTCAGCTGAGTCTCAGTGTTGAGAAAGTAATCTAATATTCCTAAACAAAAGGGCGTGCTGTAATCTCAGAAGACAGAATATGGCAATAGTGAAACATAGGTTCAATATTGGTAACTTCGTGTGTCAGGCCCTTAGAAAAAGGCTATTTGTTCCTAGAGAAATTGGTTGAATAAAAACCAAAGTAACTGGCTCTAGGGATGATCTGCATGCAGGAATTCATGCAGCAAATCTTGCTATAATGTCAGTTCTGAAATTTTGGGTCAATACAAAGCCTAGCAACTGAAGCATAGATCAAAAAAGGAAACTCATTGTAGGAAAAATGAATCCAGTCTGCAGGTGGTGTCAGCATAGGTGAGTTTTTCTGATCAGTACATTATGGACTGATCATACTAGCACAGTGAAGATTCCCTTTGATTGGGAGCTTGGCTGGATAGAAAGCCGCCATGGAAGCACATCCCTTGATGTGTATGTGAAGATGTTTCTACAAACAGCTAAGTTGGAGGGAGGGAAGACTTGACCTGGCCGTGAACTGTGGACAGCAGTGTTCCATGGACTGGGGTTGCAGAAGGACAAGGGCTGGGAGCACCTGCTCTCCTCTCTCTCTGCTCCCTGATTGGACCCAATGCCAACAGCGTCATGCTCCTGTTGCCATGGCTTCTCCACCATTATCCCTTCTTCTATGGCGAGTCAAAAGGAACCTTCCCTTGCTTTTGTCAAAGCAATGAAGAAAGTGACTTTAACAATCACTTAAGTAAATGAATGCGTGTCCCCTTTCCTTGCCATGCTTTCGTTGTGAGGCTTTTTATTTCAATCTTGGCATTAGCTGTTGTCTAGGAGAGGAACCATGGTGAGTCAGATAGTGTGGGTGGGCACCAGGGTGGGAGAGTTCAGACCCCTGAGAGAGATTTTAAATTTGTATTAAGTTTATATTCACCCCTATGATAGCCTCATTTTAAATCTACTTTGAAATTACCTACTCATTAACAGCATTTCTTAATAAAATATTTTTAGAATATGCAAGCATACAATGTGCTGATAACAATTGTTACTATAGCAATGTCTGTTTATTCTCCTGGTATTTATTGAGAACATCCTATATGCACATTGTTTGTTGTTTGCTGGAAGCAAAAATGTTCCTGTCTCGGTGGATCTTACTTTCTAGATGGAAAGACTGACATTCAGCCAACATGGTAAGGAAGGTCAAAATAATTGCAGAACTGATAAGAACATGAAAATTGTAGAACATGGAAAACCAAAACCAAGATCAAACCACACACACACACACACACACACACACAGAGAGAGAGAGACACACACACACACACACACACACACACACACACACACACACACACACACACACACAGAATCTGCAGTTTATTATCCCCTGCTGGTTTTATGTCTAGTAGTAGATTCTCAGGTCTTTGTTGTGGGGAGAATTTAAACTTTTTGTTAGGTGATACAGTGAGTGAAGGCACTGTTATTTCTTTGTCGAAAGGTCAGACAGGTCCTATTTACTGTTAATATGACGAAAGCACTTGTCTTCTATCCTTGGTATGTAGAATCAGCATTGTGGGGGGAGTTTTATGCAGGTTAAAGGATCTTCAAGGAAGCAGATTAAGTTAAGTTCTCTCCTGAAAATCCAGTCAAGAATCTTTGTAATGACTCTAGAAGGTTTAAGGTCATTGGTTTCAATAGTAGCAGTGTTAAGAGCACCACAGGCCCACTCCCCTGAGAAACAATCCTAACCAGTGTAAATCATAATTTAAAGTAAACAGATATCCAGTAAATAAAATAAGATATCTAGAAACAAGATAAAAGGACCCAGTAAATGAAGACACATTTCTTCGAGCCCTGTATTAGTAATGGCAGTGCCTTTTGGGCATTGGATCTGGCATCTTCCTCTTTTCCAGATAACTGTGGTAGAAATTTCACTCTGGGTATGTACAGAAAAATAAAACAAAACAAGACAACACAACACAACACACAGCACTGCTTTCCAACACCTCTGCCTCTACCCCAACCCTGTGCTGTTGCTGTCCTTTCTGCCCTGGGAATGGCAAAGCATCACCATTTTTACCTAACTCTGTTTTTATTTTTTCCCTCTCTCTTTTTTTAAAATTTAAATTAGAAACAATCTTGTATTACATATCAATCCCAGTGCCCTCTCCCTCCCTTCCTTCCCATCCCTCCCCCCACTGACCGCCCCCCCCCCACCCACTCCCCAGGGAGGGTGAGGCCTTCCATGGGGCATCATCAAAGTCCGTCATATCATTTGGAGCAGGGCCTAGGTCCTCCCCCATGTGTCTAGGCTGAGAGAGTATCTCTCTATGTGGAATGGGCTCCCAGAGTCCATTTGTATACTAGGGATACATACTGATACACTACCAGAGCCCAGGGCTCCTAACTGACACCCACATCCAGGGGGGCTGGGTTTGCCCTATGCTAGTTTCCCATCTGGGGATCAAGAGCTCCCCCTTGTTCAGGTCAGCTGTTTCTGTGGGTTTCTCCAGCCTGGTCTTAACCTCTTTGCTCATCACTCCTCCCTGTCTGCAGCTGTATTCCAGGAGTTTGGCTCAGTGTTTAGCTGTGGGTGTCTGCTTCTACTTCCATCAGTTACTGGATGAGGGTTCTAGGATGGCATATAAGGTAGTCATCAATCTCACTATCAGGGAAGGGCATTTAAGGTAGCCTCTCCACTATTGCTTAGATTCTTAGTTGAGGTCATCCTTGTGGATTTCTGGACATTTCCCTAGTGCCAGATTTCTCTTTAAACATATTGTGGCTCCCTTATTTAGGTATCTCTTTTCTTTCTCTCCTCTATTCTCTTTCTATAAACCCCTGCTCCCCAGGGAAGAATGGAGGAGAGCAAGAAGAGAGATACCTAACTCTGTTTTGAAGAGGATACTTGGGAAAGGGAGTTGAAGACTCTAAACCAGCCAGCTCCAAGTTGCTCAGCACGGAGAATGTCAGGAGAGGGCAGCTGAGAAGGAGGGAGGTCACATATCTCCCCTGACCACAAAGCAGAAGCATCGTTCTAAGAGAAATGCCCGCTGTCCCTGTCCCCAGCTCTGGTGGGCTGGAGATTTTACCCAGTAGAGAAGGGCTTTCTGAAGTACAGAAGGCTGAGAGTCTCCCTGAAGAGGGTTATCTATTTATAAGGAGAACAGGGGGATGTAAGTCTATAATATGTAGCCTGTGGAACAGAAGATTTGGGACTTCTTGGGATAAGTGAAAGGGAGACGTGAATCGTTAAAGTCATTGGGCTGGGAGACGAATGTGCCTTGACTTGGGACAAGGGCTGTGTGTGAATGTAGCATGGGAAAGAGAAGAAAGTCTCAAGTAAGATTTGAGGAAAGCAGGTCTCAGTACAGGCATGTATTCATAAAGAAATTAGTTGTTTAATTTTGAAACTGTTTGCCATAATGCACCTCAGATTTTCGCACAAAACCGTAGTATTTCAGCCAAACAGTAACCCTGATGTAGTCAGGGTGGAGAATACTGCTTCTTTCTGTCATCCTGATACTGCATGTTGTCCCTGTATGACCATGCCCACCTTCCCTTTGCTCCCACTTCCTTCCTGTCTGCAAGAAAGTACGTCTGTGCTTTCCTGTAAGATAAATCACCAGAGCAATTAGCTTAAGATAAGCGTTTTGCAGTAGTTTGACATTACAAAGAAGTCTTATGTATAAGTCATAGTATAAAATACTATGTAACTGTTTTTATTTCTTTGCTTCATTTATTTATTTGCAGTGTGTGTGTGTGTGTGTGTGTGTGTGTGTGTGTGTGTGTATGTATGTATGTATGTGTGTGAGTGTTTATGTAGAGGTGAGTGAACAACATGTGGGAATTGTTTCTTTTCTTTTATCTTGTGGATTCCAGGAATTGAACTCAGTAACAAGTGCTTTTGCCTGCTGATGCTATTGATAATATGAATCTGATACTCAGTTGTAAATAATTTAGAAAAAAATTTGAGACAATGTCATTCTAAGTAGGTGGGCTAGCTTTGCACTCATGATTGTCTTGTCTTAGCCTCTCCAGTATGTGAGATTACAGAAATGTGCCATTGTGCTTGGCAATTAAACTAGAAGCCTTCAGTAAGCATCGCATAAAGATGCCGACTAATAAAGCGAATAGCAAAACTGATCAGCCAATTAAAGCACACTCAGCCAAAAGTGATACTTAGGAACTTTCCCCAGAAAATATAAATTTAGATAAAAAAAATACAAGAGAAAAGGAGGACAGAATGGGTTAGCATTTGTAGAGGTTAATTAGAATAAGTAGAACTTTTTGTACCCAAGTTTCTTTGCATATAACCAGTCAGGCTTTGGGACACTGGAGAAGATAGCAGTTTCTGTACTTAGGGAAATATTCTCTGAATGGTTGGAGACCCAGGATGAGTAGGCAAGACACTTGCCTTTGGAGCCAGCTTGAGTTATATCCAGAGGGACACAGATGCTAAGCTTGCAGGTACAAGCAATGACCAACAAAAGCTTTAGCTGGAAACTCAAGCCAAGCTTGATTGTTCAGAACTGTGCCCAGATAGCAGTGAGTGGGAAAGGAGTATGGGAAAGTAACTTTGGTTGAACAGTGAAATCAGCCTATGAGCTTTAAAAATGGCCAGTGTTTCCATCTTAAGCTTAGTGACTATGACTCCATTGGTTTAAGGTAAAGACTGAGTTTCAAGACTCCTCCCCATATGACACTAAACAATAGGCAGAGCCAAGAAAGACTCTTTAAGAGTATATCTAGTCTTTACTGTAAAGATGATGATTTAAATATTTATGTATTGCGACTTTTAAAAGAATGTGTGTTGGTATATGTAATAAGCTAGGGCACTAATAAAACACCTAAAATAAAACAAAGTAAAACCTTTCTCAAGTAGTTCTCAGCTCTAATTTGAACCACCTTGGAGATCCTCTAAAATATGTGACCTTTAAATCTAGGCTGGCTCCATGGACGAGGTCAAGTATTTTTGAAACAGAAGAAGTACCTGTTGTGTACTAAGTCTCTATAATCACTGAAGCAACAGGAGATATTAAAAGACAGCAGCCAGTACCTGAAATACATCTGGGCACTTCACTGAGCACAGAATCGCTGGCAAGCAATGCAAATGGGAAACGTGTGACGTAGTTCTCATTTTCCAAATGAAGTGTACAAAAACCATTCTTCAGAGATGGCATATTTTTGGAATGGGATTTAAAATGGAAATTTCCCTGGGTGACCTTTATGTAAGGTCTTGAATGCTGATTTGCTGTGTCAGCCAAAGCCTTACAAAAGACACTGGCATACTGCTCAAGTGAATGCTTCCTGCCAAGACATGTTGTGAATACAGATGTTACATACTTCAAGTAGGTCAGTAAAGCAGCTGCTGTCTCGGTAAAGAACCAAGACCTGAGCGAAGACCTTTTATTCTTAACCCAAATGAGATCTGAACTAATTAATCCTTGAAGTTAATTTTCCCATCGTGGCTCACAGAGGGGTTGCTGTGTGGGTTCCCAAGCTCTGCTTTGCACAGGTACCTCCGTTTCCCAGGAGGAGATACTTACTAAGATCTGCTCCAACTTTGGCTTAGTTTCTTAGTTATTTGAAGTTTATTTGTTGCCTGGAGAAGGCTGATGAAAGTAGGATGAGAAACTTTAAAGGAACAGGCGACATCAGAGACGTAAGAGAAGTAAGGACCTGACTTCTGCTTTAGGGCATGAAGAGAACAGAGCTGAGTTGTCATCAGGAAGTGTGACACTAAACCTTCCTAGGGCATAGGCCTTGGAGCATTGGTTCTGTTTTAGCCAATACAGACTATGTGCTATGTAGGAATCAAAAAAGAATTTATTTATGAAATAACTTCCATCCAAAGCTTGATCAAATAAAAGCAGAAGAAGAATTGAACAGATACTTCAGTTTGTCTCTAAATAGCCTTCTTGGTAGCATCCTGCTTGTCTCTTGCTGAAGGGTCTCTGTTAATTGGTTTCTAGGTGCCTTGCCCTTCATCATAGGAAACTGTTAGATCCTCTTCTCAATGAAGAACAAGAAAAACAAACTAATAGTTCCTATCACCGAGAGGGGTCATACTGCGAACCCTCACTTTTGTAGATTACAATGTATGACTGGCAAGTTGTTTGATATCTTTGTACCTCATTCGGTTCACCTATAAAATGAGGATACTATTGGTACTAACTGATAATGTTGTTTCAAGAATGAGCCATGGCTTGCCAGAGCTTTTGCAGCGATCACTTGGTAAGACATAGCCCAGGACTCTAATCCCAGCCACTCAGGAGACTGAGGTAGGAAGATGGCAAGGTCAAGGCCTACTTAGGCAACTTAGTGAGACATTCTTTTCAAAGAAAAAGTACAAAATAGGACTTAGGTCAGTGTTAGAGTGCTTGCTAAAGCCCCAAGTTCAATCCACAGTGCTACAAAAGAAAAAGAAAAGAATGTATAAAAGAATGTATTATTCGGTGTATTTCAAATATCACATAGAGTTTTTTTCTTTTAAGTTAAACCATGAGACATCAAAGAAATATGTACTTGTAAAGTTTCTTAAATTTGTGCTACTTTATGTCATATGTCAAAACCTTGGAGGTCACACATCCTTTTCCATCTGCTGTCAGTGGAATTTTTCTGGAAAACTTGGGAAGAGCAATAATAAGGATCCTTTCTCTAGCAGAGGCATATAGCACTGTGATTTCCACTGTGACTAATCCTTACACCAGTCAGCAATGGTGACACTGACATAGTCCTTGAGATGACTTAGGAAACAGCTAAGTAGTCCCGGACGCACATACAAAACCTTGCATGTTGACACAAAATGCTGTAAGGAGACAGCTGCTGATACTCTGTGTTCCGAAGACCAGCTGGAAGAAAACCACCAACTCTGGTGCTGATGTCAAGGCCAGCAGCTGCTGATCTGAGCTGGCACAGAAGTAGCAAATAGAGCGAATCCTGAAATGTGGTCCTTCGAGGATTCTCCATGACTGTTTCTGTGAATGAATCACTTGACAGCGAGGCTGTGTGTGTGGGGATATGTGGTGTGAGTGAGTGGGCTGAGCAAAAGTTAAAATTAGTTTGGGATTTATGGGAAGTGAGGTTTTTGAGGAGACACACTAATGGTGGCTCTGCTGGATGCCTGGAAATGCAGAGTAGACCCTTGAGCCAAATTAAAGGGACCCAGTGGTAAATACCCAGGCTGTGGTATGGATGTCTAAGGTAAGGGGCTCATACAAAGCATCCTAGACTTGCCAGTGGTGCCAGGACCAGTTCACAGTGTTCTCTCAACTCTTAGATATGTGGAAATGTTATCGCCTCCTTCATGGAGCTAGACTACTTCTGATTTTGTAGAGCGAGTACTCCATATTAAAGGGCTGCAATACTGAATGGATGCCACATTTAATACTTTAGTCGTTATCCACAGAAGCTTCTCTTGTGGTTGGGTAAAAGTGGAGCCAGTTATTGGAACTGGAATTTTAGTGTAAGTTTTGTACCTCTCAAGCACTTGTACTCATGATGCGTGAGGACATTATGATAGACTTATTTTAAAACACTGGAATAACAGCTGGGCATGGCATTCATGGCCCTCCTTTGCGCCCCCTGAATAGAACATCTTGTTTTTTAGATGCTTAAGGTCATCATTATAGGAATATATGTCTATGAACAAGGTTAAGTATTCGGCTCTCATCTCGCACTACTATTTCAGGTAGAGTTTCCCATCAGAGAAAGTAAAACATACTTTACAAAAATAAAACCAAGGTTTTTGTAACTTCCTGAAGCAGAATCAAAAGGAAATTAAAGTCACAGCATACGACAAACAAATTTTGATTTGTCATTGAACTCTTCTGTGTTAGCTCAAAAGAATCCAAGTAATATCCTGTTATCACTGAGGATTTCAACAACTGTCTGAAGTGAGGCAGGGGAGATTTGGGCTCAACTATACTTAAGAAGACTAGACAGAATATAAACATCCACGCACTAGGACTTAATGTATGGGTTTTCAAGTACAAAATATTTTTCCAATTCTCATACTTCTATAAAAATTATCATACACTAAAACTTGGGGCAACAATCATTTCACAGAGAAATGGATGCTGGGAGGGACTCCTCCTTTCTGTGAATACTTCCTGCGTCTCTGACACCAGCAGCCTGCCAAAGATTGAGCCTCCCATCTCTCTTCTTACATTTTATATTTAACGTAGGCTAATCAAACAGAGTGTTGCTTTCTTTGTTTGAATAAATACCATTCTGGCAAGGCTAAGGTGTACAAGATAATAGCATCTGAATTCCCAAGCCAACGACATGGATATTCCCTACTAACTATGACAAGTCAACATATCTCCAGGAGCACTTGATGGAGAGCAGAATTAAAACATAAAATCTAGCACATGCAGCATCTTCGGTTAATCTAAATATATTTTAAAATGTTACCTCTTTTCAACATGTAATTATTTAAAATACCCATATGGGTACACACATCTTCTCTGGAAGCTGGATATGTGTGGATAACTATGATTACAGCTGATACTCAGAATATCGGTAGTTCTCTGTCTAATATTACAGAAACTTGACTTCAAGAATTTGCACACTCTTGGGAGAGCCCCTACTCTCTTCATGTTCTTAGAGTGTTTAGGTTTGATCCTTCATGTTTCTCAGTGTCCTCTAAATATGTTCTATGTAAACATTTCTCATAGGAAAACATTTTATGTCACTGGTGAAATCCAGAGGACTTTGGTTTTGATTTTAAACCATGATCTTAGTCTTTCCTAGCCAATCATGCAAATTCACTGGAAAGGTGCAGATCTAAACTGATGTGTGAAAAACGGGTTGTTTATGATTTTTATATCTAAATTACCAACATTTTTAGACAACAGCCTTGTGGCTCGTTATCTCAAATTTCAAGTGGAGATAGTTAGTGGAAGTAGAATTCCATGGTTCTCCAGGGTTCATGCCAGGCAGAAAAGAGTTGTACCAAATGTTTGATGATTGATAACCCAGGAGTAGTAAAACTCTAAGGTTTGTGCAAACAAATGAACACGAGTGAGGAAAAAAAAAGGGATTTCCATATTCACTGTCCTGAAAGTCTAATTTAGGGTAACCGGGCTATGCTGGTCACATTCCTTCAAAACGTCATTTCTCTGTCATAGGGAAATTCCTTAAGTCCATCTATGGTCACAGTCTTCCTTTGTGACAGCGTTGCCCTTTTCTATGGAAATTCTCAAGGCAATAACTATTCAAAAATATAACGCTGCTACAACCTCATCCCCCATCTGTCTTCTCAACATGAAAAAAAAGTCTCTAGCAGTTGTAGCAAAGTCTCTAGCAGACTAGCAAAGGGACTGGAGGGCTTAAAGTCTCCATAGACCATGTTCTCTCAGACACTATTTGATAACTTAATTAAGTGAAGTCTCAGAAGTCCATAGAAATGCAAATGACTGTCGTTGATTTTTTACTGATGGAGAAACAGAGATTTACAGTGGCAAATGCAACATTCATTTGAATGAGCTTAAGTTAGCATCTCACACTCACCGAGACACCTGTATCTCCTTGTGTCACTTGACCTAATATTCACTAGGTCTCATCTGTATCCCCTAGTGTCACTTGACTTTAGAACTGAGACCACTCAAGTCAACAATTACAGGTAGAAATCAGAAGGCAAGGCATATTTCCAAGAGGTACCTTACCTATACAGCCTGCTGTTGACTTAAAGCGCAAACCTCGGAGCATAGAGAATGAGATTTACCTTCCAGACAGATTCGGGGAGTAAACATTGCATTCCTCTTCACTAAAGTACGTCACACTGCCAACTTTTGGATGTAAGAGTTTACCAAAGGAAATCTGGAAGCACTAAAGGCTACTCTCTCAATGAGTACGGTGTTACTATAACATCCAGCGTTCTGGAGGACAGATGGGTGAGGAATATTTTCAATTATCCAAAGCACCTCTAACTCATCAGTCATGGAAATAACTGATGTTTGTCCCTCTCAGACTCTGCATCTGAGTTTCAAATTTTATAAGCAGCAAAATGTTGTTTGTACTTGTATTTGAGAAGAGGTCCGATTGACGATTGACGGCTGTGATTTCATTTTGAGCTCCCACTTTGAAGTCTCCTAGTGAGAGAATATAGGGGGCAGATAGGACTCTGCCAGGCAGACAGGAGAGGGAAGAGGCCATAAACAAACAGCACCATGGCATACTTCTGGCTTCTCTTAAAGCCAGGGCAAGGCCTGGTGTGCTCCTCTCCTTCACACCCACCATGCGCTCCCTTCTTGCTGACCTGCCCAGATGTGTCCTAGGCAGGCTCTGGTCCTGTGTGTAAGCTTCCCTGGGCCGTGAGCCAGTCTACTTTTTAAAAGCTGGCCAATCCAAAAAGAGGGAAGGGGGAACATTCCCAGGACACCCCAAACCCTTAACCTCCCCCTTTCAGCCCTCCACGAAGAAATGGCTTTCAGTTTCCAGATCCCCTCTTCTCTGGTGGAAAGCCTTAGTCTGCATGCTGTGTATGTTGGGGGCTCCTGCACGTTCAATAGAACATCTGCTTACAGTGACTGTGATTTACTTCCTTTTTTTAATTCTTGCAGCAGTAGAGGCAACGGACCTAACTCAAGACCCCCAGACAGCAGCACTAGGATATAATACAATCCTAACAGCAGTGCATATTGTGTGTGTGTACCTGTGTATTAGAATTTTTCTTTTTGTTTTGAGATTATAATATGATGATATCATTATTTCCTTTCCTCCCTACACACCCTCCCATATACTCATCCTTTCTTTCTTTGAAGTACAAGGTCCCCTATTTCATTCATTATTGCTATATATGTATATGCATACATATAATATATATTTCTAAATATACTGTTTGGAAGTTAATATTTTTGCGCTCAACAGTTTTTAAAATGCATTTCCAATACGGCTTATTTATCATGCAACAACTAGTACATTTCAAGTTTGACTTTTAAAATTGTTGTTCTATATTTTGGGGCTGCACATAGGGTAAAGTCTAGCAGTATCTTTCTTGACAATATTCACATTTATTTTATTTACTTTCTTTGTTAATTCTTTGTGGGCTTCATCCCAGTGGCATCCATCTCCCCATCCTCCCATCTTCCCATCCTCCATCTCTCCAACCCCCATCTCCCCATCCCCCCACCCCATCCCCCATCCTCTCATTCCCCATCTCCTCATCTTCCCATCCCTCCATCCCCCATCTCCCCATCCCCCACCCCATCTCCCCATCCTCCATCTCTCCATCCCCCATCTCCCCATCCCCCACCCCCATCCCCCACCCCCATCCCCCATCCTCTCATTCCCCATCTCCTCATCTTCCCATCCCTCCATCCCCCATCTCCCCATCCCCTCTGCCTTGCAACCTCCCACACAAAACCAAACAAAATTCAAAAGAAAAATAACAAAAACCAAAATAGCCAAACTAACACACACACACACACACACACACACACACACACACACACACACACACACACACATATCTCAGCACGGAAGCTATAGTGTGGCAGCAGAGGGAGTCACATAGTATGCTCTTTTTTGGGGGGGGGGAAGGGAAGCATTTATTTGGCTTTTTTCTTTAATTTGAAACAAGTTTGTTTTACATGTCAATTCCAGTTTCCTTACCCTCCCATTCTCTGGTATCATCCCCACCAAACCTCAGCCCATCCCCTTTCTGCTCCCCAGGGAGGGTGAGACCTTCCATGGGGAGGCTTCAAAGTCTGTCATATCATTGGGAGCAGGGCCCAGGCCCTCCCCCATGTGTCTAGGCTGAGAGAGCATCCCTCTATGTGGAATGGGATCCTGGAGTCCATTCATATACTAGGGATAACACTGATACACACAGTATGTTTTTTAGTCCATACATCTTGTAAGTGTTCATTGCAATGAGTCATTGCTCTGGTTCGAGGCCCCTGGCTTCCGCTATGCTCTCAGTACTGGGAATTCTCTTGATTATCTTATTGTTGCCTTGTGTCTCAGAGCTTTGGACCTGGCAGACCCAGCCCTTTACACTCTTCAGCAGTTCATAGATGATGTGGATGTTGGGATGGGTCAGTTCAGTCATGGTTCTGGGCCTGAGTAGTAACTGGGTTGGTTAGTCTGCCAGCCTCCTTCCTTCATTGATACCAACAGGGTGCGCTCTCCATCATTGCCCTGGTTAGCTCACCCCTGCAGCAGGCAGCAAGGTGCAGGACCAGTCCTCATGCACCTGCACCCTCAGGACCATCTCACCAGCACCCCTGCCTGCCAACAGGGTCAGCTCTACTGTGTTGTCTGGGGGAGGTGCAGGGCCTGCTCTCCTTGTGCTGAAGCTGGTGAGGACCAGTGCCCCTCTCCCACTCCCATGACTTCAGAGCTGACTCTCCCACAGGCCACAGGGCTGTTCTCTCAAGTGCTGCAGCTGGTGAGGGGCAGGGTCAACTCTTTCACTCTTGTGACCCCAGGACCAGCTTTCCTGCCTGCAGTAGGTGGCAAGGGGTGAGAGGGCACAGATGGATAATGGGGCCAACTCTCCCACTCTCATGCCTTCGGGGCAGGCTCTTTAGTGCTTCAGCCAGTGAGGGGTGGGACCAGCTCTGTGTAGCTCTATCCTCAATGTCTTCAGTAGTAACAGGAGTCACAGACATCAAGACATACCAAGACTGCGGCATGACCACAGAGCCAGACGTGGCCCTGGGTGTCAATAAGACTCATATTAATTATAAAACTGTTGGCTGCTGACTAGGGTTTCTTTTTGGCTGGGTCTGTCTTAATTATTAGCCCATCTCTATTAATCTAAGTATTTCCATGTGGTCTTATATTACCAAAGAAGGGTCTGGATCTCTGACCTCACATAATGACTGCTAAGCATTTCTGCAGAGAAGAAAGAGATTTCCTGTTTGTCCCTGCTTATATACTGATTCTGCCCAGCTATGTCACTTCCTGTTGGTCTGTACAGACCGCCTGAGCTCTATAGTTAGCTAGTGGCAAGTTTCTCTCCAGCTACATCACTTCCTGTCTGGCCAATCAGCCAATCAGTGGCTTATTCATTAACCAACAAGAGAAACATATACAGAAGAACATTCCTCATCACCAAATAATTGTTTTTTTCATTAATTGCTACTATATATATATATGTATATAGTCCTAAATACAACCTGCTCAGTCTGTATAATGTTACTTGTCTGTATGTAAAATGAATTCCAAGGAAGTAAAAAGCCCATTCGCTTGATCATCTTATTAACATCTCTCATATCTTTTACCATTGTCCATTTTCCGTATTTCTTTTTAATGGCAAATGCTGGAGAATTCCAAAGACTGGATGATTCCTCGGTGTGTTGAGTATTTACCTGCTATTATGGGGATGTGATTTGTTGCAGCAATAGAAAACACAGATTAATATTCCTCCAGTCTCAGAAACAAACCATAAGATAAAGGATACTTTGGAGAAAAATATCAAAAGGTATTATCAAGAGTAGTCACAGACCTTACAGGTTATACATAAGGAGGACACAACAGCTGTTGGTCTTTCAGAGTGACCAACACCCTTATCTTTAAAGTGGTTGACTGACAAACTGAGGACATGGAACACTGGCCTTTGACATCAGCAAAATTACAGGCACTGGAATAATAGCAGGTAAATACTCAACACACTCCTTCATTACCTAAAGAATGGTATATTATAGTGATTGATTTAAACACTAATTTTTTGTATACCTTTACAAGAACAGGATAGGGAAAAATATGCCTTCACAGTGCCCACTTATAATAATTCTAAAGCTGTTAGAAGATACTAGTGGAAGGTCATACCATAAGGAATGTTAAATAGCCCCAATTTGTGTCAATATTTTGTTCAACAGCCATTAGAAATACTTTATAAGCATTTTTCTCAATCTCTAATTTACTGTTATATGGATGATACCTTACTGGCAGATTAAGAAGCAGATACCTTAGAAAAAATATTGCTAAAGTAAAGAGATTTTTCCTTGCTGGTGTATACAAATTGCCCCTGAAATAAAATACAGCGGAGATTCTATTAATTACCTAGGCTATAAGGTAGGTTTACAAATGCTCTCATGGATCTTTCTATCACTAGGGCTTTGGAATAAGCTACTCAAACCTCTCCTGTGCTAAGTTCTTTGTGAAGCCAGTCTTACTAGCTCCAAAGTATCTGTCCCTGACTTTTTTTTAACATGCTGTTGTATTCAAGTATGCCCTCAAAATAATTTGTTAGTTGTTTAGTCTCAGACAAAAGTCAAATAGTCACAGATTTTTTTTTTTTGCTTGAAGATGATTTTGATGAAGAGGCAGACAATATTTTTATCAACCCTACACAAAGAACTACAGGCAACTAAGGAATGTTGAGAATGAGACACATAGTCTTCCCCAGGGCAGAACATGCCAACTGGTCAGGTGATACCAAAAATATATACAAACATAGATAGAGAGAGGGCATTTCCTGTTGGCAAAGGGTTACCTTGACTGCTCCTTGCTGATCTGCATTCATTAGTTCGATGTTGGTCTTTGCCACACCTTCACCGAGAAACTGCTCTTGGGAATTATCAATACTTCAAGCCCTTTTTCATTGTCCTATGGCCCTAATTTCCTCTTTCCACCATGTTTGCTGTTGTAACTGCGAACTGGCTTCCAATATTGTTGCCAAATCTTTCCAGTATTGGTGGATAATTCTATTTTGAGCTGTCAATGAATTTAACATCTGCTTCACGTAGGGTGAATGAATACCATATAAAATGACCAGTTCTTTATATCTCCTCAAACCTATTATTTCTGTAGGATTCCATTCACCTTCTGTATAACCTCAGGGGTGCCTACCATTTGCTGGTTGTTCTTATACAGTAACTGGATAAACTAAGGTTGGTTTTCTAAAAACCACGTGCTAGCCCTCTTCAGTTTCATCATGAAGCGGTGTGGTAGGTTCTTTTCTATTTCCCTCTGTCTATCTATGTCTGGGTATTTTTCTTACTTTCATTAGTAAGTCTTTCTAAGGCTTGTGTCTTGTGACTAGAAAGTCTTCTTAAAACTTGTATTTTATCAATCAAATTTTCATGTTTAATGACAGCTATAAAACTACTTTTGAAAGGATAAAATATCAGCTACAAAATTGACAGTACTTATAAATGGCACCATGTCAACCCCAGCTAAGTCAGTCACCCCTTCTTTGATTCCTGCCCACCATTTTAAGCTATCCACTGTAGAACAATATAGAGTCTACCTCCCATTCTTAATGTGGGACAATTTTTTCTTTTTGTTTACTTTTTAAAAGTATCACTTATTTCTCTCCTTAAGAATTTCCAAGGCATTTCACCAAAATACCCCATTTTTCTGCAACAGCATCATCAGAGGTGAGTTCAGTGTCCCTTCTGCTATTCCTGAGTGCTAGTCTTCCCTATGTCGTCCCTACAAGCAGTGCTGTTGGATGGAGCATGAATCTCTAAGTCCCTCCATGTTACGGCAGATTTTTCCCGCTGGCTGCCATGGTCCCGCCACCACGTGAGCCCCAAATAACACACAGAGACTCTATATTTGGTACAATCATGTTGGTCAATTACCATTATTGCTTATGGGCTAGCTCTGTCTTAATGATTAACCTATTTCTACTTATCTAATTATTTCCACCTGGCTCATCTTATCTGGGAGCCACGGCTGGTGTCTTCCTTCCTCCCTGGTCTACATCTTGACTCCTTCTTACCACTTCCTCTTTCTTCCTTGTCTCCTATCCCCGCCTATCTTGTTTCCTTTTGGTCATGGTTCTTTATTAATTAACAAGTATGAGAAACATATTTACAAAATAACATCTCCCATCATCTCCTCTTTTCTGTCTAAAATAAAAAGAAGGGTTTAACCTTAACATAGCAAAATATATCATACAACAGTTATCAAATAAGAATCACAGTAAACAATATTTAGTTCATTAACATTTTGTAAGACTTAACCAAAACTATCTGTCTTCAACTACTTCAAAGACCACAGAAGGATAATATAAACTCTAGAAATGTCAGAGACAGCTCGCCTGGTCAGTCACACGAAGTTCTCCTGTAATGTTCCATCTTCAGCCCATAGGCCATAATGTGTCTGGCAGACTCCTCAACAAAGCAGGAAACTTTAAACTGTCCACCTGTATTGGCAGTTTGTCAGTCATTTTTCTCTGAGTCCTGTAGACTGTCTGGCTGCCTTTTCCATGAAGCAGGAATCCTGTAGCAATGTCCATCTTGCATCAGCAGTCACCTTTTTGTGGGTCCTGCATGTCCAGTTTCTACAGCATAAAGTCAAACAGTCTAGACAAGAGAAGTACCTTGTTCAAATGGCTAGTCTTTCCATATTAGAAGCAAACTCTATAATGTTTTTCTTTGATGTCCATCTTCCTTTCTGACACAGGTTGTGTTACCAGGAGCAGTTGTGCCTCAATGTCAAGAAAAACCCTAAGCCATTTTAAATGCCATATTCTGTAGGTCTTTGAAAGGTTTGAAGAATGCCTATTCATCTCAAATACATCTCTGCATATCTAGAAATCCTAACTAACTTAACTCCAAGTTTTAACTATCATAGGTAACTCTCTAATAAAAGAAAATCCATTCCAAAGCAAAGTATTCATATCTATTCCATAATTCCCTTTTTACCTTTAAAAAGATTGCTTGTATTTATAGCCATTTATAACCAAGCCCATTTAAATGAAAACAAACATTTATAAACAATATTTGGGAATTTGGGCATCATTCTTTCCAAACTACTTCCTGCTGGTAGAGGGCACTGTCATGGGGGTCCTAAGAAGATGCAGAAATCCTGGCTGTAGTTTGCAAGGCTTTGTCTCAACTGCTTTGAATGTTGGAACACCTGGGACATTGTTTCAGGGGGTCTGGCTTGATCAAACCATGTAAGTCTGGAAAGAATCCATAGCTTTTCATTTTCTGTGGAAACAAAAATAGAAATCCTTTTCCCCAGTAACTTGTCCTTAGGCTTAAATTTTGGAGTCAAAGCATTTTTAAAATATATAAACTGAATTAATCCAGTAGCATTTCTCTTATTAGTAGTTGTTATTTTCTCAGCAATCAAATAATTTAAAGACAACAGAATCGCATATAGTATCCAAAATTTCTCTGTGCTTTCCATCTTTACATGGCTTTTTTATTAGTCTATTTCTTCTACTTCTATTTTTACATATTTTGAGACAGGGTTTTTCTGTGTAACTTTTATCTGTACTGGAATTTCCTCTGTATACCAGGTTTACTTTGAAATCACAGAGATCTGCTTGCCTCTGCTTCCTGAGTGCTGGGCTTAATGGCGTGCGCCACTATATCCATCCATTCTATTTCCTTTTTTCTTTTTTAAACCATTGTATCCTGTTTCTTTTTCTCTCCCAAGCCAGCATATTTTTTTAAAACACAGTGTAAACCTTCATTGCAGCTCTCGTACATACCAATGAATTGTTAGCAGAGCTCTTTAAAAGCAAGGCGGCTTTTTTGCCGCTTATGCTAATTTTGGAAACCTCCCTTAAAGAAGCCCTGCAAATCTCTGTCTACAGCAAAACAAATCCAACCGAGAAAATGCTGCTACTAAGAAGTCTTGCTAGTCTCTGTTCCTTTGTTTCTAAAAACTATTTTTTTAAACTTTTGTTAAATTTTAAGTGAAAGTTCTCAATCCCACTTCTGACACCATTATGTTACGGCAGGTTTTTCCTACCCGCTGGCCTCCCGGTCCTGCCGCCAAGGTCCCGCCGCCACGTGAGCCCCAATTAACACTCAGAGACTCCGTATTTGATACAATCCTGTTGGCCAGTTACCATTATTGTTTATGGGCTAGCTCTGTCTTAATGATTAACCCATTTCTACTTACCTAATTATTTCCACGTGGCTCATCTTATCTGGGAGCCGAGGCTGGTATCTTCCTTCCTCCCTGGTCTACATCTTGACTCCTTACCACTTCCTCTTTCCTCCTTGTCTCCTAGCCCTACCTATCTTGTTTCCTATTGGCCATGGTGCTTTATTAATTAACCAGTATGTGATACATATTTACAGAATAACATCTCCTATCACCTCCACCTGTGTCCCTCTATTTATATTCCTGGTTTCTACATCCTCTTATGGACAATTCCTGTCAACTAGTCCCATCTGGTTACAAAAAGATTTCCTGATCTAGTGGTGAGTTGAAAACATGCCTTATGAAGCTAGAGGTGTGGTGTCTGTTTCCTTGTGAGTGTCATCTGTGTGTGTTTTTGTATGTCTGCATGTGTGGGATGGAGTGAGGGGGGACAGATGGTTGGAAAATTTTATTTCATTACTCACCTTTCAATTGTCATAACTTAAATGGCATGATTATGTGCAGACTGAAAACACATGATCTCTAAGCATGAGGTCAGCTTACTCATGTTTGCACATGGATAGAAGGGCTGAGTCTAAATCCCCTTCTCACTTCATTTTTCCCCTTATTTTACATATCGATCCCAGTTCCCTCTCCCTCCTTCCTTTTCTCTCTCCCTCCCTCCCTTCCTTCCTCCCTTTCTCTCTACCATGCTCCTGGACCACCCTCTCATCCCATTTCCCCCTCCCACTCCACAGGGAGGGTGATGCCTTCCAGGAAAGATCAACAGAATCTGTCAAGTCATTTGGAGTAGGGACTAGGTTCCCCCTCCTGCCTCTGGGTTAAGGGAGAATCCCTCCATGGGGAATGTGCTCCCAAAGTCCTTTCATGCACCAGGGATAGCTTAATTTTTAGCGGTCTGGGACCAGGAAGAACACACACAATATTCTGGCATTGACTTAGCCCATTAGTAACTGTTTTCTTCTCTGCTCTAGCCTTTCCATCCTTCCCTCCACATTTCTGAACATGCTGTAACAGCACTGAATGCTATTTCCTAATTTTTCAATTAGTTGTAACTATGGACGTTCCATTTTCTTTCCTTTTTGTTTGTTTGTTTGTTATTTTCGAGACAGGGTTTCTCTGTGTAGCTTTGGAGGCTGTCCTGGAACTTGCTCTGTAGACCAGGCTGGCCTCGAACTCACAGAGTTACCCCTGTCTCTGCCTCCTGAGTGCTGGGGTTAAAGGCGTGTGCCACCAGTGCCCGGCTATTTTCTTTACTTTTTAAATTGCAGGTCATACAGAAGAGGGCACATGTCTTTTTATTTAAGGAAAATAATTAGAAGTTTATTATAGAAGTATGCTGCCTGATATGTTATATGCAAAACAACATTGTAAATTTGTAAGTAACCTCCGAAAAGACAGATCCAATCACAGAAGATATTTATGTTATTTTTTTCCAAGTCTCAGTTGTAGCCAGTTTCCAAGAATGGCAACTGTTCTTATTTGTATTATAATTTGTCTTAACTTTTACTGAGGATATATATTATGTCTCTGTACATAGAGCTTCACTGGGGCAGAGTTTGAACTTTTTATCATCAGTTACACCACTGCACAGTAGTTGACAACAGGATTGGTTGACCACTCCCAAGAGATGTTAGAGGATATTTGGAAATGCATTGGCTCACACAACTGGAGAGGACCCTGCTGATGTTTAATGGAAAGAGGCTGAGTAGGCTGCCACACATCTTACATACATATGACAGCAGTCATGATAATTTGCTGGATCAATGTTTTAATCATGACAAGCTTGATCAACCATGAAGAGCTTCTATTTTCTATTTTACGGGCATTCCATATGGTCTAGTAATTTAAAATATTGCTATTGGAGTTTGAATTATTTTCATTTGGGGACTGAAATAAATAGTGCTCCTGGTGAACATTCTGGTGCTTGTACCATGATCCCATGAGAAATCATCTATAAGTGGATATTTCTGGTCCTAGGATAAGTATTTCTTTCCTATATTAATTCCCAAGTACTTCTCAATGTGGATGATTTTTTTTTCAGCACATTGAGAATGTGTTTCATATCCCATTACTGTCCAGATACTTTTTAACTTATTTAAATCACAGAGTTCATTAAAACATTATTATTTTTACGAGGTATTTTTTTTTAATCAAAGCCACGAAGCTGCAAATGTCTGTTTTTTTCTAGACAAGGGAGAAGTTATAGGGAGAGCAACAGTTGCCTTTTTAAAACTAATATTTAGAGATTTATTGTTATTTTTATTTTTTCATGTGTATGTGTGTTTGGCCCGTATTATGTCTGTGCACCACACACATGTCTGTTGCCTGTGGAGGCCAAAAGATAACATCAGATCCCTTGGAACTGGAGGTACAAGATGGCTATGAGTCACAGTGTGGGTGCTGGGAACTGAACCCAGGTCCTCTGCAAGAACAACCACTGCTTTTATTGCTTAGCCATCTCTCCAGCTCTTCACAGCCATCTAATATCAGTGTTTTCTTGGAAACGTTATTCATTTATTGCCAGGTATTGTCAGACAGCTGTGACTGTCATTAAATATACCACGCAATCTTTCTGTTTTCTTTTTTTTTTTTTTCTTTTCAAGTTATCCTTTGTTCACTCTTCTGCTTCTAAGGGACTGATTGTTTCTTAGAAAATTGAAGTACTTGCCACTTCACCATGCTGACATCAGTCACTGGGTTTCCTGTGTTGGATTCACCTGTTTCCTGTCCTTCTTGATTTCCTTCCTGAGCCCAACTTAGTGAGCGCAGTTTAGTAGAGACCCTCCACGTTCTGTTTGCTGTCAATGTTGGTCATTGGAGCTCTTTGTCTGTCTTTTAGCTCATCAAGCATATCTTTAGTTTTCAAGAGCAGTATCAGAATCCCCAAGTGTTTTTTTAAATCATTAAACACCTTGATTTTGCTTTCTTAGTCTTGTTACTCTGGGAAAATTAAGTCTAATTGTGTTGACTTTTCCTCTTTGCTTGCTCAGCCTCCTCACATTGTGTTTTCCCATTAGTTATCAGTTTTGTCTTTCACCACAAAGTTTCGCAAAATTCCCATGGGCTTCTGACACTCTGTAAAGTACTTCTGTACTTTAAAATGTGGCACCAAGAGGCAACTTAAGAATTCTATGTATGTGCACAGAATGGAGAAAGTATATAACCCCTTTCAGTGAGCACCCTCCTTGCTTTCCATGTTTGTATCTGAAGGATCTTTTCATCAGCAGATAGGATGTTTTTCTTCAAATATAGACTGCATCCCCCTCCCCAAGATATACACAGCTCCTAGTTACTGCTAGAAAGGGTGAGGGCTGGGAATCTCACTATTGATGGGGTTACGTTTCTTCAATTCCAGGAAAAGAACAAATCCCATGATTATGCCTACAATTCTACATATAATTTGTCCGTCTTTACAAAAATAAGCCACCTGTCTTTTAGAAGACTGTGTAGCACTCACCAACTAAACACAGTTGTTTTGGAATGCTAGGATCTGGTCCTTTGGACTTGCAGTTATATGCATTTAGGTCATTTTATTTAATATTTTTAGTTGTATTTGTACATTGACTATGTTATAGTTTTCCACTTTCAAACATTAGGGGTTTTGGAGTATTTCTGACCAGATTTTCTGATGAAGGTTCCTCAGCCTAATAATAATTTCATTCTACCATGCCCATAGTCAACACTAAAAGGCTGTTTGTGAAATGCAATGAGTAACCCCTAGTCTCATTTCACCCTTCATGTAACACAATAAGACTCAGAGATGGGAACCCTCCAAAAGAATCTGTGCAGATAGAGAAAGGAAAAGATCCCCAGTGATTGAATCGGTTGTGAAGGGCAGCTACATATGTACAATGAAACAGCAAAAGTCAGAATTGGGGCATTTTAATTTCACGTTCATTCCTTGATAATTTTATACTTAATATAAATAATGTTCATTTACAGCATCTCTATTTCCCTTAACCATTTAGGTAGTATGAGTTGATGGGTGCCCACATGGTAGAAGATAAGCTATTCTTCAAAATGATTTGAATGTTTATTGGTTTGTTCACACAACAAGGAGTTAGCAAATACACCAGCTGCCAGTTTAAGTGACCACAGCAGAACAAAACACAATTATTTTTTACATGGCTATATTACAATTGTATGTTCGACACAACAAACCCAAGTTTTGAAGAAAGCAGTGTTCCTTTGGCTATTGTACATTGTCGATATTGAAAAGGATTTGAACGCAGACCAACCTTAGCAGTGGTCACTGAGGAGAAAAACAGGTTAAAATCACTTACAAATCTTTTGACCTGTAATGTCCTTGTTAACACTATTTCTATGTACTGCTATGTCAAGCAACTTGAATAACAGAAAATATGTTTTAAAGTTAGATGGTGGCACATTTTCTCATCTTGATTTTTTAATTATGCAGAGATTATGTTTGTTTCTTATCACCCTTTATCTGTATGCTAAAGTTTTGTATCAAAAACCCACTGCATGCAATTTTATTGCAAATTTTATGTGAATGGTATTCTTATGCCCTTTCATAATTTGGCAAGATGATTATTGCTCAGGACTCTGACATTTAAAGGGAAAGAGCATTTGGGTTAAACAAGAAGGACATAAGATGCAAGGACTTAGTACACAGGATCAAAATCGATCTAAAACTTAACAGGAATTGAAAATACATTCACACCGTGAAAGCTTTGGGGGCCCATAACTAAAATAAAACTGACAATCTGGGGTATCTTTTATGATGAAAACTATTTGTAAAAATTGATCAGGAGGAACCCGTAAACAAGAACCGTGGGTGACTCCTAAATAGAGTCCTTGTGGCAGACCAGTTCATTATATTGTCCTTTCTCTTTGACCCCATTGTCGTATTTGGGTTTATTGTATTGTCACAGTGGATTTTGGCAGAAAACTGCATTCTTAGTTCATTTTCAACATGTGGCCTGGGTTACTAAGAGAAAAAAAAGAGGAAATTCTGTTATATTTTAAGACAGAGTTAAAGCTCTTGGGCTTGATTTGTTCCCTATTCACTCTGAGAACGCTGCACTGTGGTTTGTTGGAGACGACCCAGGACCTTTGGCTCCGATATGACGCGGCAGTGACGAACACCCGGGCTAAGAATGGGAATCTTTCCCCACGGGCTTCCTCCTACCCCACCTCATTTCCTCTCTTGGTTTTCCCTTGGGCATTCTTCACGCACTGCTCAATCCAGAGTGAACCTAAGGCACTTGGTGGAAGCAGATTAAGATTTCAGAGTGTCGAGCATTTGCAGTCCTCCAAAGCAGTCTGGCCTCTAAGTTTTAGAAGAGCACCAGATCACCTTGCTATTGGCTATTTCCAGAAATAACATAACAATTAGCAATATAATTCCAAGATAGCTGGTTACAGTGACTGATTTCTACGACTCTAAAGATGGTATTTTAGCTGTTTATCACACGGTTCCGTGGACCATTTTAACTACAGCACGTCTGGAAGGATGCTCCTGGCTTCTCCGCCATGTGGACACGGCACCGGGCAATCACATTTCGGCCTCTTACCGGGTCACTGGCATCTCTTTGTCATAAAGCTATGAACGCTGGGACCTGCCCGTTGTTAAGTCATCTACATGTAGTGCTTATAGCTAAGTATGTACAGATGATGAAGCTAACGAAGTAGAAACTAAGCTTCTACTGTGTTAAGGGTAGTTGAAAGAACCGTGAAAAAGCCTAGGTAGTGTTCTGTTCTGTGTTTTTCCCTAGTGCGGTGGGCGGGAAGTTCAGCAGTGTCAATGACAGCAGCTCACACATCCCCATCCCTCCACCCCCCAACCCCCTTGACATTTGCTCTTACTTGAATGTAAAGAGCATAATGATCTTCATACTTCTAGGCTCTCTCTCCTTCTTATATCCCCTTCGGATCATTTAGGTGTTGTGATGACCCAAAGAGTACAGCAATCTCGTTGCTTTCACATTTCACATGCCGTTACAATTTAAATGGCATTATACATAAAATGTTTATTAATGATTTTTGTTTTAAAGTTTCAAATTGAGTAATTGAAAGTTTATTTTAAACTTTTTTTTTTCAGTGTCATACTTTTCTCTGATTCATATGACTGGATGATAAATCCCTTAACAGATGTTTGGTGTGAACTCGTTTTTTAAATGTAAGTGGCATACAAATACACTGGGAGCTTGTAAGAGCTGTGTTGAAGTGCTGGCTAGAACTCTAAGTGCTTTCCCACGGAGGCTTCATCCATTTTCATTGCTTTCTCAGGCTGTAAACAGCTCATGAAATATCAGGCGTTAAAAGTTACAACCGTTAACAATAATCCCTCTTACATTTCTGCATGCCTTTCTGCAAACAGTTTTCCATTTGATTTGGCAACAGTTTCAGTTTTGTTCTAATGATATCTGTCCAAAATAAGGATAATGAGATTACGCGACTATTCTTTCCTTCAAGATGAGCTGTATTTATTGCTGGAACGGAAGTTGTCATATCCGTGATCGTTAGCTTTGAACTTCAAGCAGGACTGCTTTTCCTCCAAGGACTGTTTTTCCTCAAACGTTTGGCACCAGCAACACAAGCAGGACTGGACAAAAACAGAACAACTAGTTATGTATTTACTCGGTCATAGGCCACCACTCTTCCTGCTCTCAGGCTCTGGCTGTTCTTGCAAGTGTGGGCTTACCGGACCCTTTCTTTCCACATTCTCTCATCTTCCCCTCAAAAAGGATGTGATTAAGGTCAGCAAGATGGCGCTGTGGGTAAAAGCACTTGCTATTTGCTAGCATGATGCCCTGAGCTTGAGTGCCATAACTCATAGTGGAAAGAGAACAGACACCATTGTCTGTGTGTACATATGCACGCATGTGCGTATGCACACACACACACACACACACACACACACACACCCTGAAGAACCTGTGCACCATGGTATGCATACACCTGTATTCATGCACACATTACATTCACACAATAGTAATTAAATACAATTTTAAAAACTGAAATGATGACTGCATTGGTGGCATGTTTTGTTTTTTTGCAACTAAAAAGTACAAAGAAGAAAAAAACTTATTAATTAACATTATCCAAGAATGTGTATGTATGTGTATGTGAATGTGTATGTATGTAAATATGTATATGTGTATGTCTGTATATGTATGTGTGTATATGTGTATGTGTATATATGCATGTATATGTGTGTGTGAATATGTATGTGTGTGAATATATATATATGAATGTGTATGTATGTATGTATATATATGTGTGTGAATATGTATATATGTATGTTTGTGTATGTATGTGTGTATATGTGTATGTGTGTGTATGCATGTATATATGTGTGTGTGAATGTGTATGTGTATGAATGTGTATATATGAATGTTTGTGCATGTATGTGTGTGTATATATACGTGTGTGTGAATGTGTATGTGTGTGAATATATATATATATGTATATGAGTGTGTATGTATGCCTGTGTGTATATGTACAATGCATGTACACTGAATAAGAGGAAGATGTCTGTGTTGTTTTCCTCTAATGTCCTCTCCTTTATTCCCTTGAGACAGGATCTCTCACAGAACCCGAAGCTCACTGTCTCTGCCCAGCTGACTGCTCAGGTTGTCTCTGGGATTTCTCTCTCTCTCCTGCAAAGCTGGTGTAACAGGCATAGGCAGCCAAGCCTGGCTTTTTACATGGTGGGTTGGAACTCAGAGCTTCAAGCCTGCATAGCAAGTGTTGTTTCCACTGAATCGTCTGGTTAGCCCCCAAAGCCACTTTAGATACCTTTCTTATTTACTAAAAAATTCTTAATGTGTGACAACTGTGAAAGTCAAGCATCCCCCTGAGAACAGAAACTTACAGCTGTATGTGAGCTTGCGTTTAAGTCTATGTAACTTGTGCACATGCCCTGTTACCTGCCCCTTTTCACGTGACACTGACATACACCTCTTCCCGTGTCACTAAGTTATCTTAAGATGCATGTCATTCTCACATGCCCTTTCTATCTTATTCTGAAATAAATTTGTGAAGGATGCAAACACCTTGATTTTATTCTTTTACACTTTTCACTAGTGTTTTCAAATTTTCAAAGCTTTGTTCCTTCTGTTTATTCTATGATAGACTGTGAGTCTAAGGAAAAAACAGGCTTTCTGTCAGCGTTACGATAAACTATATGTTCAGGGAAATAGCAGGGGGTTTTTGTTCTGTAAAGAAAGGAGTTGATTTTGATAAAAGTTTTCTTCTACCCCTAAAGTTAGAGTTATTAATGAACAAAGACAATTTTAACTTTTTAGTGTTTACAATGAAATTAATTTTGGATTTCAAATAAAGAAACACTATGGACAATAGTTCATCCTTATATGACGGGAGACATACTTTACTTGGTGTTGTATTATTGAAAGCATGAATACGAGGATGAGTGCTACACTATCAACATCCAAGTGAGGTATAATTATATTCTACATGGAGCAACATATTGCCACTGTACATAGAAGGTAGAAATGATTTTAATTTCTTTATACTTGCTATTCCTCTGTGTGTGTGTGTGTGTGTGTGTGTGTGTGTGTGTGTGTGTGTGTGTGTGTGTATGACTATGATGTATGCGCCAGAGAAGGTGTCCTAATCTTTACCCCTCCATCATATTCCCTAGAGACGCGGTCTCCTACTTAACCTGAGCTAGGCTAGTATCCTGAGCTGGTATCCTAGCTCAGCAATACTTTTGTTTCCCTTATCTCCAGACCTAGAACTATAGTCGTGTGAGCAGCTGTGTCTGATATCTTTCTGGTTTTGGTATGTAAATAGGACTAGCCTTGAAATCGCAGAGATCTGCCTGCCTCTGCTTCCCAAGTGCTGGGATTAAGGGGTTATGTCACCACACCAAGCACAGCATGCCTGACTTTTTACATGGGTTCTGGGGACTTGAACTTAGACCCTTCTGTTGATCAAACACTCTTACCTGTTCAGGCTCCTCCTAGCCCTTGACTTTATACCCATAGCCCATAAAAAGGCAATTAACTTATTTATAGCAGAAATTGTAGCTGAGCAATAAAAAAACAAAACCCTACCAAAATCAGAGGAACAGTGCATCAGCTGTTTCATTGATTATCATGACATTGATCAACAGTGTATGAAACTTTGTTAATCTCAGCAATTCCAATGGCATTAGTGAGTGGCCAAGGCATGGGTGGTTAGCAGCAAGGATTTACAAGCAGATATTTACTATAGTGCTTCATATACAAAAGTGATATTTTAAAACATCCTGTTTCAATGCAGTGAAAATTAGCAATTTGCCAGCTCTCTCTAGATAGAAATATTAGTGGCCCCGAGGGCCTACGTTTGACGTCAAATCACAGGAAACATGTCATTTTGGACTGTTCTCTTACCTTAAAGCAGTTTTTGAATCTTTTGCTCACCAAATATAGAGCGATTGGGTTAATGCAGGAATTCAAAGAAGCCATGTTGATACCAATGTAGTCCAAGACCAACAAAAAACTGCAAGAAGCCCAAAACGTAAAAGTTATGTTTCCTCAAGTGTACGTTTAAGGCACACCTTTGTGTTTGCATGAAGAACCAGGGTTGCCCGCATCCAATGATTTGAATTTAACCACTGATTTGCCAACAGAAGTGTCTGTCTTGACATCTCTGCTTGCTTTTCTCTCTCTCATTCTGTCTTCTTCATCTACACTGCCCTTCTCCTACCTTTATCTTCCGTATATAGCCCTTCTTTTAAAAATAAAATTATCGTTTGGAAATGGCAAGACTTTCAGGAAAGGAAGGATTTATGTGCATAATGAAGGTTCAGGTCTGAGACTTTCCATCTTGCCGCCACTCACCCATCATTTTGACAACCTACATTCTCATTTCTTACACACCCCCTTCCATTCATCCGTCTAAAACAGGAGTGAAGGTAAAATTGTGAGTCTTAATTGGCCTCTAAGGATAAGAAAATAGTGTTCTTTCTGCCTGTTAGCAGGACCGATGGGGGGAGGCATCTGAATGGCAACTAGGTAATTTTTTTTTCTTTTTAGAAATTTTAAGCTGGCATTCGGATGAGTGAGTTTCGTCATAGGGTGTCCACGCACGTCAGCGCATGTCACTCTTATTCACCCGTCCCTCAACACCGTCCCCTACCCTTTGTCTTCTGCTTGTTGGCTTCCCTTCCCTCCATTAGTCACCCCTTCCCCTTTCTTGCCACATGTGTTCCAGTTCCACTGCCTTCCCCCTTTCTTACCTCAAAAGTTCACATCTGTGAGGGTCACTCTGGTCATAAAGAGTGAGCTTCAGAATCCTGCTGAGGTGCAGGGGAAGCCAACAGAGGGCAAAAACGAGGACCAGGCAGAACACGGTTTTGGCCACTTCTCGTCTCTGAAATAGGACCACATGCCCTTATGAACCTTTGGTGCTCACAGCACACACGCTGCTCAAACAGGATATGTAATAGTATTTACAAAAGCAAAGACTCGGGGCAATGAGCATTCATTTAGGTAGTGTGGATTAGAATTGATATTGCTAGGAATTCATTTTTAAAAAGTAAGGGTTTGGGGGGTGGATAGATGGCTCCCCAGCGTAGAGCACTTGTTGCTTTTCAAAGGATGTAGGCTTGATCCCAAGAACTCACACAGTGGCTCACATCTATCAATCAAGCCAGTTCCAGAGGATTTGATGCCCCTTCTGAGCTGTGTGGGTACCAGGTGTGTGGTGCACATACATATAGGTGAAACATTCATCCAACATGAAATCAGTCTAAAAATTATACATTAAACATACATACTATGTGTGTGTGTGAATGTATATATGTGTGTGAGTACATGTGTGTGTTTGTGTGTGTGTGTGTGTGTGTGTGTGTGTGTGTGTGTGAGAGAGAGAGAGAGAGAGAGAGAGAGAGAGAGAGAGAGAGAGAGAGAGAGAGAGAGAGAGACTGGATAAGATGGCACAGGTCTGCAACCTCATCATTTGAGAGGCAGAAGCAGAAGGATCTCAAATTCCAGGTCATCCCTGAATTCAAGGCTAGCCTGTGCTACCTGAGCTTCTATCTTAAAATAAAACAACAGCACTCTTTTAGGTAATATGTGTAATCTTTGAATAAGTAATATAAAATGTCTGTTTTGTTACAACAATAGCAGAATGAAGGAAATGAAATTATGTTCTAGTGGCCAATGTTAGTTAATCGCAATCCCTAGCATCATGAATTTCATCTTTGTGACCATCATTATGGCCCGGACCCACCAGACCCTTGCATTCTCTTACCTGCTTTAAGTGATCATTTAAAGCGATCTGCATGCCACTCTTCTTCCTCAGCATCTCACAGGTCATCAAGGTATAAAAGATTGCAGTAATGGCTAGTGGCAAGCAGAAGTAGAAGCTAAACAGCCACCAATCTTTGGCTGTCCTGTAGAACTATGGGGAAGAGAGGATTTCTATGATTAATATCTTCTCTAAAAAAGAACCTTTTTATGTATCAAATGTCAACTAACAACAAAATATGTTCATAAAAGTACAATAATTTTCTAATAGATCTTCCATATATTTCATAGAATTTCTTGGGTCATATCAACTGAGCACAAAACTAAAGGCCTGCATTAAATGAAATGAATATTACAGGACATATTTCAGTTCTGGGGACAGTATAGTAAGACTTCAGCCACTGAACAAAATTTTTATGTGATAATAAAACATTGAATAATCAAATATTTAACATTTTAGCTATTATTAGTGTTAAGTATGTAAAACCATCACAGTTGTTTGGGTGAAAAGATCTGTATTAGCCATTCAGGTCCATACTGTAATGTAATGTAATGTAATTAATTACTGCACATTAATTACTATAATGTAATACATGTAAGGTCAATTTAGAAAACTCTTGGGAGTTTTACATTTCCTGTGTTCTTTTTAAAAACATTACCAATCCAGACACAGCCATGTTAGAAAGGATTTTGTGTCCCCAATGTGGGTCCCCCCTTTTTGGTAAACAACAGTCTCATTCTCTAGTTTACTCGATGTCCACCTTTGTCCTTTTACTTATTATTGAATACACAGTTAATAGAGTTTACCTAAACTTTGTCCATGTAAAATAGAAAATAGTCTTTGGTGATAATTAGGCCAGCCTCCCTTTGTATTAGCCAATTCTGTTGAGGGGAAAAAACCTCTTATACTTAGGATCTATTTTTAAAGACTAATATCCCCATTCTTTGCTATTTTGTAATCAAACGTTTCCTAATAGGTGCACACACACACACACACACACACACACACACACACACACACACTCACACGCGCACGCAGAGATGAAGGAACAGGCTGCCATTCTAAATCCATATTATTAGTTATCTTCTATTTAAACATAGTTCAAACCACCTGCTTCTCTGACAATGTTGGATTGTCTTCTGTAGGTTATACAATAGTGATATATCATTGTGAGACTTTAGATACAAAAGCTGTGAACCCACAGTCATTGTTGTAGGAACCTGATTTATCTGGATCCCTGCTATCTAGGGTGTTCTTGGAGAAGTAATTATCCTGATTCTTGCAGGTTGGGTCATTAGTAATGGTTAACCTCACCGTCTTGGGATCCAAACTCTTAATTTATGCCAAAGGTAGTCATAAATCAATAACTTACCAAGGTGGGGAACTAGGGAAAATAGTTAAATATTTATAAGGAAAGTGCAGAAAGAAGAAGCAAAGGAAACTTACCTGCATGAAGGCTGTTTTCTGAACTGGATGAAGCAGGCAGACCCTTAGAGACTCTCCTTTGTAGTCTGTCGTAATCATATCAAAACCTATGGCTTCAGGGACAGCCAGAACCACAGAGACAACCCAAATTAAAACAATTTCTACTGCTGTCCATTTTGGAACCCCAATTCCTTTAATTCGACTCCAAGAAGCAACAGCTCGATATCTGAAGATGTAAACAGAGTTATTTTTCAAGCAGATGGAGCTTGGTTTTTATTGAATTGCATAGCTTACCCACTAAGTAACATAGCCGTTACATGATGTTTAGGATCTCCTTGGCCTAAGAATAGACTCTTACCTGTCAATACTTAGAGCACATAGACTTAGCACAGTGATTCCCACAGAAGCCTTCTGTATGAAGGGCACCAGCTTACACATCTCAGCTCCAAATGGCCAGTCTTCTGCAAGCAGCTGTGTAGAGGAGACATAAAGTTCCGTTAGAGATGCTTTCCCAAGGCTGCCTTTGAGCTGACCACTTAGTACGTGTGAATACCAGGCTGAGCGAAGGGCTACCCTTTGAAAAGCACCTGTCTCCTTGTATAAAGCAGGAGACTATACTCAGAATAACACAAGTGCAGCAAGTTTGCAAGGCCATTGTGTGTAGATGGTGTCTTTGTCAAGGCCTCATCTGCAAGGCCAATGGCCCCCATTGCTTAATGCCTCTTTAAAAAATAGAACATGCATATTTCATAAGGCCTCAAGCCTCAAGTCACCACACTGTTAAAATATGAGTTTATTAAACAAAAAGATAAGTAGTCGTATGTGGAGAAGACTGGACTGTCCCCACAGGACAGTACTCTGTAGGGTCCATCACGCATACTCAAGGTCTTGTTCTTATCAGCAGTCAGTTTAGTTAGCTAACTCAGCCAGAGTAGCCCCCCACACTGCTCCCTGAACACGCCAGTGTCTGCCTGCTACAGGGTATTTGGTCTATGCCATTCTTTACGGCAGAGTCTTCTCACTACAGATAGATACGTCTTCTCTCACCTTCTTCAGGCCTTGCTCAGATTTCCTCTCCCCACAGGACCTACCTAGATCACACTGCTCCTCTAGCCACTGGCCAGGCCTCCCTCCATCCTCCATCCTCCTCTCCATTCCTTTATTTTTATTATGGTTCTTATTAACTCTTATTTCAAATAAAAGGTACTTTATTGCTTGTTTAGTTTTTTGCTGTCTGACTCTCTGGCGTGTGAGACAGAGTTTGAGTTCCTCAAGGGCTTCCAACGGAGTCTGACACACAGCAGGTGCTTGCTTGGCAAATATCCATGCTGTTAAAACACATAGGTGCCAAGCAAAAGGACGTGGTTCTTCCTCTTGCCATGTCTATATATCTACTGTTAAATGTAGCCTTTTTTCTTTCTTAGACACTGGGTGCCCCACACTGGCAAATGAATCACTTTAGGTACACATCTGGCTCTAATATTCATACTTTGAAAACAAAGAAAAAATATTTATAATCTATGGGTTTTAAAAAATATTTTAAAAATAACATTACAAAAGTGAGAAGCATTGTGAAATAGAGTTGGATATTTCTGCCCTCTCGCTGGCCATGGGGACCCCAGTGAGTTTGCCAAGCTCAGCTGATTGGTTTGAGACCAGCATGGCAGCACACCACAAGCTCCAGCGTGTGCCTCCTTATGACTGAGATCGGAAGAATGAACACGAGACTGATTTAATTTCTAAATTGGATATGAAAAATTACACAGATACATGGAACAAAGGTTGGGAGACTTTCCACATATGTACTTAATGTAGGGGTTTGGAAACTTACTGGGGGGGGGGAACCTTAACAAAGCAGTGAAGGAGGGCCAGTGCAAACCAGTCACTGGTGGCAGGAAGCTTTTAAGGAGTGATGAGGTCTGGGATAGTCTGTCTAATAAGCATCATGTGCTATTTGTTAAGGAACCTCAAATACAAAAATTCCTTAAGTTTTCTAAAATCAGAAATTGCAATTTTTATATGAAGTTGTAGAATGTATGAAAACTTTCAATTAATTCACATTTTAAAAGACAGTGTTATATAACACCGATCAGCTAAATAGATTCTACATGTATTATAGCTTCTGTAATAGTCAATAGCTTATGATTAGTTATTCATTCAACCATTGTTTATGAAGTATTCACCACAAAGATTATTCTAAGTACAAGGCAAACTGCTGGCTCTTGTAGAGCTTACATATAATGAGGGAGATAAAAACACATCAGCACTTGATATGATGCCCCAAAGAAGCCAAATTACGAGAGTTGGTGGGATGTGAGGAGTTTTCTCTGTAAGCTTCTCAGTGAGATCTCTCCGAAGAGATAACACTTAAGTGTGTAGTTGCTAAAGTCATGAGCATACCATCCCAGAGCATGCTAGGAAGAGAAATGAACAAAGGTCCTGTGATCAAAACGGGCCCAGGGAACTGGAAGTAGAGTGGAAGCCTTCAAAGCCAGAAGTGGGTGACTAGCCAAATGGGTTGGAGTTGAAGGCCTAAGAGTTCCGATGCTTGCTCAACGGCATCAACTTGCAAGGCCCTGAACAGGAAAATGTGTAATGTTATTTTTAAACAGCAACTTGCTGCTCAGAATGTGGTCAAGAAAAGAAGGATTTTTATGAAGAGACAGTGGACTGGACAATTAGGTGCCTCATAGTGAAATTAATAAAATAATGTGTGTGTATCATACATATATATATCTCCAACAATAAAAACATATCACAGGTAATTTATAAGCTTAGTTTTCAGAATTGTGCATTGCTACATGGTATACCAGATGTCCACTGGTATTTAGAATTCTGGAACTCTTGATTTCCTTATAACTTGTGAGGCTACTAGTTTTATCCCTGTAATCTTTCATCAATCCTGCCTGGGGGGATGGGGATGAGATTTGAGGTTGTGTCTCCACCCTTCCCAGTTGTTACTTCCCTTGAGCTTCTATTTTTCTACATTTTTAGTTTGTATGGCATATTAAACACCCAACTCTTCCTTGGTTTTTGTATAAAAATACAGGGAACCAACCAAGAGTTTTGCGATCATGGTGGGTTGGTTGGGACATCACACCAGGTCAGACACCAGAGAAATACCTGAAGCCCCAGGAATGTTCTTTGTTCTGGAGATTTCTCAAGGTTTTCTTCTCAGGGTGGGGGGGGGGCGGAGGGGGATGTACCTTTGGCACAAAACCCTTTTGAGCAGTGGAACTTCTAAACTTCTGTTTGCTTTTTGATTTGAACCAGTTGTGTGAGCTACCCCAACACTTTCAGAATTCTCTTTCTTTCTATTTGTGCTGGGTTTCTTAGGTTTCAAACACAGGTACCTTCAAGGCCATTTGACCAAAGGCCTCTTGCTTTGAGGAACTATGAGGTATTACTGGTTTCACTCTTCTGACCCTCTTCTGCAGGAGTCATTGTTTTGTGTGGTGTTTTGTCTGCCTCCATGTCTTAAGCAACTTCAGTTTCGTCCTGAATTGCAGCTTTCAGCTATGGGTTGGACTGCTTTCACGTAGGAGCCCATGAAAAGAAAGAAAAGGATCTCCCTTTGTAGTGTTATTTGCTTTCAGTACACTTCATGTTCTGGAGGAAAATGGCTGAGAAGCAGGGCCCTCAGTGGTCACCATGCCCTTTAGCTGTGAGAATTGTTGTACAACATAAAGGAAAAATGGGAAAGAGTTCTTTGTGTAGATGCCTTCATGTCACTTTATCAGAAAGAACCTGATAGGTGCAGATGCACAGGTTTGCTTCAGCAGGCAACAAGTCCTGCCTATCCTCCCCACACAAAACTGGAGAAAGATGGAGAAATAACTTGTGCTCTAAATTTACCAGTATTCCGTCACCACAACTTTTCCAAATAGTTCTGGCAATGGCTCTGCCCTGACTATAAATCAAATCACTCCTTTGCGTTGATATTCAGGCTTTTGCAAACATTTTATTAGCTAAATAACCCCAGTGGTTCCTGAGAAAGCAAGAGATAAACAGATATCCCATACATATATCAAATCCAAGAACATTCCTGCCAGACCACAGGTAGCTGGAGCACCCCAGGGAAGAATCCAGGTGAGATGTAAGTAGTGGTAGATTGCTGTGCCTTTAAAATTATACAATGCCCATCGATGGAACTTCAACTGGAGGAAAACCAAATCATCTTCAAGTATAGGAGATTAAATGAAATTATTGGGAGTATCCCTCATAATTTTTGAGATGCAGCTATTGGGTATACCAGTGGTGCAGAGACTCCAATCTTATGATCCCAGAAAAATAAAAGATACATATGACTTTCATCAGCCCAACTGCTCCCGAGATAAAAATAAAATGACAAAAAGTGAATGGTACTTCAAGAATTTACATCTCGCACACAGTGCAAGTTGCTCTAAAGGCTTATAATAGCAGAGGTCTAGCAGAGGAGTTGAAGAACAACAAAGATGTAGTAGCACTCCCTCAGAACACTGAAGGGAAAATGGAAAGGGTTGTGACAAGATCCGAGAGGATGGATAAAAATGACCGTTCCTTAGATAACAATCAGTGTCCCCATGGAAAGGAAGAAGACATGGGCCGGGGGACTGAAGACTCTCTTAGACCAAAGAAGCCAATAGAGTGGAAAAACAAGATAAAAGTCCTATCATCAAGGACAGAATTAGAATTTCCTTTCTTTTTCCCTCCATCTTATTTATTTTTTAAATTTGTAGTCTTGCTATGTACTAATTGTACGAAGTAATGGAGCTCACATTTATATTTCTATATATGTATATACTGTACACTGACTGTGTCCAGATGCTTCTACTCAGGATCATCTCCCACCCAATCACCACTCTAGAAGCTCAAGTCCCTCTTAGTTCATCCTGCCTTCTACTCCCCTTTCCACATCTCTAGTGCCCACTATGTCACCCGGTAATTTTACAAGCTTTACTTGGTGTTTCTATGTGAGTGATAAAGGGATTGCTTTGTGATCAAATAACACACTTTAATCTTTGAGGAATTATTCAAAGTCATGTTGCCAGGAAATAACACACTTCAGGGAGAACACTATCTAACTGCTACTCCATTAAAGAAAGGGAGAGGGAGAGGGAGAGGGAGAGGGAGAGGGAGAGGGAGAGGGAGAGGGAGAGGGAGAGGGAGAGGGAGAGGGAGAGGGAGAGGGAGAGGGAGAGGGAGAGGGAGAGGGAGAGGGAGAGGGAGATTTGACACTAGGAAGGGAATACTCAATCACTGGCTACTTAAATGGTTGTTATCATTATTAATATTATTATTATTTGTGTGTGTGTGCTCGCGTGTGCGTGCACATGTGTATAGCAGCAGGGGAGCATTGTGCACACGTATGTGTATGCCTGTCTACATACTGGAGGGCATTGGGTTTTCTTGAGCTGGAGTTACAGTTGGCTATAAGCCCTTGCAGGTGCTAGGAACTGAACTCAGGTCCTTTATAAGAGCAGCAAGTGTCCTTAACAATTGGGCAATCATTTTAGACCCTAAAATTTTCTTAAATGAGGTCCTATATTCTATTCATGAGTTTTGCTTCCAACCAATTTTCCCCATAAACATATCTCCTTAACAGTTTGAGGATTGAGACTTAGCCCTCAAGTCCTAAAAAGAACAGTTATCTTAGAACCTTAAAATACGGCAGATGCTTGGATGTTCTGCTCGTGGCCCTCTTGCATTTGAAACATGTAGGGATTAGACCTTGAATATGCCACACTCCAATCCGGTTTACCCAGTCACGATCTGACTGAGCAACCAATGACAAGTGGGCAAGCAATGTGATCGCAGACATTTAAAACTTCTCTTCAAGAGCGCTTCTTCAACAGGCGATGTGCTAAGACTATCTATGATTTCAGCTTCTTTATTACTGTCTTAGTTTTTTTTTTCCCCTGTGGAGAGAGACCATGACCATGGCAACCCTAACAAAGAAAACCTTGAATTGGGGTGGTGGCTTACAGTTTCAGAGGTTCAGTCTATTATCTTCATGATGGGGATCATGGCTGCATGCAGGCAGATGTGGCCCTGGCTACATATTGACCAGACGGCAGCAGGAAGTCGACTGATTGTCACAGTGAGTGAAGCTTGAGAAAAAGATCTGAAAGCCCACCCTCCAAGTGACATGCTTCCTCCAATAAGGCCACACCTCCTAATAGCACCACTCCCCTTAAGGGCCTTTTTGTTTGTTTTCTGTTCTCCTTGGAACTAATCAATATATGACTTCTATTTATATTATTTCCTTCCCAGTCTTGCACTAATTTGTATTGGTAACTCTTTGATCAGGATCTCCTAAAACCTGGCCTAGGCAGGATAATTTATTGACTGTGGATATGTCATCCAAAATCCCTTTGGGCTCATGGCCATACTAACTTTTTGATTTCACTTGTAACTCATTTCCATGGTCCCTAACTTTACTGAAGTATATGATGGAATAATATGGCTCTCCAAAGTAACATAGTAAATAAAGATAACTGCCCAAGAGGCCAGGTAGAGACCATACTTTTAAAAAGACTTACTCATTTATTTTATGTGTGTGTGTGTGTGTGTGTTTGAGTGTATGTGTGTGTACAATGGTTGCTGTGTAGGCCAGAAGATATTGCTTTTGAAGCAGAGTCAAAGGGGATTGTTAGCTTCCTGCTGTGGATACTAGAATAAACCCTAGTCCTCTGAAAGAGCAGAACGGGCTCTTAACTGTTGACTCAGCTCTCTAGCTCCTGACTCTCCCCCTCCTCCCCATGCTTTTTAATTCCTCCATGGAAAAGCTTTAGTTCTGTTATAGACCCTGAGGATAGACATAACCTGATCTAGTTTTATACTAAAAAGTCAGATTGTATTTCCCTTTCTCAGTAGGAGTTTAGCTAATTTTTTTTGTGTAAGGTAAAACCAATATTACTTGGCCCTGTTTTCTAGGAAACTTGGTAAGAAAAGTAATTGCGCCCCTCCTATTTGTTTGACCTATAGGGAACTCAGTATTTGCTATATTCAGGATTCACATTCCCCCATTTTTAACTCTTAAATGTCAGTCAATCTGAAGACATATATTACTATGGCTCTATTTGAAGAAAAATTAAGCTGGAACCCTCTTCCCTTCAGACTGGCTTTCAAAATACCGGAAGGTGTTATGTAGGTGGGGGAGAAATGGAAAACGTGTCTTATCTAATGGTGATCTCTATGAACCACAACACCAAAGTGCCAAGCAGGATGTGCTCACCTGTGCAATATGGCACAATTGTTATGGTGGTAACTAACTACTCTAGATGCTTATCTTGGTTGCCAGCAAATACATCAAATAAAACATTGAGCATATGTTCAAAACACAGTGATTATAGATCCTCTATTTGATCTAATCTGTAAAGCCCATATAAATCTAAATCCTATAGCTCAGAGCTCAATTTAAATAATCTATTGGGGGATCCTGTGCATTCCAGTTGGGTACTTGTTTGTAGGGATTTTGAAGGAACCCTAGAGTTGAGGACAGAGAGAACTTGTTTACTGGGATATCTGGCCTCTCTCCTTTCACTAGTTTCAAGAAACTAAGGACTAGGCCATGACCATTCTCATGATGTGAGAGCCAAGTAGTAAAATTTGCTGATGAGTTTTTGGTACAGGATACTAAGAGTTGAGGTGTTCATGGAGCTTATCTTTGGAATAGTGAAGACATGGAGATAGGAAACTCTGGCACCTCAGTTCTGACCTAGCTATGAACTCAGTTCTAAAAGAATTGCAACTTGCCCCTGAATAAAAACACCTCAGATGGCTAGAATGACACTGGCAGGCCCTATTTCCTATAAATAATTTAGACAATAATATTCTATCTAATCATTCTCATTGGCCACAGATGAATCAAGAAAATGAAACAATATTAACATTTGCATGTTACCTGCAAGGTGCCAGGTACTTTATGATACACATCACATTTATTGTATTATTGAGTCTTCAAAGCAATCCTGAGGAACACGATGTTTGTTTTTCCCATTTTGCAGAAGGGAAGTCTAAGGTACTTAGACATTTATTAGCTTGCTACAATGATTTTATACACACCTACATAGTTTATAGTATATCTCCCTTCTAAAGTTCAAGCTTTTGTTTTAACCTTCCCTTGGTTGAGGTTAGACTTAGTAAACTATTTTTAATGAATAAAACATGACAAACAGCAATGCACGCATGTTTCTGAAAAGTTGATAAAAGATATATCCCGATGCTGTCACTCTCTCTGGATTCACTTGATCCGGAGGAGGCCAGCTGCTGTGTTATAAGAACATTCAAACTTTTTTCTGGGTGGCCAACATGGCAAAGATTTGTCATCTCCTAAAACAAAGGCACAAGGTAATGACAGATATCTGAGCTAGCAAATGCTTGGTCAAGGTTTCCAGGGAGTGCAGGGCCACCCACTCTTTTGAGCATACCTTTGTAAAAGAAGTCACACTGGATGTTTCCAGCAGAGCCGCTCCTGAATCCCTGCCCCAGGGTCGAAGTGAAGTGTGCTTTACTGTCTAAACCTTGAAACTGTAGGATGATTTGTTCTTCTTCGTCTTAACTCTGTTTGGATCTAGTCAACAACTGACGTAACAGATGCACATCTGCACCCGACTGTGTATCTCTAGAGTCTGTGCTTATGATCACGGTGATATCTCCCTAACAGTGTTTACAAAAGCTGGCCTTGCAGAAAGAGCATGCATGCTTTGATTAAACAGAAATGTTATGAATCCCATAGCTGTGTGTGTAGTATCTATCTGTAGCATAAGACTGTGTCCTAACCATCCAAAGTGATGATTAAATACCTATTTGACTGGTGGGCATTGTGGGATGTGGGGTGCTAACACATCATCATCATCATCATCATCATCATCATCATCATCATCATCATCATCATCATCATCATTATGAGACAGGGTTTCTCTGTGTAGCTTTAGACTCTATGCTGGAACTCTTTCTGTAGACCAGACTGACCTCCACCTCTCCAATGCTGAGACTAAAGGTGTGTGTCATCACCACTTGGCACACACCTTATTTTTGAGTGAAATGGTGTGTTTGGCATCAGGGATTAAACCCAGTGCTCGGCTCACGTGAGGTAAGTACCTACAACTGAGGTATATCCCAGGCCTCAAATTAACATTTGAATCTTTGGATTTTGTAAAGTAGATTGCTTTCTGCAGTGTGAGTGGGCATCAATCAATTTACTGAGAACCTGAATAGAAAAAAATGCAAGAAAGATGAATTTATTTTTCTTTCCAGCCTGCTTGTTTGAGCTTAGACTTGTCTTGTTTTCTGTGGTGCTTGAACTGGGAATTAAACCAATGACCCTCTTAGTTGACAAGCTGTTGGGATCAGATGGAGGTAGACTATCATGTTCCAGCTTGTAGATGACAGTGGGAGTGCTCAGCTTCATAATACCCTTAGTCTGTTTCCCATTATGTATGCCATCTATCTATCTATCTATCTATCTATCTATCTATCTATCTATCTATCATCTATCTATCTATCATCTATATCTGTCTACTACCTTTAATCAATCTGTCATCTATCTTTCATCTATATCTATCTACCACCTCTTTCATCTATCTGTCATCAGTCTGTCTGTCTGTCTGTCATCAGTGGCATTATCTACTATCACTTTTCTATTCACTCATTTGTTTACTCTAATGATTCTTTTTGTTGAGAGGCTTGCTTTAAATCTCAAACTGTTTCATTCATATTCAAACATTTGGATGTTTTAAAATGTTCCCTTCCTTCTCAAACTGTATCCAAATATAATGCTGCCACCTTGTAGGTGGGTACAGTCATAAAAAGAATCAAGACATGTGAGTGTTCAGGCCAACGAAGAGGAAACACGCTGACCAATGAAAGTGAGCTCTGTCCTGCATCTAGGATCTGCTTTTAGCTTGGTATTATTTTTGGCTCAGCTGAGATTTTGGACTATTGCTCTTCATACCGCTGGCAGGCCTGCAGTACAACCTCTGACCCATGTTATCACAGAAGACAGGCAAACATAAACTTGAAACTGTAACAGTGCTGTTCTAGTTCAACAGAGAGATAGCGAGAAGCCTAATCATAACTGAGTGATTACTAGTCTCCAGCCTACTTTCTGACGGTAAAGGAGAGCACATTCATTTTCATGAGGCTTCAGTATCTCACTCTTTGGATTCTACACTGGCAGCTGCTGTTCTGAGTGGCCTGAGAGGAGAGAGTGCATAACACCGCTCCCATTATTCTGTAGTAAGGAAGATGGTCTCTGGCGTTCTTCCTCTACAAACCCAAGCTGACTTTTTAAATGACATGCTTGACCCATCTTTGCTATCTAACCAACAGAAAAGGTAAAGTCAGAAGGTTTTGTGGAGACCCAGTGAAGTCTGTTGCCCTTGGTCAGAATCCATGCCCACTACTGATGCTCAGCTCGTCAGTCTTTAATGGTCATCTCTGGGAAAGTCAGTCTTTGGGGCCTGTTGAAGTTGTGGAGACTTCTTTAACGCTAGAGTTTTATGGAAAACCTGTGTTTGTCAGATACCTACTCTCAATCAAGCTGGGTTTTAAAACCTCCCGAGTGTATACTTTTAGGATTTTTAATGTTATGTGGACATTTCACTCTTTCATCAATTTTTGGATAGTGGTACACTTTAGTGGCAGAAGTAGCAACTTTATTTTAAATGCAGCAACAACACATTTCTTATTTTCTATTTTTGTCTTTATCTTTACTCTTTTAAACCCCCCCCCCTTTTTTTTTTTCTCTCAAGACAGTGTTTCTCTGCAGCTTTGGAGCCTGTACTGGATCTCCCTCTGTAGATCAGGATGCTTTCAAAATCACAGAGATCCGCCTGCCTCTGCCTCCCCAGTGCTGGGATTAAAGGTATGCACCAGCTGGGCTTTACCCCTTGAATTGGATAATTTAAGGGTCTGATATGATGTTGAAGATAAATCCAATGTGATTTTTTTTTTTAAATCAGTCTTGGTCTGAAGCTATTACAGTAGAAGGAATGCAAGCCTAGCAAGGTGTGAGGTCCCCGATTTAGTCCGCATCACAAAAGAAAGAGGAGAAGATCAGTGTGTCCTCTCTACAGAAATTAGACTTACAGAAACTAAAAGAACAGCAAAAACTAAGTTTATATATATAATATCTCATCGTCACTACGGTGGCCCAGTGAGCAGCAACTTCTGTACATCACACTAGCTTCTACTTCATTTGTCTTATCTAATTCAATAGCTTTGTTAGAGATGGGTCCCCTTGCACTGTGGTGTTTATTTGACAAAATGGCATGTTGTGTTTGTACTGGCCTGTTTCCCCAAGGCTTGCTTATACTGACTCCATGGCACGTTTCCTCTGGGAGACAAAAACAAACAAATAAACAGTAAATGGAAATAGATACCACCAGGCTGATTATAAGAATCATATTCAATAATGGCCACTTCCAAATAAGTTGATATCATATTATAAAATTGTTTTTATATTACATAGCCATAAAATTTTTCTAAAAGGATAAGTAACATGAGAAGGGAATGGATACTTTCTTTAAGGCTATTAAACACAAAATCCCTCCAACAAGCTTTACATTTTTCATTTCTCTTTTTAATTAAAAACTACATTCTCAAGTAATTAAATGGAGGGTGGGGAAACCTACTAACACCCAGCTCATACCAAAAGGAATCAAGTCCATAAAGGCAGGAAATGCCAAAGCTACGCATCTTGCACAAAGAAATGCTCCCTCACCTCATTAACCACACATACCACTTCCCTTTTACATTTTTAAAACCAGGAGTGTCTGCTGAGCTTTGAGTAAAAAATTCCCATAGGATGCTTTATGGCACCCAGAGTGACCAGAACTGTGCCTGGTACACAGCAGTCACTCATTAAATAAATGCTTGTTGAATAAAAATGAGTGAACACGTGATTGAATTTGAGCATAAGACAGAAATTGTTACTGAGCTTTGTCGTAATGCTTACGGCCTCACACCCTAGATGCATGTTTTAGGGAATGGAGAAGACAGTGCATTTGCTCTTGTGTCTTCTACCTAGCTGGCCAGATCCTCTGCACATAGAGCCAGAACCTCTGGAATGAAGGCGCAGTGGTGAGCTGAGGTCTTGCTGAGTTCCGGCTTTCCCAGTTGACAGGAAGAGGTGAAAGGTAATCCTTCTCCCACAGCTGTCCCCCACTGCAGACCTGTCAGGGAAATGACTGACACAAAGCAGACTCTGCTGCTTCTCACTGTGTAAGGAGATCTGTGCTCTTGGAAGGACCTTAGATTCTGCTTCACACAGGTGGTAAGAGATGGTCTACACAAGGGTGGGTGAGCAGTGCACAGGGGAAATAGCCAGTTACTTCTGCCCCATGAGCTGGGGACATGCCTTTGAAGCGCCTGGCATCAGAGAAGAGCTTTCACTGTATAAGCATCACAACAAGGAATTAATGGCTATGCTTCCAAATTTTGGGAAAGGAAATAATAATTCTCCTTCTCCTTCTTTTAAATCTCAGTTTCCTGAGCAGGTAAGTTTTATTTTGGTGGGAGATTGGGGACTCCATGTCTTAACTGCTTTTATTTATACACTGAAGGAACTTATCCCAACTTTTTGGTTTGTACCCATGTCCTCAGGGACAAGCATACATTAAAAGTTCTTAGCATAGATCAAAGTACAGTAGTCTCTTAAACATTAAGTTATGTGAGCTAGAAATATTAGGCCAGAAACTATATCAACTAATGCCTCTCAGGACAGGGACAGCACTTAAGTAGATCCCACTGTAGTGACACCTGTGGTTGTGCAAAGCGGACACCCTAGGAACCTTTTTGGTCTATTCACACTTCTGAGCATCCCCGGCAACCTCCAGCCCTGTGGATGCTGGCTTTGCAGTTACTAAGTGCTTATAACAAAGCTCTAGGAAAATCAGTGATATAAAAATACTGAAAATGTTTCTTAGGTGAATTCAAGTTTACCTTAAATGTATTCTACTATTGCCACCAAAATTAAATGTATTTCTAAGTCTGTAATACGCCAAGATTGTCTAGCATGTATAAATGTATAAGACATTGAATTTCATCCTAAGCACCACATAAAAAAACATAAAGATTATTACTATCCTATTATCTGAACTTAAGAGCATATCCAGAGTTTGTGCCTAAAAGAGTTCTTGACTCATCATATATTCTTAAGAAACCCCGCTAAGGGAAATAATAAAGCCATCAGGTTCATTTATTTGAGCTGGATCTCCATCTCCTAAGAAGAGAGACTGGAGAATTGGGGTCCTTAAAGCCACAGGACTCAGAATAAAGTATAGATGATGTGAATGCAACAGAGGTTTTAAAGTACTTTCATACCACAGTTAGACCCAGTACTGTCTGTGTTATATCTTATGGGATGCTGATAATCTCTCAGATGTCTGAATTCTGCAGAACCAGCAGCTCTTTGAATGACTGGGTGATGGGAAGAGGCTGTGTACAGTGTAAACATTCTGAGGTTAGTTTGCCTTCTTTCTGGAATCCACAGAGGAACTGGCAGGGAGGTGGAGCAGGAGCCCCAAAGAGGGGAGGCTGGCTTGGGAAAGTGCTTCAGCCAACTTGGCTGATGCATTTTTGACTCAAAGAATGATCATTATCAGACTTGTCTGTTCCTGCCCTCCATTCTCTTCCCCACATTCTCCACCACCTTTCAGACATTTTTCTTGTTCCACATGCTCACTGGAGAGTCTCCTGAGGAAGAGTGGGAGCTCACTATAAGCCACCAAGAATACAGAAAGCTGAAATGGGCCATGTTTTCGCCAAGGTGTACTCAACCACAGTGGGATGTGTCTCCAAACACAACCAGCCCCTTGAAGACTTCGCGAAGTTCTGAAGGAGACCATTTCACATCATAAATTACAGCTACAGTCTTATTTCAGCTCAGGCTTTCTCTGTCAGCACACTTTAAATCACTTAATCATTTATTAGCATTTGACATGTTTTGCTAAAAATAATCAACTATAGCATATTGGCTACACAAAGATAACCTTATATGGTTTTCCTTGTGAAGTGAAGAACAGAGTTTCTTGGCCTTGACACAAGAGCTTGGCCATGTCATCATTTAGTACAACTATGAAAACATTTTCAATTTTGAACAGCTCACTCTATGTGAACAAGTAAAGAAAATAATGTGACGTCTTTGACAAATAAGCCTTGCAATATGGCAAGAAACTTCACCGGGCATGTTTAGGAGCTTCGATTCACGAGGAGTTCAAGTGTCAGATCAAAGGCAAGCATAAGCTTTCACGGTGAAGACCCCAGTGTTTACTAAGCATTTTGTCACAGGAATCTGCAGCCAACATGTGAAGCTGTAGGCTGGGAATGTGACGTCTTGAGTTTCTGGGTCACGTGAATCTGCTATTGATCTGTTATTTGCTTTGGCCAACACCCGCAAACAGAAGGGATCGAGCTTCCGCACTTCTTTCTAGTTAGACGTTTGTAAAACTGTAAGTGGAAAAGCCCCTTGATCTGATGTCCTTTGCATGCCATCACTTCTGCGCAGGCGTTCATTATCTGTTACTGGCTGGTGGAGCCACTCTATGGAGTGTGCATAGAGCTATTTGTTAGTAGATTTCAAGTCACCCAGAGACAATAGCTTTCCCGATTATTAGCTCTTTTCCAAAGAGAATCATTTTCATGTGCTTACTTGGGGCTTCTTTTTTTTTTTCCTTTTTAAATAAATGAATATCAAAGATAACCTTGATTTCAATTTTGGCACAAAATGCTTCTGCCATTACAGTATCTTTAAATGCCACAAAGATATAACTGAAATGTCTCAGTTATTTGACTGGTAATGAGAGCATTGCTATTAAATTTGGAAGATGATACTCCCCTCCCAGAGACGTTGAGCTCTCTTCCATTGCTGTGTCTGCATATACTTCGTCTTTACCAGGAAGAAAACTGTCACCTCAAAAGTTAAATCTGAGGCTCAATGTTTACTTTTCCAACTGGTTAATTTTACTCAAGATTGGTAAGAACAACAAAGTATCAGTGTAGGCTAACGAGAAAAGTGAATTTGCTCATAATGATAATTGATGGTGCCACAAGCAAAACACAACAAAACAAAAATGCCTGACTATCTGCCACAGTTGCCTCATTTGAGGGTTCAGTGAAGGACTCCTACATTTTGACAGGCCAGCATTTGAGTGCTATCTGTGCTCCAACATAACTATCAAATGTTAAAGATCAGACATGTGGTTTGTTAGGACTATGCCTCCATAGTCTCTCTCTCTCTCTCTCTCTCTCTCTCTCTCTCTCTCTCTCTCTCTCTCTCTCTCTCTCTCTCTGTCTCTCTCTCTCTCTCTCTCTCTCTCTCTCACTATGGAGGCAAACCCAGTCTTGACAGCAAGGCCATCTAACAGTACTGCAGTGTGTTCCTAGGTTAATTTTCAGCTCTTGACCGCCACTGCACACAGATTACATTCAGATCCTTATCACAGTAGTTAACACAGAAATCCAATACGTAAGCTTACACAAAAGGGAACCTGTTGTTTGAGAATTATATGTATTCAGTTATTCTTATAAGTACAACACAAAAGAGAACTGCATTTTAAGTAAAATACAGAATTAACGCAAAATTGCATCATTGTCTCGAGAACCTAAAGTTTATTCCTAGCCAGCCATCAGTCTTTTAAAAATACCACTGCTAAGACAAACCAAATCAAAACAAAGAACTGTCCAACCAGTAATATTAAATCACCTTAGCACCCAGAAGTACTCTCAACTCTTGCTTTCTACATAGCTTTGATGATACCTGGGCTACTACAGTAGTAGTGGTCAGACAGTAGGTTCTTATATGCAGCAAAGTGGATACCCTCCACCATTTTAGCATAAGTAGAAATCACATAGTAGGAGATTGTGAATAAGGACAGATTAACCTTACATTGGGTAGCTGTTAGTTCATATATATATATACATATATACATATATGTATATATATATATATGTCATTATAGGCTTGGTGATAAATAAGCATATCACAGATGGTAACATACATATCAACCTGAAGATATAATTTAAGGTAGTGATCAGAACCAAGAGTACAGTAATAACATAATGTGACAGTGTCTATCAAGATTGCAAGTACACACACTCTTTTACTTAGATGCTGCAGTTTTAGAGGTTTACCCTTCAGAGGCAGTCACACATATATAGGAGTTCAAACTTGAGTGTATGATTTGTGATGTTTATAGTCATGTTTGTAATGACAAAAGATGAAAAAAAACACTTCAAACATCAACTTCCCTTCCTATTTTAATACATAAACACAAACATTCTGATAACTTTTGTTATTTGCTTGCTATGCACTAGGCCCAGGGCCAGATGTTATCTGTCTACTTATTTATCTACAAATTCATATGACATTTGCTATCTTATCCTTATGTCATTTAAAAATATACACTGTGGATGATTGGGTTTTCCATGTTTTCAGCTGTTTTGTGTTCTGGAATGTAAGCACAGGCCCCATGCATCTCAATGGAAGCATTCAAAGGACTTATTGTTTCACACATAATTTACATGAGTGTTTGAAGCCTTTAATAGTCTCAGCTGAAGTCTCTAATAGTCTCAGCTTGCTCAGTGTCCTGAAACTCTTCCCTCTCATTCAGCACAGGGCCCTCTCGATAAAGGACACCACAGAGCAGAATGGTTCCAGCCAAAAGTTTCTAGAAACCCTGTTCTGTAAAGATGCATTCAGGGCGTAGCAAGGCAGGCAGATTTCCCAAGGATGTCAGCTCCTTGCCAGAATTCATGCACAACCTTGCCCACATTTTAGAGTGACTTCAAGGATTGACAGGAACTGTGGCATTCTGTGGTTTGTCAGCATTATTGAACTCTGTATTTATTGACCTCCAGATGAATGCAGTAGATTCAGAAAGACACTTCTGCATTATTAGGAAATATCAATGAAAGGGCTGAGGGACTCTGACTCTCCAAAAATTGCATGTATTGAATTTCCAAAGAGTTTTTAACAACCCGTCAAAAGCTAAAGATTGCTTGTTTAGCAATTCAAAGCTCTCTCCTTGGGAGACATTTACAACAGCAGCCATGGTTCACTAACGTTATTCTTTAGGAATGATAATACCAAGTGACCTGGAATTCTGAATACATATTTTAAAAAAGTTACTATGCTGCCATAATTATTTAGGGGAATATAATGACTTTTAACTTATCCTAAGTATTTTGGTAAATAGCCTTTACAATAGCATCCACTAATAGTGTATATTATAGACTATCCGATGAGGACTCCCAGACTACAATTCTGACATTTCAAATGAATTCTGGAAATGTTTGCCTTGTGTCATACTTAATGTCACAACTTTACCTGTGCATTCAGGTTCAGACCCGAAGGAAGCACAGGCTGGAGGAGGACATGCTGTGTCTTAGCATTCTTGATATAGTGTATTAGGGAAGCATACAGGCTCTAAGACCAGATAAGCTAGGGTCAAGTCCGGAGTAATCACTTTCTACTGGTGTGATAGCAGGCAAGTTACTTCTTCACCTCATCAGTGACTTAAATCAGGGCTGATTGCAACTCATCCTGTAATTTAATTAGTGATCAATAAATGGTGGCCACTGTTGTTGCCTCAAACTACAGCAAAGACAACAAGGTAGGCTTTGTAGGCGTTCATGCTGACACTCATAGCTGTGGGACCCAAGGTGCAGACAGAATTAGATGACTGACTGTTTAGCTTTATAATGACTCATCCGTTTGTTTCAGAGGTAAAAACACAGCTTTAGTACATTGACTAGCTTCGGGGTAAAGGATGTGACTTCCCAGGGAAATAATTGAGGGACCTGGAAGGAAACCCGCATGCTCAGTCAGATGTTCTCAGAGTTATCGAACTAGTCATTTCACCAGATCGAAAGTAGGGTGGTCTCGAAAGTAGAAGAGTCAATGTATATCTGGTCTGTTGGCAACACAAGGGAAGAAAATGTTCTCAACCCTGCCTTCCACACAACCATGCAATGGCTGGCAGATGTCAGGAGGTTTCTGATTTGGTTAAATGTGTAGGTCAATTGAGGCTGCTCCAAAAAAGAACTTCCATTGGCTTTCTGTTCATACCTAGCAGAAGTAGATTATGCTGCCCTCTCTGGAGAGGACTCTTGATTCGGCTAATTTAACATTTCCTACACTTTGCCCTGTAAAGCGTCTCAGTTCCGTTTTGAAGGGCTGAACTAAAATGCGTCCCTCAGCCACCATGGGAAGACCTAACTTGCCACTCTGGGTTGCTGCTGATCCCACGGGAGCAGTGTGGCTGCACCTAAGGAATTTTTCAGGCTATGTGTCTCCAGGCAAACAAACCCTCAGAGTTTGTCAAAAGCATTTGCTCTCCCAGATTTTTAGCCATTCCTCTTTGTATTTCTGCTAGCACTTCCCTTCAGGGGCTGGATCCTAATCTATGTCCCATCTCTAAGCCTCAGAAATGTCTGGAATTCCCTTAAAATGTGGCTACTGGGGTTAGGCTTCCCAGAGACCGTTTGTAGCACACTGCATAAACTTCTCCAACCTAAGACTGTCTTCCCACTGTGTAGAGGCCAGGGCCAGCCTTCAGCACCAACTACAGTCTCATTCCTCCACGCTGTGGTTGCCTTTATGGGTGACTTTCTGTTGCTAACAATGGGAAGTACTGATACATGTTTGCACAACTCTGTCTCTGGCCCTTTCACCTGGACAGTTGCTAGCTTCACAAATTCACCATAGGTGGGCACTAGCAGCCTTACTGGGCAGGGAAAGAAAATGGGAGCCACAGGAGCTAGGATGTGCCCTGACTTCCAAAACTCCCCGGAGTCAACACTGGATGCTCATGTCCTGCCGTGTTCTCTGAGGCCATTTCTTCCGATAACTGGAAATCACAGCAATGTTAACGACTGAGCGTTTTATAGACCTTATCACAGAGTTCTCTGTCTTGTTCATGAACTAGGCGGAGATGTCAGGAGGCCTGCATTTGGGGACCTGACATCCTGGACCCTGATTGCCACCTCCACCTGAGGGGGTGCGGGGGAGTGTGCCTTGAGCATTCTATTAGTCATGTATAAAATGGCAACAGCCGTCTATTTGTGGGTTGCTGGAATGGATAAAGGAAGTAACACATGTATCTCAACATTTGGCCCAGGCCATTTATTTCATGAAGAGTGTTGCAGCAAGGAGTTGGCATGTCACTTACCAGTCTGGACCTCTTCCATCTAAGCCGTTTGTTTCCTAAACCCTTCCTGGACCCCTACTTTCTGGGTCCTCAAAACAAAGCTCTCTACAACCACCTTACCCATGAATCATCCGCACACATCATCTGTTTGGGGAAAAGATTTGCATTCTTGACCGACTCTCAGTTTGTGGAGCATACTTTTAGGAGGCTGTACCTAGCAAGGCTGACATCAGGACTTGTAATTTTCACATGTTAAATTTTGTCATAGTTACACAGAAAGTTTTTAAAATGCATATCTGTGTCAACTACTCCAGAGTCCGTGGTTCAGGATGCCTGGGTTGAGAACCCCAATTCTTCTTTCCAATGATAATAACAGTGTCACTGCTCAGAAAGCTACATGCGTCAGAGGCTAAGAAAAAGCCCAGAAGAAAAAATCTGGTTCAATAGTCACTAGGAAGAGAGGAAAAGTGTCCTTCAGGAAGCCCTCCCTGATAATTTAAAGGTGGTTCCACTTGCCAGCTGCCGCATCCCCCCACCCTGTCCCGTTTGCAGCCCTTCAGATCCGGTGCCTTACCTTGTAGACATTAATGGGGATGTCGATGATGATGTGTAGTAGGTCTCCCAGAGCCAGACTGGCGATGAGGATATTGGGACCATTTCGCATACACTTGTTCTTGTAGATGATCCTCAGCAGCGTGGAGTTCCCGATGATGCCTAGCACGAACACGAGGCAGGACACAATCGTGTTGATGTATTTAAAAGTCCTGCTGATCTCTGTATTTCGCTGGCACGGAGGAGGGAAGGATCTTGGCGGGACTCCAGCCGCCCTCCCTCCTTTGGTCACCTCCGCAGGTGCTGAGGAACGCGTCAGACTGGAGTTGGAACCCCTCGTCCAGGAGGTCTTGGTGGGTGGCGTCATTTTCTCTCTAGTCCCCAGAAGAGACGGTGTGGCTTGGGCAGGTGGGAATCCTCTCTCCTCTCCCCAAACTCCCAACAAGCCACAGGCCAGCAGCAGCGCCACCAAGGCGCGTCCGCACTGACTTGCCGGGGGATGCATGTTACAGCTTGCTCCAGTGGGAGTCCCGGTAGCCGCTCCGCTGCTTTCAGTCTGGAGACCCACAGGGGAATGAAGACAGGGCACTTTTGTCAGCTACCCCAGCCACGCCTCTGCAAACTCTCACTAGCCCTGTCGCCACTACCCTACCCGCGTAGCAGTAGCTTAAGTTTGCGCGCCAATGGGGAACTTGGGCGCGCGCCACCCGCTCTCCCGCATCCAGTCTCCTTCCTGACCCTGCTCGCTGAGTTTTAATCCCCAGCTCCTGGCCCTGCCGCAGACAAGTCGCGGTGGGGCGGAGCATTCCGGCAGGGGTGTTCCAGACAGTGGAGGCTGGGTGTCCCAGGGAAAGAACACTGGTGTTTGCCAGGAAGAAGCAAAGCTTCAGGACCCAGAATGAAGGCACCTAGCTGCCAAGGGCATGCGTCAGTGCGCTCAGCACGAACTGAGAGAAAGAATGTCAGCACCAACTTCTGTGTTTTCCAAGTGACTTCACTCAGTCTCTTTTCAACCCAATCTCAGTGTGAATCTCTGGTACGTGTAATTTTACTTGTTTTAAAGTCCCCCAAACTATTAAGCTAAGCGGGAATCCCCAGAGCAAGGTCCGATCTCACACATTTTAATTTCAACACTAAACCAGAACAGTTAGTTACCTCGCACGAATTGCAAGCCCCAGGCTTAACCACCAGCAGGGAACCTCCTACTCAGGTCCTCGAACCGCCTAGGGGGCTAGAGGCGCGCAGCGGGATTCCAGCTGCTCCTTCAGCTGTAAGCAGCTCAGGCTCTGCCCGGAAGACAGAGAGAGCAACAGACATTGGATGCTCGGCAGCTCACTGGGGTCTCTGCTGTCCCCAGACAAGTACTTTTATTCATTTGTCCCTTCCCCAGCATCAATCATCCCAGACTCCTCCCGAGTTTTCTGAGCGACCTTGCCACAACCTTCCCCCTTGGGCGATGCCTGGACAGTATCAGCCCCAGCTGCCCACTGGAGTCCTGGCTCGGAATTGTGACCCACAAGAAGCTGTTTATTCGGCGTTTAACTGAGATCCTAACGTATCCCATGGCACTCTGGGAACTGGAGATTAGGGCAAGGCTTTGTATTAACCTGACTTTGAATACCCCGACTTCTCACAGAAATGTCCCATAGTGATACTTGAAATCTGTTTGATCTGGGGCAGTTGCCTTTTGTTCCTTGTCTTGCCCCTTAGTTTCAAACCAACATGAAGGGCCAGGAATCTTTCTCCTCAGGCGGAGGGATTGCCCAGGGCGAGGATGGAAAGGCCTCCTTCATTGTGTGCAAGTGTCCCTGTTCCTGGGTACTGAAGTGTCACCAGGGGACCTTTCTGCTGTGTCTAAAGGGTACCGGAGACAAGAGACAGGAAAACAATCAGGAAGCAGGTTCGCAGATTCAAACTGATGCTCATTTTACCAAACAGCAATGAAACACATTCTTCCTGGGCGCTCTTGAGCTCGGCCTTTAAGGCACAGAAGGGATTGCTACTGATCTGCAAGTTGGCTCAAAGCTACCAGGTGAGGTGAGGGTGTGTTACTATGCTGCCTGAAGATTCTGCAGCTCCTGCAAACAGCAAAAGAAGTCATCCCGTTTAGAAGTTTCTCCTCGCGACCAGGGACTTCACAGCCAGTTAACTGGGGCTTCTCCCAGTGACACTGTTTTTTTTCCGCAGCTAGTTCATTGGGCAGCTGGGACCCAAATCTTGCATGGCTGGCTCCTATCAAATATTTTCCCGTGAAGCTGGAAGCAGAACACGGGTGTCTGTTTTAAGAGGTTAACTTTAAATGTGGAATACGGTTAAGAAGGTGATTAAGGGCTAGGTTTAAGGAAAGAGAACTATGTGTGTGAGTGCTAACCCCAAATCTGGCTGTTCTGAAGACAACTTTGTATCCCACTGCCTCAGTGAAGACAGGGCGATGTTGACGTTCTTCATGGTGGACTCTAGTGACAAGACGCAGTGTTGAGCACACAAGGGATTCCACGAGTGGGTCTGGAGTAAGGATGCGGCCAACTCACTCCACAAAGGGCGGGTTTGAACCCGAGGCTTCATCCCTGTGCTCAGGACGACCTGGTGGCTCTGTCTCCCCCTCTCTCATTCTCAGCACCTCTGTTCCTGATGTCTTCATCCACGGTGTCCTTCATGCAACGGGGAATGCTCCTTTTCTCACTGAGGTCTATCTCGTCCCTGTTTTTATAACCCTTTTCTGGACTGCTAAAGTAATTTAATAATTTCCCTGTATACAAAAGATGTCAATTTGCCACAACCTAGAATCGCTGTGGGCGGGAACCCTGCATGAGTGAATAGCCAGATCAAATTGGTCTGGGGATGTGTTATTGGGGAGCTCATTGAGATATTTATGGAGGTGGGAGGAGCTAGTCTGAATGGGGGTACATCTGTTTTCATGGGCTGAGCTCTGAACTGCACACAATGAAGAAAGCTGGTTGATGACAGGCAGCAAGCATGCTCTGCTTCTGATGTGCGGATGTGATGTGATTGGCTGCTTGAGATCCCGCCTTGGCTTGCCCTCAGTGATGGACTTGAGCCTGGAATTGAAAGCCAAACAACCCTGTCCTCCCCTAAGCTGCTTTTGGTCAGGGTGTTTTATGATCACAATGACAACTAATTGGTAACATTTAATTGGTAACATTTCATTGAAATCTAATTTTAAATATTTGCTTTATTGCGTAAGTGTAACTGTGTGAAATGCAAAGGTTAAATATTTGATCCCTGTGAATGATCATCGCAAAGTCACAAGAAATTAAATCTTGGTTTCTCAGTGTGTAAAATGGAGGGTATATTAGCTTCACTGGAAGAGGCTTTTTCTGGGACTTGTGTTTTAATAATTCGGGGATTAAAAACAGCAGAGTGAATGAAATTTACCGAAAACTGCACATTAAAACCGGGTCAGGGTAAAGGGGAGGCCCTGAGTGTTGGAATCCACTGGCAGGAACAAACATCAGTCAAGTGTCTTCCTCCTCCTCACAGTCTCCTCATGGGTTGGGCTGCATTGCTGCAGACACAGGTTCCTTTCTTTGCAACGTTATAGGATATCTCTTAGTAACTATATCGATGAGCTTGCTAGTTCTGTGAAAGTTTCATTTGCATTTTGAGTGAGATCTACCAAAGTTTAAGAATAACTGTATTGAAACTTTTGGAGTTGATCTAACTGTGTTTATGGAAGAAGACTCATTCTGGGAGCCTGCTTCCGTGTGAAATCTTTTTACAGTCTCTTTCATGAAGACCGTCTTTTAGGGTGTTTGTCTAGATTTACACAGGCTAAGACAACCTCCCAAAGTCAGGAAGGAAGTGGTGGGCAATGTCCCAATATCTCCTTTAAATGTTTCAGCTAGAAGGAGCTGAAGGCAAGGCTGCATGCACTTCAGAATTTCCTCTTCAAAGGAGTTTGCCACAGGGAACTAGCTCAAGGCAAACATTTTCCCCTGGTGAGAGAAGAAAGGAAAACCCCTTTTAGCCACAAAAAAGGTAACGCTTTCATATCATCCTCTTGATATGGATGTCCTCTTTGAAACCAGTTTTGAACCCTCTAAGTCATGGGTGCTGAGGGACAAGGTGTGTGAAAAGAGAAGACAGTATTGTGTCAATTGCTTCTTCACACATTCCCTGAGGACCAGAGCTGATGATCAAATGGCAGTGCGGAAAGAGGAGGAAAACAAAAAGATTTAAAGTCACTGTATGAACCAATAGCAAACAGCATCAATATTTATTTATTCTTACCTTCCTTTCTTTTCTCTTAAGTTTCTGTAGCTGTTTTGGTCTAATTGCTAGTTAAGGTACAGTTAGTTAAGGTGCAGAAAGAAGAACAAATACACAAATTGAAGAATATTTTTTATTACATTTTAATTTAATTTTATGTATGTGTGTGTGCTTACATGTGTGGACGCATATGCCACAATGCATTGTGGAAGGCAGAGGACAAACCCAGGAGTCATTTGTCTCTTTCCACCATATAGATCCTGGGGTTTGAGCTCAGTGTTCTCCCAGTCTTAGCCGTAAGAGCTTTTACTCACTTAGCCTTCTTACAGGTAATTTGAAGGCTTCTGAGAAATGTGTACACCCTGCCAGCAACATACACATAACAATCCATTTTGCCGGGCAGGTCTTGGCATATAGCCCAACTGGCATGAAGCTCCCTCTGTATACCCTGCCTGGTATCATCTATCTTTCCTATGGAGTGCTGGGATTGTAAGTGTGTATACCATGTTTTCCTGAGTGCTGCAATTACAGGCACACATTCTAGTGTCCCCTTTTCAAATTGTATGCATTCTCGCCAAACGGCAAAAATTGAATCCGTGGGTTTTGGCATTATTTTTTTTGTGATATCATCCATATGGCATTGTTTCTGTCTTATTGATTTATTTTATACACACAATCAGATTTTATAGTTGGGGCATGGCTTGTAATTAGAGGTATAGTTGTAAGAGGGTCTAAGATTTGAAAATTTGCCAGTGAAAAATGGTTGCTAGCTCCAGTTTAAGCTTCCAAAATAATGAAGATTTGGTAGACTTAATAACTACAGGGAGCAAAGCACATTGATTGTTTTCTTCTCCCAGGAAATATTAAAATCAGAAAAGCCACACTTGTTTTGTAAACAATTTAAAATAAGTTATACTTCAGCTATTTAGGCTCTAATGTAAATTCAATTAGAACATAATGATTTGTTGTAGTATTTAAATATTTTTGTTTTGTTTTGTTTTTTCTGTACCATGTTTTTGCCTAACTTTTAATAAAAGAAAATAATGTATGACTTTATTTATAGACTTAAAACTGTTCACAGAACTCTTTCACACAATATTAAAAACATCCAGAATTCCAATGTGGGCACACTCGAGCTTCCTATGTGTTACTGCACACATCCATGAAACTTTATATTATTTAGTTGTAGAGAAAACACTGTTGTAATTTGAGGTCCAAACAACTCAATCGCAAGTAAAGCACCAAGGGGACATTATTTCACGTAGTGTGTGTGTGCCATTTGCAATGAGTTTCTGAAGTTATTTTCTTTTGTTTTCACTTTCCCCATTCCACTCTTCTGATATCAGAAGAGGTGTGAAGCATTTGAGGTTAGGAAGAAAAAAATAGAGAAACTTGGCGTAAATAACTAGCAGTGAATAGAAGTCTGTTTTTTTTTTTTTTTTTTTTTTTTTTTTAAGGAAGGAAGAGCTCTTTGCAGTAGGGAATGGAGTATCCTAGGAGACATCAAGTAGAATTTCCCTAGCAGGCTTATTTCCCTATTCCAATTGTATTTAACCAGCTAGACATTTCAATGAGCACCAATAATGGAGGCCTTGGCCTTTGGGGTCTGCTTTCAGCCAGAAGTGGTGGTGCATGCTGTGATCTTGGCACTCGGAGGACTGAAGCAGGAGGAATGAGAGTTTGAGGCCAGCTTCCCCACCACGATGGTTTCTGGTCATGGTTTGGGGTTAGCTCTAGGGGTAGCTTCAATTTTGAACCAAAATTGAAGGGGAAACACGGATTTTCCTGGCTCTTCTATTAACTGTGCATTGTACGAAGAGTGATCAACTCTACAGCCCTCCAAAATGAGTCGCTCAGAGCGATGGCACACCTTTGTCTTGGTGAAGGAACCGCTGGTGCTTTCACAGCTCTCCCAGAGTCATTAGATTGTTTTTTGTCTCTTTAACATTGGAAATTGCCCTGGAGAAAAGAGCCAGCACTGCCTGTGGAGAAAGTGATTCTGAAGTGGCTTCATCGGGACCTAGGTTATCCGAATGCACCACCATCTCGTGGGAAAACCTACAGACTCTATGAGCACAGCCCACAGACACAAGGTTGCCATAGATGAAGGCTGCTGAGGTGGTAGGTACCAAGTAGCCTATACATAGAAAGGCAGGCAGGGTTCGGCCATGGGGAATCCAGAGGGTGGCTAAACCTTTGAATATCTGCCTGGTATAGTCTATGTATGAAACTCTTCTTATGTAATCTGGTACGGTGTACAATGATTGAACACCGATGAAGAAAAGTAATGGCATCATTCATTTTTTTTTTTTTCAGTTAAACTGTGTGATGTTAAACACATAGTTAAACTGTAAGTTCCATGGATTTAGAGTCACCTTGCAGACACACTCGTAATGGTCTCCAGAGTTTCTAGAGATGTTTACTTAGAAAGGAACAGTCCTACCCTGGATGTTGCTGGTGCCATTCTGCTAGTGAAAAGAATTGAACATAAAAGAAAAAGAGTGAGCTGAGTATGAATTTTTCTCTCCGTTTGGATTGCAGACACCGTGTCCTCTGACTACTCACATTCCTACCACCATCCCTTCCCTTATATGACCGACTGTGTCCCCTCAAAATCGTAAGCCAAATAAACTCCTCTTTCCATAAGCTGCTTTTGTCAATTAATTTGCCACAGCAATAAGATATATCGTTCATATTCAAGCCAAACTGTTTTCTAGAAATTAAGTAATTTAGAGTACCATCAACAGAGAAGTGCAAAATGTCAAATCATAAAACCCTCTAAATAGTTTTGGGATTAAGAAACTAATTTGTTGCTCTTCCCTCAGTCCTGTAATTATAGAGAGCTGCGAAGTGCCACGCCTTAAAGTGGCGCTGGCTTCCGCCTTACACCTTCCCGCACTCTCTGGTGTAAACAAGCCCTTAATTGGTTAAGTCTGTTCAGCCTGTCTGCTTCCGCATTAGAGTAGCCTATCTGCAGGGTCCACGTGGCTCACTGGGGTTGGTTAGCGCAAGGGTATTTAAGCCTGCGCAGGGGTCCCTGGTTCTCTCATGGGTCAGAAGAACATGTTTCAAGGATCCTGATTAAAACTGCATGAAGAAGATCTACCCGAAGTCGTGTCTTCCTTGCTGGCAGGGTCAGGCAAGTACAAGTAATGAAATGGAGAATACCGATTTCAACTAAGTAAAGTGTAAAGTAAATCACACTACTTTGAATCTTTGTTGTTCCTTCCCTTTGGAATTCAAACAGGCGAGGAAAGGAAGGCTGGTGGAGACACCGCAGGGCAGAGTAAAGTGTGCTTGACTTTGTAATGAGCAGAGGATGCAGGGCAGCTGTGAAGCTAAGCCCCTCCCCTTCTCTCACTAAAACCCATCTCCGCTTTTGGCTTTCTTGTGGCTGCAGTTCCACACTTTGAAACTAAAGGGCTCATCCTGCTGGGTAGGTGAGGAGAATTGTCAGGGTAGAAAAGGGCCAACAAAAATGGATTCCACTGTAGACACTGGTTCTAGCAGAGGCTGTTCACGTGAAACAGAATTGTGCATTTGGAGATTCCCACATCTCAGTATCTGGGGATACCAGAAGGGGTGGTAACAGATGCCAGGCAGGTGGGCAGGAGATTGGTGGTTGCAAAAGTTAGCAATGTTAAGTAAACCTACATCCTTCCTGGTCAAGAATACTGAAGTTTTTAGTTTAGTTTTGGTTTTTGTTGTTGTTGTTTGTTTTGTTTTTTGGTGAGTGGTGTTCAACTCTGAATCTTTCTAAGGATACAATCAACTACAGATTTCTTGATGCATGAGCATAGCAGACTTGTGAGATGCTAAATATAGCTGCTAACTTGACAGAATTTAGTCACCTGGGAAGAGAGTTGCTATGAGAAGATTTTTTAGATTGCATTGGCCAGTTGTCTTGACTGTGTTAACTGTCTTATTTGTATGTGGGACCTTTTCCCTGAACATTGTAAGATGGAGATTGCAAGCTAAGCACTAGAACTGTGGCTTCACAGTTCTCCTCTGGTAGCAGATGTCATGTGACCTCCTGCTTCAAGCTTCTTGACTTTTTAGCAGTTATAGACTGTGCCTCCCTAACCGTGAGCTGAAATAAACCCTTTCTTCCTTAAGTTGGTTTGGTCATGGCATTTTATCACAGCAATAGGAAAAGAAACTAAGGCAGTCTGCTTGAGCTCCTAAGGTGACTGCTGGAACAGCACTTATCCTCACCACCAGGTATGCGGTTCTGACCACATGGGCTACTTGATAGGGCAGCTCACAACTCGTGTCTAGATTCCTTTTGGGTAGGCAAGAGAATGGGAGATCAATGGTCCTATTGCATCTTCCATTTCTGTGAAACGAGCAGGTTGGTAGATCTAGCTACATATTCAGAGATTATTGTAGGTGTGATTCCGAGGACACGAGCATGGATTGTGCCCATCTACATGCTACAAATACAAGGAGAATCATCAGGTCTACTGTAGGGTCAAGGGACTCATGGGAGATGAGGTTGGAAAGGCCCTTGGTAGGATGAAAGCTCATGGTTGATTTCCAATTATCAGGTTAAGACAAGTAAGCTTGAAGTCTAGGTGGTGGGCTTAGGATGACAAGTAGGAAATGGCAGGCAGTGTCCAGGAAACAGGAATCTCTGAGTGTGTTGCTTCCTTTACTGGAGTGTTGATAAACATTGGTTTGGGGGTAGGAGGCATGAGTGTTGAGTGAATGATCCTGGCAGATGGCTTGGTGCTGTGTTGCAGTTAGATGGGGTATCTCATCACCTTTTGGTTACTATGGTAATCTTAAGAGCTAACACTTTTGACTCTCTATCCTAAAGTAAGGAAAGTTAAAGGGCCTGCACCCATATGTGTACTGGACTTCCATTGGTGTCCCCCTTGGTCAGCAAAACTAAAATTTATCTATTGCCTTTTCCTAGAACTAAGTTGGAATATGCCAGGGGCAACAGAAGGGGATTCAGAATGCAAGGCTTAATTGGGATGTGGGCTTGGCGTACATTATTGTTGGCTTTTTTTTAAATGGCAGATAAGAGTCTATGCTTATACACATGCAGCTTGATGTGTTGAAGCATCTATACATTGTAGAATGACTAAATTTAGGACATTAAAATTAATCACTTCATATGATTTCAGCTAATCCATTGAGATACATCCATTCATATGGATTTTATGTATATATAATATCTATCTATCTATCTATCTATCTATCTATCCATCCATTTATCCATCCATCCATTGTCTGTAAAAGCCTGTTCACAATTACTTAGTTTTATGCTCCTGAATATAGAAGTCTGAGGTTGAAATATAGTAGGTGCACTGAGTTTTCATATCTGGAAACTAAAGTAAGCTCAGATTCTATGGTAAAGGTAGGCTGGTAGCTGAGCTATGGAACTTTACTCTGCTTTGTTCTCAGTTAAGGTCTCAGAGAAACCAGGCATTACATAAGAGTTTGAGTAAACCCATTTGGGGATTTGAAGATTGAGGAAGTCTTATTTAGTGATGGTTACCACGACAAGGACAGACAGGGAGACAAGGACAGACAGGGAAGGAGTGCTCAAGGCCAATCTAAGACAAATTCCCTCTTTTAACAAAATTTTAAAAATTTAAAAACTAAAGCACAATCATTTGATGGGAAAATATACTTGGAGTATAGGTGAATCTGGCAACTAGGAACATGGTATGGATATATTTACAACAGTTTTCTGTTTTTTCTCTAACTTTCTGATTTCAACTTAGTTGAAAAAGTGAGTGATTGTCACTGCTGGGATGTGTGAGATGAAGTTATCCACACATGTGGATGTAGAAATTGGCAGCTTAATTTCTCCTAATCCTTTGATTAGCCTTTATGTTTTAAGTAAATATAATAACTATAAATTTGAACATGTAAGACTGAGTTTCTTATTGTCATGTTAAATGGAAAATATTTTAGAAAATGAGTTCTTAAATAATTATTGAAAGTGTTACTAATGTATTTTCAATAAATAACTTCTATCTTGTAGTAATACATATGTTAGAAAAATATTACTATTATTTAGGTACATTTAATCTTTTTCATGCTTTCAAATACATAAGCAATTAATATTTTATAAAATTCAAACTATTGTCACTCTTACAGTGTATGTGTTATATAATATTATATTTTTCTGTATTGTTATTATATTTTCAGTGACAGGAGCTGATCATTTATTCTATGGGCACATTTAATTCCTTTAGTCCATCACAAGGTGGTTATTCTTCTTGTGTGTGTGTGTGTGTGTGTGTGTGTGTGTGAATAGTGGGGTGTTTATTTTATTTTATTTTTATTTTTTGGTGAAGAATTAGTTGAAGCACATGCTATTTTTTAAGAGCTTTTGTTTTCAAGAAGAATGTGTTTCCTGAAGATGTCACTGGAAACATCAACAACGTGTTTGGCTTAAAATTAGCTCTGAAAAACAACATATTTAAGTTATTTAATCCAAAGTATATAAATGCCAATAGATTTACTTAAAAACCAGAACTGCCCTTTTCTTCTGGAATTCCAGACATAATGTGGCTTCTCCCAGTCAGTAGAAAACCTTGTCTGAAAACAATGCTATTCTTACCTTTACCCCAGGGAGAAGATGAATTTGTTCCAGGGATAGGAAGGAAAGGCAAAATGTCACTGTCTTAGCAGCATTTTCATCACATTATCTAAGACTCCTGAGTATTTCCTAAGATATTTCTAATGCTCAGTTTGACAATAACAAAACCCATCTTCCAAACTGCAACTTAATTTCTATGGTTGTCAAATATATGGAAGTTTCCATCATTAGGGAAAGCTGAAGCAGGGCAGGAAGCAACAGTGGTACTTCAGGAATCGGCGATTTCAGCTGAGCAACTGATGTTCAAGTATGTTTGCGCTTTAAAATTTAGGACCTTGGGGAAGGTCAAGAGGTCAATGATTCATTTCCTGTACTTGTCATTATGTTGTTCCTGACAACAAATTTCTAGAAGTGACTGACAACAGAAATAATCCTGCAAATGTCTTATTGGTGCAATATGAAGAAACATATTTCAGACTCAAACTGAGACTTGTTTTGACGATTGCAAATACAGAGGGGAGACAAGATGGTTCAGTGGGTAAAGGTGCCTGATCCAGGTCTTGCAACCTGAGATTGATCCTCAGGACCTACATAGTGGAAGCAGAGGACTGGTTTCCACAATTTGTCCTCTGTCCTCTGCACACACACACGTTTACATGTGCACATGCATATACACACACACACACACACACACACACACACACACACACACACCACACAGATAAATGAATAAGATGTAATATATATATACATGTATATATGTATATATGTATATATATATATATATATATATATATATATATATATATATATATAAAAATATTTGTAGCATATGAACCAAGGGACCAAATACACAGCACCAAACTTTACCTAACAGTCAAAGATATGATGTATTAGGATGAAGTTAAGGTAAATAATGTAAGGTCTATTCCTAATAGATGAGTGTTCTTGTTTATATATGTGTGAGAATACTCTTTGATATTAGGGATGTTATATTGACTTCATCTCAATCTCATAATGTAATGTCCGTCCTCTTTAGATGACCTTTATTTTCATAGCCTTACATTCTGTAATAGATTTCCTCTTCTTTGGATAAGTTACTTTTTATTTTTTTTTTATCATGTCAAATTTGTTTATTATCATTAGTATTTATCACACATTTACTGAGTTCCAGTCACTGCTTCTGCACTCCCTCGTCACTCATCGTTATACTCTTATAAAATTTTACTTTATTATTATTATTATTTTTTTATTTTACAGTTCCCTCTCCCTCCCATCCTTCCATGCCACCCCTGAATGCCCCCCCTCGCCCCATTCCCCATTCACTCCACAGGGAGGGTGAGGCCTTCCAGGAGGGATCATCAAAATCTGTCAAGTCATTTGGAGTAGGGCCTAGAAAAATCATATGATCATCTCACTGGATGCTGAAAAAGCCTTCGACTCTATTTCCCAAGTACTGGGTTGCTGGTGTGAGCCACCCCATCCAACTTTCAGAGACCCATTTTATAAAGTATTTATGAAAGAGAGATCTTTCTGACAGTTTGACAAGAACCATTTGAAAACAAGCCAACCAAACTGAAAGCAGCAAAAACGGTTTGGTATCATCAGGTTCAGAGCTATACCAGCAGGGGTGACATGTTTGTTTTATGAAATAAATATGCTCCTGATAAGCTACTACTTTTGTAGAAGGTGGTGTAAGGTATAAATATCTGGTTCAGGAAGTCTCAAATTTTACTTTTGAATACCACTCCTTCCCCCCTTTCTCTCTCTCTCTCTCTCTCTTTCTCTCTCTCTCTCTCTCTCTCTCTCTTTCTCTCTCTCTCTCTCTCTCTCTCTCTCTCTTTCTCTCTCTGTGTTATAACACATGTGTGGATATCAGAGGACAACTTGCTGAAGTTGATTCTCCCTTTCATCATGGGTACCCTGGGATAGAACGCTAGCTGTCAGCCTTGTGGCTAAGTGCCTTTACTTACTGATTCATCTCACCAGCCCCTGAACACTATTTAAAGCGTTATATTTAATTTTATTATCCAAATAAATTGTGGTATTGTAAATTAGTATGACTCGTTCTTTGTATAAAGAATGATAAAGATTTCCTTATTCTTTTAACATAAAGACTATAGTGTTGGGATGGACAGATGATTTCTGGTACAAAGTTCTGGAGTGTTGTTGATAACACATTTCATAGTGATGACCTGTGATCAGCATCATGTCACAAACCTTAATAGTTTGTAACTCACTGAATTTTCAAACGTACTCTCAAAATGTTATTTTTAAAAATTCAGCGCTCGTTGATACATCTGTTACATGCCAAAATAGAACTGTTAGCAATTCTGAAATGTTCTCAGAAATAATGAGACTTGGCTAAATGCACACAATGCCTACAAGTTGATCTTTGAGGCGTCTAAGATGCACAGCTGGATCTTGTTAATGATGCCAGTGGAATTTGTAGCACTATCTATTTTATGACAGCCCCACACCTACTTTTACCTTATAAGGTAAAGACGCAACTCTAAATGTCTATTATACATAGTCCTATATTTAGCAACAAAATGCGATTTTTGCAAGCCAAAAAGAAATGGGAATCCAGTCTCCAGATGCTGTTTTTGAAAGGCAGCATCTAAACACTTGCTGGCCAATGTCACATTAATGTTAGGGAAGAGAATTTAAGCCTGTTTTCCTAACAGTATCACATACAGCCAGATTTGCTATTATTTCTTTTTCTTCTTCTTCTTCTTCTTCTTCTTCTTCTTCTTCTTCTTCTTCTTCTTCTTCTTCTTCTTCTTCTTCTTCTTCTTCCTCTTCCTCTTCCTCTTCCTCTTCCTGCTCTTCCTCCACTTCCTCCTCCTCCTCTCTTTCCTCATCCTCATTCTTCTCCTCCCCTTTTCCAGATTATTTTCAGTAGGTCTTCTCTTGTCTTTTCTCTGTTCCTTTCCACCCCCTGTCTCTTTCCTTCTCTTACGACTACTACTTTTTTTTTTCTGCACACACCATAATCTGAGGGTATTGTTCTATCCTATCAGGGCTATCCCTGAAGAGATGGTATTTCTATGGACTAACCAAAGCCTATAGCTAAAAGCCAATGATGAGGGGGCCCATGATGAACGTGGTCTTGGAAGCGAATCCTCCAGGCTTACTCAAGCCTCATATGACTAATTTCCTAGTCCACAGGTCAGTAAGAACCCCTGAGGCAGATCACTGAGGTCCAGGACTTCTGATTGTGACCTCAGAGACTATTGTGTTTGATAAATGTCTGATAATTTTGAGTTTTTAATTTTTGTGTAGATTTTATGCACAAATAAATAACTAATAGTTATTGAAATAATTATTAAAAACCTATCAGAGTTTAATTAGACTTACGTATATACACATAGACAAATGCTCACAAAGAATGAGAGAACCATTTTTAAAGAGCTGGCTTCGTGGAAGCTTTGTGTCATCATGTGTGGTCTCAATATATGATATGAAATGAAAACTACTGTTACATCATATAATTTATGAACTATATTAACATCATAAGCATTAACATCCTTGAAAGAGTTGAAAACATTGTTGCAGACCATTGTTTACAAAACGGAATTGATTCAAACATAGATCAAGCCATTCCGTTTTTGTAAAGTGTTTTGCTCTTTATATAATCATATATAAATATTTATAACATATGTACTCCCATGTATATGCATGTATAAACATAGATTCCTAAATATTTGATATCCTAGTAGAAATTACACAATTAAAAGTAAATGTAAAGTCTGACTTTCCATAAACAATGAAAAAATATCACACATTAATGATTATTTTTTGCATTAGGAAGCCATGCTATTTCATTTTTAAACATCCACCTATTTACAGCTCAGTGCTTATTTGATAAATTGAAAATGAAGACACTTTCTCCAACAGGGTCACAAGAATAAATTAATTAGCAATGACACTGATTTGGGTGAGAGGAAGAGGCATTAGGTAAACGACAGCAATATACCAATTACTAGAAAAATTATAAAGTTCCTTTATAATTTAAGGAAAGTTCCACCCTGACCAACTGTTTCTGTTATGGCAGGAATGAATGTCTGTTTTGCTTTGTGACTTTTGAGAGAGAGTTTTCGTGATAACTTCAATTTCTTTTTTTCTCAGAATTTCCCTCTTGGCAGTATCAGGCCCTGAATCAAAGATAGTATATGGTGGTTGGTTTCTGGTTTACAGAACACATCTCATGTGCTCTGTGTAATATTTGTTTTCCTTGATGCCCAGGTTCTTAGTAAAATTATTGCTGAATTCCACATAATTTCATATGCATTCATGTATAAGGAGACTTTTGAGAGTTTACCTAACCTATAGGTGTGAAACTATCCCTAATCCTTTTTCCTGTCACATTGTTCTCTCTATCTACTCTAGGAGAGAGTACTCACAGTGACATTTTGAAAGTCATTTACTATATGGAAAAACCATGAATTGCAAGTATTTTAAGTATTTTGAACAACAGCATAGTAAGGAGACCATAAAATGAAATTAATATGGCAGATAATTCAACATTGTGCAATAGGTAGGTAAAGAAGCAATTAAAACAAGAAGGTTAAATGATTATCAGGTCCAGTAAACATGTACAGGTGTGCTTCTCATTTCAGCGTAATCACCCTGCACTTACTAAGTAGTGGCTGAATGCACTCCTTCTCAGACCATTTCTCCCCATAGCCATGAATTACTCACAGGTGTAGTGGTTATATAGAAAATATCCACAAACCTGGTAGGGTTAAGGCAGTGAGGCATACATAGTCCACATACCTCAGAAAAGTCTATTAAAGTGTCCTCAGCTGTTATCTCGTAATTCTCTTGATGTGTTGTGTCAGATTGCTTCCCCATAGCTTCTATGCCACTTAGTTCTTACCAGTTTCAATGATGCAGTAGGATTTGGGTATCTCGCTGTTGGCTGGAGGATTTGGTTACACGCCGGATTTGAGGGTGTCTTTCTCTAGGAATAAATTGATAGTTTATTCTAAGATGCTGATAGGAAAAAAAAAGAACCACCTTGAAGAGAATCAATTAGTGTGATGGCAATTAGTTTCACACTTGGGATCAAGAGCCTTCTCTTCTTTGAAGGTTGTCTTTTTTGTTTGTTTGTTTGTTTTTTTGTTCTTTTTACCTGCAATGGAAATCATGTCCAGTCTGAATCCTTCTGCTGGAGGCCACCACTATTGTATCTGGTAAAATGAGGAGACAGAATCCTAGCGTGCTACATTTTAGGGTAGAAAACATCACCATGTGTAGAAGATTTGGTCTACAGGAAGATGGAGCATTTCATCATGAACCTGTGACAATTCCTAGAAAGGTTTGTACTAACTTTTAGATGCCAATTCTCTTGTTATCTGACAAGTCAAATTTGAATTCCTAACATGTATTATATAGGTGTTGTGACACTATACAAAGAGAGTGAATTTTTCCAGATACAAAATACAACAGTAAGTTGCCCTTTGGTAATAAAAGTTGAATAAAACCAAGCATTTGAATGAAGAAAACACAGAATAATATATATTCATATAAGATGAGCTTATATGAAATAACTATCTGTGTAATATGTGGAACCTAGTAAGTAATTCCAGCTTTTGAGTGCTAGCTTAATCATGATTTTATCCCTGACTGATAATCATTTTGCTGGCATATTGGCCCTCCCCAAACATGCTTAGAGTAAGATCTTTGCTATGGTTAATGATTTAGCTTCTAAGACTTCTGAGCAATTTAGTACCACACTTCAAAGGGCTCCTTTACACAGTTTATTTTCGTTATTGGATGGTGTGGGTTATTTAAATGGCTGGCATTTGTCCTAAGTATGTGACTTTGGGAATTTGTAATATTTCTTAGTATCTTCTATATATTCCATATCCTAAAAGCTGAAGAAAAAAAAGAAAAAGAAAATAGACCATACAGAATTTCTGTCTTTAAAATGTAAGATGTTTGCTTATGACCACTTAAAGCGAACTTATTCATGCTATTGTTGAGTATGACTCTGGACATTAATACTTATCTCTTGTTAGAAGCATTGGCTAGTGTAGCTCAAATTATGAAATAATTTTATAGGTTTTGGCAGCATAAGATATTAATTCATAAACTGTTTTATGCAGCTGTGTCCTGGAAGATTCTGTTCTGTTTCTTATATATAAAACAAGAGTCATGCTGTAACTCAGTTTGATCCAAATGTAACTATCTAGGTGGGTTATGTCATCAGAGAAAAAAAAATGAAAAAGTCAGTGGAGGGTATGGTAGGGATGTACACAAGAGTGTCAGGGGACGGGGGACTGCAGCACTCCAAACACTGCCCTGAAGAGGAAGGCTGAAACACCTTTACACATGAGAGGATGATGAAGTCAGGACTGTAGATCAAAGATATGCGGAGACTGTCCAGAGCACAAGGGATGCCTAAGATAGTTTCTTCTCTTTTCCAGAATTTCAGTGTCTTCTCTGACTGACTTTATCAGAGCAAATCTACATAGACTCCTGTGGTTTAGTTAAGATAATCCAGTAGTAATAACAGTAACAATGCAAATAGTCTCAACACACTGAGTAAAGTTTTAATGGTGCATACCTCTCTTAACTTCTTATACTTTTGTTTCTTTTGTTCTGTTGAGGCAGGGACTTAATTTAGCCATGACCGAGCTGAAACACACTCTGGCCTTGAATTCATAGGAATGCTGCTACCTGAATGTCCCAAGTGCTGATTTATGGTAGTGAGCCCCCATGCCAAGATGAACTCTTTGATGTTCTAGCTTATTAAAAGCATAGAGACAGCTGACCTGAGCTCATGGGAACTCACGGACACTAGATCAACAGTTAGGGAGCCTGCAGGAGACCCACCTAGGACCTCTGTAAGCTGGTGACAGTTGTGTAGCTTGGTCTGTTTGTGGGGACCTTGGCAGCGGGACCAGGATTTATTCCTGGTGCATGAACTGGCTTTTTTGAACCCATTCCCTATGGTGGGATGCCTTGCTCAGCCTTGATGCAGGGGGGGGGGAGTTTTATCCTACCTCAACTCAATATGCCAGGCTTTGTTAAATCCCCAGTTGGAGGCCTCTTTCTGAGGAGTGAATGGGTGGGAGGGGAGTACAAAGGACGTGGGGGTGGGAGGTGAGGGGTCAGGTGGGGAGAGAACAGAGGAGAGAAGGAAAGGGAAAACTGTTGTTGACAAATAAAATGAATAAAAAAGATAAAACACATGTAAATTTGGTATTTGCTCACGTATCATTGAAGGTGAGACCATTGAGTCTTAGGGAAGTAAGTCTGTGCATAGGTAATGAAAGGCAGATCTGAAACTTGAGACCTCAATCCATCTACCTCCAATCTTAGTCTCTTGGGGGTTTGGCCTGACTTGAGATGACACAGAATAACTCTCTCCACCCTCAGCTTCTTTGCTTGCCTTTTCTTGACAGACTTTTTGGAAAGGACAATAATGATTGCTCAAACCAAAAATACTAAGTGAATAATTCAATAATTGGTGTTTGCATGAGCATTTTTTCTCTCAGTGCCCCCTTTTTTTTTAGACACAGCTCAACTTCAGTGTTTTAGCACGAATTTTGAATATAGTTTTGCTCTATTTATGATTAAAATAATCAAATAATCCAGGAAATAAAGGGAAATTTGGAAGGCAACCAGTAGCCATAAATCTGTCTAGACCAAGTAAAGAACACATCACTCCAAAGAGACAAGCCTTTATGTTTTGCCAAATGGTGAAGCATACAAATATCCCTTTTGCACCATCCGTGTATATTTAAGAAATGGTGATGACATGGCCTGTTTTGACAGCTCTTCAAATATCCTTTTTTGGGATTATTTGTTTCTGTAACAATCGTATAATACTAACAACCCGTGCTCATCACCCAAATACCTGTTGATATCACAGATAGTGTAGAGTTTAATATTTAACTTGAAAACATTTATTCTTGTGAGTAGAAATGAAATTGGTTCCCTGAATTCATAAATTACCAAACTTCTCCAACTTCTCTGAGATTTGGTGTTGTCCTGTGTGTACCCTTTTCTATCAAGTTTTGGGGAAGACTCAGTGAAGTAATGAATGAGACTACTCTGGGCATTAAAGATATTTCAAGATGCCCACTTTTAAGAAATACCATGCAGATTAAGTGTGATAAAGTAGCTAAACTATTTAGACAAAAACTCATGCAACACTCTTCCTTAGACATTTTCATGTTTTGCTAGTGCATTAGTCTTATAATTCTTACGTGCAGCTCTATGTTTTTATGGAATGTAGACTGCATTGCTATTTGTCCTCGTTACAGACAATTGTTTGTTAATGTCCTCATGACTCACCCACGCACATACTTACTGACCCCTGAGTTGTAGATGCTCTGGTAGCCCCCTGAAAATGGATATACAGAAGGGCAGAAGGCATAGTTGGCGATGTGTAATGAGACAATTTTCATAGAGATATTAATAATGGAGGTAAACTGTAACTAATGGACAGATACTTTCCAGGTGAAAATATAGAGAATTCCAGGGGAAAAAGTGAATCAATTTGATATGAATCTCTGTTATAAAACCGCTTACGGTACCCAAGCAACTTACTTTCAGTTATGACTTAAATGGCCAGTAAAAGAGGGGCCTTTGGTGTAGTAAGTTTGAAAAGGTCGACATTGAGGACCAAGGACCAGATGTTCCAATAGTCAAGTTAAGGGAACAGTGGCTTGCCTCTTAGCTATAGAAAGCACATGAGTAACAACAGGAAACATGAACGGAATGGTCTATCAGAGAAATAATATAAATTCAGATGGAGCATGGACAGATGTGTATTGGGGGAGTGGCACCAGATAAAGCTCACAGTCTATCAGTATTATGGAGTGATTTTATATTAAAAGCAGATGGTTGGAAACTGCACAGGTGTTTCACAAGTGTGTGAGATGAGAAGATGGAAGAGGCATCCAAATGCTGGTCTGGTATCTATTGTATTGTTCAGAGAAGAAGCATGGCAGTGTTGGAATAACTGTGAGTTCTTCAAATCTTGAGAGACTTTAATTTGTAGGACAAGAACTTGGAGCTAGATAGGTCAGGAACCCAGAGTAAAGCTAAATACTACTGCTGTGCTGTGGAAACATAGCAATATAATGACTTCTAATGACATTATGCTATACTCATAGACCAGTGCCTTGTTCTGCAGTCACAGAAAGAAAAAAGCCTTCTTCTAGAGCATATGGGAACAAATACAGAGATTCTCAACTGGACAGTGTGGGGAGGGGGGAGGAAGAGAGAGAGAGAGACGTTGGTACTCCCAGTCCTAAATGGGATGGCTCCATCAAATACCTCCTCTCAGAGCTCAGGGACCATGCTGAAGAAGCGGTGGAAAGATTGTAAGATCTAGTGAGGATGGAAGACACCAAGGAAACAAAACCTCCTAAATACAGTGGAACTGACACAGACATGAGCTCACACAGACTATGGAAACATGCACAGGGTCTTATGTGTCTAAGCCAGGTGTGGTCCTAGTGCTGAGAGGGGACGTGGACACATGCCTCCATCTGTAACCCAGAAGCTTCTTCCAATTAATAACTGCTTGCAAAGCAAAAAATAGTAGACACATGCCTCCATCCCTGACTCAGAAGCTACCTCCAGTTTATAACTGGTTGCAAAGCAAAAGAATAGTTTCATTGTTTTCCCCAATGGAGTCTCACTGGGTATACAAGATATTCTTAAGGGCAAGCCTCATGCTCAGCTGTAGATGACCAACACAAATAAAACTCAATGGTGCTTTACAGCTTCTTTGTTCCATAATTGTATGTCAGAGAATTTTAGTTTTTTTTTTAAACCATACAGGTATTTTGAACATTAATTATAATTTCCAGTTTCATGTTTTTTAAGGGATTTCTGTGTGTGAACATGCATGTCTCTGTCTGTATGTTTCTTGTTATTTTTCTTTGCATTTTTCCTATTCCAGTATGTTTGCTTTTATTTTATCTAACTCTATTTCATTATTTTTTAGATGCCTCTCTGTTTTCTAGTAAGAGAGAGATAAAGAGTGTAGATTTCAGTGGAGAGGAAGCAAAGAGGATCTGGGAGGAGTTGGGGAGAGAAAATCATAATCAGAATGTATTGTACAAAAAAACCCCCTATTTTCAGTTAAAAAAAATACAAGAAAAGAAGTAGCAGCAATATGTTGAATGATGCTGTCTACGACAGACATGGAGAGTGATTGCCAAGTACACTCCACAAAAAGACAGAGAGCTCTCGCTGAATCAGAGGGAGGGGATAGGAAATAACAAAGAAAGGAAGGGAGGGATTTAAGAAGCTGCCCAGAGGTTTATCATGATGAGCTCTGAGAAGCTCATTGGTGATTTTCTCAGCTCCTAATAATCACCCTCAGTCACTTCTAGAAGGAAGATTTCCTAAATGAAAGAGGTAGCATGGTTGCCTTGTACTTTTCATGTCTAAAACAAATTTTTATTTATGTGCATGTATGCATGCCTGCTTGTCTGCATGTATACTGTGTATGTACAATGCCCATGGAGGCCAGAAGAGGACAATGGATGCTTTGGACATAGAGTTATGGACAGTTGTGTGGCGCCGTGTGGATGCTGGGAACTAAACCCAGGCTCACTGCATGGTCAGCAAATGCTCCTGGAGTCCGCACAATCTCTGCAGCCTGAAATTCTCTACTTTGAGGGAAATATGTATCTGGAAATGGTTAGTATTTCCAAGAAGTCCCAACTGTTTGGATGAAGGATGATCTTCAGAAGTTCCTTCACTTGAATACTCTCAACATTTTATTTGTTGAATTGCTAACATTTTCACGATGTTCACAAGATTCCTTGTTTGAAAGCACATTTCTCTCTTTCGAAAATCATTTAACCATTTCATAAATGAAGAAAATTTTCCTCAACAGGAAAAAATGAGACCAGAAGTGGGATAGGAAAACTGGAAGAGAAACCATACACAGCTTAAACTTTAAGGAAGGATTTAGAGATTTTAGTAGTGTGAGACCTATGAGTGTGTACGGAGCGTCAGAAAAATTACTTTACACTGAAACCCATTTTGCATATAACAAATCCCCACTCAACACCTACTCAACTGAAAAAGTAAGTATGAGGCTTGCTGATCACACCAATATAGCCACACACAATGCCAAGCTGAGGTAAGGAGTAGGATGCCAATTTAGCATTATAGTGAAATTTCACAAGTGTGACCAGAAAAAGAGAAGAATGGAAGGCTCTGTTGATGCTGTAATTAAAATCTGATGATTTCCATATTCGTGCTTCACTGATGAATGAAGCCAGGAACCTGGTGCCCTGGGTTATCTCATAGTCTTCACATAAAACTCAAGCAACCTGAATGGATGGCCTTCGCCCAACCAATAGATCACGCGACCTTCTCAGATATCCCCAACACGTTTCCCCAGCATTTCTTTCTTTTAATTATAATGTGCAATAAGGGAAAGTGTTTGAGTCATTTTTTTTCTAACAGTTACAGTAGAGCTCAGCCAGGTGAGCATCATAATATAAATAATTAATAATATAAGCAACCTTCGAAATGACTGTTTTAAAGTTTGTGTCTCTTTAGTTTGTATGTAATTTACTTTGCCTCTTGCATCTAGACACTGTTAGGATGGAAAAATTCAGCCTAATTCCCCAGAAAACCCAAGAAGCTGGGAGTCTTAAATCCCAAGCTGACGGTCACCTACTTTAATGTTTACGCTAGCGAATGAACACCCAGAAGCCTGTGGGAAAGCAGACTTCCTGAGCTAAGGGCGGGGTTGGATACTTTAAAGTAATTGGTCCGCACTGGATGCTACGAGGTGATTGGTTCACGATGCACGGGCTTTGCTGTAACCCTATAAAAGCTGTCTCAATTCTGTGCTAGGGTCGCTGAGCCCTCTACCCTGCATGGTGTATGGCTGACGGCCCCAGTATACTGGAATATAAAGAACCTTATGCGTTTGCATCAAGACCAGTTCTCGTGAGTGATGTGGGGGGGGGGCGCCTTTCCTGAGTGGGAGCTTGAGGGACCACACTCTCATGGGTCTTAAAATATAAACTAAAATAATGATGTTTTCCTATTAATTGAATGTTTCTAGATTATTTTCAATATGGTGATTTAAATCATTTTGAAGAGGATTTCTAGCAAGCAAGCACTTTAGGAAATGTTGATAAATCTTGTTTTCTAAATCTGCTATTTTTTCTTACAATAGTCAACTATTTTAAACATAGTATATGCTCCCTATATCAATAAACCATCTCAGTTGGAGAATATTATGTATGTACTAAGATCTGTCAATAAATTATGGATTGGAAACACTACTATAAATTTTCTTTCTATGGTGTCAGTGGTTAGCTTGCCATTCAAAGCAATGTGAGTTAAACCTAGAAATAATGTCCTGCCTTAAGCTATTGCTTCATATTGTGATTCTTATATTCTAGTCAAGTGCCTTGATCTTGTTTCTACAAATTCATTCTTTATTTACTCATTTGAGAAAAAGATAAACAAAACAAAATCCATCTTGTGGAACAACATTTTACTGTAGGGACAAATGTGAATAACAACTTGCCCAAATTATGTGTCTGGTATACATACAGACTTGAACCCGGAAGTTTTGACACAGCTCTTTGGAGTAGTCCATGTAGGGCTTAAAACCAATGTCATTAAAAAGTGTAAAAGTTAGTGTTAAGGGAAATCTCCGTTATAGCAGATGTTTCTGACATGCGTCTGGATCAATATGTGTCTATAGAAGCCTCAGGACATGCCTACTATTCTGTTTCTGACATGCTCCTGGGTCCATCTGTACCTGTAGAAGCTTCAGGACATGCCAACTGTTCTGTTGAAACTTTTTTTTTTAACGCTATGTAATTGTTCACATAGTGAACTTACTGTGGTGAATTCACCATTGTAAGCATTTCACAAATAACACTTAAGATGTGTTTTTAAACTGAAATTTGGAAAGGTATTTGTTAGTTCTAGTGTTTTAAAGTAGTCAATTGTATTTTCCACACTAAAAATCCCAAAGCTTCTTTATGTTTTATTACATCATATTTTCAGCCTTTACCACTCCTCATTTAATTATTGTTGGCTTTTCCTCACGGAAATTTTAATATCCCTTCATTTTCTTAGTTTCTCTTCATGGGCTTCCCCCACTTTAAGTTTAGAAACATACCCTCTATTTTGAGTTCAGATAACACATCCTTTGTTAATTTTTAAAATGTAAACAGATTTTTAAAAGAATATTGTAGTCTACAAAATTCAACAACTAGGACCTTGCTAATTTCTTATACTATTGTGTACTTCTTTTATATTGAAATAAAAGTCAAGGACAACATAGGAAACCACCGAAGATCCAAGAAACTGCGATCTTAACATGGTAGGTGGTCAGACTCAGGCTAAACAATCACTTAACAAAATCTAAACAGCCAAGATTATGGGGCAGTCTGTCTTATTTCACACTTAATTAAACAGACTGGGACAGACTGCCAAGTGATGTCTTTATATTTCAGACTCGATTTACATTATGCAGAGCTGACAATCATATGGAGAAATTTAGAGGCTCTGAGACTGGACAAGGTGGCAGCCAATCAGCTCAGCGGCAGCACTTCCAAGGGGAATATTATTTAAAGGGTCTGAGTGGATAATCGGCCTTGAGTTTTGAGCCAGTGTCTAGTAAGAACCTTATTATTAATGACATCTGTTTCCTGAATGTGTCTAATATGTTTCTATGAATATGCATGGCTGATGGTAATGCTGTAATCATATAATTCAATAAATTCTAGTAACTTACAGTCCCCACTACAGGGTTAAAATTTTCCCTTCTTGCATCAGACTGACAAATGTTTACAATGTGTAAAGTATAGTGTTTAAGCTGTATCTTAAAAGAGATTGGCCTTCACAGGCTAAGCTAAACTAGGTATGTGTCAATTTTGATGAAGAGCAGGTGTAACTATGTAACTAAAAACTGTCTAATGGTAGAAACTCTCAAACACTGCATAGACCCCTGATGTTGTAGTCATTATTAAAGGGGAAGAGGGTCTGAGAAGGCACTGTGTCAGGCAGCAGAAACAGCACCGACAAGAGTCAGGGCTACATTTCAGTGAACAGTGAGTTAGCCCATATGCCTGGAAGTCAGGATATCAACACTTACCGGATATCAACAGTCCTGGAAGCGAGGATGAGTTTCATCTGTTTACTAAGTTGTGAGACTGGGTTATGAAAGTCAGTCACTGAGTACTTCGTTATACCACCTGTGGTAAAGAAGGAACGAATTGTAGGCAACTGCATTTTTGTAGGAAAATTTGCAATTGTTAAGCCTTGTAAGGGGTGTAAATGTTGGATCACTGCATGAATAGACAGCTGAAACTTTGAGCATTTTGTCTTTTAACTTAGGGTGTTATTTGATTAGAACTTGGGGCTATGACATTCTTGCCCTGTAGTGACATCTCCCCAGGGGTAATTTTCTTTTTGTATAGTAAATTTTTATTTTTGAAATTGATATGTTTAAGATAAACACCCCCCCCACATACATGCACACAGACAAATAACTATAATGCTAAGGTTGTCACTTGTGTTCTTTTATACTAAGACTAATAAGTCTACTGACTCCCAACATGTGTTTGAGCTCTGATCGTTTGTGAAAAGTTCAGCATTCTCAATCTTACTCTTACTATCAAGAAGAAACTTGATCAACTGAAAAATTAGTAACGTGTTTCAGACACATAAGAGATGTGAGATCACAGAGTAAACTGTCACAACAGAAGCTAGAAAGAAGGTATGGCAGACATGCAATTATCTGCATCAGCATATATTCTGACTGTAGAAAGAGTCTTGCACCCACAGAAATGGCTGACCTGAACAAGGAGGAGCTCATGGACCCCAGACTGATATCTGAGAAACCAACATAGGACCGACCCAGACCCCCTGGATGTGGGTGTCAGTTAGGAGGCCTGGGGCCTCTGGTAGTGGAACAGTACTTATCCCTAGTATACTATTGGACTTTGGGAGCCCATTCCCCATAAAGGGATACTCTCTCAGCCTAGACACATGGGGAGGGCCTGGGCCCTTCTCCAAATGACATCACAGACTTTGATGATCCCCCATGGAAGGCCTCACCTTCCGTGGGGAGCAGAAAGGGGATGAAATAGGGGGTCGACTGGGGGCAAGGGAGGGTGGGAGGGAGAGGGAACTGGGATTGACATGTAAAACAAGATTGATTCTAATTTAAATAATGATAATAATAATAATGAGAGTCTTGCTTGCAGGTAAGAGCTTGTACAACACAAATTCTCCCTTAGGAGTCATGCTTGTTAGCTCAGGAGGCAGAAGTGAGGACGTGGGTAGATCTTGAGTCCTCTGGCATCTGCAGCAGCAAATATTAAGTAGAGTGCATCTTCTAAAGAGATTAATAAAAAACTTCCTACCAAAGGCCTGTTTCTTTCAGTTCTTATTTTCCTACACATTTTGCTCAACTTTTAAGAAAATACTCCAAAGCATGTTACCAGCCAGGAAAAGGCATACTACAAAAAGATACAGCATCAGGTCAGGAACAGTTTCCATAACAGCTGTGGAGTTATGATTCTATGAAAGTCATGCTTCCCTACTAACAGACACAGTTCATTATCAATCGTGAAATTTAATGTGCACAAATCCTGACACATGAAGGGACCACTAATAGTTATAAACAAGGCTTGCTTGAGGCCAATACCTGACTTTTATATGTAAAGATATCAACAGAATTCAAATACAGCACTCTCATGGAGAAAATGCTCACTCACTTCCCCCATCGAATGGTTGCTTCTGAAGGAAAAGACCAGAAACCTTCAGATGAAACAAACTAAGTTCCAGAGCATGATCGTGGAGAACGCTGTCCTCAGCCTTTTCTTCGGTGTGTGTGTGGGAGGAGATGTAGAGGAGAGGGGAAGGAAATGATGCATTTGGCACGTTCTAAAGCAAGATATGTCATCACTTTCAATGGTTTAGAAATTTGACAAATACAGCTATCAACACATAGGAAAGGGTTTATATCGAATATCGCTTCCTTTGGAAATTTCTGGTTTTCCAGCTAAGATACGACCCACTAGGCATTTCGGTTCACTGTGATTTATTGCTGAGTTCATGCATCATTTGTCTCTCCTGTTCTAGAAAAAAAAGAAATCATTGATTTCAGCTCTCTGACAGAGGCAGCATGTGTCACAGCAGATGATAAACTCCAGCCACAGACTGTAAGCCTGAATCTGCAGAGACTGATACACAGGGCACAATGACAGGAATTCAACTAAGTGTGCAGTCGAGTTTGTATTTCCCCAGAGATAATTGGGTGGATGACGAGGAAATGCACTGACGTTCTTAGTGATGTATTTATAACAGTTTGTACTCCTGCCCTCTGTTCCATTGTTGTATGGCCATTGTTGTGTCCATAAAAATCACATCAGGCAGTTTGGAGTTTACACAAGTGGTTTATTCCACACTTGCAAGAGTGAGAAATGGTTCTTTAAAGCAAGCACTGACTTGAGAAAACAATTTAAAGAAGTTCTGTGAGAACACAGAATGAAGAACACAATTTAAGTGCATTCTTAAAAAGCCCTAGTGTAATTATCAGAGCTTTCCTGAATAATAGGGTAGATATTGTATTAGAGCTAACATTTGATCACAACTCTGAGCACAACAAATGACGAGCCCATTATTATAAGGACTGTAAAGTAATAATAATGATGATTTCCTTGATTTATGTTGCACTCATCTAAGAATAATGAAATTGTCTTTTATGGGCTTTTATGTTGGATGACCACCTCAAATCATGGAAAGATAAATTCATTTGTAACATATGCACATTTCTAAGCATTTCACAAAATTAATTTGGTAAACCCAGTTTTCATAACCACAATTAGGAAGAAATGATCCTAATTAAGAATACTTGATCGTTTTTGTCCTAAAGATAGCTAAGCCTTGAGTCTGGTCCCTGACCATGATTTGTAAACTGATCTCAGAGGATTTTGTCCTCAGAGGTTAGCCTCTCCACTGCTCCCAAAATTTCTGATACAATAGGCAAAATCTTCTAGACCGAAGAATTTCACCCACAGTTCCGTATTTACTTATTTTCATTTTATTACTTTTTTATTTAAAACACTTAACATTTAAACATATTTTGATCATATTCTTCACCTCCCTCAAATTCTTACAGATCCTCTCCCCATCAGCACACCCAACTTTAAGTTCCTTTCCTCAAAACAAAATTCAATGCAACCCCACAAACAAAGAAAACAAAATAAAACCATAAGAACCAAACTTAACCACACACACACACACACACACACACACACACACACACACACACACACACCCTTCCGACTCCATTGCATGTTTTTCAACTACCTCTGAACACGAGGCTTGCCCTGGACAGTGCTACTCTGATGGAGAAAACTGAATTTTTTTAAATGCTCAGTTTGAAAGATGCTCTCAGGAACTTACTGGTGCTGGTCTTGAATTCACTCTGGATTTGGTGGGTTTTGTATTTGTGATACTCAGCTTCTTGAGAGCCTGGAATTAAAGGATATGTACCACCAGCACGGCTACACTATATTTTTAGATGTATTATTTTTTATGTGTATGAGTGTTTTAACTGCATGTATGTCTGTGTAGCACATGCATATCTGGTGCCCATGCATGTCAGCAGTGGGAGATTCAGATTCCTTGGGACTGGAGTTATGGATGGCTGTGAACCACTGTTTGGGTGATGGGAATTCAACTTCAATCTTCTGCAAGGGTAAAAAGTTCTCTTAACATTGAGCCATCTTTCACCTCTATTATTTTTTTTAAAAATAAATCCATATTTAACCTTGCCTTTTAAAAATTGCTTTCACTTGGGGTCGTAATACATCCATTATTATTTCACAAGAGCCATTTCTATATGCTGGATGTCATTAAAATGTTCTATATTTTATATTCCTCTAATCTGTAGTATCGTATTTTTTTCCTCTTATGGGGATTACAACTAGGGTCTTGCACATGCTAGGCAAGTGTTCTGCCAGCCTTAAAGACCATTAATTTCTCATTCTTTCCTGATTTTAATTGTGTGCATCTTTCTGAATGCATCTGGGGTTGATTATAGTGAACTTCAAGAAGCAAAAATATAACTTAATTTTCAACACTAAATATAGATTTTTACCCACCCAGAGACCATGTGTTTAAATCTATTCATGATGAACCAAATTTCAAAAGATAATTGAGTGTGTTTAGAAGAAAACTGGCATAACAAAATAAGAAACAGACGAAGAGCAGGGAGTGTCTTTTCCCAAAGAAGAGAGTGAATTAAAGATTCTGATGGGGCTGCGGGGAGGTCAGGCGTCAAAGAAGGAGGTTGAATGGGACTGACACTCTGGTTACTAGGTGTGCTGATCTCAGGAATCTGAATATTACACAGAAAACTACATTCTTGGAGGACACAGTGGTTTTGACTCTTGATATTTCATAGTGTTCACCCTGTTAACCATGCCAATCAATTATAGAAACAGAACAAGTTATAAGAAACTATTACAATAGGCAAGGGGATTTTTATGTTTTATAAAAATGCCTGGAAAAGAGGAACCAAACAATTTTAAGGTAGGAATTACCAGATATGAGATTATCAGTCCTGAGTGACAGCATATAAACCAGGGGGCAAATACTTTCTAAAAGCGACAATAGTGACGAGTAGTATATGAGAAATGCTGTGTGCAAAAGGAAGAAAGGATTCTAGATCATTGGACAAAATAGAAGCCAGCTTTCCATGTCAAAAGCCCTGCTGTTGAGTGGTGACAGAAAAGCCATAGTCCTGTGAGAATTCCTCAGGTAGATATCTCTGGTAGGATCTGCTGGTCATTCCTCACCATCTCTGTAACTGTTGCAATTCACATCACCATCTCTGTAACTGTTGCAATTCACTTAGCTACAAGAGGGCAGACACCTATCACCCCTTCCCTGACTTCAGCTATTACCCTCAAGAGCAAGCCTCTGACTAAGCAAGCAGGCCCAGACCCCCAGGATACAGCAATTTCTCCATGTTGATCAGGGGGACCAAGCTAACCAATGGCTTCCTTTCTAGAGGCTTTAAGATGCACTCTAGCAAATACAGGTTAGGTCCCTGTGGCTGATAAAAAACTTCTATGAACTATACAAATCCATATGTTGAAGCATAGTCCCCAGTGTGGTCACACTTCCTGGTAAGGCATTCATGAGATGCTTAGATCATGCGTGGGGTAGCACTCTCCAGAATGGGATTGATGTCTCAAGGATGGCTGAGGAAACATGGCTTCTCTCCTTCCACTATGTGAGGACATGGAGAATATACTTAAGTTTATGAATTAGAAAACAGCCCACATCAGATATTTGAATCTGCCACATAAGCATAATTGGTTGACTGTGTACCACTCTGTGTTATGGTATAGAAGTTCTGCTATACCATCACAGAAAATGTACATTGCAAGACTCAGAAGCCTACTTTCCGGCCACACTGAGAAAGCCTACATGTATCACAAAGTGAAGCCAATGTAGGGATGTGTAGAGGCTAGCTGGGTTCACTCTGGGGTACATTCTGTGGGTTGGATGCATGTATTTGTTCAAGGCTGCCGAATTGGTGCCTTCATCTTGCTTTATTGTTATTCACTATGTGTCCTTCACTCTACATTCCTGGAGCATTTTTCCCTTAGGACATGACTAAGCCAGCACAAGGAGATTATCATTTCTAGTCGTCAAGACATGAGAGTGCCTGACTCATTCATTGGGAGTACTGCTTTCTCTACATAGTCCCTAATCCAGTCCTGCTAATATTCTGTTATTTCTCTCAAAGACTTGGAGATCCTAGTATACATCTGTCCAGGTTTTTAGTGGGCATCATGAGTAAAGTCAACTTTCTTTGTCATAGACCCTCATCTCTTTGGTATTGATACTCCACGTGAAGAGCTCCTTCTGTAATGCTTATCACTGTACTGCCAAATAGAGTTACTTTGCTACCCTAAACATTCTCGGTCTGCTGCCCACTCTTCCCTCTGTATCCTAGCAATCATCCTAGCTCTATAGATTTAGTGTTTTATGGATGTCATACAGTAGTCTGTTTTTTCCCAGATATTGGTCTTTTTTGTTACAGACATACACTTAAGCATTCTTCATGTATTCTCATGGCTTGATATTTCATTTATTTTCATTATAATAACGAATCCACTATACCACACTTTCATGTTCTCTTCTTTCTTCTCTATTGGTATGGGTATTTTGTACACATGTGTGTATTATGCCACATTTCCCTGGTGCTTACAGAAGCAGGAAGAGATCATTGGATATTCTGGATCTGGAGTTACAGATGGCTTTGTGAACCTTCATATGGGCACTAGAAATTGAACCCAGGTACATTTTAAAGAACAGCTAGTGTTCTTAGCTACCGAACTTTCTCTTCAGCTGGGTACCACACTTTATATGTTCAGCTGCTAAAGAAGATAAGTTGTAACCATCCACGAGCTGTTTTTCATTTGGTTTGCATGTGTTCGTTGTGTGAGTGCACACATAAGGTTTGGCCACATCTGGACAAATAACAAGAAGCAGGATTCCTGGATCATGTAGTAAGAATATGATTAGTTTTATATGAAACCGCCAAACTGCCTAACCATGTGCCCACACTGTTTTGTTCCCTTCTGATGGATGAGCGTTCCTGTTGCTTTACATTCTTTTCAACAAGATTGACTAAAGTGCTGAGAATGAGAGATGGCAAAATGTTCAGCCTTAAAGGGAGCATCTATACTGCATCCCCCCTCCTAAGGCTCAGGGATCGCTGAAGGATAGGGGGCAAAAAGAATGTCAGAGTCAGAAGCAGTCAATGACTACAAGGAGGCATTTTCAGGATACAGCAGGGAAGCTGCACATATGAACTCACAACAGTTGTGAAAGCTGCACAAAATCTGTGCAAGCCCAAGCCAGATCTAATCCCAGGATGGAGAAGGGAGTTGGGCACACAATCCCACCCTTAGCCAGAGATACAGTGACAATTATTAGCTTTTGGGAGAAGGGGGAGAGGATTTTTAAATTGAATTTATTGATTTAAATTTTACTTTACATTCCAACTAAAGTTCTCCCTCCCATCCCTCCTCCTAGCCCCCTTGCTTCCCCCCTAATCCCACAGCCAATTCACTCCTGCCAACAGGTAAGGGCTTCCATAGGGACTTGACAAAGTCTGGCACATTATGTTGGAGCAGGATCAAGCCCCTCCCCCTGAGTTAAGGCTGACCATGGCATCCTCTCATAGGGGATGGGTTTCAACAAGCTAGCTCATGCACCAGGAACAGATTCTGGTCCTATTGCCAGGGCCCCTCAGATAGCCCAGGCTTCACAAGACACAATTTTCTCTAAGACTGTAGCACCTTTTAAGTCAACCATGCTCCACTAGAAGACCACATATCTAAGTATATTTGGGCAGCACAAATTAGTCTCGAAGGGTTTTAAAGTGCCACAAAATTGAGTGGGTAGGGAAGTGGGGTGGACCTAGGAAGAGTTTGGGAGGGGAATGAGTATTATCAAAACATATTGCATGAAACTCTCAAAGAACCAATAAGGAAAATAGAAGATAACAAATTATAAAGAGGTTGGTTTTTCTAGAAAAGTCTCAATCTGCTGCCAAAAGAAGCTTCTTTGATGAGAAACATGAGCTACATTTATCTATGGGTATAAGGCAGAGAATTCGGAATAAAGCTAGAAATAATACTGATTTAGGAAAGGGGTTTAACAGGTGCTTCCATAGGGTCCATGACCTCATCACTCATGAGGTAGATAGCCAGGATTACTATACCGGACATGAATTCCCACCGGTGGAATAGGCCAGAGGTGAGGCTATCTCAAGATTGTCTAGACAGACTTACAGAGAGAACACACCCGGTAGGGAAGTGTATGGAGAAAATGAACTATTTGCTCCTGGATGCTGTGGAAAAAATGATTGAAAATAGCTGAAAGGAGAAAGTATGCTGAACATATATCAACGACTACATTCTGGGAAAAAAAATCAGTGACTACAGGTAGATTGAGAAAGAAGACTGAAGCAAAACAGGTTGTCAAAAAATAAATGTACAGCAAAGGTTTCAAAAGACCTGGTTTACCAAAAAATAGGGGCTCAGAAGTGTTCATGGAATTGTGTGTACAATCACTCTGAGACTCCATACATTTGTCATCATATCACATTCACAGATTTCAAGATGGCTCACAAATTTGCTAAGTCTTTGTCTATCTGATTATCCAGGTTCTTAAGAAAAGCAAACAGATAGGATGGGGTTTTATGCAAAAGGCTATTTTTACTACGCAATAAAAATTAAAGTACTGTATTTACTGTTAGAGTGAAAGTATTCTGGATGAGAAGATTTTGAGACTTTCTAAAATAATACACGCATGTTTTTTTAAAACAGAAAGCCACTTTTCCCCTTAATCTCATGATGCTCCTACCCTCAGATGCTGTTTGTCAAATGAAGGGGCCCTTGTGCTGCTATGTAGGTTAACAGTGTACACTCTGAGAAGACGCTCATTTTTATGGATGTGCTGAGGAGGCCATGGCCCCGGGCAAGCAACATTCCTTTGGGCTTGACACAAGTAGGGCTTTATGGGAAGTAGCCCGAGTAAAACTTTCATCAAATGAGCCCAACACAGAGCAGCTTAGTCCACAGCAGACAATCTCATGGCATCTCAGAAGACTGACCTCCAAACTGAGAAAGGAAGATGTATTTCATATTTTTCATCAACCTTGCTATTTAGTTGTAGGTTTTTACAAATATTTTTTTAGCAACCAAAATTTAAGATGCTGCTCTGAAAACACCTCATAACTGTAGACTTTTATTTGTTTGTTTGATTGTTTATTTATTTACTTATTATCACGTTTGGCTTAGAAAGAATTCCACCAGTCTTGAGGAAACACAGAAAACAAGTAAATGCCTTCACTAACCAATTTTTGAGTAGTTGATGCTACTATTCTTATCCAAATAAATAATTAGTACAAACACAATAAAGAAGGACATAAGATGTAAAGTAGGCTTATCGTATTTTAGAATAAAATATGTAAACATATATAATTTACATGTTTCAATACTCAACAGTAGAACATCTGTGAAGGGAAATAAGTTAGTCTTAAAAGACTAGTGGATTAATATGCAAAAGAGAAGGATTCGGTACCCCCAGAAATCAACATGGTATCTTCAGATGAACAAGGAGGCTTGCTTTCTACTCTCTGTCATATTATGGAGGAATGAAATAAATAATTTAGGCCCAATTGAAAAACTTTAAAATTCAGAGGAAATACCTAGAAAGTGTCTTAGGATAGCGTATGTTGTTAGGATTGGAATATGACCAATGTAGGGAGCATGGAAAACTAGGTCTGGAAGGTGTTATCAGGATACTAGATAGGAATGCACTTTAAGAGTCTGGGGATCAAGAGTTAGAGAGCTGAGTGACTGGCTGTGGAAAAGGAAAAGGAAGCATAGATATGCAAATCAACTCAGAGCCAGGCATAGCAGAACATGCATTTGTGACATGGAGACAGGAGGATAAGATTTGAAGTTGTCTTGGACCACAGAAGACCCCCTCTAAACAGAACAAACCACCAAACAACAAAACAAAACCCCAAATGAATAAACAAACAAGAATCAGTTCATCAGGATGTATTCCTGGTGCACAAAAGGACTTCTGGAACACATTCCCTATGGAGGGATACTCCCTTATCCTAGAGGCAGGAGGGAGGACCTAGTCCCTACTCCAAATGAGTTGACAGATTTTGATGATTCCTCCAGGAAGGTACCACCCTCCCTATGGAATGGGTGGGGAATAAGACAGGAGGGGGTATCGTGGGGCAGGGGAGGGAGGGAGGGAGAAGGAACTGGGATCAATATGTAAAATAAGAAAAATAATAAATATATATTAAAAAATTAAAGAGAATCAGTTAATAGAAGAAAAAAATAACTGTTTCTAATTTTTCTTTAAATTGGTATCAATTTTTTTTTTTAAAAAATATGGTGACCCTTCTTAGCCTTAAATATATTTTAAATTTCATTTTATGAAGAATTCCATACATATATGAAAATAGAATATGCGATATAGATGCAAATAAACTCCAGTTGCCTATAATTTAGCCTACTGATAAGCAGTGATGCTCTGTATTTTAGTGTACTGGACTCCCTGTTTTTATTCATTATTTGCCACACCATCACTGTGTTCCATTTGTACCTTTGTTTGTTTGCTTGTTTGTAGTAATAATGCTTAACGCAAGCTCTGCTTTCTTAGTACACAATATTGTTTATAGTAATAAATAATGCTTAACACAAGCTCTGCTTTTCTTAATACACAATGCCTTATGGTCAAGCTGCAAGCACTAGGATGTGCAACTGTGGAGTCACCAAACAGCATTTTCTGACACTCCTCTCTCCCAAAAGCCATGGTAACCACTCTTCTACTGTTTGCTCCTATATTTTGAACTGGTTCAGGTGCCTCACGTAAGAGGGGCCCTGTAGTATGTGTTCTTTTGTGAGTAACATATCACTTAGAAAGACTGTCTTCAGAGTTATCCATACTGACATGAGCAATAATAGAATTTCCTTATCTTTCAAGGGTGGACCCTAATTGCACATGTGTACGTTTTATCTGTCATTTCATCTATTGGGAATATCCCTCATGCCCCCAGATCTTGGTTATTGTTAATTTTCCTGCAATGAATATGGAAGGAAAGATTCTGTATTATGATCCTAAATTGATTCAATTTAATTTGGGTAGATACCGCAGAAATGCAGTTCTTGGCTGCTCCTGGCAGGCATCGCAATACTGTTTGTGGTCCTCTCCATGCCACATCAGAACTTCAGGTTTTTATGTTCTGCTCTTTGGTCTTCTTGGTAATGACCACAAACATATATGCTTATTTCCAATTTTTATTCTTTTAATTTAGTTTCCTTACTTAATGGTTAAGTCCAGGAGTTTCAGCTCTGTCTTAAATTGAAGTGGAAAGAATGTACAGTATTGCCTTATATTATTTCTGTAAAAAAGATTCTGCTATAAGAAATTACCACAGGTTTAGTAGTTTTAAAAAAATGTAATTTGTCATTGTGCTGTGGGATATATATATATACATATGTGTATGTATATATATATATACACATACATACATACATACATACATACATACATACATACATACATGTCTCTCTTTGGTATAAAATCACAGAATTGCCAAGCATGTAGTCCTTGTGGGAGGCTGTAGGAGAAATTTAACTTTTTGCCTTACCAGCATTTAGAGGCCAACCATATCCTTTGGCTCATAGGTCCTTCCTCTATCTTCAAAATTAGCAAAGGTGGAACAGCCTTTTTATGCCACCTCTGTCTAATTTGTTCACTTGTACTTTTCAAGACCCAAATAGTTGTTTTGGGCCCTTCCAGATAATTCATGATAATTTTTCATCTCAAGGTCTCTAATTTTAATTGTCTCTGTGAAGTCTTCTTAGTCATGTGTGATAGGCTGTCTGAAAGAAAATGGCCCCCATAAACTCATCTATCCGAACAATTAGTCCCCTTGGGAGAACTGTTTAGGAAGGATTAGGAGGTGTGGCTTTGTTGCATTAGGTAAGTTACTGGGGGGCGCAGCTTTGAGACTGGGGCCATTCCCATCTTTGCCTTTCTTTGCCTTATGGTGTGGATGAAGATGTAAGCTCTCAGCTTTTGCTCCTATACCATCACTGCCTGTCTGCTGCCTTTCCCCTCACCATGAGGATCGTAAATGCTAATCCTCTGAAACAGTGATTCCAAATTAAACACCTTCTAAGTTTCCTTGGTCATAGTGTTTTGTCATAGCAGTAGAGAAATAATTAAGGTGCTTTGTGAGGTAACATATCAACAGTTACAGGGGTAGACATGAGTATCTTTGGGAAGCTTATTATTATACTTACATACTGTTTGTGATTTGGATGAGTAGTATTTTGCTGGTTCATACCAATTCAGTTATAAAGATGTAACACCGATGAGTCACTGAACAATAAATTCAGTCACTTCAGAGTGACTAATGTGTGCTTCTTTGAGCATAGATTTGTTAGTATATGGAAATCCTGAGTCACTGTCCATTTCATTAGAAGTCTGTCTTACGGCTTCCTAAGTATCTCTCTGACAGAGCCAAGAAAACTATACTTTGAGGAGGAAAGATCTCTCCATAGGCTTTGGGTTTTGACAAGCATTGTAGATATGTGATATAACAGAATATAAGTAAGAAAACCATAGTATTTATTGGCACAAAGTTTATGTTTCACAATTTGTTTTGTCCCTAAAATCAAGTTCAAAAACATCTATCATTTATCTTTGCCATCAAAATTCTATAAAGATGATAAATTTCATTTAAGCTTCTAGCCCTTAATTTCCTGGAAGCAATTATGAGAAAATTTGTAAATCATAAAATTATCAAAAATATGCTATTTACTTGCCCATAAGTAATTATTGATGACTAGCCATGGGAACCCTTTCTTAGGCTTTTTAGTTGTTCTTTCATGCTCTATTACATATTTATGAAGGAAATCACATATTTTAGCATTATCTTTAAATTTGAGTAATTCTGAAAGCCTCAAACCACAACACATTTATCAGAAATATAACATATAGTCAGTGGAGTATTTGTTTTACAAAAGTAGTCAAATGAGAGTTTATAAATGGATGTAGTCTATGGTTTTCTTGTATTGTTATAATCTATGCTATATTCTTTTATAAATTTTGAGAAATCTTTATAAATTCAGAGGAGAGCAAAGAACAAAGAATACATAGTTTATTTTACTAAAATGATGTTTAGTATTTGGGTCAATGATAAATAGAATATATGGACTAATATATCTTAATTCTGTGTATGTGTGTGTGTGTGTTAGAATTCCACGAGAAATTTTAGAATGGTGTAATGTGTTCATATATACACATCTATATTCAATTGTCTGAGGGTTAGAGAGAAGATATATTCATCTTTTAAAACTCCCACAATTCAGTTCTTGTTCTTGCAGAAGACCGAGTTTTGATTCCCAGCATCGATATTGTGGCTCAAGGAATCAAAACAATTTGCGCTTACAGTTCTAGGGAATCCGAAACCCTCTTCTGACCCCCAAAACTCAAGTTCCAGGGTATCCAACTCTCTCTTCTTACCTTCAAGGGCACCTGGTGTGTGTACATTGTACACAGAAATATATGCAAGCAGAACACTCATACACATAATAAAACAACTGATTTTAGATAAAATAAATGGTTCTAACATTTCTTTTAAAATCATCATAATTTCTATGGCTAGCCAAGAGTGAGACAAATTATTTTGGTACAATTAAGCCTGAGATTTCACAATTTTTGCAAGTGGGGTTGGGAAATTGACATCAGTAGCTTAAAAATCTTCCTGGTATCTTTTGATGTACAGCCAGAGCTTAGAATTTTTGCTTTGTATCAAACCCAGACCTGAAGGTATTCTGACCCATCAGTCAACTTCAGATGACTTCTATGGACAAAGAACTTTACACCAGAGTGAAGATACACACTCAAATATGTTGCTAAGATATCACAGTCTTCTTCATCCTATTGGATCTGAACATACTGAGTGGAATTCTGTGTAGGATATTTTCCTGGTTTGAGTGTTAGAACAGTCTCCAGTTGCAGATGCTGTTTGTGGAAATTCGAAGCCTTGCTGAATGAAGTAAGGGGATCACTGGGAGGTTATAGGTTACGGTCAACCTTATTCTGACCTAAGTCACAGTTTCCTCAACTATTGGGATCTGAGGAGGTTGCTTCCTGATCTCACTGCATGGGACCACCTACCACCATACCTTAATTGCCACAATGAACTTTACGGCTCAAACCAGGAGCCAAGATACAGTCCTCCATGCTTCTTGCCAAGTGTTTGGTCGCAGATCATAAAAATAACTAATACAGATGTGTATGACCCCATGGCAGCTCAGCAAAGTGACTCAGGCCATGTTTCCCAGGAATTCCATATAATGTCCCCACAAACATTTGATCCTTCTTATGTACTTGGCAAACCATCCCTTCCCTCTATCAGCTATACAGATTTCATTTCTACTACAGTATGAGCTCCTCCTTCTCTGACTATAGTAACAATTAATACACAGCAAGTGTCCAGTGAATGAAGTTGAATTGGCCTGAGCTAGGTTTTACAGTAGCAGATTTGACTGACTCCAAGAAGGATTTTTCAAAAGAACCGAAGTCACAAGCACTTGAATGCTAATTTTAAATACAAATGTGGAAGAAATGTCTCATGAGTGTCTGTTTGGATGTTTTTCTCATACCCTCCTAAAAATAAAATTTGGGACTTCTTTTACGCAAATGCTCTTTCAACATAGATAAGCAGGGGTCTGGCCAGGGTTGTCTCAACAGTGAAATTGTATTTTATACTCTCATATTTGTGCTTTCTTCTGAGAACATGCATCCGAAATTGTGACATTTGTTCAGTTCTCTGTCAACCAACTAAATACATATTGGAATAAACTATGTAACCCTAAATGGTTTGAATTCCCAAAGGGGCAGCAAAAATTTTTTCAGCTGATATATCTTATTCAAGATTCTTATGTAATCTTCTAAATAGTCTATGCACTAACAAGTTCAACTTAAAAATTCCAGTTTGTATTTTAAAGTTTTCCTTGACAACAAAGTTTTTGTAAGAGTTTTAATAAGTGGAAATTATCCACAATGCTGTTTCTCCTCTGTATGAATTTGGAAGAGGAAAAATTAACTGAAATTTTTATTCATCGTTTTAAATTGTATTTTTTAAGTCCAGGTGCCTGTGGAGGCGGGACAAGGGTACTGGATTCCCTGAAGCAGTTGGTCTAGGTAACTGGGAGCTATCCATCATGGGTGATGGGAACCTAACTTGGGTCCTTTGCAAGATCAATACACAATCATAACCAATGATCCATCTCTCTAGCTCTTTAACCTAAAAACGGAATAAAACTACTTTTAGGGATATATTAGTATAATTTTGGAACCAGATACGATAAAAACAAACAAACAACAGCAGCGACAACAAAAAACCCACATACAACAGAGGCAAGAAGAACTGTGGAGGCATTCCAAGTTTGTTATCTCAAGTTCTTCTTGTCATTTCTGTCTTTCCCTGTCTTCTGTAGAGGCTGAATAATCACGTTCCTCTACTTCTGTTACAGTTAGGAGTGCTAAGTGACTCAACACTGCTCAGTGAGAGGTAAGAGGTACCCTGCAGCACACGTTAACTGTCGTTAGCATCATTGCTTTTCTTTTTAAACCTTGAATTCTCTAGCAAGTCTTCGGCCCTATCATCCAGAATACAAACCCAGGAGAAAGCCAAAATTATGGCGAGTCATTGCACTGCACTGAATTATTACCTACAGGCAACTTCCAATGGACTTAGCACGCATGCACGCATGCACGCCCACATGCTTGCTTCGTTATTGGCAGGTGCTTCTGAAAACTGCAGCCGACCTGGAAATAGAACTCTCACAAAACAATGACTAATATTAAACGTGTATTGCAAATTCTCTTCTAGAATCTTTGTAGGATTATTGGATGCCCGGCCCTGTTTAGCTGCCCTGCTCACTTTCCCAGCTTGGCTTCGTATTTCTTCTGTGGAGTGATGTGGATGTGGATGTGGATGTGGATGTGGATGTGGATGTGGATGTTCATTTGAGGTTGCAGCCCCAGCCAGGCGGCCTTCTGGGTCAACTGCTTCTGCACCACTTTCCTCAGTGTGCCACTCTGATGGCCTTTTCTGTGTCACCCGGAATTTCTCCTTAGGATTTCTGACAATGTAGGCATCGGATGTGGTCTTGTTTGTTAAGATGAATGTGAAACAAAAAGACAGTGTGCCATAAACAGCTCAAGCTCATTCCTGAACTCATGAAGAATTGTCTAGTATGTATAATGATAAAATTGTCTCTCTATCCCAGCTCTCGCTCTCTCTCTCTCTCTCTCTCTCTCTCTCTCTCTCTCTCTCTCTCTCTCTCTCTCTCTCTCTCTCTCTCTGTATGTGTGTGCTTACTGAGGATTGAACATATGTCCTTATGAATTTTAGGCAAGGGCTCTGACTCTGGTCTACCTCAGACCCCATCTTTGCTTTTACATGTTAGAGTCACCTCATCAAGTAGAAGTCTATATGTGACAACCCTGTTAATTAAGCAATACTAAGATTATCTATTCCCTTGGGCTGGCCATATGACTATGAGTTAAGATACTCACTGCCACGTCGAGTCTGTGATCTGCACACACACACACACACACACACACACACACACACACACACACACACTTCATTAATTAGTATGATTTATTTTATAAAAGAATATCTTTCTTCTTGAGTTTTATAGAACATCGTGATATTAAGTAACTTTTTACAATAGCTTATTTTGGGTGTGGGGGGCGTTAGAGACAGGGTTTCCATGTGTAGCCTTGCGCCTTGTCTAACTCGGAACTCATGCCTTAGACCAGATTGGCCTTGAACTCACAGAAATCCATCTGCCTATGCCTCCTGAGTGCTGGGAATAAAGGAGTTCACCACCGTCCGGCTACAATAGGTCATTTTAATTATATTTTTACTTCATAAAATATTTCAAATTATAAAGAAAATGTGATACTAAAAATAGTATTTCCTTCAGTTTATGGTTGAGAAAAAAGATTTGAGAGATTCATTCATTAACTCATTCATTCACTAGATATTCACTGAATTTTCCTTTTGTGTCAGCCCAGAGTCCTCGGAAAAAGACAGTTACACAATAAAAACATATTTTTTTGGACTCATATAATTTATGTTTAATGGTAGAGTTATAAAATAAAAACAAAAGAATAAATTTTACTAAGTTCAAGGACAAGAATGGAAATACGTGCTGTGCAGTAAGGAGTGCTGAGAAGGTTGTGTGGGACATGAGCTAACAGTTAGCTGGTTATTGGAGAGTCAGATAGCCTTGTGTCTTCTGCCCCCTGAGCTAATATGTGGACAAAATTTTGACAAGAAGTTGGACCATAGAGGAAGCCACACTAATTTTCCTAAGTCTCATATCCCTTTTGAATTTAGACATACTGTCAGGGGTAGCAGGATGCTGTTTCCCATCACCCTCCACCAGGCAGAGATGCCTTCAACTGTGTAAGTTCTTCATACTGTGAACAAAATTCTTGCTGGTCCAAGTAGTGAGAGAGCTTGATTTATTCATGTGATACTGAAATGCCTATCAGTTATAATACAAATGTATTCTACTTAGATTTCCTATATCATTACTTCATTAAGTACTTTTCATATTACAAGCATATTTTGATGATATTTGATATTTGTTATAGACCAAAAAACCAAAACCAAAAACAACAACAACAAAAACCAAACCCAAAACAGTTGATTGTGTAGGCAGGTCTATAGTGGGGCTATACATTTGAAGCTAACCAGGGTTTCTGTTTGCAAAGGCCATTTGTTCTTTCCCCATAGAGCAGGGAAAGCAGCCGCGAAAATGGAATTCCAGCATTTCTAGAGGGTTGTTATAACGACAGGGGTTTGGTACAATACTGTCTATTTACTCGTCCCGACTCTTGGTTACCTCCCTCGTGACCCTGCGGAGCCTGAGGTAATGCATTCTGCATGGTAGCCGGGGTCTGAGAAGGTTCTAAGAACTTGCTGACAATTGTGCATTGTGTTCCATTATTCATCGCACTGGGGTAACATGAATCTTTCAGATGTCCACTGCAGGCTGATCTGAGGCCTCTGTTCACAAGGGAAGTCATGAGGAACATGTATTCCACTTTCAAAGCCTGCCCCACCTCCACTATCCTCATTCGGTTAAACAGGAATAATGTGTTTATGATGAGAAACTACGATCTTGCTTTCTAGAGCCCGACTCTGTTCCAAACCGTTGCCTTTTGTACATAAAGTGCCTCCTGCTTATCACAGAGGGGAGGTATTTTCTCTGGACTATTTTATCATCTTCAAAGTGTAACTGAGCACACAGAAATGTGTCTGTGAGGTTAGCTGCATTCCTCCAACACCAGAAGCTGGCACATATCTGAGGCTGTAAATAAATAAGGGACATGATGTTAGAAAAAAAAAAAAGTGGGGTTTTTGACCTGTACAAAATTGATTGGAATGTTTCTCTAATATTCATCTTTGTTTTTCCAAGCTGTGTATAAACATGGATTTCTGGAACTTTTCCGGAACTGAGAAATTCAATTTTCTAATGAGTTTTGTGGAACATTCAATTTAACTGCTAAGTAATAAAACAACAACAAAAACAAAACAAAAAAACAAAAAGTATGTTAACAGAAAGAAAATGTACATGTGCTTAATGAGGAAGCTTCAAAAAGAATATTTTCTCTTTTGATTATTTTTTGCCCATCATTAATACAAGAAAAAGATATACTTTATATATGCATATTTAAAAATAAACTGGATAGTTACATTGCAAGAAGCTTAAATTCCAGACCTACTGAAAAATGAAGAATGTTAAATGTTAGACACAAATACCAAAGATTCTAGAACAGCCCAGTGCCCTGGTGACATTTTCTTCATGAAAGAGGAAGACTGACAGTTAAGCATAGGTCATTTGTGGGTTTGTGACTGCTCTGTGGTCACAGGACTGGCTGAGCAGATCCCACTGATGCACTCCGGGGAGAGGACAAGTGTTGACAGGCTTGTCACTGCATTTTAGATATCCCTTGTCATCTTGGACATTAACTCTTTATCAGATGTGGGGATTGCAATGTAAGCATGAGTTTTATGGCCCTACAGGGTCTCGCCACTCTGGGCCCATTACTATTAATTTATGCATTTCTACACAGTCTTATCTTACCAGAGAAAGCCTCTTGAATCCTCTGTTCGTGGGCTCATATGGAGACTCCTCTTTGCTGATACTTCCCAAAATTCTCCTCGTCTGGTAGCCCCACCTATCCTTCCTGCCAAGCAGTGCTTTATTCATCAACAAATATGACAAATACACACACAGGAGGACATCTCCCATCATTGCAAATATTTTCTACCACCTTCTAGGGTTTCTTGCCATTCCGTTAATTTTTCCTAATGCTATGCAAAAAGTATTTTGTTGATGCCATTGGTGTCTGATACAACTCATTTACCTAGTTTTGCTTCCCATGCTTCTGTTATTATGTCAAAAAGACCATTGTGAAGAAGGGTTTTCTTGTCTATGTTCTTTAGGAGCTTTGTAGATTCAGATTCCACAATCAAACCTTACACCTGTTTTGAGTGAACATTGAGAGATCAGGATATGATTTCATTCTTTTCCATTATGATATCCAGTTTTGCCAATATCAGTTATTGAAAAGACTTGTCCCCTCCCCCCACTGTGTACTTTGGCATCCTTGAGGGAGATCAGCTGACATCAGGTGTGAGGCTCTGAGCTCTTTATTCTGTTCCATTTGTCTGAGTGTTTTTATGCCAGGAGAACACCTTCTCATATGTATTAAATCAGGAAAAGGTGATATCTTTGCCCTGCTTAAGATTTCTTTGTCTATTTATGGTCTTCCATGGCTTCATGAAAATTTTAGTAGCACTTCTTTATTTATGTAAAATATATCCTTGCAATTTTGACAGGTGTTGCACTGAATTTGTAAGTTACTTTGGGTTTTTAACAATAACAGTAGCAGCAATACTTCCAAGATTTGAACACTGTAACTTTATTTCTGTGTGTTTGCTTTAATCTCTCATCAGTGTCTTCTAGTTTTTTCAGTGTCTGTCTCTTTAACGTTCTAATTTAGATTTGCTTCAGTTTCACTGTTTTTGGTGAAAATGTGCAAGTTTTCAAATTTCATTTTCAAAGTGAATTATTGGTAGTTAAATTGCTTTTGAAGTTGGGTATATATTATCGATGTCACTGTTTCTTAACACCTGCGGACCGAGGTGGTAAGTTCTTCATGGTTCATGAATGTCTGGTTATAGAAATATATGTGAAGAGGGGAATCAATGTGGAATTTCATTCAGGATGATTGTAGCAGTGAAAAAGAAGAGATATTTCATAAAAACTGGGAATGAAAGCAGAAAGACTAGCTCAAGAGCTAAAATGTGGAATTGACTTAGATTTCATATTAGAAACAATAAGCAAAGCCTATAGTTTGTAGTCCTAGATGACCAAATTTATTGTGATTTTATTCACACTGGGTCTGGATACATTTTAATTATCTTTTCCTTAAAAAACATTGCAAAGTATTTACTGTCCACAAGATGACTAACCATTTATTCCATGCATCCTAAGTCTACTTGTATGGTTTATATAGAAATTTTGAAAACAATATCATATATTTAAATTTCTTTTATATGTCTTAGATATGTGCTATTCTAAACGTTAAGTGGAAAAGGAGTAGAGAAGGAGAAAAAGGAAGCAAAATTGAAAGGAGGTAAATTCACATTTTTTCTTTGCTTAATATGACCTAACCACTTAGAGTGAAAGGCTAGAAAACTGAGAGAGAAATATAGCTTTTTTTTTTTTGTGTATGTGCAGCACGTACGTGCGTGTGTGTGTGTGTGTGTGTGTGTGTGTGTGTGTGTGTGTGCATGTCTGTGTCTGTGTCTGTGTATTCTGTCATGCTGGAAATTGATCTGTGGGGCCTTGAAAACATGAGGTGAGCTTCCTAGCACTGGCCTATACCCCACTTTTTTTTTTTTATTTGTTTGGAAACAGGGTCTCACAAACTTAGCCAGACACCTTGAATTCTCTCTATCTGTAGGTAGACCATGAGCTTTGTTTGTTTACTTTATGAACAGGTTCAAGTCTCCCAGGCATTAAATTCACTAAGCAGATGATCTTCAAGTTCTCATTCTTTCTCCCACCCCGCAGCACTAGGTGAAGGGCTTGTACCGGCAGGTCCCACAAGACGTGATGGATCTTTCTCAGCAAGGTGACTATGTCTGGACAGCTGAAGATCTGAAGAATGAGAGGGGCAAGGAGTATAGGGAAGGATTGGGAGGGAGGAAAGAGAAAGGAGAAATGTAATTAAGATCACAAAAATAAAAATAAAAAAATTTAAATTTAAAAAAGGTGTGGCAAAGAAACAAAAAAGTAAATAAGTAAACTCACAGTTGATTCTGAGGCTCAAATTTGTCTTTTAAGCCTGCAAAGGGAAAGTACGGTAGCATATAAGGAAAAACATGACAGATACACGATTCTTCACAGAGCAAGAACCTTCGTTATATTTATTTAAAATCAAGTCATTTTTTGCATCAAAAATTGTAGCATTGATTATCAATGAGAACATTACAACTTTGATTTTAATACTGTGGGACTTAGTCTTTTATGATTGAATATTACTTATTTTTTTACTCAGTATATTCTGATTATGGTTTCTCCACTCTCCTCCCAAATCCTCCCCAGTGCCCCACCCATCTTTAAAAAGGCAAACAGGCAAATAGAAAAAAAAAAAAAACCGAATAAACAGAATATTTATGGGCATGAAATTTCTTCGGAGTGTGAGAAATGTGTTTCAAAAGACTCTTTCACAAACGAAAATTGGTTAAGTCAAAATGAAAACTATTAGGCAATGGGGTAAGTGCTTGGGAGATTTGAACGGAAAGTCAGAGGCTAAAAGTGAGAGGGGGCAACACCAGCGCTGCGTTCTATCAGACATCAAAGTCTGGGTGTGCTTGAAGAGCTGGAGTTTGGATCATTTATGAGAACTTTGAAGCCACGAGCTTTGGGACATTCCCAGGGTGACTCAGCATGGGAAACTTCAGTTCTGGGAGCATGCAGGGCTTCCTGTGAATGGCAAAAACTCCCTGGGTCTGCGCAAGCTTCATGGACAACACTGACCATGGAAAACCCATCCTGTGTAAAGGGAGGAGCTAGATTAAAGCGAAGAGGGGCGGGGCATCTCAGAGGAGAAACTACCATGGGGGATGTCTTGTTAACAACAAAAGTTCTGGGTCTTTAGTGATATGAATTATTGGTTTCAATTACTGAAGAATGCACACATGTGTCCAGCACTATCTAACACCATCGGGATATCAAAGCACTTGTAAAATGAACAGATCTCTCTACTTATTAATTTGGAGTTAAAATCCCTGATGGACTTTTATTTCTTGTGACTGGGCTGTGCTGGCTGCAAACTCCATGCTCGGCCACACAGCTTAACTGCTTTTCACAAGGGGCATATACATGTCTCCAACCTCCGAGAACGAGTTCTGTGTTCTCTGCTTCCTACCCGCCCCTGTTTTGTGGATTTCCAAAACCAAAAATTAAATTTGTTCCCTACTGCAATACTTTGTTATCCGGCAGCATACTCTCTTTCACAGCTAGTTTTGTCTGCTTTATTCCTGCAATGCTTAGATGGCTGTTTGTGTTGTTGTGCCTAGCTGCAGTCACACGGTGTTGGGCCTTAATTATACTCTGTTGCATAAATTACCACAACGTATACAGTCTACGTCTACATTCAATGTACTTCCAGGCTGCTTCCATATTTTGCTTGTTCTCAGTGTTCCTGGAAACGTTCTCGGTTATTTGTTTTTCAGATATCTGAATTAATTTATGTTGGTTTTCTAGAAAAGCTAAGACGAAATAGCAAAGACGAGGTAGCTTAAACAATGGAAATTAGTTATCGAGGTCTTCTGGAGAGCGGAGTCCAAAGTGAACAGGTCAGCAGGTTTGGTCTCCCTGGAGGCAGCCTCGGATTCCTTGCAGGCTTCCAGTGTGCTCGTGAATTTCAGGAGACTTAATTCATCCCACAATTAGAATAAGTTAGGATGAGTTCTAGGTCATTAGAAGTAGGCGCACTGGGCTTTGGGAGACCCAGACAGTTTACCCCATTGTTTGAGCTGTTTTTCATTCTACAGGCAATGATGAGGCTTCCACATTTTGAGGGTACGGTATTGCCTTTTGTCTTTGAGACAGGTTCTTAGCATATAACCCTCGCTGGACTGGAACTCACTGTCTAAACCAAGTTGGCTTGGAGCTCGCAGAGGCCACCTGTAGGTCCTTCTGCTGACAAAGTGCCGGGATTACAGGTGTGTCCCATCACACCCAGCTGGTATTATCATGTTCGTTTTAGCCACTCTGATAGTTGTTACATAGACCTGTGTGGATGACTTAGCATTTTTGATGATTATTAAAATTTATTATTTTATGTTTCTAACCACTTGGATATCCTTACTCTGAGTTACCTGTTGAAGATTTTTGGACATTTTATGCCATTGTTTGCCAATTTCTCATTGATTTGTAGGCATACAAAATCATATAATCTTTGTTGAATATGTGACTAATACCTATCTTTAGCTTATGAATCACCTGTCATGTGCCTTATTCATGTTCAGATTATTATGAATTCTTCATATTCATAGAGAAAAATAAGTTACAGACTTTTTCTTTAAAAATCTTATACCGTATTTGTGTGTGTGTGTGTGTGTGTGTGTGCGTGTGTGTGTGTGTGTGTGTGTGTGGTTTGTATATGGTCGCCCATGTGAAGATCAGAAGAAACATTTTAGGGTTTGGTTATCTCTTTCCATTGTGTGGATCTGGGGTAGCAGACTGGATTGTCAGGGGTGGGATCAAACACTTTTCTGGCTGAGCAATCTAATAGGCTCAAAGTGCCTGCCTTTCATACCTCATTGAAATGATCTTTCCTTATAAAGTCATAAAGACTTGTATTTTTAAAGAGTCTTATTGGTTTACTCTCACAGGGAGCTGCCCTCAGCATTAAAACTGTACTTTTTGTTGCCTTTGGTATAAGTTAGCATATACTTCTGATTATGGGGCAGTCTCTCAATATGTTTCTGTTTCTTCTGGTCTATATGCCTGTCTTTGACTTGCTGTCACATTGTAGAATACTTTTGTTATAAGGCTTGACTGCCTGTTTATTTATTTACTTTGTTTGGGAGTTACTGGTGTGCAAACTATGAGTCTCATGAATGTTAGAATTCATTTCACCACTGAGTTACAACCTTAGCTCTGATTTGAGTTCTCATGGTAACCTTGGTATAGAGATCAAATATTTTAGAATTTGTTTGTCAAATTCCATAGACTTTCTCTTTAGATTTTTGTTTGGATTATGTTGAATTTAGGAATAATTAAAATTGTTGAGTCCTCTGATTCAAAAATATTTTTAAAATTTGATTTCTATTAATTATTTTATAGATTTCCATGTAATGGTCTTGTATACATCTATATCATTAGGTTTCAATGTTGCTATTAAATTAATGAAATAATTTAATGTATTTCCCTTCATATTTTTATGTATGAATACTTTAGAAAGTATTAGTTGAAAGGAGATTCAGATAAACAATAATTATAAATTAAGTGTCTTCCTTTTTTCACACATTTGTTCACTGTATATTTATTTTATCCTGGCTTTATGATAGGAGCAGAGCTAGGATCTAGATATACAAAGTAAAGACTTATTCTAAAGGAGTAAAAAGTCTGCAGTTAAACAATCAATAATACAGGATGACAAGTTATCATGGATGGAGCTACAAAGTGTCACCTAAGTGTTATGAAGAAGCTTGAGTCCCATAAAACCAAGAATTATACAGGGGGTTATCAAGAGAATTGTATAAATCATACTGAGAAAATTTACAGTCATTTTATGAAAGCAATAAAAACTGGGACATTTGAACAAACTGAAAGACAGTATGAAAGAAATTTGTTAATATTATGTTTAACTGACAAACAATGTGAAATTACAAAACTTCTCAGAGGATTCTGTCACATGTCGCAAGGAAGAAGCTAGAGTCGGAATAGACTGTCATCAGCAAAGGCTTGAACTGAGGGAGTGAAGGAGTTGAAACAATCAATATAGTAGAGACACCCATCTCTAGGTTTTGACAATAGCTTTGGAGGCTGTTTAGGTCAACCAGAGGGATTTGTCTGGAAATGCTGGGATAAGAATGAGGTCAAACCAGTTCCATTATTTATCCACAAGGCCATTGCAAAAAGTGCAGACTCTTTTGTTTTCTAGAAAGACTATAAACAAATTTCTTCTTTGTTTAAATCATAAAGGATATCATTGACATTTTTATTGTAAACAACAGCATGATTTAGGATATGTGTATATATCTTTCGTTGTCAAAGAGTTATGGCTCATTGATGTTGTCAAAGTCAAGACAGTTAAGGAACGTTGAGGACAGCCCCAGTAAAAGAACAGGGATTGCCTGGTGAGGAAGTCTTTGCTTCCCATGGTCCTGATAAGTAGATAAGTATGTGTAATGTAAACCAGAGATAAATGGACAGAGTAGAGATTTCTGGGCTGAACTTCAGGGCCAGGCTCAGTTCTCACACAATGGCAGCACCAGTTTGTAGCACATGGAAACTCTCTGGCTCTCAGTTTTTAATTTTTTTAAATAAAGATTGTATGTTTTTCCTTGCCTAACAATCCACAAAACAATTTTATGTGAAACATGACACAAATGAATAAATGTGTAGAAGATGACGGATTTTCGAAGCTTTTTTCTTGGGTCTTATCAGCTTTCTTAATGTATACATTCCATTGAATAATCATGTACTGTGCTTTTGTTATTGAGTCCCAAATCACAAAGCCATCATAGATCATCCCCTTGAATTCTGAGTGTGTATATGCATCTTAACTGCCTGGATATCTTCAAACCTAAGATAGTCCACATCTACACTTGACATGCCTACTATGAGCTAATTAATTTTGATATATCTCTAAACTGCACCTCCCTCAATACTTCTAGTTAATAATATTTAAAAATTAGCCCAGTTTCCCAACAGGGATGATTACAGTTTCTTAAAATGAAACCTTTGAAATTCCTCCACAAAGCATTTATTTGTATTATTATCCCACAGTTATGTCACCTAAACTGGTCTCAATGACTATAGAAATCTTTCAGCTAACTTTCTATCATTTCATAATATTCTCTTTGAACAGATAATATGATTTCAAAATTTTTAAAAATGATCTCTCTAAACTCTTAACTCAAATTCTCATTATGCTTCACCAAAACATTTCAATGATTCTCACTCTCCCAAGGATAAAGATTAGACTCCATATCATGACTCAGTGTTTCCCATTCTGGCCTCATTTCTCACAGTAATTTTACCTTCAATTCTGCCTATTGCAAACTGATCTTGAATTATGCTCTATTTTTTGATTTTGTAACCTTGATCATGATGCTGCTCCTACATAAAGTTCTTCCTCCTTACAGATAACACTGACCTCCATTTTCTGTATCTTAGCTCAGTTGTCTCCTACCTACATAAAGTTCTTCCTCCTTACAGATAACACTGACCTCCATTTTCTGTATCTTAGCTCAGTTGTCTCCTAACAGCTTCACTGTCTACACGGTTTCAACTTAGAAACTATCTCTTTGAAGAACTCTTTTCTGATATGTTTGCTTCTCAGGGTCCTCCCCATAGCTGCTAGCATTCCCTATATTATATTATAGCCTATTTCTCAATGTATATAGTCTTAAATTATCTTATTTCTCCACTAGATAGAAACTTCTGAAGGTTTGCAAATGTTGACTAGTCTGATTGACCAAGTCTGACTAACCCTTTTGACTTTGGCAATGTCAATGAGCCCATTCATTTTATGGTCAGATGCCTGCCTTATGGGAGATTCTTTCTTAATAATATCAAATACAGTTGTTCTGTAAGAATACTAAAATACTATGGCAAATCTCTAAACAACATGTCACTGTGATGCTTAATTTCATCAATTTGTTTGGACAGAGAAATGGCAAAGAGAGTAGATGACCACACTCAGAGTATGCCACTTTCCCTGATTCCTGGTGCCATGATATGAACTGCCATGAAGTACTATACCTTCCTTCCATGATGGATAGAAACTTCTGAAACCATGAGCCAAAAAATTAAATAAATAAATAAATAATCTCTTTAAGTAGTTCTCACAGAAGTTTAGGTACAGCAATTAAAAGTGGTCTAACTATTCGTTGGGGGCTGAGATTATGAAATGGTTGTATTTGACTGGGTGCAGAGGAATGGGGAGTGAAGACAGATGGACTCCTGGGAAAAGTCCAGAGAGGCACATTGTTACACGACATCAAGCCACAAAGCCATTGTGCCTCGTGTAGGATCCATTATGACTAAATCAGAATGCAGCCTTTGTGCTGCTTGTAAAAGATCTGTGACCTTAGAAAATAGACTTTGGGGAAAAGTCTTAAACGTGGGTGTTACACAAGAGGAAGTGGCATGTCCTACTTAGTGAACAAAGTTTTTCAGAGAACTTCCCAAGCCTGGCTGCATCTGCTTCAACAGTTTAAGGGAATACTCTAAGTGTTTCCCCCACCCCAAATATAGTATCTTGAAAGCAAAGGTTTCTGAGCTTATTGGAGAAGCCAAGACAGTGAGTTGCTAGCTTAGCAGAACTGTAGGGAAGCAGCAGATGATTACATAGGAACAAACACAATTACCTTGTGAGTTTATTTTAGTCCTAGCTTAAAGAGAGGCTGATAGAGGAGATTTATGATGAGTTAAGAAATGTGGTTTCAGGGTTGGGGAAATGGTGCAGTGTTAAGAACACCAACTGCTCTTCCAGAGGTCCTGGATTCAATTCCCCGCACCAACATGGCAGCTCACAACTGTCTGTAGTCCAGTTCCAGGGGATCAGACACCCTTATGCTTACGCAGACATTCATGCAGGCAAAGTGCCTTTGCACATAAATAAAAAATCAATCTTTTTTTTGTTGTTGTTTTTAAAGAAAGAACCATGGGTTTTCTCCTCAGAAGCTGGTTTTGTTAGGGAAGTTTCTTGTACGCAGGTGGCAGCAGTTATAAGACAGGATGAGTCTCTTTTCCTGAAGGAAGATATTAGCTATTTAACCAGCTATCTACTTTATTCTTTCTTTCATTTTTATTCTTTAGGATAGAAAATTTTCTCAAATGCAGCAATGTGAGCTAGTGAGAAAGGAGCCTTGTTGTCGAGCCTGATGACCTGAGCTAAATACCTCTCAGTTGAAGAAGCACTTTCATGAGTTATTTCCTGAACTACAAATATCCATCTCTCCCCTTTCTCTCTCTCTCTCTCTCTCTCTCTCTCTCTCTCTCTCTCTCTCTCTCTCTCTCTCTCTCTCTCTCTCACACACACACACACACACACACTTACACAAATTAAACAAAATGCACAAATGTTAAAATGAATTAATTCATTACCTACCTTCTAGAGAGACATGTTGATAAAGTATCACTTGAAAAATTAACAAGTGTTGTTCTACTGTATTATATCAAACAAATTGTTCAGGTCTGGGCTTTCTGCTTTCTGCCTTATTTGTCTTGCCTCCATTATTTCCCAACATCATTGTTTTGGGTACCTAGCTAGTCTGTATCAGGTAAGCATACATATTAAGGGGGATAATATAAACACCCTTACATCTCATAGCTAAAAGTATTTATATGAACACATGATTCCCAGAGAAGAGAAACTTGAAGCATTGTAACTTTGAGTGGGTAAGCATTACTATCATAAAATATACTTTCAGATTTTTCATAAAGCCCTTGCATGAGGAATTCTTGGTGAATTTAGGTTATGTTATCTAGAACGGCTAGAAATTTGAGTGTAATAATGCTATCTTTACTCTGATCTATTGGATGTTTTCCAGTCACTAATTACAATATTTAACAAGTCCATAGTTATTAAAGAAGCCCATGCATTCCCATACATGTGTTATATACAATCCCATTTTTGTGTGTGTGTGTAGATAACTATGCTATTGTAGCTCTGTATTATTGAGAAGCGATGCTGATGACAAGAATTGGGAATACTAACATGCATCTGATTATGTGTAATTACTAATCATTACCTTTTCTTTGAAAATGTTTCATAAGCTTGGTACCAATTCCTAGGCAAAACATAGAATTAGAATAATGTTTAAAATTTTATAAAACTATAAATTTGCAATATGATCTAATTAAGAACTAAAAATTCAGCAGCTCTTCATTAGCAATAAAATTTCAGTTCTAGGCTATCAAGGCTCTGCCACGTGCTACGTTTAAAGAATTGCCTAAAAATTCCTTCTTGACTCAGTTCATTGTATGATAATGCTCCTGTAGCTCTCAGATGAAGAATTACATTTTCCTAGCTTAGTTTGCTTTTAGCCTTCTTGCTGGGTGGTCACCGAAAGCAGGCATCATCTGTTCATCTTTACTACTCCAGTCCTGACCATGCTTGGGCTTAGCACATCCTTTTTAATAGTTACACATAAGCAGATGCATGCCAGTATTCCTAAGTCTTGTCTTCATCACCAGGCAATCAAAAATCATGAGGGTACATGTACATATCCAAAGTGTTTGTGTTGTGATCTTACCAAAAGCATGGTCCATCTTTTCCCACCTTTGCCACCTGAGTCTACTTCTAAAGTACCGCCTCCCACACACATGCATGAGAATGCCGTGATTTCAAAAGTTGATTGTGCCTATTCAAAGTTACAGTGGACAGTGTCTCCTTCTATCATTCTGGCTACGGGACTCAAACCCACAGTACTCTAATGTCACCAATGGGTGTACACGAACAGAGCTTCCCAGTGATGACAAGGACAGAATGAGTCCATTTAAAGTTCCCTTTATTTACTCTTTAAATGATCTGGTGACACCATGGTTTCCAGCAGGCAGGGATGGGAGATGAAATGAGGGATGTTCTCACATCTACCAAATGGAGCGAATTGAGAGACACTTGTTTTGCAGTTATTTATCTAAATAAAATAAGGATTAACTAGCTTCAGAGAAAAAGGAAGTCCCTGAAAGGTATACCCACTTTGGCTAAAAAGCTAATATCTGTGTCTATACTTGCTAAAGGTATTGTCTGTTGGGCTTAACTAGCAAGCATAGCAGAAAAACTGGGCAATGGTGTCGTCACTGAAAAAGAGAGATGTTTGTAACACTTTCTGACACTCACAGCATTGTACACAAGCATACCCCTGCCTCCCCATGTCTGCTTGGCTCTGCAGCAGAAGGGAGGGGAACTGGGATGTATCACTGTTGTGGGATTGTGTCCTAACTCAGATGACTGCCTCATGCATAATTTAATGTTTACAGAGTCTCTTACGTGCCTCTGAACTCATCTCTTTATCCTGTCTGCATCTTCTGTGGTGGTCTCACCCGATGCTCCCTCAGTATGACTGCTGATGGAAAACTCTTCCATTTTTGGAGAAACCACAGCCACGTTCTAGCTGAGCTCCAATAGCAGTTTTTCTTCCCTTTATCAGCAAGTCAAGGCTAGGCTCCACGCAAAGTATTTTTCCCCCTGCTTGTTCTCACCCAGAAGCACTTAATCTATTCAGGGGATAGGAAAAAAAACAACAGGTCCCCATAATAAATCACTAGAAATCAGTGGAAAAAAATATGTTTTGGAGGGTGGGAAGGCAGTACTGAGGATTGAGCCCAGAGTCTTAGAAATGCTAAGTAGTGCTATCTCTTCAAGCTACAGTCTCAACTCTGAAAAAAATCCTTTAAAATTCCGATTAGCACAGCGATGAAGGAGAAGCAAACTCATGGGTAACTAAAAGTTATAGTGGCCAAGCTGTCTTCTCGTTCTCCAGTGTAAAATTATTATCACCACCTTCAAAATCCTATTACAAAAGCAAGAAAAGAACATTACAAAAAGTTTAAAATAATGCAAATATTTATCTCTGCTTTGAGTGGGTCACATGTCACATCCCCCCCATCCAAAACACAAAACAAAACAAAAAAAAGCAATAATTTAAAAATATCCTATCCAACTGAAAAAAGGATATGGAGTCATAAAATAAAAGGGCAGAATTTACATTCCAGTGGACTTCTTTTCAGCAAATATATGATATCTTCCACAAGACAAAAGAGTGGAAGGGACTCTTAAGAGACCATAGGGCTACAGGGATTAAGGAATGCTGAGAGTTGGAGAAAGGGTCTTCCCCACAGGCGATCACATCAGTTGATGCTATCCAATACCAAATGGTCAGGCCTGCACACATGAACACGAATAGCAGTTCACAGGCTGGGAGGGCTACCTTTATATATCCAGGACTACATGTGTATAGATACATGTGTATATGTATGCAGCAACAATTACTGAAAAATGAGGCCATGAATTTTAAAGAGAAGAAGGAAAGGTGCTTAGGGTTTGGAGGGAGGGAAAGATGGGAGAAATGATATGATTATATTAATAACTAAGAAGAAAAAGGAATTTTAAAAGATCGCATGCACTCGCACAGTTGTTAGGAGCAGATACTCATATCACACTCTCTGGCCTTTAAGTCTGATTTTATCACTGAACTCTGTAACCTCGGGCCACTTGCCTCAGTTTCTCTAGCCACGAATGGTACCTATGTCTAGCTTTTCTGACATTTTGGTCATTTAATATGGGGAAGCCTGCATAAAAGATAAGACTACTCAGGGCAGCTCTCTGTTTCCTGACACTTGCAGAGAAGTATTGTCCCACACTGAAGAAAAACTGAATTTCTAGTCCCTGGCTTATAAAACAACACTGAAGAATAGGCTCTTCTTTTCCCCAGTTGGGAAGACACATTTAATAAAGCTCTTAGGATATTGCTACAAACTTTACGTTGGAATTAAAATGTTTTCAAACAAATTAGCATATGCTTTTATATGACTTATGTGTCATTTTGAAGGAGTCATTTTAGGAGTTGAAGAGCATGCTCAGAATGCTTATGACACATGCCAGCAATGGAAAATCTGAGTCTGTGTGACTTCATCCCTGAATGATGGAACTGCTGTTGGCTTCAGTGTCAGGAAGGTTCTCAAATGTAAAACCGGCTTCTGCTTGATTTTGTAGTCTGTGGCTGGAGCATCACTTCCTGTGATGTATTGACACAGTAGCCACTTGTCCTGCAAATGTACACTCTATCAAATGCAACTTAGATTCTTTCCAATTGAATGACAAGTCTCATTTTGTTGATCATAAGTGGTAATTTGTGACTTGTGTCTTTTGTATATTATTTGTTTTAGGATTATTTCCTCTTTTCTTCCAGAAGATACAAATAAATTTTCCCTGTGCAGCTATTTGGTTTTCCTCAAAAATGTACTAGCCAGTGTTTGTCATAGCCACATTCTATACATGAAAGAAACACGATGCCATAGAACTCTTAACTTCAGTGGATCTTTTTGTCCATGTTTCTAGATAAGGAACAACATGGGCTTTAAATAATTGGGAGGTTCAGTACACAGAGCATCCTGGTGTCCTGGTGTTCATAGGTTGAGACACTGTGTGTGTGTGTATGTGTGTATTACTGCATCTAATGAAGCATCAGATACATCCATATTTCCTTAAAGTGATGTGTCATAATCTCCCTCCTCGACTGTAAGATCAGCTTTTACCCAAAGTGACAGGGAGAAGTCACTAAAGGTTTTTCTTTGACTCAAGGAGAAAATGGAAATTCTAGTATTATGCTATCTTTATCAAAGACACAACATAAGTTGAGCCTTTGCTAAAAATGATTGCATACACAATAAAGTGAACAAAGACCTCTGGGAATATTTTAAGTGTCCTGTGACTATAATATCAATATATTAAAATCATATTTTACTTTTCTGTTTCACAAATGTCTCTTAGAGACGAAAGGTTCTAAGTTCATGTTTGTTCTTACTTATTTTGACTTCCTTATTCAGTAGGATTTGGGTTTGAAAACTGCACAAGGATATGGGTGTGTAAAATAAAACTTTTTAAAACTGTTAAGAAAAATCTTAGTGAATATGCAAATTATTGTCCATATATAGAACTTTTTTTTTAACTTTTCTTAGACATAGTTGACAACATCCTTCATTTTTCTGAACAAGTGAGTTTAAATGCAATAACAGACTACTGATCACTGCGTCTGAATCAAAAGATGGTTCTTCAATAGATATGCAGGCTTCCAATTTACAGTCAATAACAAAAATAGGAAGAAATTATTCTGTGTGAGTTCCCTATTTTAACTACTGCCACTGCTCAGTATCAAATTTTAGTTCTTAGAAATGGTTAATGAGATTTGTTAGAAGTGAAATCTGAATTATAGATTCAGGACAATTGGACATACATATGTATTTACATGTTAAAACATGAATATTTACATGATAGAAGTGTGGAATATGCATGATTCTGTGTAACATGTAACAGTACAGAGAGCCACAAGACACTTTCTAAAGTTAAGAATTTGAAAGTTGACCATCGTGTAACTTCACATCCTCACAAAGAGCCATTGAATTTTGTAGATTTGACTTACTAAGTTTAGAAATTCCAGTTGTATTTTGAGGATGTTGAAACAGTTTTTTACTAAGTTTAAAAAAAATCTTTAAAAAACCTTTCACAATATTGTGAAATTGAAACGACTCATTAAAAATATTAACAAAAGAAATAAGTGAGAAAAATTAAAATTCAAGTTAGTGTGGCAGCACAGTTGCTTTGCACTGAGGGAAGGTACAGCCCTGCGAAGGCCCAGACACAGTGTCTGTGGCATGGGTTTATAGACTCAGTTGACGGAGACTTCTGACTTCTTCCATTACTAGGAAAATTCGCAGTGTTCTGTTGGGTGTTCTGTGAGACATGGGAGTTAAAAGTTTTATTTTGCTTCATTTTAATTTCTGCTTGAGAATTCTCTTACCTGAGAACGGAGTTCTGTTTCTATTGTGATTCTTTCAGATATTTTCCTTCAGTTTGTTTATAATACTATTCGCAGCCCCTTCACTCACAGAGTACATTTTAACCCTTCCTGATCCAATAGTTGAACACTCATTTTCATATTTAAGACACGGAGCATTTCCTCTGGGTAAGAATGAGTCATGCAGGGTGCAGTGACAGCTATCCGCTGGGTTAGGGCGGACTTGATCCGAGGCGCTCCCTCGTTCTGTTCTCTCCTTTCCCCAGCACACTCTGGCGGTTAAGGAGTCCTAAGGGTTAGGAAAACATCCTGGCATGCCCACTTGTACCTCACTGGTTTCCTGAGCTAAGATTAGGGATTTGGGTGGGGGACATGGTTGAAATCTCTTCCTGAACATCATGATTTTAAGACTCAGAGGAATCAAGACCAAAGGTTCCCACAACACAGGCCCCAAAATAAATAAAAAATAAACTAGCCCGCACCCTTGGCATTTGGCTACTCCCTTGGGTACATTGTATCTTGGTCCCGCTGTATTTTGTTGTGTAATCTAAGCAGTCACTGTTTAGAACCCGGAACAAATATTTTGTTTTCGCTACATGCGTGCACACTTTCTGAACTCTGAAGTCAGGAAATAACAATAAGCACAGCCTCGCCATCAGTGGTACATGGGGATGTGGAACGTCTCTCTTTTGCTGAATAACCTCAAGCACGATGTTTTTTTTATAAAATGCTTCTTCAGTGAGGATTACAAAGTGACCTGTTTGTAGATTTTATCCGAGGGAGATTTTGTGCTAACGCTTTATTTGACCACACTGTTATAAGGGATCTGTTATCGTAAGAAATCCAGGGAGAGCTTAAATCTATCCAGTTTGCCACTCAGTCCAACAACAGAGTAAGTGCTGTTGATGTAAGGCAGACTAGCAACCGCCACGAGTTTCAGGGCTTTATGCTGCTCCATCATTTATTTCTATTTCAAATAATAATTTATTCCAAAACTTAAAACACCCACACCCTTCAGGAAAATAGTGGGATCTTGGAAATGAGACTGATTTCTCTTAACTCCAGTACTGACTACTGTCATACTCACCACCCAATGAGCTCTGGGCTTCTATACAGGGTAGGGTCGCAAAAGAGCGGTGGTGATACGTACAGAGAACAGGAAGGGGCACAAAGCAAGCATCCGGCGAACAACAACCGATCTATGTTTAAACATTAAGCAAAGCCAGACCAGCGGCATCTACCCATCACTACGAGAGAGTAGCTAACGTTCTCTCTGGACATTTGGAATAACTAAGAGAAGTGATTGCTTCTTAAATACGCAACCGATGCTCTAAGAAGAGCTGAATATTGGTGGAAAGAAACAAAAGCAGCAGTTATAATAGCATTTTCCACTTGATTGCGTTATATTTGTTATACTGGAGAGCAGGGTCTGCCCAGACAAACTGGATATGGAGCAGGTTCTTCCATCTGTTTTGTGTTTTAAATCCTCGCTTCCCACTCAGGAGCGTTTCAACAGTCACCACCTGCCACGAGAAACTTCCTTTTCGGCTGGTGCCATACTAACTACTCAGGGAGTCCAGGCTCTCTGAGGCCTTGGGTGATCCTGTTTTAATGGTGATCAGCTCACTAGCCCCTCCTCATTGGAACAAGGTTCTTGAAAACACAGGCTTTTTCAAATCCCACAGTACTCTGCCTTGTGAGGAAGACTCCTCTGTAGATGCTGTCCCCTTTAGATACATGGCTGTCCTCATACCTATTTCCCCGGGATTCTTAAAGAACATTGCTTAAGGCTACTGGCTTCTTTCTTCCTTAACGGGCCAGTCCTGGTTCTGCACCCTTTGCAGCTGACTCAAGAAGTGTTTTTGAGGGATTGCTCATTGGTCGTCTTGGAATCAGTACTTGAAACGCATTTAAACCAGGCTGTCTCTCTGTGATTCTTTTTTATTGTAGTTTTCTGTTGCTATGGTTTGGGTGTAGTTTCAACCACAAAGGCGTGTGTGTTAGGAGCTTGCTTGTCCTCAGGGTGGTGGAACCTAAGAAGTGAGACCTAAGGGAAGGGAGCTAAGTCACGGGAACCTTACTCCTGTGTTGTGGGATAATCATTTTGTACACTGTGAAGATGTGTCTGTTTTATCTCATCTGCCTAAGGCACTTTCTGATTGGTTTGATAAAGAGCTAGATGGCCAATAGCTAGGCAAGATAGGATAGATGGGACCTCTGGGAAGAGAGAAAAAGTAGGGGTAAGAATCCGAGAGGCAGGAGGTTTGGCAGCCAGAATGAAAGTCAAATGTACTGTAGTGAGGAGCGGTAATGAGCCACATGGCAGGAATTAGCTTACTATAAACAGGTTAATTTAATTTTTAAGAGCTAGATGGGAAGAAGACTAAATTTAACTTGTTTCTTGATAATTCATTCTTTAAGGGATTGTAATCAGCATGCACCCATGAGACACAGTAAGTAGGTGAACCCGAAACAGTACTCTTGGATCCCCAACGTTTCCTTGTGGTGCATGCACACTGATTTCCTTTAGACTCACCTCCGTACTTGAAAACATTGGATGCTTGGCTTAGCCATTTCACAGCCTCGATCAATCCATTCACTCCATTCTTAATATATTCATGTCTGAATATAAGCAGTAACACCTGTAACATCTGACTCCATTGCAGGATGATTGTAGTGATGAACTAAAATAGCACATAGGCTTGTATAGGATTGTAGATTTCATATTTATTTATATTACAGCGATGTGAATATTCATGTCATATACCTCATTTTGACTTTGGCCAGATAGATGAGTTTGAATCTTGAATCCCCCATTTCTTAGTTTGATGAGTATCTTTGAACCTATATTTTCTCATTGATTAGACTGGGACAGGAAAGCTCCATGCCTTTATTAAAGGTGCGTCTGAGACATATTTGGGAGCATACCACGGGCTGTGCTTATTGCCAGTTGTCTTGCCCTAATGCTACTCTTTTTGTTCTCATGGGCTCTATTCTTCGTTCAAGTTTTTCTTGATCTTATTGTACACTTTTATTTCTTCCACATTTTGACCAATATCATATTTTCTAAGCCGACTGGTGAATTTATTTTTAGACTAACACAGCAAATAATTACAAATTTAATGTCTTAAAGCTGTGCAGATTAATTTTGTTATAGTCCCAAAGGTTAGAAGTTGTTGGGAGCTGTGTGGCCTAGTTTCAGGTCAGCGTATGAGTAGTTTGTCTAATGGGTCTTCGTGAGGCAAAGCCTGTAAAGACAGTTTCTTACTTGGCAAGAACCAGTGGACTTCAAGACAGCACAGAATACTGCTGGGACCATGTGGCCTGCACGCTCTCTTCTCTCTCTTAATGTCAATGCTTCTCTTGGGTTTTAGGTGTCACTTTGTCACTCACACATGTAACAGATGTGCTCATTCCCAGGAACCCCATTTTTTTCTCAAATACTTTCCCCTAAAATTCTTTGGGGGTCAGATGCTTCTCAGGTTTCTTATCTGGAAATATGAGCTGTCTCTCCAAACCCTTGGAACTATTCTGATTGACTTGTGACAGGGTCGGAGGCAATGAAAGTTAACGGGCAGTTAAAGAAGTGTACGCTAACCATATACAGGCAGTATGGGAGACAGCCCCTATTTCTGAAAATATGCTTTGTTCAGGTTTGAACAATATTGTTGTTCCCGAGAGTGCGTGCCTTTATCGCTTTGGAAAGACAGAATGTGCTTAGCTTGATATTTAGCCAAGCTAGCAAACTGCTGAACATTGTTTTTGGTTTCAAAGTTGTTTTGATGTAAAGGTTGGAGGAAAAAAAAAACATATCTGACATACTTGTTTTCACCGGATGAGAATGCTGGAGGGTGGGAAAGCATGCTTGTTTTTGAAGCATAAATAAAGACATCTCAAGCTAGTCAGGTCTGGCCACTTGTGTGAAACTCACCTGGTGGCTGGACATGACTTCATTTCTTCATGCCTATGCTCCTTCCCTGATTCAGGACTTGAACCCACGCTGTGGATACTAGCTGGAAGAGGTAGGACACTGGGGGTACATGACCATCGGTCTTTCCTGTCACCCTCTCTGTTTCCTGCTTTCTGTCATGATGAAGGAGCTGCTTTAAGCTCTCATTACCAAGGACGAAAGCAAGGTGTAGACACCACACTACCGCCCCTCCATGATGGACTGAAAGCCTCTGAAACCGTGAGGCAAACAAACCTTTCTGCATGTAAGTTGTTTCTGCAGTGAGTTTATCAAATCAAGGATAAGAGCAGCTTTATTGATGCATTTGTAAAAAAAAAAAAAAAAGAATATGGATCTGAGAAGTTTTGACAAATACAAATACACAGTCTTATATACAAGAGCAGGTAAAACAGGCCACCAAACATTTTAATTCACACACACACACACACACACACACACACACACACACACACACACACACACACACACAAAGTTCTAATGTTTCTCTTAAACAGATTTCTTTTCGACATCAGTCTCAGAAGTCACTGGACTTCCTTCTCCCGCTGTAACTCTGCCTTGCCTCCAATTTCAACTAAATGGAGCCACACATTTTCCCCTTTTATTGACAGGGTATATTATAGTTTTGTTTACCCAGTTTGAAAGTGAAGGAAAAGTTTTTATATTTGTGATTGTAGCTATTATATACAAATATGAAGTAAATACGCATGCATAAGTTTTTATAGCTTCATGCTACATTAGTCTTGTGGAATTACCTAGGTGTGTGATTAGTGGCTCTTTTAAAAATATATTCGGGAGAGGTGGCTCAGTGGTTAAGAGCACTGGCTACTCTTCCAGAGGTCCTGAGTTCAATTCCCAGCAACCACATGTTAACTCACAACCATTTGTAATGAGGCCCTCTTCTGGCCTGCAGACATATATGCAGGCAGAACACTGCATACATAAGAAATAAATAAATCTTTTTTTTAAAAAAGAGTATATTTAGCCTTGAAGTTTTATACACGCACACACACACACACACACACACACACACACACACACACACACACATATATATATACACAGACACAGGTAACATTATAAGGACTGAGTATGTTGTATTTGTGTATTTAGTAATATACATATATGCATATATGTGGCAGCAATTAAGGTAATGAAACCATGAATTTGAGAAAGAGCAAGGATGGTATGTGGAAAGAGTTGGAGTGAGGAAAAAGTGGTGGGAAATGATATAATTATAATCTTAAAGAATAGTAGCATTTAAAAAGTAGTATGTTCATTCCCATCAAAAACTTATTTCCTCATAACAATGTATAATTGGGAGGCAATGAACAAGCTGGTCAGTTGAGAGTGCTTGTTGCTTTTGCAAAGGACCTGTGTTTGGTTCCTATCATCTATATGTCTCCTATACCCAAAGGTTTATGAAGATCCAGCGTCTTATTCTAGCCCTGAAGTGTTTGTGCATACATGTGCTACACATAAACTTACAAATGCACATAAGTAAAAATAAATGCATAGATATTTTTAAAACTTATGATTGGCAATCATGCTAATGTCAGCTGTTCAAAAATGGATTCTGAGTGCTCTTACTGTAATTAATCAGCATCTCCCCAAATGATTCCTATTGTTGATTTGCTTATCCTAACAACTGTAAATTCTTGCTGCTTCCTACCTAGTGCGTGCAACTTTGCATTGGCTTACCTCATGTTAGTACAACTTCTATTTTAAGATTTATTTTGAAAATATTATTTGCTGTTTGTTTCCAAGGTACTTAAATATTCATGCCATTTCTTTTCCATCTGTGACCACATGGTCCTTTTGTGGAGAAGAACAGGTTTCTAACTCAGTTATGTATTTAGTATAATACATTTAAGTGTGTGTGTGTGTGTGTGTGTGTGTGTGTGTGTGTGTGTGTGTGTGATATAACTCTGTCAAGACATTTTTTTATGCAGTGCAGTTGTGGATGATGTCAAAGGAAAAGGCACTTTATTTACACAGATTTCACTTTTCTCCTATTTTGAAATTTACTGATAAGTTTTCTCCCTACTTTTCCTTAGCTTTCAACTAAGTTTCTTCTGTAACTTTGGACACCGAATACTTAATTCATTCACTTCTCATTTTAATCATGAAAACATTTACACTGGGGTGAAAGAATATAGTCTTCAGAACTCCTGATTAAAGGGGTAGTTTTGTGATAGTTTTATTATAATCTTATATAAAATTAATAATTCATGATATTAAAATAATACTTGCAAAGGAAATGAATTTTAAATATCTGTGAGATATAGCTTTCTACCTGAGAGTGTGTTTTAGAGTTATTAGAGAAAAATAATGTGTAGTCTATATATAGGTACATAGAAGAGACTACAGGAACTTTAATGCCAACAGGGAAATTGAGCGTTCCTGTGATCTACCCTCTGCAGTACAGAGACAGCAAGCAGGGAGGTGTGTGGTGCCATTAACCACAGTCTGGAGGTCTGAAAATGCACAAAAGGAGGCAGGTTTGAGTCTGAAAGCAATGATGCTCCATGAAGGAGAGATGAGTATCTAAACCAGAAAGAGTTACTTTTTCTTCCTCCAGCTTCTATTTCATTTAGGCCTCAATGGATTGGGGGGCTTCATTGGAAAAGATATTCTACTGTACTCAGTCCTTCAATTCAGATGTCCTCCTGTTCTGGACACACACAGATATGATGTTCATCGTCTACCTTTTAGCTGAGCCAAGTTGACACATAAACTCGACCTTCACTGTGTATTTATTATGACTGAATATTAAGTTAAAATTTAAAATTAAATATCAATTAAATAACATGTTGCGTAAATACCACCTTATGTACTTTAATAAACTTTACTGGAACTTTATTGTAGACAGAGGATGCTGTATAGGTAGGGAGTCCGTGTCTGTGTGATCGCTTTCTGAATGAAGAAACTGCCTCCTTCTGAGAACCCATGGAGAGAAGGCAGGAAGAGTGTAGGAGCCAGAGGTGATGAAGGACACTGAGAACACAGAACCTCTGAGTCAGCATGAGCAAGCTCCTGTGAGGTCACAGCGACCGTGGCAGCATGCACAGGATGCACACAGGTCTGTCCCTGGACCTCTGCATACATATCGTGGCTCCAGTTGAGTGTTTTTATGGGATTTCTGAGTGTGTGAGAAGGTGGATCTTTGATTCCCGGGCCTTCTCTTGGGTTCCTTTCCTTCTGTCTTTTCCTTCTGTTTGTCTTGTTCAATTCCAATGTGGTAGATTTTCTTCTATTGCTGGAAGGAGAGGTGGGGAGGCACCAGAAAGCATAAGGAAAGGGGAACTGTAATCAGTATATAGTACATGAGAAAATATCCATTTTCAGTAGACAAAAGGGATCTACCTCATAGGCGGTTTCTATGCACTTGACCTGTTAGGCATTAAGCAGTCAGTGTGTGCAATTATTGTCCCCAAACTGTTGTTCACAATGATTCCTGGAACCCCTGGAAGATAAGAATTAAAGTCTCAGTGAAGTTTGGGGCATTTTATCAGGGGACACATTTGAGGTCTGATTCTTTTCTCCCTTTAAATGTCTTGCTTTATCTCAATTATATGTGAAATATATTGGTGAAGCTATTGGTTACTCAAATGATATATGTTTTAGTTTCAGCTGTGCTAGCTAAGGCTTATTATATCTATCTCACATGAGAGTGGCACTGATCACATTGTCTATTTAAAATTGTTTTCCTAAATAGTCTCCTTCTTGAGCCGTTATTGTCAACCAATGTCTGTGGAAGAAAGCTTAAATTGCTCGAGGAGGTGGCACCCAAACCGTACACTGTTTGGGTGCATCTTTTCCCATTCTTTCCACCTCTCACTCTTTGCTTTCTGTCATTTTTTTTTTCAAAGGCAGTTTGTTAGTTTCCTCAGGATGGTACCAGCAGCCAATGCTGTGTGGACCCGTCTTTCTCCCGCCCAGTGCTGCTCTCACTCTCGGCTCAACCACTCAGTCAAGCTCACCATTCCTCAGCAGAAGCTCCTGTTTCACCCCTGAAGACATTTATTCGCTTTGGGTGCCTGTATCTGAACCCTGTTCATTCTTAGAGACTTCTCATTGTCCAGAAGGAAGGTTAATTGTACTTGCCTCCACGTTTCTGCGGTCAAACCTTGCTCTGTTCTTTAACTCTACCTCTTCTCATAGCTATAGCTATCTTACCACCATTTACAGCTTCAGTACAACTCAAGGTTTTATGACCATATTTTAACTTTGCCGAGGAGGAGAGGCAAAAGATATAGTTTTGAGTTCTAGAACAAGAAATCTTCTGTAATCTGCTCTTTGACCCAGTAATGGAAGCTAGATTCTGGCGTATGTAATTGTTATCTTTCATGACATTGTGACCAAATACTTAACAGAAACAATTTAAGTGATGGAAGGTTTATTTCTGCTCATGGTTTCAGAGAGGACATTCTATCATAGAGGAGAAGTCATGACACTGAAATAGGTGTGTCAGAAGGAGTATGTAACAGCTCCCACATTATGGCAACAGACAAGAATGTGGAAAGTTCCAGAACAAGAAATTGATGCAACCCTTAAACCGTATTTGCAGCAACCCACCTACTAGCTGCACTACACCTCACAGAGCCTTCAATGTCCCAAAACAGTGCCACTAGCTAGGGACATGTACTAAAAAAATACAAACCTGTGAAATAATATTTAACCTTGAAATTCTAAAAGCCTTATGTGGAAATTACTTTCTACTTAGGGACATTGCATTCTAGTCTTGTTACTAATATGGTCTCTCCTTTGGCCTTTGTGGGTTTCAGGGATCAAACTCAGCCATTAGGCCTGGGTGTCAAGTGCTTTTGCCTGCTAAGCCTTCTCACTGGTCTCCATACTTGTCTGTATTTCTTGTTTCTTCCTATAGAGTCGTGCCTAGCTAGGCTCCATCTTCCTAAAGATGTCATGAAGAATCAGCCCCAAGTCATCGATTTGAGGGTGATTTGTTTTTTTATAATGATCTTAAAGGGTAAAGGTGAAAAAAATAGACAGGATTCCATAAGCTGAATGAATCAAGGATTGAGGCAGGAAGAAGAACCGAGACTCATATGCAGATCCCTGCAGAACTGTTTAAGTACCACTCTTTAAAAGTGTAAATGCCATTCTTGAGTCATCCATCTATGGGAATTGAAGCATACCTTCCATGTTGTCTCAAGTTTGCAGACTCTCATTTTAAACAAGCAAATTGGGCTGATGTTTGATATGTAATGACTACTAGCCCATGTGTCTACTGTTATTTCTTAAGTAACTTTCTTAGGTAGAGCAAACCTTAAAAGTTAATTCAGTAGCTCGTTAGTGTATGGAAAAATTATAAAGACAATTTTTATTTTTTAGAAATAGGACATTTTGCTATTCTACAATTCCCTCAGTCCCATGAAGGAAAATTCCTTGTTTTCTATATGACTTTGATGTTTGAAAATGACTGACACAGAAACCCCCAAGAGGATGCCCCAAGAAACAACAGAAGACTTGCTTTTTAAAGTAGCAAGGGACAACTAACATTTGATTTTTGTCCTTTTCTTCTTAAAAAAAGAAAACAAAAAACTTATTGGGGTTTTAAAGCTGAATTATCAATAAGTGGCTTGGGACCATATAAGAAAGTAGAGGCATTATGTGTGTACTGGACAGATGGAAATAGAGTTAATGAGAAGAGAAATTTGGATTTGAAAGGGGTCTTGATAAACATTCTAGTGATTTTTCTTATCAACAACAAAATACCTGACAAGAGCAACTTAAGGGTGGAAGTATCTGTTCTGGTTTATGGTTTAGGTAATACCGTCCTTCGTAGCAGGCAAGGTGTGGCTGTAGAACCAGATTCTGCAGGGGGTGTCTGGAGTCTGAGGCTGCTTGCTCACATCTTGGTGGATCAGAGAGGCGACACATTGTAAAGAAGACTGGATTGTAATCCTCAAAGTTCATCCCATGGCCCTTAGTTCACCAGTAAGGCCCCATGTGCAAACGGTTACACATCCTCCATAAACAACCAAAATCTACTAGTTGCTACTACTGTGGGAGGTGTTAGGTTTATAGCAAGGAAAGAACAAATATAACCCTAAAAGAAAAAATTTAAATGTACAGGAAAAATAATTCTCATTTTGTCACAAATTTATTTTCTTGACTAATGTTTTTATCATGCTAGGACTCTTTTGGGATCTATGAAAAGTAAGATGCACGTCTCACTGTGGACATAAGGTAGATTCGAAGACCTTCATGGAAAACTGGTACCTGCTTGAGTTTCATGGGATTTCGCTCATTGGTTGAGACCAAAGGTAGGATCCAGGCAGGACTTGATAGAACCAAAAGCTCCTTTTCTTTTCTGTTAGCAGTGTAAGCTTTTGAAATGAGTGGACCACACTCAATGTTAATAGCTACACTTCTGAAATGAGTAAAACTGTTTCTCTTCAGAAATGAATGAAATAAAGTCTAATAAACATTTATAATAGAATCTGCAGTCTGCTAAGGGGTAAGCACAATTACGATTGTTTCAATTAACATGATGCACATGGAGATACTGGTGAAGACCTCAGAAACCAAGTCAACCATCTCCTCTGGGGACAAAGTCATTGGAGGACAATAAAGTCTGGGGTGTGGAGAAGCTCCAAACAGGTCCACATGCAATGCTTTGGAGGAAAGGTCTCTTTGAGGCCAGCCCAAGCTGTATAGTGAACTCCTATTTCAAGTAAAACATGTTTAGACTTGTACTGGCAATGGCGGCTTCTTAATGAGACACCTTGGACAAGATGGTTCTTGGGAGGTGGGGTGTTCTGATCTTTATAGATTAGCTAGCTACCATCTGCCATTGTCCCACAGGTGTCAGCAGCACCCCTCTGCCAGTTTTCATGAAACCAGAAATGCTTCATTTTTGACCTTACCAAATGATTCCAGTGTATGATAGCACTATTGGTCTATTTCTTGAAACCAAAGAAAATGGTGTCAAATTTAGAAGTAACCTGCTTAGTGAGAAAGAATCACATGATAAAGCTAAAATCTACTGTTCCGTGTGAAAGATGTAGAAAGCTTAGTTTGAGTAGACTGTTCTTCTGGCCTGGAGTTTTCTGAGAGTGCTGGGCAACTGTTGCCTGTGTTTTGTTCCCTGTTATTTATTGTCTTGCATTGTGGAGTTCTTTTCTTACAGGTCTATTTGCACTTGGTTTGCCCCAAGGAAAAGGAAGATACAGAACCTGAACCATTTCTGCTACTGTGCACTGTTACTTGGGAAATGTCAGGCAAATGTCACATAAACAGATAACGTACTCCAGAAGCCTCAGCTCTCACCATTAGGAGGGAGGGAGAAGGAGCAACTGTTTAAGTTTTAAGAGACAGAGTTACTAAAAAGTTGTCATTTTCTGAGAATGGAGACAAAGGACCTTCTCAAGCATCTGTAACTTGGCATTGAGGATTAAGGAGACGTCAGAGACGTACTTTGTTATCTGTTGTTATCAGCGGTTGTTTGGTTTTTATCACACTGTAAAATTGTACTCATATTGAGATTAGTGTACATATCCAGATATTGGGCAATAACATCTGTCTATCAGGAGTGTAACCTTTATTAGATGAGAAAGGCAAAGCCAACTCACCCAGCGTTGCTCTGATGGATCTTGCTTGGTTAATCTCCTTCCTGCTTCTGCAGTTATATGGTTTTCAACAAAGCCCAGCTGGAACGAGCTCAAACTGCTCAAGAGGAGCTCATTTTCTCTTCATTAGATTTTCAGTTGTAGTAAATAATCCTTGTTACCCCAAATTCCTAGATATAGGTTTAAACTGGTCCAGGCTTTGCCCCTGTCCCTAACACCTCAATAAATCTTTAAGATAGTTTGTTTTCATTTTACGTTATGGACAAGAGCGGTTCTTGCCACCAAAAATATCTAATTGAAGCATTTTTCTAATTAGGCAAAGTTAAAATGCCAATTTTTCTAGATACTAAGCATATATATATATATATGCATATATATATATATATACATATGTATGTGAATAATAGAGTAGATGTTTCCTCAAAATGTTCAAAATATCATGGTAGAGCCACTCAAAATTTGATACATCTGTGACATAATTTTTATTACTTACTAATTATTTTATTAGTGGATTATTGTCCCCATTTTTGCTTACTCATTTATATTTTAGATGCATACTACTTCATCTCAGTAGCAAGGTAATCTAAGCATTCTGGCAAATGAATTGCCTGTAGGTGTACATATCTGGCAGTTATTAAGTACTTACTTGTCCATTGCTTCAGTCATTAGCCATGCTTCAGCCACACAATCTTGAATAATTCAATCAATATTGGTATTGATTGTTGTTTTGTGACTTTTGCTTTTTATTTCTGCATGTGGTAGTTTGAATGTAAGTGGTCCCCATAAGCTCATAGGGAGTGGCACCATTAGGAGATGTGGCTTTGTTAAAGTCAATGTGGCCTTGTTGCAGAAAGTATGTCACTATGAGGGATGGGCTTTGAATATATGCTCAAGCCATGCCTACTGCCTCAGCTCACTTCCTGTTGCCTTCTGATCAAGATGTAGACAGCACCATATCTACCTGCATGCTGCCACGCTCCCTGCCAGGATGATAATGGACTGAACCCCTGAAATGCAAGCTGCCACCTCAATTAAATGTTTTCCTTTACAAGAGTTTCTCTTCAGAATAATAGAAACCCTAAGGCACTGAATTTTTTTCCAGATGATTATATTACCTGTCTATCCCAGTCTGGTCCCACAATACTGGTAACCTATAAATTATACATGAAGGAAAACTTGTATTCAAATTCAGTGCCGTTTGTGAACATGCTGAAAAGCAATCATGTGAGCTACAGACCTGTCTGTCACTGTTTTGCAGGTTTCCATAGACGTGCCAGACAAAGTTTGTAGCTTATTAAATCATAATCGTATACATCCTGGGAGTGCAAAGTCAAATGAACCCAGCCAGGAAAAAAAAAGAAAGAATGGAGAAAGACTAGTTGCCTGAAGCAAACAGAGAATAGGATTTTCTTCCTCCAGCAATGACCTCCTTAAACAGTGGAAATATGTGTGTATGGAGAGGTTATTAATTAACTTCATATCTCATGCAAGAGAGCACTTTGGGGTAAGGTATGCATTCCAGATCATGTTCAGCTCAGGAAGATAGCTCAAGAAGGGGAGATCACTCAAGGTTGTTGGGAGCATGTTAGGAAGTTGAAATGGCATGCAGGAACACTACTGAGCGTACTCAATTTTCATCATACAGTTTTAACAGAGAAAACATGAGGAGAGACAGACATTACGGGAGGTAGTGTTGAACATTGCTCCTTAAGATGTAAAATGGTTATGAAAGTAGGTGAATGGGGACTGCTACTAAAATACATTTTTTTTAACTTCCCATCTATTTTCAAACAATTATCGCTGTTTGCATCATCATAGGTTTGTGTGCTTTGATGAGTAGTCAGGTGACAATGTATGAAGATTGACATATCAATCTTGCACAAGGTGAAAGATGTCATCTAACTTGTGTTTAATGAATTGTAAGTCATTCTGTCCATGAAAGTCACAAAATCAGATAAAATTTGGAAGTGGAAGAAACTTTACTAATTGCATAATCATTATTAATTTTTCCATTAATATTAATATTTATTTCAATTCCACCTTACCAAATATCTCATTTCATTTAATATGTGAGAAATAATGAGTCTTCAAGATGAAATAATATTAAAGTTAATTGAAGTTAGTGGCTAAACTGAGACTTTGTGAGGATATGACATTCTTTCTCAGCTTTTTTTTGTTCTTTTTTTAAGATTTGTTATCAGGAAAGTATGCAGGCTTTATTTCTATATTTACTTATAATTTAAACATCAAATATCTTTGCATTTTAGAATTTTCCATACTAGGGATTCTTGCTTTTAATCAATATATTAATTCAATCTTCTAGTTGGCAAACTCATCAATGTTTATCACTTTGATTTGTAGCTGAAGAATTAATTTTTGAAAACTTATTGGAAATTAACATTCAATAGGAACCTTCTTATGACCTTTACTTTATTGTCTAAGTCTCTGCATACATATAGAAAAAATATATGTAATAGTGTATATATTCTGCAACATATGCATTCTATAATATATAAATACACTCACTGTCTGAATAATGTTACTTATACTCTTGTTTCCAGGGTTGACCATTTGGTATTGGATACCAATTAGTATACTTTTCCCTGGGGAAAGTTATTTTTCCTCCTCCTAGCATTCCTTAGCTACGGTGGTCATTTGCCTAGGGTTTGGCACCATGAGATCTCACGCTTCCTTGCTAGCCTGTCTGTCAGTGGTGCTCTTGTTCAGGGCTTGTTTGGCAGCCATGTTGGTGACACTTCATGACTGCGTCTTCTCTGACATTTCTAGAAGACACAATCTCACAGCAGACTCCTTGATCCTCTGGATCTTAAATCTTTCTCTTCCCGCATGCACTGTAACCCCTGAGCCTTAGTGCAGCCATTGTATTGTAGATGTATTATTTAGGGCTCTACAACTTCATTTTGTTTAGTTATGGTTTTCTATAATGGTTCCCATATTTGACATTTTCTTAACAGTTGTTAAAGGGTTGGAAAATAGACACTGAGTTTAAACTTTAAGTTTAGAAAGAGTCACATGAGTGTAATTTGCATCTATAATGGCAGTCTGGTAGCCATAGTTTGAATACTTAACTATGTGCCATCATTGTGCCAAACACGCGGATTATCTTATTTAATTCATAGTTTTAAGATTTGTTTGTATTTGTGTGTGTATGTGTATAGGTGTGTATGCACATGCCTGTATCACATATGTGCAGATGTCTGTAGATGCCATCTGGGATCTGGAGTTACAGGCAGTTGTAAGCCAACTGAGGTGGCTGTTGGGAACTAAAGTCTCATCCACTGGGCAGTAGCTCTCTTTTCCACCAAGTCTCCTCCCCAGCCCATCTCATTTAATATTTTTATTTAATGTATTAGAGACACGTAAGCATTTAATTTTTAAAATTATTTTATTTTATGTGCATGTATGCCTGTTTTCCCTGACGTAGCTGCATACCACATATGTGCTTGGCGGCCTAAGAGGCCAGAGGGTGTCAGATAGTCTTGAACTGGAGTTGCAGATGGTTTTGGGTTGCTATGTAGATGCTACCAAACAAACCCAGGGCCTTTGGAGGAACAACAGTGCTCTTAATTGCCGAGCCATCTCTCCAGCTGTTAGGGTTTAGTGATGAAGAGTCCTTAGGTAGATCCTGGCCAAACAATGCTACAAAGATCTCACCATGCAACAGATCTCACATGAGAAATTTATTGCAGGGGCTGGGGGAAGACTGCCTCTGAGTATGACTAGAAAGAAACAGAGACAGGGTGACAGAGAGTGGGCTGTGATGGTGGGGACTTTTTAGAGGGTATAGTGTAGGTGTTGGCATTTGGCAGCTAATGATGACATGCTTGCTGGTGCTGAGTCACTGAGGTAGACTGGGGCAGGGTACCTAGCTCTGAAATGTGGGTGGTTCCTAATGTCCCTCCCTTTGTTTGTTATAAAAGGTGAAGGAACAGGAAGGGGTGCCAGTGAATCAGGAATTGAGGTGCCATGCTCTTCAGACTACTTCCAGTTGTCTGGGGGTAACAATGTCTTTGGGGACCCAAGAAAGCTGGGATGCTGGCTAAGTCCAGGAAGAGCAGGCTGTTTTACTCACTGTCCATGCTTTGTGGGACCTTGGGGACTAGAGAGGTACAGTGATATCTGTGAGGCTAGACCACCTGTGATTAGTGTCCTTGAAGCCCTCCTGGGATGCAAATTTTGAGGGACCATCTGAAGCTGATGGGTTGCTGGAATATATATATATTAGGGACAGAAGGTAAAGGAGTTTAGGGGGACAATCTTTTTCTTATATGTGAATTTGAAACTTTTAGACACATGGTCCTGGTAGTTGGGGGAGGGAAGGTGGTGGAGCAGGGGTATGGGGGAGTCACCGTCCTCAAGAATAGGCAGGTGGGTAAACAAGCATTTTATTTACTGATTTTTTGGAAACAAGCTACCTTTCTGGAGTCCATTTGACCTTTGAGAGGTGGATTCAGGTCGATTTTCTGAAGCTTTCGAGAATGCTTAAGTTTACAAAAAGACGTAAGTTCTAGACCCGTTAGCATCACCACTGTCTGTAATCTGTCCTGAAATACACATTGTAGAAAAAGCAGTAGACTGACACCTTTGAGTTACAGTAGAGTCTTGGGGGCTCAAAGTGATTTTGGATTAAAGGCATGGACACTCTTTCCTTCATCCAGAAGATTGTACATATTTAGACAAGTTTTTAACACAATGAGACACACTTTTAAGTCTATACTTAGAAGACAACCAAAGGAAATTTAAAAATCTTGAGCTGGTGACTATGATAATAGTAGTCAGAGCCTACCAGAGCTTGATTAATAACTTATCAGCACTCCACTGATTAATGTAAAACACTGCTTTTGAAGTCTTAGCAATGTAGTAGAGAGAAAAATAAATCTGAAACATTTTTCATGTACCTTAAATTATTTTTTTATACCTTTACAAATTTCATTTAAATACCTTACAACAGCTTCTTTGGACTTTATAACTTGCATTTACATATCTTAAAACATTTTCTTACATCCTCATAGCTTGAGTTTCATATCTTCCTATCTTGAGACCTTACATAAACTTTACACCTTGTTTTCTATTTGATCATTCACCATGAAACTCAGGTGATTGATTACTGACAGCAGTAATCAATTAAAAGGCAGATCCATTTAAATAAAGCAAGAGTAAAAAGTTGCATAGAAATCTGTGTTGTGAGTTTATCTCTTTTCTGAGTCTGATAACAAGGTAAGTCATTTGTCTTTTTTATTTTTTTAAGTAGCTCTCCAGTGAGGCCCGAGGCCTGATTTTCATTTATGAAGAGAACCAGAAGGCAGATGAAGCCTTGGGGGAGGAGCTGGTATGCTTGCTGCTATCAAACAGGAAGAGCTATCACTGACCTAGCGGACACTCACATAGGTTCCTCTGTGGTTGCTGGGGGCAGAGGTCCCAGGTCATTGTCAGTCTTCAGCTGCCAGGCCCAGAAGATCCAACAGACTTTCAAAAACCAAACCTCACCCAAGGGAAAGGATTAGAGGTGGGTACCTCTACCTCTGATAGTACCAGAGACTTGGGAAAGCATTTATGTCACTGAGAGAGGTCACTCACAGATTGCCTGTGCTGGATGGAGGACCAAGTGATGGGTAGGGCAGCAGGTAGATCTGTCGTGGGTGGATTAGAGATAAGGGATAGGGTCCTAGTGCAGCTTATACCCCAGTGAGGAGTGCAAACACCAGGGTGGCCTATCTGGATCACATGGCAGCAATGTTAGCAGCATAAGAATACCTTAGAGGATCAGGGCCAAGGAGTGCCAAAAAACACACAATCAAAGGATCTCATGGAAAAGATTTATTAGGGAGATGTAGCAAAAAGCCACATGTGAGAAGAGCGAACCATGATGGTAGGGACTCTTTTTTTTTTTAAGTGTTACATTTGGCAGTAGGTGATAAAGTAGATGCTGGCTCTGAGTCATTGAAGGTGGGCTAGAGGGGACCACCTGGTTCCGGGGTGTGGGTGGTTGCTAACACCAGCTCCCTGATATGTCACCCTTTAGTGGACATGGAAGTTGCAGGTTGAAGCCTAAGGAAACACATCCTGGTTCACACTACAAGGAAAAGGAGATTGAAGAATACTAGCAGAGCTTGCTTGGCTCCAAGGTCCTGACATGGTGTTAACTTCACATACAAGGTGTTTAACGCTGAGTCTGGCTGGCTGTTTTTACTTCAGATAAATTACTTCCTTGAATAAAATATAGAAGTCTAATGTAATGATGCATAATCATATGATTTTTATTTAACTTTTTACACAAAATTCTTGATCATTTGTATTAATGATTGACTTGATTAATATATCTCATTAATATCAGGTTTTGAGTGACAGTATCTAGAGCTAAGATGAAAATGACATTATTAATCTGTAATGAACACATCGAAGTTTAATAAAGATTGGAGTAACAGCTGTCCCATGGGCCAAGAAAGCAAGGTGAGGCAGGCAAGAAAGGAAATAAGCAGGGGGTATGCATGGACAACACAGCAACTTGCATGATGGGTACTCAGAGTGTCTCTGTGCAGCAGCAACTTAGAAAAGTGGAGAGAGCTCCAGGCCCCATTGATCAGAATACTTCTGGAACTTGCTTTTGAAACAATCATATTAGTATGTGTCCATTACAAATGGGTTTAAAAAACAACAATAACAAGATGCCATCATGGAGGAGACAAAGCATGTGAAAGGAGAGGCAGATGACTTTGGTTAACTGTAAACACTGGAATCAATTCCTGTCCCCTCCTACAGCACCCCCGCCTGTCAATGCTTGGGGTAGGTGGGCCAGCACAACAGAGCTAACACTGTTAGCACAGGTGTCAGTGAGTCAGCCCTGAAACTGTGACCATGGAAGAGCTGTCCCCATTTACCATCTGGTAGACCAACCCTATAGCTACCCAGACCCAGACCCAGTTATGATGTGGCCGTCCCCAACAGCCACTCCATCTATGATCTGCTGGAGCCTGTAAAGGGACCTGACCTGCAGACCCAAAGCTGCAGGATAGCCACAATACAGGACAGCAACGAGATGTCCAGGAAGTCTTAGTCAGGGCTGAGCATTGATCCTGTAGTGGGGGCCAGGGCCTTGAGCCAGACCAATGACTTTGCAATGAATACTTGTGAGTAGAGATGTGTGGACAAAGGGGTATATGGTGTAGCTTGTTGGGTTGCACTGCAGTTTCCATAATAAAATTTTTAATTTTTTTCTCTTTAAAATTTTGTTTTCATTTTATTTTCTTCCTTTTTCTCTTGGATTTTGTTTTATTTTGGGGGCTGCAGGGGAGGAGGGCAGATACAAAGGGATGGAGAAAGATACATGATGTATAAAAAAATTAAAAATGAAACAATTCCAAATAAAATACGTTAAAGACTGACAGGCAGAGCATAAGGTTGGAGTGAATGGATGATGACTAAAGTTGAGCATGGCGTTTTGTCATGAAGATACATGAGGAGATGGGAGTTAGCCATACAGAATAATCAAATGAGAGAAATTTGGTAAACAAATATGTTATCATGGCAAGTTGCACCTGCCAGTGAAAGACCATTCATTCAAGACTATTTGGATAGCAAAAATCGGTCTTGAAAGTTTTTTTTTTTTAAAAGTACAAATTTGAGTTGGTATGGAAACAGTGGTAGCTCTTAAAAGTTTTGGAAGGGAGTATATGATCAAAACACATGAGCAATTCTCAAAGGAATTATAAAAATAAACAAAAGAAGGCTAAAAGAGTTTTATAAGAAGTCATCCTTGAGAAAAGGGAAAATTGTGGCAAATCTAGAACTCTAAATAGGGAAGTTATAGGGTCCCCATAATAATTCGTAGCTAACACCAAGAGCAGAAAGGGTAGATCTCTCTGTGTGTCTTTCTAAGCTATGAGTCTACTCAGTGTGCTGGATCAGAACATCGTGACCTCAGATTTCAGAAGAAGAGAAAAATAACAGCAGATTTGAGAAAACATACCGGAAAATTGTCCTATCTCATCTCTCCTAGTCGCTATCTGATATTCTCTTCTTCTTCCTCCTTCTGCTGTTTTCTGTCTCCTCTTTCTTCCCCTCCTCTTTTTTCTCATCCTCCTGATCTTCCTTCTCCTCTTCTCCTTTTCCTCCTTCTCAACTTCTTTAGTTAAAAATGAAGCAACAATAGAAAAGAAAACAGTGTCTGCATCGAAGCTTGTGGAACCTTCTTTCCTTTGGTTTCTGAGTCACAATGCTGTTCGTACACTGGTATACCAAGTCCACTGATGTTCATGAGAGTGGTGTCTTTGTGGTATTTTGAATGAGTGGGTGTTTTCCAGTGCAATTTGATTCTTTCTCCTCTTTGGGGAGGACCCAGCTCTGGAGAAAAGTATCAAAAAAGCAGTTTGTCTTTTGACTTTTTGACTCTTCTTTATCCGTGGCCAGCCAAAATCGTACCCCTCCTGCCAGACACTGGGACTTGAATGTGTAATTACAGCCATTGTCTGGAGAGTAATTACAGTCTAATTTGACTTGAGCAGCAGGATGACAAAAGTCCTGGCTGTTGGGCAGGGTCAGAGATCAGCCAGTGCCCTATGCACTGCAGGCAGCAGCCTCATCAGAATTCTGTATAAGCTCTTCTCAGCTCTGGGATGAGTCTGCAGCTGTCTGTGTGTCTCATCATGTGACTTTGGAAGAAAACATGGAGTGTCTGTAAGACACAAGATCCCAGGATATAATGTGGCTTTTTACTTTCTTATCAAGGATTTGGGAATCATCCTAAAGTGAATTGAGTTGTTTCTTATTCATTTTTTAAAATAATTTTTATTTCTAGGCTTTTCAAGACAAGGTTTCTCTGTGTAACACACCTGGCTTTCCTGGAACTCACTTTGTAGACCAGCCTGGTCTCAAGCTCACAGAGCTCTGTCTGCCTCTGCTTCTTGAGTGGCTAGGATTAAAGCTGTGCACCAGCACACTGGGCTTAAAAATAAATCTTAAGTGGATATGTATACAAGCCAGCATCAAAATATTATGTTTGTTTTCTTATGTGCACATAATTTTAAATTAGAATGCTAACATCAGCATGCTGGCATAGAATAGAAAGTGCTGGGTATTAAATAGAAAATCTCTCACGTAAACAAATAAGCTGTGTTCACAGGCAGAAAACCCTTGCAGATCATATAGTATCTTAAATCACCACATAACAATTTAAAATATTTATGGGAGTTAACCCACTCCTAAAAGTAGTAAAAGGATATTTCTTAAATGACTTGTCATGTTTTATCTAATCTAAATTTATATTTCTGGTAGAATATAAAAGTTCAGGTGCATTTATAAAGAGGTATTTATTATTGTTTAAAAGTTTCCACTTTCATTTTCCAAATATAAGATATTTATTGCAAGTAATCTCTAAAAGTTTGGCAGACATGCTGATCTAATATGTTAATTTGAATGAATAAAAATAATAAAATGAGTAATAGAGGTGGTTTGTCAGGTTTGCAGAATCTACTAACCTGAGGAAAAAAGCTAATGTTCTGGAAGTCAAAAATAAGCTATCAGATGATCATGGTAAGCCGATCCATCTGAATAAATCAATATCTAATGAGAGACAATAAAGTGGGTATGAACAAAAATGTTTAAAGAGGAAAACAACCTAAGAAGTCCAGCTATCTGAACAGGATGCATAAAGAAGATGATGTCATTAAATCTACCAAATCAGCTTGGTGTCCTGATTTGCCCAGTACTTTAGATCCCAGAAAGAGTTGTTGACCACATATTCTGCCAAAGAACTTCAGATTCCACTCACACTACTGCATCTCATTATTCCATTAATGTGGGGAGCTATGCATGCTCACTTTGAGTTTAGGAAAGGGTTGAAAACTCTAAAAAGCCAGGTGTTAATCAATGAGGATTATTTCTAGATTACCAGAGTGAAAGAAAAAATATACAATCTAGGTTGTAATTTAATAGTAAGCAAACAGGGAGTCATCAGAAAAGGGCCCAGGCTGAGATCACCATGATAGGATTGGAGGAAACACCTGTGAGTATGTGGGAGCTCAGTCAGTCATCTGTTTGCAACAAGGGGACTATGAAATATGACAGTGTCCTCCTCCACCTGAGACTTTGGGCTAATCTTAATAGAACTATCACCGTTTCCAACCAGAAGAATGTCTTTATTGAAGGCAGACTTTGTGACAGATCATGTTATAGGAATTCAGTCACTGATTTCTTCATTCATTATTTTGTTCTACGCACACACATTGAATTTTAAATGTGCCAGTTACAGTGATGATTACTTGGACTCTAGTTACATTATGTATTGTGTGACAAAATAACTAGCATCATCAACTTAAAGGGTAAGTATTTGTTTAAGTTCAATTTCAGGATGTCCTGTCCACGACTAGCTGCTTCCATTGCTTGAGTCTGATGCATGTCAAAACATGGTGGTAGTCAATTTATCATGCCCAGGAAGAAGAGAGAGGGAGGGAAGAAGAGAGAAAGAGATAGAGATAGATAGATGATAGAGAGATAGATAGTAAAAAGTAGAAGAGGTGGAAGAGAGAGACAGAGACATAGAGAGACAGACACTGAGGACAGAAACAGAGAGATAACAGGAATACTGTTCCAGAGCCTCTAGTAACCTACTTCCTATACATCTTAACATATGGTCTGCTCCCAGTGATGCTATCAGGCAATCATCCATCGCATCACTGGCATAACCCATTGATGAAGTCAGAGCAGTTATGATCCAATGATACCCTCTGAATTTTGTTGCATTTGGGACTGAGCCTTGAACACATTAACCTTTCGTAGGAAAACTTCATATCCTAATAATAATAATATTGGTAATAATAATATACTAGCAATAATAGTGATAATAATAATAGTGATAACATTATTAATGATCTGAAGAAGTTGGTGTTGGAAGGAAGAATAAAACTGCCAATGGGTTTATAATCGCTAAATACGTGTGATGAGTTTTAGCAGCCTTCAATCTCTCTTGTCTAAATTGGTGCATATTTGACATGTTCTTTAATAAATCGCTAACCTGATCTTTCTAGCAGGCGGTGTTCACAGCACACTGAAGTCATGCTAGGTCTCATTCACCTTGGCATTTCCTGCCCTCCCCAAAGTCCCTGTTTTAATACCAATGAACTAGAGACCCCTGGCTCACGAGGCCACTCACTTTCTGCACCCCGAAACACTCCCAGAACCCTCTCACCGAAGCTCAGTCACTTTGAGAGTCCCTCAAACAAGAGCTGTGGCTCCATTTCAAATTTTTGTCTCAAAAGTCCCTTCTGCCTGAAAATGTTTCCTGTAGTCTCTTCATGTCGTTCTGATTTCATGAATGTCTTTCTTGCTAGTGCCAAACAAAAGAAGCTGTTCTGCTCTTGCATGTGATGTGATTATTTCTTACTCTGGGCGGTGGTGGTGAATACCTTTAATCCCAGCACTTTAGAGGGAGAGGTATTCCCTCTCTGTGTATTCAAGGCCAGCCTGACCTACAGAGAAAGTTTCAGGACAGACTCCAAAGCTACACAGACAAACCTAAAGTGTGGGAATTAAGATTCACTGGACTCAGTGTTGGTTAAGTGAGGTTTATTCAGGGAGAACTAAAACATAAGACAGATGAACACCGAGGGTTCCACGGATGCCACCCTGCCACCCAGATGCTCTCTGTAACCTGACCAGGAAGAAAGAGAGCGAGATGGGGTCTGGGAGCCCAGACCTAGCCTTCCCTGTCATGACCATACCTGTGACCGAATGGGTGTGGTCAGTGTGATCAGTGCAACAGTAACCTGTCTCAATATGTATGTATGTATGTATGTATGTATGTATGTATGTATGTATGTATGTATATATACATATATAAAGCATATATATATATCTGCTTTAGTGAGGGTGTGACTAGAAAAGCAATGCATACTCCGTTTCTCATTCTTCACACATGTGCTATAGTCCAGCTCATACTGTCGATGAGGATCCTGCAAACATGAGGCATTAAATGACATTTTAATCCCTTGTCAAACAAATGCGAGTCTATGCAGTCTGTCTACACTCATTCATTCCAACCTGCAAATATCCTTATTGCTCCCTAAGATGCTCCACCAGGACTTGAGAGGTCTGGTCCCTTCCCAGGCAGCTGTGTGGAGTCCTTTCTGAGATATCATTGCTGTTCAGATCCTTAAAGTACTGTTCCTTTCCACAATCTCACTCCCCCTTCCTCCAGCTCTTTCAAAGTGAGCCTTCATGCTCTGTAGAACTTCTGCAAACCAAACCAGGCTTCTGTCTTTCCATTCTATTGTTAATAGCACTTATCGTATCAGGTTTAACTGAATTCATGGTGTGTTCTTTTCTCTAATAAGTGTCTTAAGGATCATATATTATGGTGTGTGTGTGTGTGTGTGCGTGCGTGTGTGTGTGTGTGTGTGTGTGTGTGCGTGTGTGTATTTGTGAGAGAGGCCCATAGTTATTGATAATAACCACTCAGATTTCTTAATCAGTAACTGCCAAAGACTGATAACATAAGTGTGTTCTTTATAAATGGAACATACCCGAAGAAATATATATTTGAAATACTTTTAGCAACTGAATAACAAGATTTGCTGATGGAATTTTGATAAGATGGGGGGAAAGGGGAATATAAATGTTTCCTGTGCTTCTGCTTAAAGAAACTAGGTTAATGTTATCACTAGTTCCTAACTGAGAATAGACTTGGGATATGTAAAATATAAAGAGTGAAGAATTATATGTACATGTATGCATATATACATATATATGTACATATATGCATATATATGTAATGCTTAAGTGATTATTTTCAAGATGGCAATATAGGATTAAAAAAGAGAGAGAACATGGGATATAGGTCTAGTATGCAATAATACTTAATATTGAGGCTCTGACTGGAACTACTAGAAGTGTTTAGAAGAAGAGAAGAATTAGTTTTAAAGACTTGCAGGGAATTCTCACCAATTAATCCTCAGAATCGAGCAGACACTTTCTTCATTACCACCACAGAAGGAAGAGGAGGCTCCAGTGCATATGTCTATAGCAGGACAGCAAGCTCACTCTCTGTTTGTTAGAAATGTGATAACCCCTCAGGAGCTTCTATAGTGAGAAGAGGCAAAAACCCCTCTCTGCTTCTGGTGGCAGAATTCTAACCTGGCTCCCATGGTCTTTGACAGCTGACTTTACTTTCTATGGTTAAATTATGTGGAAAGGCAGAAGACATTTTGCAGACACAAGCATACTATTTATCTGTTGACCTTAAAATAAGAAGCTTACAAATGGACCCAACTTAGTCATGTGTGCCCTTTCAAGGCATGATTCTATTTTGGTGGCAGAAGAGGAAGTCAGAGGCCATCTAAGAGTACAGAGGACTTGATGTGGCACTGTAGATTTGCAGATGGAGAGGACCTTGTGTCAAGAAATATGGGCTAGCCAGGAAATGCTGATGCCAACCCTCTAAACAGAGATTCTGCAACACTGCATGAGTATGGAAACGTGCCCTCCTACAAACCCTTCAGAGAACAGGATGGCCTGCCCAACACCCTGATTTTGTGAACGTCTAAGCAGAAAGCTCAGTCATGCCTGCATGGACCTCAGACCTGCCCTCTTATGAAACTCTGTGTGCATAATCATATAAACCAGGGTAATACAAAAGAAGAGATGAGTGTTTATCATTTTAGGATAATGTATGGGCCATAGTAAACAATTAAGGACAGAGGGAAACTTCTCCTAGGCTAGGCAAACATCTGCAAACGGACACACAAGTCTGTAGCCAGGGTTGCGTCAAATGCTGGCAACATTGCAAGACCCTCCAGTGCATTTGTGAAATTCCAAACCCACTAAGAACTATTTATTACAAATTCTTTTCAAGAGATTTCAGAAGATTATATGTTGTTGTGAAAGGGGATTAAAAATCTGATAATGTCAAGTGTGTAGCAGAATAGGTCCGAATTTTTATTAAGTAGGAACTCATGATTGGGCTTTACCATGTTATTACTCAGTGTAGCTGAAGCTTATCTCCCAACTCCTTTGGACTCTGGAAAGATGCCTATTTAATATGATTTGGTTTTGGTTTCTCTAGGGTGACCTGTCTTCTCTCCCACCCTTTTCTCTCTCCCCCTTTAATCTTAAATACTGGTTTTTGTTGTTGTTGTTTGTTTTTGAGACAGGGTTTCTCTGTATTGTTTTGGATCCTGTCCTGGAACTAACTCTGTAGCTCCTGGTATCTTCAGCATGAAAAAACAGCATCATTTCTAGAGCATAAAACAGACAAGGCATGGCTGAGAGGGTAAGGGTCGTGCAGTGTGTGAGAGAAACAGCAAGGGAAGGATAAATAGACACATGTGTGGTAAAAGGCAGCTAACTCCCATTGCAGAGGTCTGAAAGGTTCCTGAGAAAAACTGTCGCTCTGAGCTATTAAGCTGCAGAGATGCTAGCCTTTCCCAGCTGAGGCTACAGGGTGTCCATGTTCCGAAACAAGCTGAAGCCAGGTCACACAGCCTTCTAAGTCAGGTAGAGAGTTTAGGATTTTATCCTAAAGAAAAAGGAAGCTAATGTGTGATTTTAAACAGGACACAGACATGATTGTAGAATGATTACAGCTGTCCTAATAGGCCAGACAAGGGATAGATGGGCTATCTGGCTACCACCGGTGAAGGCAGAGCACAGAAAGCAGAGCATGATAGTCACTCCAGGGTATGGCTTTCGGCATAAAAGCAGTAGAGAGGTCCTAGAGACACACAAGTGATGCCAAATGAATCTAGTGACTCCAGAGAGAAAAGCTGGGGGTTGAGGTTGTCTTGGTCCTTTCTATTCGAGTTCTGTAAGACCTAGTGGGCTTCTGTGTAACTCTCGGGGCCAGGCCTCCTCATGTTAGCCCACCTTTGATCTCAAGTTGAGGATTTCAGTCCTATGCTTGATGCCCATGTAAAGAAAGCTACCAAAGCTTACAAAGAATGCCGTCTAGTTTCTCCTCGGGAATTTAAGTCACTCATCCTTCGGGATAGCAAGCTTGAGGTGTCTACCAGATGGAGGTTTTACATATTTTTGTCACTACCCCTTTCAGTTTCCCTCTCTTCTCTGCAAGACTCCATGGAAGGCCAAATACATGTGACAGCAAGAAAAACAGAATTATCAGTCACTGTCACGCTCTATGAATGGAGCCAGAAGACGGGCTCAGCACTCTGTGTGACAAGAACAGAGGGGAACAGGTCATGGCGTATCGTGTGGTATAGCTTTTCCCCCTGAAGCGTTCCTTGGCTTGGACTTGTTCACAGTGTGCAAGCTTTTGTCTGGTGAGAGACGTAACTGTGAGAGTGCTCCTCAATGTGTGTCTGAAGCCAGCCACTGCTGAACTGCCTCAGAGAAAGGCACCACAAGCAGATGTGGGGGAAATTAATTTTTCTGCTATTCATGAAAACAAGTAACCAATATTAACAACTGTTTAACTTATAAAATATTAATTAGAGGACTTATAAATTATGTATGTGGGAAAAGGAAACTGGTCAATGGCTGGCTTGAGGATCCAGAAATCACTGAAGTTGATCACAAAAGGAATCTTGTGCAGCAGGTCATGTTGGGGTGGGCTCTCCCTCTTCCTTTGTGCCCGATAATGGTGAATACAGAATTGTTTGTATGTAATTCCCTGGGCATGAGAGAGGCAGTCATTTCTATAGAGTGTTTTTCTTACGTGTTTGTCTGCTGTTTAGAAACATAGACGTCAGTAGGAAAAAACATCAATGGGAAATTAGGGAACTGAATTAGAGCTCGGATGTCCAAGTACTGAGCAAACATGCTGATCAATGGTACAGTCTCCTAAGGAGCCATTGGGGATCTCTCGAGAAAAGGATAGGTACCGTGGCCCTGAGTGTCTAATCCACACCTGTGATGTAAGAAATGAACATTAGACCCTGTTCTAAGAAAAGCAAGATTACTTGCGTTCAAAATCTTAGAAGGTGATACATCATCCTTATAAAGTATTACTTTTAGAAATACACTTGATTTGTGTTATTTTCTGGTTTATGTTTTTCATACTATCCAATGCAGGCAGTGGCAAGGTTCATGTTTAGTTAGTTGTATACATACTCCAGAATAATGTCGTAAAATGGTCAATCTCCCTTTGAAAGACACATTAAAGATAATAGTATTAATTCATATCTTCTGAAAACCATATAAATCTTTTTTAAAAGAATTTTAAAAATACAGTTTAAGCTCAAAAAAACTTGGTCTAGTTTAAGTTATAAAATGAAAAGCAAAATGATTCAATAAATAGCTATTCTGAGTTTATGATATATTTATCTTTTCTTCTAATGTGAATACAATTGGAAGCCTTGATATAATTAACTCATAGTCTCTAATTTCCATGCCATAGATAATTAAATAGGAAATGAAATAAATCAAAATTCTAATTCTATTCAATTTCTATTGCTGCCCCCCCCTTTTTTTGGCCCTTAACCTCTCTAGAGAAAAGATAAGATGTCTTCTGTATCTAATGAAGATAACATGAGGGGTTAGGAATATGGCACAGTTGGTAAGGCAGGAGCTACACAAGCGTGAAGACAGGAGTTCAATCCCCAGCACTCACATAAAGGCCAGACATGGTTGATGGCCACACCTGGAATCCCATACAGGAAGGGCCTAGAGGCTTGCTGGGCCACTAGGTTAGCTGAGTCAATATGATCCTGGTTCAGTGATACATCCTGTTTAAAATACTCTCTCTCTCTGTTACACACACACACACACACACACACACACACACACACTCACTCATGAAGACATACCTATATAAACACATATACATAAAAGAATACAGAATAAAGCACTATTAACATTAAATTGTGGTGTTTCAAATAAAGAGAAAAAAAATGGATGAATCAGGCTAAGTATCTAAGTCTTCTAAGAGGAGAGTATATATATATATATATATATATATATATATATATATATATATATATATATATATACATACCTGCAGAATGGAATAAAATTCAAAAGCTCCTTCTCTGATTATATGCGGGTCACCAGGTTGCTTTCATTTTAGGGGAGACAGAGCAATGTCTTCACTGAAGTGTGCACCCATTGCCATGCTTATCAGGTTTTCAGATAATGCTGAGATTTGTTTCAGGCAGTATTATACAAAGAGAAATGCATGAAAGTTAACTGCAGCTTTACAGTCAATTCCAAAGCCCTCTCTTAATTCAAAGACACCCAAATACTAAGTTAAAACTCCATTCCTGAAACGTGCCCTATTATTTTCTGTGCATTTGCAGTGTCAAATCTATAGGGACAAGTGTACCCGGAGACAAATGTCCAGGCTATCATAAAACAGAAGCTTAATTATGTTCACCTGCATTTTCAAATCATTCCCAACAAATTACTTTGGTGAGGTGACAATCTATCAAGCCACGACTCCAATTTCATATTCATAATAATGTGCTCCTGTAAACTGCTCTAATAAGGTTTTAACTAAGTTTTCCTCCTGACCTCACTGAGCTGAAACATTGCAGGCTGTGTGTGTGTTGCAGCGTCTCCAATTAATTTTTGACCTTGGTGCTGCTTGGGCACAATGGGGCAAGTGGAGGGTGGAGATCAGATTTAATTTTGTGTGTTCCTGACTACTGCTGGTTTGTATCTCAACGCGAACAGCACTAAACATGTTATTTTTGGTCAGTGACTTTCTTTCCAGCATGCTGGGGCAGATGTCATTAACTGGGCTCAGTTTTGTTCTCAGCTGTCCTCTGCATTCTTGTATGGAGGCTCCAAGTTTCAACAGGAAGCACCTGCATTGCATTTGTATACCAAGCCTTCCCGCAGAATTACTATAAGACATTGTTCCTGAGCCTCATGGTTTCTTCCCACAGTAGAAGGGCTCAGCTGTATTTGAAGACTGTGTATTTCCTTAGACTGAAAACTCCTAGTTTACAAGTGAACTTGTTTTTTATTTATTTTTTTCTGGGGGTGGGGTGGGGTGGGAGGTTAGCGACATCCAGGATCAGCCACCTTACTCATGTATTTCATCATTCGATATTAGACAATTTAAAATTCACATTTCAGCAAATGTCTGCTCTGAATAAGGAATGTAGAAGTGTACACGAAGAAATCAGATTAAGATGCCACCATCACGAGAGAGTAAAAGAAACGAAAGAAGCTAAGAAGGCACCATGACTAGGGACTTGCTATACTCCCACAGTGTAACAGGAGCAAATTCAATCCTGATCCTGTGAAATCACCCTGAGTAAACTGAATTAGTTACTACTTAGAGGAAAACAGTAGGCATATAGATAGGTTTCTCATTGTGGGAGTAATGAATTAAAAGCACACTGTTAAAACTCTGTCTTAACTTAGCAAAACAGTGGGAAAAAACAATCTACACACGGAATTTCACAGCTGAGCCCATGGTGAAGTTGGGGGACTCCAGGGGTGAACGTAAGTTCTGTACCAAAAGTGAATTTTCACATCCAACTTTGTGTAGTTTGCAGCACAGACTGCAGTTTCAAGAGCTCAGTGGTTTGGAGGTGAAGCAAGCAAAGCAGGATAGAGATTCCCTTATATAGCTGGAGCATTTAAAATGTGCATCTTTGGTAAAAATGTGGAACCAAGAGGCTTATCCTCATTGAGAAATGGCACAGGTTTTTTTTTTTTTTCCCTCCTTCATAGTTTGAACTTACTACAACCTAGAGGTCCAGAAAACCAAGCCATCAGAACTTCCAGTGCTTCTGAGTGCCACAGAAACAGATTGTGACCAGATGGAAAGGAAGCTGGACTTTAAGAGAATGGCCAGAATGAGTTAAAATTCATGTTAGTACAAAGACTTGCACTTGAATATTTGCTGCAGCGATACATACATACATACATACATACATACATACATACACATACATGTTTGCTAAATGCTAAAACCTGGAGATATTTACCCATTTGACAAGTGATTAAAACACAAAAAGAAAGAAGCCAATGTCAACCATAACTACTAAAGGAGAATTAGTGTTTTGGCAATGTTACATAATTGATACTGGCAAAATTTGGTTTTAGGATTTGGAAAAATTAATTTTAAAATGTTCAAATATAAGAAAGGGAAGATATGTAAAAAGAAAATATTTAAAAATTTAGCCAAATAGATAGTTCAGAATACTATTGAAATTGATAATGTACAAGAATATTAGACATAAGTATGAGATTTCTTCTTACAGCATCAATGCAGTTGAGTTGTGTAGGCTGGTTTTGAACTTCCCTTGTAGCACAAGACTAGCCAGGGCAATGTCATGAAACTGTGTCTTCATGGTAGGTACTTGGGCTCAAAGCATAAAGGTCATTTAACTAGCTTATAAAGTTCCAAATTGGCTTCCTCACTGAGTAATGTGGGTTTGAGTCTCTTCCCTACTTGATCTTGATTTGACAGCTTGTTTATGACTGTGTGACTGACCTAGTATGATTAAATAATGATTTGCTTATTGATCCATTGAGTTGATAAATACGGAGAACCAGAAAGGTAAGTTTCCAGTGAGAAAATTCTGGAGATCAGCAGAAGCCCTGAACAATTTGCATATTCAACAGTTAGAGTGTGCAGGTGGCATGTGGGGCTGGATTTCACAAGGATGCAGATATACCAGAAGCAACAGGGCCGGCTGTTCTGAGATGGCTGGTTGAGTGCTCATCCTCATCACCCACTCGTCAGGGTAATATTGCCATCCCCATAGTTTTTAGACCACAAAGAGAAGGGCCTCTCCACTTGGCAGTATAGAATCATTAATTACAGACTGAGAGGGTTCCTATTCTACACAACTAGTCTTTAAAGCTAGCCTAAAGTGATTGAGTACTACTCAATGGCAAAAATAATTAGCTACTGATGAACAGTACAGTGTGAACAACTTTAGAAGTAATTGTATCAAGTATGGAAAACCAGACATAAAAGGATACTTAATGTATGACTCCACTGACCTAAAAATTGGTTGACATTTGATTTCAACCCTAACGTAAGTCCTCATTCACTTTATAAAACAGAAATACCAAGAATCATGATTGCAGAGGTGGGGGACTAAGGGTACACTGAAATGCCATAACAAAACCTGTTATTTTGTAAACTAATAAAAAAATAAAAAGGGAGAATAGTATAAAATGTCCACATTGAAGAGTGGGGAATAACAGAATTAAAGGCTGGAAATAGATACAGACCAAGAAGCAAAAGGGAATCAAGGCCATTGTAGCTGACTACTCCGCTTCAGTGTATACATGGAGGAAACGGAGTTGAGATGAACTGAAGTTGGAGTTTTCCATAAGAGGATGACTGAGAGGAATGGGAAATTCTGGTCAGAGAGAAAGGGATGTATCTTGTTAGGGTTTCTGTTGCTGTGATGAAACACCATTACCAAAAACAAGTTAGGGAGGAAAGGGTTTGTTTCACTCACACCTCACATCACTATTCATCATTAAGGAAGTCAGGACAGGAACCAAAGCAGGCAGGAACCAGGAGGCAGGAGCTGATGCAGACCATGGAAAGTGCTGCTTAATGACTAGCTCCCTATGACTTGATCAATCTACGTTTTTTACAGAATCCAGGAACACAAGCTCAGGGATGGCCCCACCCACAATAGGCTGGGCCCTCCCACATCATTCACTAAGAAAAATGCTTTACAGGCTTGTCCACAGTCTCTATCTTATGGAAAAATTTTCTCAGTTGGGGTTTCCTCCTCTCTCATGTGAATCTAGCTTGTGTCAAGTTGACATAAAACTAGGCAGCATGGTTTATGAACTGGAGGCAAGGTAGTCAAGACTTGATAAGAATAAAGGACGATCACAGAGTGATCAAAAGCTGGTTTCCATGTTGTCTACTCTAAGTCACTGTCAACTTTATAAAAAGACAGTCAGAACAATAACTGTACAATAAACAATATTTACTCATATGCTATTATAGTCAAAGAATCATTGGAACTTTGTCCTGGAGAAACTGAGCATGGCAGTATTTGTCAGGAAGAGCAACATTGCACTGAGGAAGAGGAAGGTTCGGGTCTGCGGTATCAAGCTTGATAGCGGGATCTTGGATCAGAGATGTCAAATGACTGAGAGGCAGGAATGTTCAAGCTAGTTTGGTAGACAGCAAAATCACTAAGGATGGCGACAGTCAAGGAGGGACTGAGTGACCAACTGCGATCTGCTCAGTTAACCTTAAACATATGCCAAGAGGATCCCAGTATTTAAAGAAATGTGAAACGAAAGCATACTGGCAAATCTTATGAGATCAAAGGCCTCAAAAATGAAATCTCATGCAAAGTGAGGGTGAACAAACATGTTCAATGGGAGTTACCCACATGAAGAACTTGTCAGCACAGGATCCATAGACAGAGATGACCAAAGGATAAAGTCTTCACTTGAAAGAGCTACTGGAGTGATCCAGTGTCCCTCAAAGCAGAAAGATGAAGGAAACATTCAGGAGAAAGGATGAGCATGTTTCAATGGCACCAGGCTGTGGGTGCCAAGAGATATCGATAAAGTTGTGTATGGAAAAATCCTGCTTGCTTTGGTGCTATGGATAGATTTTTGTTTTGTAAACTGTGTACTAAGGCAGATGTTTATGTGTAGATAGTGTTTGTGGTTGACATCCCATTTCAATGAAAGCATTTTCTGTGGAGTCAATATAATTGACAAATACCAGAGATCTCTTTTATGTCCTCTAATTATATGGATAGCCAATATCTTTAACCTGGCAAACTGAACTTGGTTTAAGATACATACTTAGCTTAGCTCACCAACAGAGAACACCATTGACCATGGTTAGCAGGGAAGTGGATTTCCTTTGTTTTCTGCTTGCCAGATAAATAATAGAGTTTGAACGCTGAGATTTCTCAATACTTAGAATATGAATGCTCTGCATGCTTGACTAAAACATGTAAATTCCTTCCCAGGGAATTGCAGCTCCCCCTCACCTCATTTTGCATGAGACAATGTGAATTGCAGGTGCAGAGGAAGTAGACGGGTGGAGTTAGGACCCAGTCTTCTTTGCCAAGACACTGCTTCCTTGACTTTTCCTGAGATTTAAGGAGGAAAAAAGAGGAGGCCAATGCCAAGAGCTAGTTCCTATGGCAACAACTTATCATTCAAACAGGTGGCCTGAGGGAGGGAAGGCTGAGGCTCAGCTGCAGCCACAAAATGGCAAACCCACTTCCATGCAAGTCAGAGGGGCAAAGGGCATCAATATTATTATTCTATGTAACTGAATTCAGAGGGGTGGTTTTCTGGTCTTGAAGAATTACACTTTTTTATTTTGCCTTATGCATCCTCATTAATTCTCATGAAATCCTTGCATTATATGCCCAGACCCCCCCAAAGCTTACTCTATTCTTGACCTATTATTCATCCTTTGTCCAAGCAAAGAAACTAAACCTTTCACTCATCACACTAACAAACTTTTAACATGAATAAATTAAGCCAAAATATGAAAAATTAAAGCTTTATTATTGCAAATGTATGTTCTTCCATGAGACTTTAAAGGAGTTAGGATTTCAGAATGCATTCTTCTCTTCTGGAGATGGCTTCTGCGTTTTACTGCTCTGCAGAGACAGCAGAACTTTGAAACCTGATAATCAAAAGATGCTCCAATTTTTATACTTTTAGAGTAACTTTGTATGCTAGAAGCTGATATTTCCCCCCAAATATGCAGGGTTTTTCTATGTAGCTTGACTGTCTTAGAAGTCACTGTGTAGAACAGGCTGACCTGGAACTCAGAGATATCTGTACCTCTGTCTCTGCTGGGATTGAAGATATGTGCCATCACTGCTAAGCTAGAAGTTGATACTTTCGTTTAAACAAAGATACATATCAAGTTTGTTCCTTTAATTCTAAGGATCAACTGAGCCAACAAAAAAACTAGAGGACTTTGGAGTATTTTTCTGTCAGTGAAGCAACATGATTTATTCTTGTTTCCCATGAAAGCATACAAATCTTGTTTGAGTGACGGTGCTCAAATCATGTATGCTACACAAGGTACCTATCAAGGCCTTTACAATAAATATGTATGTAATTAACATGTTATTTATATAACTATAGTTATATAGCAATGAATGAAGCTCAAACCTCTTGAAAAATCCTTTAAGGTGAGACTTACCCTGTTGTTGGTGCTGATCAATGTAACAAGTGTTCGTGTTCAAATTAATGCAAGTTCATATAACATTGAGGTAATATGAAAAAATGATATTGCTAATGTTTTTCTCTGCATTGCTATGTATTGCTTTCAAGGGAAATATTTGATGGCTTTAACAGGGTTATTTCCTTAACCCCAATATTTTGTTCAACAATTTGTTATGATTATTAGAAAAAATACACTTGCCGTGCTATTGAGAATGTTGAATTTGTATTATAAAAGGAGCTTTCTTTATTTTTATAGACAATAAATACAGTTAACTTTTTGTCTGAAACACTGTCTAGCTTGTAGATGGAAGTTTCTGTCTTGCCAGTTTCTGCAGCTCCTTAGTCTCAAATAAATACAGAGAGGCTTATGTTAATTGTAAACTGTTTGGCTGATGGCTCAGGCTTCTTATTGACTCTGTCTTAACTATTAACCTACTTCTATTAATCTATGAATCTCTACATGGTCTTGGCTTACCGAGGAATGCTTGGGCATCCCACCTCCTTAGTTGCTATATGGCATCCCCCTGACTTCACCTACTACCTTTCTCTTTGGATGTCCAGCCTGGATAAATCCTGCCTGTTCTTTGGCCGAAACAGCTTTATTCATCAACCAATAAGAGAAACAATCTCACAGCATAAAGAAGGACATCCCCATCACTACAGTAGCATTAAAGTACATGGTGCTCTTCCTTCTGAAAATTTCTTGTATATGCTCTAAATACCTGCTTCATGTTCATAAGCAGATTTCCATCTAACTCAGAGATGAAAACCATGTTCTCAACAGTGCTCATCAGGCCTTACCGCCTAACGTCCACTCTAACCTACCTGCTTCCTGCTACCTTCACAATCTCCCCTTTAGCCTCTCACTCACTGCTGGCTGCCTTGCTTCCCTCAAACAGGCAGAACATCCAATGCCTTTAAAGTTGCTCCCCTTTTGATCCAGAATGGTTTTCTGTCAGCTATCCACGGCCGCTGGCTCCTTTATTTTCTTCAAGGCGCAGTTCAGAAAACATTGATTCACAACTTCTCTCAAAACCCTCCTGCCACCTCACTTTTTATTTCACCATTCACTGCTAGACACATGGCATGCAGGTCTGTGCATCTGTCTCTCAGAGCACCAACACGCAGCTTTCCCTATGTCAATGCCTGCAGCTTCCTACTCATTGCTATTGGGCGGAGCAGAAACTTCCATTAAAAATGAATAGGAGGAAATCTTTTTCTCTCTAAATCCACTGCTGCCCCTAAACTGTTCAGAGCACTTGAATATTCTTTTTCAGTTACCATGCCCCGGACACAGAGAAGGAATATTTAGAGTTATGAATAATCTATGAAGGTATAATTACAAATACCCAAGGTTAAGTCACTATGGCATAGGTTTGGCTTTGTTTGGTCTTTAATATGCGGTTTGCCTTTTTGGAAGCAATATGATGAAGTTTTGAAAAATAAGAAACAGACTAAGTACATAATTACTAAATAAAACATGAAGATATTTAGGCCATCATTAAGAAACTTCTTCTCATAGGTAACCCAGATCCAGAAAGACAAGTGCCTCATGTTTTTCTAATTTTTGGATACTAGCTTTGAGTCTTTAGATATTTGTGTTTAACTTGAAATGCCTATAAAAGTCAGGAGATGTGAGTTATGGGGGAGTTTTTAGAAAAGAGAGTGGAGAATAACAAAGCAAGAGGGGTTGGTGAGCTGGGAGGGAAAAGCATGGGGGGCATTATACAGGAAGATGGAACTAACCCGAAAGGCCTTATGCTGTCGGGTGGGGTGGGGGTGGGATTCCTGCAGGTGACACAGCTGGCAGGGAAAGGAACCGTGAAGAGCTGAGAAGGAAAACCCAGTCCAGCTGGACTTGATCAGTCAGACTGGGTCAAAATTCCTGGAGAGTCTGATGCCATGGTTTAATTTTCATTTAACACAGTAGAACTTTGTGGAGGTCACCACATGATTCTTATGACAAAGCTTCAGGGATAGCTACATAAAAATTCCCTTGCAAAACAGCCAACTATAGCAAAGTGCCTGACACCTTTATCCTTAGAATGAGTTCTGTGGCTTCGGACAGTGTTCAGGGCTAGGATCTAGAGAGGAAGGATTTGTAATATCGTAAGGATGGATTCTATTGATGGAGGACTCAAAGTAAAGAGACATCTTTCAAAACGGTGAGTTCTGTTCGCTGAAAGGCAAAACGCAGGACTGGGGCCTAAGCAATGCTCAGGATTTCTTTTGGAAATCCAGGTGGAGGCTGGCTCCTACTAGAATAGCAAAGGATCACCAAGTTGTGAGACCACTTTCTCTCCAGCATCCCATCTGACCAGGCATCATTCTTCCGTCTTTTGAAGAAAGTGTGCCCATGTGTTTCACAAGCCAGGTTCCTCCAATGCTTTCTTTGAGCCGTGCCTCCTACATTACGGAAGCCCGGGACTGTAGAAGCTCCCGAAACCACATACACACTCATACATAAAATGTTCCCTTGTAAAGGAGGAACAATATCCCACCCAAATAAAATGACCAGTTTCAGATATGGGCTACCTCTTTTTATATTGTTCATCAATAAATGGGGTCTAACAGACCTCCAAACATCACAGGCTGTATTACCTTCCAGAACTTCTCAGTGATATGCTTGCTGTGGACGCCACACACGTGAGAGAGAACATGAAGAAACCAAGCTGGTACTGACCTGGTTGATCAGCTTGCATCATGGTAACTGTTCTCTGCCTGCTAGCAATCCAGTCTTACCCATGTCTGACCCCTGTGAGCCATCGTATCAAGCGGTTTGGTAAGTCACGTATACTGGTACAACGGTACTGTACAAGAATTTCCCCTTTATCCTCGATAGTCCACATTTTCACCATAACGTATCCAGGCATCGCTATTTTTACTTTATGCCCTTGACACTGGGTGGTCATGGTCTGACTCATATCCTTCAAATCCAAAGCTTTCATTTGCTCGATCTCATGACGCTGTTCTTCTGTTTCTGCTTCAGTTTTCTTTTTCTGAGCTACGAGTTGCTGTGTGGTAAATGCTCTCACAGTGGTCTTCATCTCCATTGGTTTCTTCATGCGTTTGCATTTTCCATCTCTTTACCTCTCTTCAGTGTTATGCCAGAACGCACCCACATTGCCTTCTTGTTCACTAACTGTCTCTATTCCTGGAGCCAATCCAGAAAGTGTCTGCCTTTCTTTTCATTTCAATCACTGTATCATTAGTAACAGTTTCTATTTTCTTTTTCTGTTCTCTTTGCTATTATCTTATATTTTCTCCCGTTTCTCCAGTGGTTGGTATCTCATATTTTGTCGGTGATCCTTAGCAAATGTACTTGAAACTGACTTTCGTATTTCTCTATGGACTTTAATTTCATCTACACCAAGTTTATAACATAGCAATCACTCCTAAATCACCTCAGGTCATCTTTTCCTCCTTCCAAACCATCCTATATGCAGGTTAATGCATTCATAACACAAAATAAAAGTCTGTGGAGTACACAATGTTCAGTCCAAATATTTATGTTCAGTTTACTGACATCATATTTACTTTTATTTATTAAAATATGAGTTTAATGATTCCTTACTTTCTAAGCAGCAAATGTTCTTTGTATAATATCCCAGGAGACCAGAATTTGCTTTGAGAACTTATTACAAAGGGTACTTTTCTTCCTTCGAATGTTCACGTGACTGATAGCTTATCATTGTCTATTGTGTGTTCCAAATGAACACGTCAGGAGAGGAATTATAGATGTGAGGGAACCAGAGATAACCCTGGGACCACTTCCCATGCCCCACCCTGGGACAATAGTCAGAATGTAGTTAGGAAGAAAGATACGTCATGACAGTTAAAGAATTGTTATCATAGTAATTCATCCCAGAATCATTGAGATTTTAAATATTTTAAGATTTTCTTTAGCTGGAATATATGTGGAGTGTGTGCAGCGTGAGAGGTTGTCATTACCCTTCTAACACTGTGGGAACGCTATGCTTGAAGACTCTCAGTTTGGAAATCTCAGCAAGCATGGGTGGGGAGCCCTGTGAAGGGGCCCACAGGGTAGAGTACCTGAGACACTCTTCCTGCACAGTCAGAGGCCGACTTCTCCCACCCAGAGCAACTTTACATACACTGTTCTAAAGTGTCTTCTGTTTCTCTGAAGTTGACAGCTTATGTCTCCCACAGCACGTGAACCGACTTTTTCTCTAAACAAAATTGCAAGTTGTTAAACAGCTGCCATTGCACAGATTTCTTTTTTAAACCAACAAAACCATGGGAAACAAATAGTTCATGGGATAAAATAGGAGAGACAAAATTTCCTACAACTGAGACTTTATTGAATTAGGAACATTTCATTGCATTAAGTGAGCTCAAAATTTAAATGTTCATAAGAAAAACCAAAGAGAACCATCTCCTAGTGTCCAGTGTTCTGGGCATGTAATGCTCACCAGGGAAACAATTACAGAAGACATAATCAAGGACCCAGAAAAGGAGGAGCCTGGAATTTTAGGTCACCTAAATACGAGAGTTGCTTCACAGTTTTAGGGGTGGAGGAATACTTAAAGCTCTTTTTGAAATTATTATACAAAATGCTGGATTTTATGGTGGCATCTTTAAACATATTACTCAGATTTAAAAAAAAAAAAACTGTGGTAAGGGAAGCAGTTAAGGATTACACACTATTTTCCCTCTCTCTTCCTTTACCTGGCTCCACCAAGTATTACTGTCTAAGCACTGCTTCTACAGAAAAAGTCTGCTCACTTCCTGTTCTAGGGGCTGTTATTGAGAGATACAAGAATGCTAGACCCTAGCCTGAGATGTTTAAGGTTTCAGAAGCAATTTGGGACAGGACAAAGATTCTTAACTTGGGACACCTAAAACATGATCTTGAGAAAGCTAAAACAGAATTGGTCCATCCAGAGGATGCTTGAGCTACTACCAGGGCAGCTGAGTGCAGGAGGGAATGTACCCTAGCCTTACATGGCTATAATTGATAAAGTTGCCTTGGTAAGCAGGGGTCCATTTTTACAGATATTCGTATGCACCAAATGGCAGCCAAAATGTGGAAGGAAAAGCAAATAAAAGATATATTTGGGGAGATAAAGAGATGAATATTTCCACTGGATGAAAACTGATATGTTCCCCTGACTGAGATAGTTTTAAGATGGATTTAGTGGCTCAAAGATATTTTCATAAATGTAACTCTTGCATAAGGATTTCTGTTTTCTAGTGAATCTAGATTTAAAACACTATCTGCACTTTTCACTACTTGGATGGAATCTTTGTCTGAAGTGAGCAATTACTTTGAAGGCACCCAAACAAAACATCCTTGAATGTTCATTGGTATCTGCAGTCAACAGATACTTGGGAAATTATTTATGTGTTTTAGTCCCTCTTATTTTTAAAATGAAATGCTGGAGATTGAGTAACTTCTAAAGAATAGGACTTCATCTGGCTTGTGGTTTTTGGGGGCTGGGAGGTATGAAACCAGCATCTGCTAGACATCTAGCTGGGGCCTTTTGCCTGGGTCCTAGCCCGACAGGGACATCACATGGTGAAATAGACTGTGCATGTGTCATTTCAGACTGATTCTCTTTTGTGGGAAGCTACTAGTCCATCACAAAACTGAGTCTTGATAATTTCATCTAATCCCAATTCCTTCTCAAAGAACGCACTTCAGCACATCCTCAGCATACCAGTTTGGAATTCAGTTTCCAACACATGAAACTGATGGGACACACAGAAACCACAAAGATGAAAATAATTATTAGAGTTTAGACTCTACTAATTAGAAAGGTGGTGATCCTTATTAAGTAGCCAAGGATGAGAGGCTGTCAAAGCAAAGTATTAAAGCTTTTCACATAAGTGCATGTCACTGCATATAACTTACCGTGCTTAATTTATTATTCCTTTTGAGGATCTGCTCTGCCTAAAGCATCACAGTCAGGGGATATGTAAAGGATAGGCTGCATCACCAGAACACTGGTTACAAGGCACAGAGACCCCTGTGATTATTCTACTTGAGGCAGGTCTCAAAATGTATTTGCCAGGTGGGGACACAGCTCAGAGATAGAACAGTTGTCTAATATGTGAAGCCCTAGGTTCCTATCCAGAACACACTCACACACACACACACACACACACACACACACAGAGAGAGAGAGAGAGAGAGAGAGAGAGAGAGAGAGAGAGAGAGAGAGAGAGAGAGAGAGAGAGAGAGAGAGAGAGAGAGAGAGAGAAAGAGAGACAGAGACAGACAGAGACAGAGACAGAGGCAGAGAAGAAAAAGACAATACTGTGCACTTGCTCTAAATAGCTGAGTGAACGTTGAGGCCAATTCACAAAGCACACTGTAGAGCAGTTTCCTCCTGTGATTGTGTAGCTTCAGGGAAGCTCAGATTCTCTACCTCTGCCAAGTATCATAGCACACAGTACTAACCTGGGAAACGTTCAAATTCTACGTGTGATTCTCTTGATGGAAATGGGCCTGACATCATTACAGAAGACACATTGGAAGAGGACTTGTCCCGAGTCAAGGGCTGTCTGCTTGTTGAGCTTGAGCACAGTGTCAGGCAGTGGTGAAGCAGGGCTCTCTTGACCCCTGACCCCTGCACCTGTGCTAAGAGGATCCTGGGAAAGCTCCCACAGGGCAGGCAGGCCATGGACATGAGGCAAGCTCAGCCACAGACTAATATCACTGGGGCAAGCAATGGGTGACTGCTGGTAATTAAGTCCCCTGTTACACCTTTTCCTGTTGGGTTCTCAGAAACAATCCAGGACCCCACAAAGCGAGTCTCAATTTGCCTTTGTAGTTTTGCCCTCTGGTATAATTAATGAGCAGATTCTCAGTCTCAATGCAGATGAGTGCAGGGAAATACTATTTACATAAAGAAATGTGTACTGCCCTGCAGGAACAGCATCTTCACTTACTGTATAATATATGTAGCTGTGAGAAAACAAACGTTTCAGGATTTGGGGTATATAGAGGAAAAACATTTCTCTCTATCTCTCTGTCCCTGTGTGTCTCTGCCTTTCTTTGCGTCTCTGTCTCACTTTCCCTGTTGGGACTTTCTGTACAACAGTTAGACAAAGTGAGGTGGGCAAGGTTATTTTCAGAAAGAAGAAATAAGAGACGAGTCAGGGAATCACCATGGAGGGAGCATCGGGAGAATGAATGAAAGTGTTGTGGGGAAGACAGGGTGTGATGGTTTCCATCTAGGTTGGAATCAGAGGAGAGACCGACTGAATTGTTCTTGGCTGTGCAACTCTCTTGCTCTGTCTCATGCTGGAGTCTAATTCATTGAAAAAGATGGAAGTCCTCCTAGCAGATGTCTTGTACATTTCTTCAATACAAAACACAGAAGTAAAACGCATGGGTCTATGAGTGATCAGCTGACTGGCGGAAAGTTTATAAGCTGATTTGCATATACATATGTAGATAAAGAGAACAGAATTAAGAATTAATAGTTGGATGATGTTATTATAGCTCATGATTAGTACTACTAAAATTTTAAGAATAAAAATGCTGTTTGTGCAATGTTTAAAGTATGGCTTAAGGAATAATCCCCAAACATCCCAGAAGATTAATTATGAACTGTACACAAATTGTAGAATTCAATGGAAAAGTATTTTTTCCTTGAAATGAATCCAACTATGAGACTGTCTAAAGAGAACAATCACCGTAGAACAAAAGGAAAGGTGGAGAGTGCCTATGAAGCTTTTACATAAGGCAGCACCAGCCTTGGGCTGCACAGGCTAGGCTTCTGCCTCCCTGCCAAAGAGCACTTCCCAACTTGAGAACCTTAAAGCTCCAGAACCCTTACAGACCAGCGAAAAGAGATAGATTGGGTCTTTTAAGTGAGCAAATGATGTTTTTCACAACCTGGTAGATTTTACCAAGAATGACATGAGAAAGAGAGTGAGAGGGGGAGGAGGAAGAAGAAGAAGAAAGACAATGAAGAGAAAAGGGAGGAAGGAAAGGAGGACAGGCGAAGAAACACCACAGTCCAATCTGATTTACTAATATGTACTTAAATATCATTACATATTAATTGACTGTTAGGTCAATTAATAGTAAGCAGAATTCAATAACACATTGAAAAACAGAAAATTATACAACATAACCAAATAAAATTTATTCTAAATACTGAATAGCCATTAAAGATGAGAAAGTCCATTTATAAAAACCAGCACACCAGCAGAATTAAAGTTAAACAATTTTTAGAAACATGTATGTACATATATATATATGTATATATATGAAATATGTTTAACAAAATGCAGAACTTATCATTTTTTGCTTTTAGATGTGTTTTGTCTTTATTAAAATAAAACATATACACAGTTTTAGAAGTTAGGTAATTTTACATGGATTAAATGAAAAATAACAAACTATACTCTGAGTAAAGTTTCTGTCTCCCCAACCCCCTCACTCATTCTCTCAATTGTTTTTTTTTCCTTTTATTGAAAATGAATTCTTTTCTCATACAATATGGTAAACTCAAGCAATTATTATATAGCTATAGAAGAGAGTGAGGATTTTAAAATGTGGCTTTATAAAAGAGGAAGACTGAAGTAAAGAATAGTCTAAGGATATATTATCACACACTAAATAAATAAATAGAAAAAATAAAATAAATACAACATAATAAAATGTCCACAAATAATTACTCTTGTTAACTTGTTAATAAGATCCCAGTTTGCTTTCCCCTTCACTATTAAATTTCCCCCTTAAGTCTTCTTCTGTGCTTTGCACATTACTCTGAAACTCCTGTCTTCTTGGAATTCTTTTATAGAGTATAGCCTCTTGTTAGGAACATCAAAATTTCACAACTTCTGTTTGCAATAAGCAACTCTATCAACATTTCTTGAATTGAAGACCGTGTGTTAGGAAAATTCTTCTGTAACTAAATTTCAATTTCACAAGTGATTTAGAGCAAAAAGCATCAAAGATATTCATAGTGTTAGATCCAAATATTCCCTTGTTGTTACGATGTCACAAACATTCAGAGAGAGGAAAATGAGCAGTCCCTGAATACAAAGATTTTTGGATGCTCAGTTACTTTTTCTAAAGGGAAAACAAATTTTATAGGCAGCAATGTGCACGGAAGACAACAGATTAGTACTTGGGCTGACCGGAAGGCAAAGCCTTGGGTATTGCCGTGGCTCCACTGGGGCCCAGAACATGGAGCCTTGAGTCTGATCTTCTGGCATTCTTAATATTTTGAAGAGAAAGAAATAAGGGTCGCAAAAATAAGGTGTCTGCCCTCAGCTTCCCCTCATTTCTCCATTCTTAAGTGAGTCGTAGAAAACAGAGCTCTCCCTAAAAACAAGCTGGGTGGCACAAAATGTCACTCTTAGACCTCTTTCCCGTCTGAAGGTCTTCATATGGCATGTACCTACCCTGTACCTTGAGATGGATGCTAAGCAGAGGGATCGAGAAGACTCTGAACTTGCTGAACCCTATTCCCCACAGTGGGACATTGCCCTTAGACCACAACTGTCCTGGTTAGCTTCAGTTATCAATTTGACAACTCAGAGTCACCTGTGGAGAGAGTCTCAGTTGAGGACTACCTGGATCATGTCATATCTGTGGCCACGGCTGAAGGACTGTGTTGCCTGTTAAATGACATGGGAGAGACTGGTCTACTGGAGATGGGCCCGGGCTGTATAAGTCGCACACGAGTGTAAGAGGAATCCAGTCAGCAGCATCCTTTCACGGCTTCTGCCTGTGGGTTCCTGCTTGAGTGTCTGCTCTGACACCCTCAAAGACGGACTGTCATTCATTAGCTGAAACAAACTTGCCTTCTATTCTATCACAGCTAGGAAAAGGAGACAGGACCTTTTGTTTGTTCAGTCACATTTCTACAGTTAACCATTCTTCATGGAGCATACAGATAAAAATATTTTCCCCAATATCACTTTCTCATTTTAGAAAGCTCCCATGTCATATAAAATTTCTGTAAAATAATATCCTAGCATGGTGGCACATGCCTTTTATCCCAGAATTTGGGAGGTAGAGGCAGATGGATCTCCGGGAGTTTGAGGCCATCCTGGTATACAGAATGAGTTTCGGGACAGCTAGAGCTGTTACAAAGAGAAGCCCTATTTGAAAAAACCAAAACTTAATTAATGAAATAAACAAATACATTTTAAAAACGTCCCCTTTCTGTTGCCGACTTATCCTTTGTGTTGGAGTTACACAAAGGTGGATGAAGAATGGAATAACCTTTCCACCCTTACATCCCCATCGCTTCACACCATAGATAGCACATGTTGAAGAAATGATTTTGGATGATTGAATGAACGTCATCTCAAAGAGAGCAATTGATATGACTTCTCTACTAGGTAAACCTCTCCTGCTAAATGCATCTTGGTTACATTGAAAGTCTTTAGGACATCATCTCTGCAGGGGAATTACTTTCTTCAAGACTAAATAACTGACAAGAACCAACTGCCAATCATCATTGCTGAGTTTTATCTAAGCCACGTATGAGTTAGGAGGCAGACAACACTCTGTTTGGAAGAAATGAAGCAATGAGGGGCTGTAGTGTCCTTTTAATTATGTTGAACTATAATTACATGATTACATAATTATATATAATATAATATAGTATGTAATATAATCCATGTGCCATACCACTTAGACATAGCTTTAATATATTCACAGATATGTGAAGAAACCATCGTCACAATTGGTCTTAGAACAGTTGCATCATCATAAAGAGAATTTTTGAGTTGCTCTTGAAAGACAGCATTATGTGAAAATTGTGAGCATTTTTTTGATAGTTGGTCTTGATCTAGCTTGTGCTGATATATTGTTTATGATCTAATAAAGCTTGCCTGGCCTTCAGAATGCAAAGCTAACCACAGCCATAGAGGCTGTACAGTGACACCATACATCTTTAGTCCCAGGACTCAGGAGATAGAAACAAATGTATCTCTGTGGGTTCAAGGCCACCCAGGACCACATGAGAGTGAATAAGTCTAAAAGAGAAACACAGCTCACGTCAGAGCTGGCAATTAGTCTCCATCCACATTGGGGATTCATGGAGACAGGATCACCTTCTCAGTCTGAGGTAGCGGAAAGAGCTAGTAGCTGGCTGCTTTCTTCTTCTGATCTTCAGCTTGAACCCCAATATCTGTCTCTGGGTTTATATTATTTGTGCTACACAAGCTGACAGGATTAAAAGATGACTAGGATAAGTGAAATTCACCTCTGTGTTTCTGTAGGGGTGTTTACAGAGAGAAAGTACATGGGGAGAGTGACTGGAGAAAAGACATGTGCATGACACCATCTGATGGGCCTGTATGGAAGTAAGGTGACAAAAGGCAACATGGCTTTTCTCCTCTACTACTGGCCTTTCTAACATCTTCCGTCTACCATCGACCTTTCTAACATCTTCCCTCTACATTGGCCTTTCAGCATGTCAATACCACTGACTAACCAGGGACATTGTGAACCTTTAATAGTAGACTGAGACTGCCAAGACATCCAGCTTCTTGGATTGAGAAACATTCTTGGCCTCTCCTGCATGTAAATGGCTGTTATTGGACTGCCCAGACCTTATTATGCAAGCCAATCCAATCAGCCCTATATATGATGTATATACTGTACTGGTTCCATTCCTAAACAAACCGCTGACCAGTAAAGCTCTAAACAAGTAGAAGCCCATGGTGGTGAGGTGATATTGCTACTTAATTTCTCCCATCTGAAATCTTTCTGTTTTTTCTCACTAGTCTTGGGCTCACAGGCACTGGGTTTTTGACAAAACACTCAGGACTAAGGAGTTCATGATATCCCAGACATGGGAAGATTAGTACATGCCCAGTGCATGTCCCTGAGGCAACAATGTTTACTCTAGCCAGTGACAAACATGACAAGTAATGTGCCATCCTGACACTGAAACTATCGGCCACAGCAAATGCTGGCTGAGCATCAGCCTCAAGGTCAATTCCCACAGGTCTGCTGCCAAATTATTTGAATAAACCCAAGCAAGTTTATAATTCTTGTTTTGGCTGAAGAAATCTGTCTTTCCCTTGGCAATCTAAAAAGACTTCTGAGCATTTGAGGATGGACTGTCACTTGCTGTGTCCCCAACTTTTCTTTACTGAAGCAGAATTCTATTAGCATGCAGTGAGTACACCCATTGCTGTTAGCATACTCAAAGAACTGTGAAGCCACCACTGAGTATTTAGAACATGTTGTGTACCAGTTTCCTGAGATCGAAACAATCCACCCTGCAGGGAAACCCTTTAAATGGGGGTCTAAACAGCTTCAGCAGTTTGAGGAACTAACTCCCTGTAACTAACCCGATTGACAAGGCTCCTCCCTTCCAAAGTAACAATGCTGCCTTTTGTCTTTACCTCCCTCTTTTTCATTCTCCCTCCACTTTCTTCCCATTTATCTTTCTCCATCACTCTTTCCTCTTACTTAGACCTATACAGTATTCAGGAGAGGACTAAGTCTTACTATGGCTGAGATGCCTGTGTTCTCCTGGGAATTTCCTGAGGTGTGAAGCTGGACCTTACCACGGGGATCTCTGCTCTTCTGCAGGCCTCAAGACACTTCAGGATGCCTTGGGCAAAATCCCAGGAGCGGTGTGTAGGCTTGATGCAGGAGGCTGGTGGCCTGTGGCTCTCAGAAAGTATAGGTAGACCTAAGCAATGGAGACCCAGGAAGCCTCTAGAATCTTGTATGATGGATATAGGCACCGTACGCAGGGGAAGTCTGTCTCTTACTTGCTGCAGGAGACCGTGAAAGCTGGCCACCTGAAGCAAAATTCCTGAGGGTTGTGGTCCTGCCTGTTACATCATCCAGTAGGCAGTGCCTATAGACCTTATTAGTTTACAGGTGAAGAAAATAACTACTGACAGAATTTTGTAGACCAAGCAAATGAAAAATTAAAATGAAAAGGAGCATTGGTAAATTTCTGAACCTATTAACTCCAAGAATACTTAAAAACTATTTTAATAATTCTAGGCCATTTCACTCTCCATGAACAAAAATAAACTTGATTCTGTGGACTTAGTATCAAACTTAGAGGAAAATAGCTCAAACTCAGAAACAAACATGTGTGATGTCCCCTGTGTCTATATAGTACGAATGGAAAACCCTAGAAAGGATTAAGTTATTGTTAGCAGCTTGAAGAATCATGAAAACATACATTGCAATACTTTTGCATATAGAACAATTATGATTCCACTAATTATACAACTCAGAATATTGTGAATATTAAGTAAATTTCTCAAGCTATGTTTCAATAATATGGAATTTTGCCCATAGTAGATAATCAGTCAATGATGATTTACTTTCTTTCAATCTTTCTAAAGAGACTCATGAAAACATTGCCTGAGAAATATTTATTTATTATTCTAAGAATGTTTTAAAGCAGGGCACCGAGGCCAAGCTTTTTACCATTCTGCAGTGAGGTCTGAGTCTCTCTGATGAAGGTAGGGGTGGATACAAAACTCTGTCCCTCTTGAATCTGAATAAAAAAATTCAGAACAATAGTGCTTTGAAAATATTAGCTGAGTAATGTTCCTTTTTCATTTACATATAGCGTGAATGATTCAGTTATATGTTTTTAAATTTTGAGTTTACAATTTAGTTACAGTATTTGCTCTTCCCTTTCCTTCCTCCAATCCTCCCATACATCCCCCCATTCTTCTTCAAAGTCATGATTTATTTTTCACTAATTGTTACTGTATTCATATATGTGTATACTGATATATTCCTATGGCACACCAGCCCATATAAAGCTGCTTGTACATACACTCTCGGGGCTGGTGGTTTGTTTGACACTGAACACCAACTGTTGTGTTCTTACCTGAGGAAGGCCGCCTCTCCCACACCCAGCTTTTGTCAGTTGTCTATGTAGAGATCCTTAAAGTCCCTTCATTTTAGGCCATGTTTGCATGGCTTTCTGGTCACTATGCAACTAGCCAAGTAATAGAACACATTGAAGGACGAAAATAACGCGAAGGAGACACAGCACTTCTCGTCGTCCAACTGCATTTCCCAGTATTCTTCCAGGAGTTACCCCCTGGGGACCAGCTAATTTCCTCCAGTCCATGGATTATTTGTGTTCTATGTGTTTCTTCTGCATTTCCAAACCTTCTGCAACAGTTGTGTTTTCCATGTAAGCTCTACCGTAGCTCTCACTTTTTTTTAATTCCGTATCCATAACATACTTGTTAGATTGGTGACTATGATACCCGGTTGTGTAGTTGTTTATAGTCTTCTGCTTTTCAGAGCTATGCTTTCCTTTCTTCTGGAACAGCTCTTCTGAGGGCTAGTCCTCTTCGACATTTGGCCTCAGTTAACAACTTCATTATCTATATCCCCTCTGGATCAGAAGCCAGGCAGGCAACCCAGAATCCCCTCTATCCCATATCTGCAGTGAAACCATCCCTGGGTCCTGGGGCTTGGCTTGCAAGGCAGTTACTGCATCTACATTTTCCGCTATCTCCACGACAACTTTTCAGCCCTGCTTGGCTCACCCTATCAGTCTTCTGCTTGTCCATTCTAAGGGAATTGTTTATTTTTCGGCAACTGTTTGAAATATTGCTTGTCAAACAATTTAGCCCTTTACAATGCCATCGTGAAACAGGGTCAACAAACCCAGATACCGCTTGGGCAGTTTTTATTTTTAGCTCCTAATCAAACGATTTTCCTGAGTCAAACATTTTTATGTTATTTTCTGAAGTTTCTTTGAAGAACCCGGCTTGGGCTAGAATACTGAGGCTTTCTTTTAAAATTCAAAGTGTTGTAGAGTTAATACCTAGGCACAATTTTATGGTTTCTCTCTTCTCCTAAGTTTCCTAAGATACTATTTCATTTTAGAATGGCTTAAAAATGGAAACCACATGAAGGGGGGCATGACCACATAATGAATAGAATGTTGGCTCGCAAACTAGACAAGAACCATCCCAGGAAGTTGAGCAGCAGCCCCTGTAGCAGCCAGCCGCCTTCGGGCCTTGCTCCTTAAGCATCAGCTTCCTCCAATTTTGCCTGTGCTTCTAACTCAAGACAAACTGCAGAAGGCAAATGTCGTTCTCAAACTAATTATATGGGGTGTTCTGCTCCTAACTGGCCCACGTCTACATTCCTCTTCCCAAAACTTGCAGTCAGGGCATGGGTCTTAAGACCTCCTTTTTATCACTCCTGTCCTGAGTCACTGAGAAATGCTATTGACAGTGGCTGATTACTATACTGTTCCCAGCTTCCCATAAATAAATAAACTATACTTTTTATTTGAGTGGTCTCCAGTTATTTTCCTACCTGAATGATATTGAAGTCCTAACAATACAACTTATGTACATGCCTGCTCTTTCTGTTATAAAATACTCGGCTTCAACAAGAAGAGAAAGGGTTTTCCTGAGACAGTATCTTCTGTTTGGAGCCTAGCTGGCCTGAGGTCACAAGGCTGGAACCCCAAAGGTCTAGCTACTTCCTAGGAGATTTGTGAGGCCCAGAGTCCCTTGTGTATAAATTTCCTCTACCCTGGCCCTTCCTTAATGAACTGAGGGAACACCCATCCTAAGATAAGCCAAGTAAATAGCTCATTGCTTGCTCCAAATGTAAAGTGTCTTGAGAGCTTTCATAAGGCCTCTTATCTCTTTAATATTTCTGAGATGGGTCCTAGGCTTCGAGGGAGGAAAATGTAAACACTGGGCACTTTGCTAACCAAAGGGCTCAATGCTGAGGAACGTGACAGAATTTATTGGATGGGGGTAGTAAATACCCAGAGGCTAAGTGTAGGCCGTGATGCTTTCAAAGACTGTGAAAATATTCCCAGATTTCAGGCCCAAGTACTTATTCTGGTATAAGCAAATTAAAAGAAAGTGTTCTGTTTCTGACTGGAAAACAAGATAAAAAAGGGTTGTAGCAGATGGCAACTCTCTGTGTAATTGCAACATGGCTAGTGATTACGTGAGGAACGTTTGACATCTTTGCAAGGCCTCTCCACCTTCTGATATGGCCAGATAGCATTTGGACAGTTCACATTGGCAATATTTCCTCAGGAAACCAGGGTGGGGTAGGTGGTAAAAAGCCAGCCTTAGAGGCCTGTGGCAACTGGTCACACCTTACTAAAATGCTTTGTTTGCTCTTTACTAATGAAGTGGGAAGTTTGTTAGTATTTTTCAGAACTTGTAGGGTATGGCTCTCGTGAATTTCTGTAATACTCCTGGTCTTTGCAGTTTACTGAGGTCCCTTTGTCTTCTAATTAGGTTTTAATGTTAACATTGGAGTCACTGTCTTACAAATACTATTTTAATGCTGTTTAATCATTTGAATTGGATAAATGCCATCTTCCATAATCTGTTAGCTATCAAACTTGCCTAATAGATAACTGAAAATGGACACCGAGGCATTTCTAACGTGCTTGGTGAGAAACAAATATTTTACCTCTGAATGACAATGATGACGTGACTGCTCCAAGGTATCGTTAAGGAGACGGGTTTATAGTAGGTATGAGGGAGAGAACAGCCAGAGGCCTCTAGAAGAGTCCAGATAGAACATGGCCAGCAAACGTAACAGGGCCACGATAGAGGGAGGGGGCAAGAGAGAAAGAGAAGAGGGGACAAACGAGTTAAGAGAGGAGCCATGGTCCAAGTGTCCAAGAGTGAGCCAAGAGACCAAGAGAATGTACAGCCAAAGTGGCCGAGTTATACCAGGATCAGAGGCTGGAAGAAGAAAAAAAGGTCCCGGGCTGAGAGCGTTAGGGCAGGAGGTGGGGTGAGAAGTACTGGGAGGTACTGGGTGAGACTTGCCCCAGGTTTCGTTGAAAGCTACCATTCCAGCCTTTTGATCTCTTCTCTGTAAATACTCCCTACCGAAATCAGGGTATTGTTGTGGAAGGGTAGGGAGGCTGGAATAATGGTGAAAAGATGGAAAGGGAGGAAGAAGCAGAGGCTTGGGCCATCTCTTTCTCTCACCACCCAGGTTCTGTGAGACCACCTGTGGCTAGTCAAGTGTAGGCCTCCTTGGAACCATTGGGGATGCAGGTCTCAAAGGGACACCCAGGGCTGGTGTGTTGCAGGCAGTTTGAAGTTTTCAGTTGACTGGAAATCTTCTAGGACGGATAAATATCCAGTAGGGATATAAGACAAAGTCAAGGAGCTTAGAGGAGAATAGTTATCCTGTACACTTGAAATTTCCAAGCCAGTGGGTCTTGGTAGTCATGGCAGGAGAACAGGTCCTAGGCCAAGTGAAGGGGGAGAGATTCCATCCTCAGGAATAGGTGGGTGGGAAACTTAGGCTGTGGATTGACAGGAGTTGTTGATCTTGACTTTTTAGTTCATTGCTTTAGGCTTCACCCTGAAAGCATACACAGGAGGGTAAATAAAGCTCATCACTAAATGAATTACATTTGTGCTCAGCATGACCATGAGCCTGGTCAACAGCACACAAAAAGATTTCATTATTTATAAGGTAACGGAGCATTAACTTGTGTGTCTTAATTACATGGAAGAGTTTATAAGTAAGTAGCTTTTATAAGATTGAGACTTTACAGCTCTATCCCTGTTAAGTTTGAGCCTTAAAAATTTTAGATGAAGATTTAATTGAAAATCCTTTAGGTTCAAAATAAAACTGTAGACCATAAATATAGTAAACTTTATGCTATAAGCTGTCCATAGAGAGACTGGGGACTTTCCTGATTTTTTAAAATAGTGCACAATTACAGAATATTTGTTCCTTGTATGACTCTGTTTATCCAAATAACTAAAGCTTAACAAAAAAAGGCTAGACATATATCACCAAGTCAGTTACTGTTAATTTCAGTGGACCTTAGGAACTTATAAACCATATTTATCAAACATAGATTATTTATCAAACATATGTTGTTACTTACATAATTTTTTTCTAGAAGCCTGGTGATAAACAGTTAGTAAAGACATGAGTAGTTAAACACATATCTTTAAGTCAGTTTTTGTTAATCTGAGTAGACCTAATTACCTCAAGAATTTATCATACAAAAATCTATACTATTCAAAAATATTCTGGAGATCTGTTAGTGTCTTCTTAATCTGAAAAGGACATAAAATGATAAACCAAGGTCCCAGTAGGACTAAGTATAATTGTTACTTTATACCACATGGTCATCTTATCCAAAATGGTGGCGAAGTACCACAGCATATATTCTTTAACCTTATTAAAGATGGCTGCTGGCAAAGCTGAATGCAAGTCACATGATTGCAATTTAAAAGTATCTGTAGTCTTAATATATCCATTTATAAATAAGAGTTGAATCCAAGTGAGGATGATATACATTTTACATATAATATTTATATATCTTAAATATATATTAATGTAAGAATACATTCAATATACATTTATCATATTACATATATAATATGCTGTAGCAAATTAAGATAACCTATATACAGATTTTTTTCAACTATCAACTTTTTGTAACCACTTTTAGGCCAACTTTTTGTTATATATTTTACAGATTTTTTTAAAACCGTACCCATTGAACTTACAAATCCTGAGATAAAGGGTGTTTGCATAATAGTCTTAGAAGATTTCTTGAGAGCAGAGCATGAAGAAATCATAGATAAGAGACTTTGGAAAGTGAAAGTTTAGATATAAGGGATTTGGGGGATCATTTGCTTTTGCAGTAGCAGAAGTTGTTACCACATAGTGAATTTAAAAATCTAGTGTGCTGATCTTTGGCCATTGATTGAGCTGAGAACAAAGGGGACAGAATGGTAAGTGTCATGGTGCAATAATGTCAATCTGTGGTATCCCCAAGCAGAATGAGAGGCTTGTCAAAGAGCAATGTCCAAGATCACATGGAAGGACATCCCTTTCCATGTAATAGCAACCCATTAGGACAGAGCATAAGGAGCATCCTGGCACACTGATGTGACTTTTGCAGCAATAGTAGACTAAGCAGGAAACTCTGGGATGATACTTATTCAGTAGAGGAGGAGAGAAGAAAGCAGCTAATAAGTCAGACTGGAGAGCCTTTTGGAGAAAGTAAGGATTCCAATAGAAGGAGTTGGATAAGTGTCTTAGTAGAGAATTGCCCATGTGGTGTAAGGAAGTGAGCTTGAGATGCCTCCAAGAACAAGAAATGGGATGTTTTCTGAGTAAGTAAGGGGAGGTGGATGGTTAGAGCAGGTGGCTGAAGAGGTGGATTCTGGAATTTAGAGTCAAGTATGATGGGTGTCAGAAGCTAGCAGAAACAAATGACCTGTACATACCTTAGGAGAGCAGCTTGTTCTGAGTCTTCAAGTCCCTTGGAAGGGATATCCTGTTCTACTTCCAGGATTTCAGTACCAGATGAGTGAAAAATGAGGGAATGACCTATCCAAGGTATGGTTGAGAAGAAGGATTTATTCTAGGTATGGGGGAGAGAACACCCAGAGGCATTTGGAAAGGTCCAGACTGAACATGGCCTGTAGACTAGTGAGGCCATGGGGGGACTGGGGATGGAGAGGAAGAGAAGTGGTGGAACAAGAAAGTTCCAAGTGATCCAAGAAAGGAGATGGAGACCAAGTGTCCACGAGTGAGCCAGGAGACCAAGGGGTGTATACAGCCAAAGTGGCCGAGCTGTACAAGGACCAGAGGCTGGAGGAAGAGAAGAGAAGCAAAGAATCCCAGCCCCTTATAGTAGGGGGTGGCTTGAGAAGTGCTGGCAGAGACCACTGGTACTGGTGAGACATACCCCAGGTTTATTTGAGACCTAACACACACCAGACCAAAGGCTTGTAGGACATTGAAGTAGTCTCAGAGCTTCCTTCATTTGAGGCTCTAAGATTGTAGAGTTTGAATGCAGTGGGGGTGAGAGAGGACTTTTAATGCTGGCTTTACAGAAACGATAGGGAAGGACATTAGTAATGAAAAGGAGGAATTTAAACCTAAGTGAAAGGAAAGAAAGGGCCTGAAAAAGTTGAGGAAACAGTTGTCCACATGCACCATGGGGATGGACTATGTGGTCAGTCTGGCAGGCATAGGTGGTAGTTGGAAATGCCTTGGTAGGTGGGATTTAATGTGACGCAGTAGACATGCAAAAATGCCAGTGGGAATGTGCAGAGATCTGAATCACAGGACTACAATTTTTAGACTATTCTCCTACACTCTCAAATAAATGTTGTACAATCAGAAATGTACCCTCACTTTTACATTCCTGATGGGAAAAACCTCAATGACTGTGAAACTCATGAATGGAATCTCTGCACTCTCACCTCTAAATTTTCTGTGAACCTAAAAATTTTCTCCAAACTAAAGTTTATTAACAAACACTTGAGCATTTTAATCATCTGTGACACATAATCATTCTTTTATGAATTTCATGGATACCATCCAGTAAACTAATATTTATTCTGTATATCAAACTATGTCACCATCTGTCAGGGACTGTTCTGGGGACCAGATTTTATGATGAACATTTGTCTTATGTGGTGCTTAAAAAACAAATGGAATCTCTTCAAAGATCTGTCATATCATTTAATAATAAATGGAGTTTTTCCTTGTTAGTTCACAGAATAACTACCTAAGAGAGTAAATGTAGTTTTAAAAAATGAATAAGAACTTATTGGGTTGGAGAGGATTTTGCTCAGTGGGTGATGAAGTTTGCTGTGAAAGCATGAAGTTGTGACCTCCTAGTATCAAGGAAAAGTCAGGGCATGGAGCAGGCAGAGACAGGGGCATTACTGTGACTTGTCAGTCAGCTTTTCTACTGGAGACTGACAAGATGGAGGTTTGGCCAGACACCCGAGCTCAAGGAAGTAAGGTGGAGAGTGATGCACCAGGAATACAGTGTCTGACCTGTATTCCTGGTGCATCTCACACACACACACACACACACACACACACACACACACACACACCACACCACACACACACACACACACACACACACACACACACACCACACCACACCACACACACACACACACACACACACACACACACACACATATGGTCACACACACATGCACATAAATGTATACATACCCACATAATAATTTCTTAAACCACTTGAAAAATATTTATGACCATGAGCAAGAAAAAGCTTCTCAAACTGGTCAAATTAAATTGTTTCTAATTGTGCTATTGCAATTAAAATTAAGAATATATTTGAAGACATAAACTGTCATGTATAATTAAAACCTAATAATTTGGGAGGGGGAAAGGAGTACCTTATTATTGTATTGTGAGAGTTACTAGAGTAGCTGGTTAATTGAAATGACATCAAATGTTTGAGGGATTTTTAGAACTGATTTTTCATATAATGCATAAATTGTATTAATTCTTGGGAAGATAAATAGATACAACTTAGAAGAGGAAGAACATGTGTTCTTGGTCAGTGAGTTTCTCTGCACAATAAAGCTTCAGACAGTTACAAACTCAGAGTCCATCAATTTTGCATTCTACCTTACAAACAGAGGATTACAGATCACATTGAAAGATGATCATCTGCTTTCTAATTTTAATGTGCAGCTTAATAAGAGGCTATATTGTGGTTGAAAAGCAAAAGGGATAAAGGATTAGATGATACGTTCATTTCTTCACATAAAGAACTATTATACCAAGAGATTCCATACTGTAATATATCATAGAAGTTAGAAACTGAAAAGACATATTAGGTCATCTGGTGCCCTCTGTACCAAGGACATCATTGTTTGGTACAATATACTCTTCAGTGTTGTATAACGGCAAAATATTCTAAGCGATTAAGTCAAAGAAGAAATATCTTGTAACCCTAGAATTATGAAATAAATCAAAGTGATGGGAGATTAGATTACTTCTCAAAGCACCATCTATACCCTAGTATTCTATCAATGAATGAAAAAGTCACTGAGAAAAGCAACTTTCATAATAATGACTATAAAACTCTGTTAGGGCAGTAAAGTGACCTGGAGAAAGCAATGTCTAAATGACCCGGAGTAAGAACAAGCTCAGGCATGTATTCAATATGTAAAAGACTTCTCCTATGAACTAACACTGTAGTTCTTTACAGGCGACTAAAACGGGGGTGATTTAGTTGTTCTCTGAACTTTGAACCTTTGTAGGTTTCTGTAATGATCTCTTTTTGTAAACAGATGTTTCTTTGATGAGTGAGAGCTACTTTTAATCTGTGAGTAGAAGAATAGATGCCTATAATTGCAGTCAGGTAACTTTGTGAGTACTCAGCCCCAGTGAATACACCTACAGCACAACTTTTGTACCTAATGCTCAAGGGACATAGAAGAAGAGAGGTTAGAAAAATTGTAAGAGCCAGATGACCAGGAAAGCTGCTGTGAAATTGTGTCTCTTTAAAGTGAGAGGGCAGCTTCACCCATGATGCCCCAACAGTATGGCAGCTCAAGCAAGACCCAAAGATACACAGCAGTAGACATGGTAACATGGAAAAACGAAAGATCACATGGGAATCTATCCCTTAACAAAGAACCACATACAAGTAAGGAATGCTGAGAGTAGGAGGGATAGTCTTCCCCAGGCCAATTTGTCAGCCATGAAATTATACACATATAAGTAACACTAAATGGATTGAGGTATACATACCAGCAACAACTATAGAAAAAGAAGTCGTGACTTCAAAGAGAGATGGTATATACGTGAGGGATTGGAGTGAAAAAGGGAAGGAGGGAAAGATGTCATTATATTTCGATTTTTAGAAAAGAATGTTAAAAATAATTGTTTACATTAAAAAGGAACAGGGGTGACACTGAGCTGTGAAATGACCATTGTTGTATTGTGTGTTGCCTGCAGAGATTGAGGAAGTTTATGCACAATTCTCCTTTGATTTCTTTATTGATCAGTAGTTCATTCAGTAGAATGTTTAATCTCCAGGTATTTGTGAATCTTCCAAATTTTCTCTTATGATTTACAGTTCTAGACCATTGTGATGAGAGAAGATACTTGATATGACTTGAATCTTTTGAAGTCTGTTAAGACTGGATTTGTGGTCTTCGAGATGATCATTCTTTGAGAATGTTCCATGGATATTTGTAAAGAACGTGTATCCTGCCACTTTGAGCGGGAATGTTCTATAAATGCCTCTTAGGTCCTTTTGGTCCAGAGTGCAGTCAAAGTGTCATACTTTATTGCTATGTTTTTATTCTTGGCAGTTCCCACAGGGCAATGCTATATTCCATAAATGTCTTGCTTGTCTTTGTGAAGATTAAAAGAGGCAGAAAGGTTTTTCTTCTCTTCTGTGTAATACAGAACAGTGACTGGAATATCTGAGGCATGCAGCAGATGATCTCATTCATAAACAAAGAGCTGGTACTAAAAGACCAACTCAAGATCAGAAAATTTAACCTATAATTTTAAATACTCAAATCCAAGATTTTCTATTACGCTAAAGATGTCACAGTACTTTTTGTGTAATTCTCAACATCTCTTTGTGTCAAGGAAAGGAGGGAAAAGGCTTGCTGAAGAGAATTCCCCTATTAGTGACAGTCTTGAGATTTGAAATCTACAAGTGACCTTTCTGAGCACTGCCTATTGCAGTTTCTATACCTTGGATGTCTGTTTCAGGAGGCTGAATATGTGTATTGACTAAGCATTGCTTGCATCTAAATAATTCTAGCACATACCCCTTTGGATACAGAGCTGTGAGAACAAATCTACTGATATTGAGATAACTTTAACAAGTTACAAGAATGTGGCACTACTAGACGAAGTCACCCAGTTTTCACTTAGTGAATAGGAAGGGACCTTAGCTTAAAGATCTAGACTGAAACATAGCAAATTTTCACTGGTACCAGTCTAAGTTACGGATATTACAGTCGAGTTACAGATGAGATTTATTACTCACTTATAAAATAATTCAAGTAATTCCGTACTACTTGACTATCCCCATAAACATATACAATCAAAACAGTTGGTGCTTTGTCCACACAAGAAATGATGGCAGGCTAATTAACAGCTGACAACACTTGTCTAAATTACTTGGCAAATCAGTTGGCACGCTTATTATGGTGAATGTTTTGCGTTTTCATGGAAATACGTTCTTGTCCTTTCCGAATATGCCAGTGAACCCCCTTCTGGAATTCAGTGAACTGAAGACTTAGTTCTGGTAGGTATGAGAAGATCCCCTTTGAGCATACAAGCTAAATACAATGAGTTTTATGCATTCTAGATGAATCAAGACATAAGCTCAGGCATGTGGGCTAATTTTAGAGTTCTGCAATACCATTCACATCGAGAATCTTGATCAGGTATGAAAGACCTTATGAACAGTACTTTACAGATAAGTCAAATCCATATCTTCCCAATAAATAAAACACCTTATTCTTAACTAAGTTTAGCAGGATGTGAACTAATGGAGAACACTGGCATATTATCACAAAATACTGGAAGTAATATGTTAGAGACTGCTTTCAAGACTCACATGGAGAAAACTCAGTTCCTTTCTCTTCTTTGGAAAGTACAAATCAAACAGCAACCAAAAGACAAAATATACATTGTAAAATACCTTTAGATCCTATAGTGATTTACTGTAATTGAATGTTCTTAATACATGAGAAAAAATACAAGGTATACACAGACAGACAGACAGACAGACAGACACACACAGAGATATAGGTATGTGATTTTATTTGGATTATGTATGTTTTATATTTCATAGTAAATACATAGGATGATCACAAAATAGTTATATTTTATTCAAAACATACTAGGTATCACACACAATATATACAGAGTGGCTATGTGGTTTCATTAGGATTATGTGTGTTTTAGACTTCATAGTAAAATGCATAGGATGATCAAAAAATAATGATATTTTATTCATAACATAATAGATGTCATATTAAAAAGTTAAAACAAACTCAGCTAGTGCATGGTGTTCCCCAGGATCTCAATCTTACCCTGAGGCACAACATAGCTAATTGTGTATTCTGCTGCTTTGAGTTGGAATGTTATATCAATGCCCAATAGCTAAGTATGAAGCCATGAAGTCATCTGCTATGTCCTATATCCTCAAAACAACCCCATGATGTTAGCATAATTAATATCATTACCTTTGTATGACAGATAAATAAGCCAAGGTTTAAACTGAGCAATTAAAAATCCCAGAGGTTGCACAACCCTACTGACATTCAAATCAAGCATAAGCCATGTTCTATCAGCCACAGATTTCACACTATGCCCTTGTGTAGAGGGATTCTATTTCTTCCAGTAAGCAGGACCTCAGGTTTAGGGACCACTCTAGAAGAGGGTGTGGAAAGATTGCAAGTGCTAGAAGACTAGGAAGTATGCTGTGAGATTGTGTCTCCTAGATATGGCTGTTAAATAAGATGTGAGCCATGACACATTGAGTAGTTATACTAACACAGAAGGAGGAAAATATCACTAAGTACTTCCATGAGAAAGAGATTTAGCATCTCCCAGGGATGAGCTCCGTAATGGGTCCAAAGTGTTCAGTGTTCAGCCCTGTAATTATATATATATATATATATATTAGACTGAGCAAGCTCAATTTATATATTTGTGCATATATAAATAATAAACAATGAAAGAAGACATGACAGAACGGACATGGAGGGTTAAAGGGAGGAACAGGAAGACAGGAAGAGGAAAGCGATATAATTATCTTTGAATCTAAAATATATCAAATAGAGAGAGATCGAGAAATGGTGATGGGGTGGAAGTGATGGGTTGGTTCACAGATCCAAACAGATTTCTGTGCAGATCTTAACCATCCCATGTGTTTTCCTTGCAGAGCCTTCTTGTGCCTAGTTCTGATGCTGCCCAGGAAAACCATTTAGGAGGAAATATTGGATGATAATTCTCACAAACTATCACTTTCCCGCCTCAAACACTAAAGCCAAATAAGGACTAAACAACTAATGATACCAAATAGAATACAAGAAATGTAAATGACAGGTTTCTGTCATTGAAAACCAACCTGATTCTTTCTTATTTCACTTTCTCTTTTGTGATTACTTAAAAGTTATATCCCAAGCTTGTAGGTAAGGCACCAGGCAAATTCCATGAGGACATTCTTATCTTAGATGCCACCTTTGGGAGTGATGCAGAACTCACAGTCAGGCACTGTAGCACCTCCGGTCTCTATGGATACAGAGTAGTGGTGACAGTGAGAGAAGATGTGCTAGAGTGACCTCACTTAAGGCAAGAAGTGGGTTTTAATGCTTTTCACTGCTTTCAGTCTATTCCCATCAAAGTTACAATACAGTATGGCAACTGCCAACTCAATGCCCAGCCAGTCCTTATTTTACTTTTATACGTTTTTGAGACTAGATCTCATATAATCCAGGCTAGCTATTGTAAGGATTCAGGCATTATGCTGGCCTGACCCTGTCACCTTGCAGAGTGCACTCAGACAGTATCTGGGTCAGCCCAGGGTTCCATGACAACTAGTCTGCATGCAGGTATGAAGGACCCCTTTAAAATATAGACCCCCGTACCCACTTACACCCTCTTTCCCTCTCTCTTTCCCCACTGTTCCCCTGGGGCAGACAGGACTTTCCCTGTCTCCCTCTTCTCTTCTGTTCTCTCTCTGTCTCTGTGTCTCTTTTCTCTTTCCTTCCCTCCCTTCTTCCCATTCCTAATAAAACTTTTCACTAAGCTCTGTCTGCCTGACATATTTGTCTCTCCACCTCAGTCACCATCACCTGACACAGAATCTGTCAAGGTTCCCCTCGCCCATTATCATAGCAGCTATGAACTTGATATGCAACCAAGAAGGGCCTGGAAATTCTGATACTCTACCTTCTAAGAGCTAGCATTATAGACATGTACTACAGTATTGATCTTATGATTTCCTGGGATTCAAACTTTCAGAGATCCCTGGATGCTAGGAAAGAACTCTATCAGCTTATTTATAGCTGAGCCCTATTCCTTCTTTATTAGCTGCAATTGTTACTTTTCTATTAGTATGATAAAGCAACAAAGCTAAGGCAACTTACAGTAATAGTAGTAGTTTATTTTGGGCATATGGTTGTAGAGGGCTAGGGTCCATAATGGTAGGGACACAAGGCTATAGACATGGATTCTGGAGTTGGAAACTGAGAGCACACATCTTGAAACAGAAACAGGAAATAACTAAGTGGGAATGATATGTGGCTTTTTAAACCTTAATGACTGCTACATTTAGTCCAGCAAGGCTATACTCCCTAAGCCCCCCAAACAATGCCAACCATGTACAGACTGTTCAAATGCTCAAAACTTTCAGGGAGAATCTCATTCACGCCACCACATCAACTAAACCAGCTTTAGGAGATGGCAAATTTCCAAGTGGTTTTGGCTTATGTCAATATCTACTTTAGACACCTGAGGATTGATGTGTTGCCAAAGATTTCTGAAAAGAAGTCTTTAAAAGGACTGCATTGGATTTTTATTATGATGACACAGGTGACCAGTGAAGAGGAAGGGTTTACTTAGCTCAGGGTTGGGATCCATAGAAGGTCATCTGCATTTTTTTTAGTCATGTCTCATCATGGTGTACAGCACTGATAGCAGAGGCAGTAACAGTGACCATCCATGAGATTCCACCCCCTTCACAAAACACCTTCATTTATTTTCTCAATTTGTGGTATCTTGGAACTTCCTTACCCTCTACCACCCTCTCAAATAAAATGCTTCTTCCCAATAAGCTTTCTTCCATGTTTATGGACTTTCCTCTCACTGAGTTCAATCACAGCTGCTTACACATGCATAAGTAGGAGGTTGTTAACTGGAACATGGCAACAGATCAGTTGCTATAACACAGAAGAAAATCAATCCTCCCCATCTAGCACCCATTGACTGCCCTCAGCCCCTCGTTGAGAGGTGAAGCCTTATGAGCGACTCCTTCATACATTATGACATAGTGACAGATCCAAGTGTGTGCCCGTAACCAGAGAGGCAGTTGGTTTGTAGGACAATGGCTTTGTCACATCTTGAAGACATTTTCACAGCACTCCACTCTAAAACTCCGATCTCCCGTTCTTTCTGTCCCCTCTTAGAGGTCCTTATCACTTCCAGTGTCACCACATTGGGAACCAGCTCTTTAGTCATATTGGGCCATTAGGAACACAAACCACAGAGAGGGTTGGGTGCAATGGGAGGTCTCGTTGGTATAAATAATAAAAACTTGGAGTCGAATATTAGGGTGTGAATGCTGAGAAATGAGAGAAACAGAGCAGCCAACCACTAGAGAGTTCTATGAAATCCTTGGACTGAAAAGGAGGAAGATCCTGTGTTATGAGCACTTTCCAACCAGCCTGGTCCCACTGCTGTGTCAGCCCCAAACAACACATAAAGACACTGTATTTATTATAATGCTGCTCTAATGTTTAGAGCTTCTTATTGCTAGCTCTGTCTTAATTATTAACACATAATTACTAATATATGTATTTCTACACCTGAAATGGTGGGACAGAAGCACAAAGGAGTCTGCAAGTCTGGTGAGGACATGGAGCTCCCCCAACAACCTCAGACTTTCTAACCAGGGCTTATTTGTGTGTCAAGAAATAAATTCCTGAGTCTTTAAACCACCGTTATTTCAGGATTTACTGTTATTCTTAAGTGATATAAGACCTTTTAAAAACAAAAACAATTATATCATGTTGAGGAAGGAGGTAAATGTAGCACAACATACTAGGTTTGCTGTGACTGTTTAAGCCCTACAGTAGCGTTATGCATGACTAATATAATCTCTATTCACAATTATAGAAAATAAGCCACTAATGGCTTATTTTAGCATTTACTTAGTTCACATAGCTAATTAAATGAGGAGTCCTAGTTAAAACTGAAATCTCCCATCCAAGTACTTAGCTTCCGAGATCAGATGAGATAGGGCTCGATGCCGTCCTAGAGCCTTCATTCAGTAACTGCTGGAGGCAGATGCTGACACCCACTGCTAAGCACTGAGCCAAACTCTTGGAATCCAGTTGCAGAGAGACAGGAGTGATGAGAAAAGGGGTCAAGGCCAGGCTGGAGAAACCCACAGAAATGGTTAACCTGAACAAGGGGGAACTCATGGACATCAGACTGCTAGCTGGGAAACCAGCATAAGACTGACCCAGAACCTCTGAATGTGGGTGTTGGTTAGGAGGCCTGGGCAGTCTACAATGTTGGGAACCTGCGGTCTCCTAAATCCACCCCTGACGATGGGTGGGATGTTCATGGCCATGTCATCACTATGTCAGATTTTACCTGGCTGTTCAAGCCTTTATCTGGCTGCGCAGGGGACACAGTTAGGCATGCGCAAGCCCCCCTTTTAAAGCAAGCGTGCCAAGCGCATCTCTCTCTCTCTCTCTCTCTCTCTCTCTCTCTCTCTCTCTCTCTCTCTCTCTCTCTCCTTCTCTCTTTCTTTGATCCCCCTCTCTCTCCCCAGCTTTCAGTTGGCCACCACCTACCCTCCCTTTTCTCTCCCCTCTCTCAATAAACTCCACATGGGCGCTCAGTCTCGTGTTTGTGATTCTTAGGCAATAGCAGCTGCAAAAGAACAACATTGATGCTGGTCTCTGATAAGAAATCAGTATTCATCCCTAGTATATGAATAAACTTTGGGAGCCTATTCCACGTAGAGCGATACTCTCTCAGCCTAGACATACTAGGGAGGGTCTAGGCCCTGCTCCAAATAATGTGATAGTCTTTGAGGTTCTCCCATGGAAGGCCTCACACTCTTTGGGAAGCAGAAATGGGATAGGATAGGGGGTCAGTGGGGGCAGGGGAGGAGGGGAGGGAGAGGGAACTTGGATTGACATGTAAAACAAAATTGTTACTCACTAAAATAAAAATACATATATAGAAGGGAAAAAAATTCCCCCAGTGGAACAGTGACTGACAACAATTTATGAACCACATATCCAGCAAATGATTGCAGAGCCTTGAAGATTCTAATAGGAAAACGAAGATATAAGAACCTTCATGCTGTTTTCTGAGTACAAATATAACTTTAAAACATTTAAAACTATTGGGAATGTTTTTATATGATTACATTGACTAGATTGAAGTATGTCTTATTGTATTGCAATTGAATAACAAAAACCGTAAATTAAAAAATAAAAACAAAACTGAAATCCCTAGACGTCTTATCCTTTTCTCCCTTTACTATATTTTCTACCTATGAAAATGTGTTTTTATTTCTACCTTTCTTGTCTTCATCAAAACCTACCTCTGATAATTCAGATCTTGGGCCTTGGGATTTTTGAGAGATAATATGCATCAGTTTCCTCAATTTATGTAAAACTTTTTTAAAAAAAGCATGTACATATAATATTTGTAATAAGTATTGTTATACTTTAAAATATTTAATTTATTAACAAGTCTGTTTTAAAAGGTTCTGAAGTGTCTTGGTGACAGGAAATATACTTGTGTCATTTCTGTGTTTAAAAACATTTGGAGCAATGTGTTTTGTCTTGTGAATGACATGTGGTTTCTTCTAACTGGCCTGTAAATATTAGTTCAACTTACTTGGAAAGCAGTTCTGTTGGGCAGGCTTTACTTGGTGCTCTGGCTAAATTTTATTTTTTGCTTAGTTAGATATATTTTATAATTTTTATCCCAGATGACTAGTTAAAGTCTGAAGAATGTAATTTTCCTGAGTGAAACAGAGGTCAATTATCAGTCATTTTTTTAAGCTTAAGTCATTAATTAATAGAATTTAACCATAAAAACATTAATTTGTAAATCATATTAAGATGTGAAATCTTTTATGTCTAATCTTAACCATCTTGAAGTACTTAGACCGAGCTTGATTTTAATTTTATCATTTACTTATGAGAAATAAGGAAACATCCTGTTATTTATATTTAATTATGAAGTACAAGAGAATCTTTGTTTGGTAATGAAAAACCATTTTAAAACTGACAAGCTCATCTGTTATAGCCAGAGCTCAACTGTTGATGCCAAACTGCGTCAGACCAGTTCTCTCTTCAGAAGCTTGTTTCATAAGTGTATCTACCATAAATCATAAATAACTCAACAAGATTTGCATAAATATTTACTTTTCCCTTAGACATATTTCAGGAGGACAATCTTGGGTCAGATGTTAAATATTTATATCTATTTTAAAAAAGACAACTTAAAAGTAAAATACAGTTCCGTGTCCCTTTGGGATCTCACATTTAGAGACAAATCCTCCAATGTTATCGTCTGTTATTTGTTAGAGCAGCATGTGGACTTTGAAGGAGCTGACATCTCTTCAGCAAAGGAAGTTTCAATGCAGAGAGCATGAACTTGAATTCAAACCAATTAAAGCAAATCACGTTTGCTTGGCAAGAATACTAAGTGTTCTGAGAAAGTAGACAAAAATATGACTTTATCTCATTCCATACAAATAGTGGGGCTTTTCATTGTAGCTATTTGAGAGTTGACAACAGTTGTGTAGACAGTGGCAGGATTGGGGATTCCTTGCAGTGTTTCATTGAACTTACATGTGACTAATTTACAAAATGCTGTTAGCATATACCCCTAGTTAAAGAATTGACTATTGCAGATTTTTATAAACAAATTATCCCATGGTTGGTAAAATATTTTGAAAATAATAATTTGGTGAGTTGCAGTCTCTTTCCCACGAAAGCATCTTCCTTGGAAATCACAATGTTTGTCTGGGAAGGTAAGGAGAAGAAAGTCCAAACAAGGAGATGTCTTGAATGTCCAGGGACTAAAGATACAGTCACTGCCAAAGTCAAAGAACTAGCTGGTGTCACAGGTCCTGACTATTAGTCCAGAGTACCAAGCCTTTGTCTTTTACAAATGAGGTTTAAGATGGCTTCAAAGATAATTTATTCTTGGTCAGGGAGAAATAGAAAAAAACAAAACAAACAAACTTCAAGAGGAGTAGGAAAAGACTCTTCTTGATATATTAGACATTTTTTCATTTCAGACTTCCAATACAAGTCTTTTCAAATCATCTTTATATCATCTACATCTTTGTTTACAAGTTTATACTTTCTCGGCCTCCTTGAATACATGAATTATGATTATAATAACCTACAATAACTCATAATTCTTTTTCCTTTATAGATGTTCCACTCAATGCATTTTTCTCTTCATGGTGGGAAGTGGCTCCTGTCTTTGCAAACTTGGACTCTTTTAAGATTACAGTCACGGTAAGTGTCCATCCCTGCACAAACATGCATATCTGCAGCAGCTGATATGCCTGACCTTTGATTGTGACAGTTACGTGAAAAGATGTCTAATTTTTCAGCAGTGTCTTTAAAGCTTTGTTTATTTGTGCCCATTACCAAGGCATTGTCAAGAGAGTATCTCTGCCCTGCTGAATGAGAAGCTTGCAACTCTGGCCTCCTGAAACAGAAACCGCCTAGTCTGAGTGAGACTAGGAACACTCACTATCCCTTTCCTGTGGCTGTTTCTCATCATGGGTTCTCCTTACATTGTGATCAATACAATAGGAGCATGGAGGACCTTCCTGTGGGCAGCTACTCTTTCTGTTCCCCTCTACTCCTAAGAATTAGGGGCTCCAGCTTGTTTTCTCCCGCTCCTCAATTAACCTCCAGTACTGAATGAGGGCAAAGAATGGCAACTTCCCTGCCTGAAGGTCTGGAGACAGTTCCAACATGAACTTGTAGAACGGGAGGGCTCTTTTTTTATCACTTCTCCCCTTTCTAGTTCTCACTGTCACATGAAAACATTTTTTATACCAATTCCCTTCTTTTAAGAAAACCCAAGGATTAATTGGATCCCTTTATCACCATTTGGCTAGAATGGAAGTCTTATCTTCACTTTATGTTGAAAATAACCCTTTTCTAATACAGACTTTTTATAATCTCACAGCTCTGTTTAATAGAACTGCAACAACCAAATTGCTTATCAATAAGTAAATTGTTTACTTTTCTTTTTGATGTACTAACTACTTGACGAAAAACAACTCAAGGGAAAATGGATTTGCACTGGATCGAAGTTTGATGGGATAGTCCATTATGGAGGGAAAGGCACCACGGTGGCAGCTGATCTCATGGCATCCATAGTCGAGAAACAGAAGGACATGGATACTGATGTTCTGTTTGCTTTCTTCCTTTTATTCAGTCCATGATCCCAGCCCATATACTATACAACAGTTGAACTCTTTTATAAAGATCTCATAGACATGTCCAGATGTACACATCCTAGGTGATTCTAAGTCTTTTTGAATTGACAGTCAAGATTAATCATGACAGATACTATACTGTTATTCATTTAATCTGCATTAATTAAAAGCTTACTGTATGCTCAATACCACCCTTGGAGCTCAGTGTTACTGACAGAAAAGGTTGATTCTTACTGTCTTAGTTAGGGTTTCTATTGCTATGAAGGGACACCTTGACTGCGGCATCTCTTATAAGGAAAACATTTCATTGGGAAGCTTGCTTACAGTTTCGGAGGTTCAGTCCATTATCATCATGGTGGGGAGCATAGCAGTGTGCAGGCAGATGTGGTGCTGGCTACATCTTGATATGCAAGCCCCAGGAAGTTGACTGAGACACTGGGCAGTATCCTTAGCATAGCAAACCCCAAAGCCTGCCTCGACAGTAACACACTTTCTCCAACAAGGACATACCCACTCCAAACAAAATCACGCCTCCTAATAGATTACGGCAGCCAATTACTTTCAAACCACCATACTTACCACATTCCCAGACCAGCAATTATTCCTCAAAAATAAACATCTGGGGCTAAGTTGATGAAGCCTTGGCTTCATCAGCACAAGGGCCCATGTGTGGCCCTCAGCACTCAGACAAGAAGTTGGTGTGACAGTATATATCTGTAGCTCTAGTCCTAAAGTTGAAGAAAGACAGAGAAAGATGAATCTCAGAGGCTCAATGACCAGCCAATCTAACTGAAACAGTGAAACCCTGGTCCAGTGAGAGATTCTGTCTCAAAAACTAAGGTAGAGAATGATGTGGTGATAGAGGATGATATCATGATATCAGGTTTTGATTCTGGCCTCCACACAGGTACGGGGCAGCACACAGAGGCACATACATGAATATACCTGCATACACATTGCCTTTCCATTTAACCATAAAAATAAAACTAAAAGCAAATAAATTTAAGTTGTAACTACACCCTTAGGGATGTTATGTTGGATAATTTTATGTCAACTTGACACAAGCTAAAGTCATTTGGGAAGAAGAAACCTTAATTAGGAAAATGCCTCCAAAAGGTCAGGCTGTAGGCAAACATGTAGGGCATTTTCTTAGTAATTTATGGTACTCACCCTGGGATTGTGGTCCTGGGCTATATAGAAAAACAGATTGAGCAAGGAAGTAAGCAGTACCCCTCCGTGCATGGCCTCGGCATCAGTTGCTGCCTCTGGGTTCTTGCACTGTTTGGGTTCCTGCCCTCACTTCCTTTGACGATGAGCTACTAGATTGGAACTGTAAGTGACATAAACCCTTTTCTTCCCAACTTGCTTTGTTGTCATGAAGTTTCATCACAGCAATAGACATCCTAGCTGAGACAGATGACATCATTATTATTATGACTTAATTAATAACTAATTAAAAGAACTCCATGTGTTTGAATTAATTTGGCTTATTTCAGGAGGTATTTTATCCCTTTTCATATTTTCATTCTGTATGTGGAAATAAAGTTTTAATTTCTCTTAAATTATTATTGTACAATTACTCATTGGTTAAAAGCACAGGGTGAGAAAATATGTTTAAACAATCACACAAATGACAAAAGTGATGGGAGATGTTATTCTGTAAATATGTTTCTCATACTGGTTAATTAATAAAGCACTGTGGCCAATGAGAAGACGACAGCTGCGGCTCCCTGATAAGATGGCCACGTGGAAATACTTAGATAAGTAGAAATGGGTTAATAATTAAGACAGAGCTAGCCCATAAACAATAATGGTAACTGGCCAACAGGATTGTATCAAATACAGAGTCTCTGCGTGTTATTTGGGGCTGGTGTGGCTGTGGGCCCAGACCAGCGGCAGGCGGGCTGGCAGGCTGGCGGAAAACATACAAGCTACACAAAAGTGTTTAGAAAAGAGAAACTGATTTAATAATAAAACTTATGTAAATGAAAGTTTAAAGCTTGATTAAGAACACATTTGGTTTTATTAGAATATGTGAGCCATTGGATTGACAAAAATTTGGGAGACATTAGAGGAATCTCATTAATCACATCAAGTGTGGATATAGATAATGCATGTTTGCTATAAACTGAACTTCTCTGTTAAAATTAGAACACCTCTAATACTATTTTTCAATTATTTTACATCAAAGATAATCTTAAAAAACGGCTTTAAAGTAGAATACAAATAATATGAAGAGGGATTTTAGAAATCTGAGGGTGTTTAATTGGGAAGTTGGTAGAAAATACAGGAGAGGGAAGAAAAAGGGAAAAACAATAGTAAGGATGTTTGGAAGGATCATAAGCAATCATAATATTTTTAATTTACCTAAAATCACTTACATAATATAAATATAATGTGTTTATATAATAAATACAAAGTTTTTGCATAATATATATTATGTTATAATATATATGTATAAATTAACTTATGCTGATATGACATTTGAGGTGAAAACACTACACACAAGATGAATAGACTACTAAACAAAACCTCCATAGAGAAACCCTCTATGGAATGCTGTTCTAGGGATGTGTTAATTTGAAAGAAAATGGCCTCCACAGGGAGTGGCACTATTAGGAGGTATGGCGTTGTTGGAGTAGGTGTGGCCTTGTTGGAGGAAGTTGGCAGTCTGGGGGTGGGCTTTGAGGTCTCCTTTGCTCAAGCTTCCCTCAGTGTGACACTTAGACCACTTCCTGTTGCCTGCAAGTCAAGATGCACAGCACAATATCTCACCATGATGATAGTGAATAAAACCTATGAAAAATGTAAGCCACCCCAAATAATTGTTTTTCTTTTTAATAGTTCCTGTGGTCATGGTGCCTCTTCGTAGCAATGGAAACACAAACTAAGACAAAGTTGATACCAGGAGTTGGGTATTTCTGTGGTAGGCCTGACCATGTTTTGGTTTAGAGGAGTTTGGACTTTGGTAATTTGGATTAAGAAAGCAGTGTAATGCTTTAAGCACTGCTTAATGAATCATACTAGTAGGGACATGGAAGATTTGAACTGTGGGGATCTAGCTCAAGAGATTTCAGAGGCAAAGAATTTTAGTATGTCGCTTAACAATCATTCTTATGATATTGTGGTGGAAAATGTGGCTGCTTTTGCCCTTGTCCAAAGAGTCTAAGGTTAAGTAAAGAATTTTGGATTAATTGTATTGGCAGAAGAAATATCAACACAGTGCAGTGTAGACTCTATTGTGAGTATTAACTCTAATGAAAATTTATAATGAAAAGGAGCAAGCTAAGAAAGGAAAAATAGAAAATATATCATTTGAAGAGAAAAGAAACACAAGGAAGTGAAATAGAGCTAAGTCTTGTGTTCAAAGAGATAAACAGATTAAGAAATGGAATAAAGGGAGTGATGACTTCAGAGCAAGATCCCACCCAGCTAAGCTTCCACCTTGTGAAAAGGAATAAAAGAAAAGTCTGGATCCAGATGTGGTGATGCACACATTTAATCCCAGCACTGTAGAGACAGAGGCTGGTGAATCTCTGAGTTTGAGAACAGTTTGGTCTACAGAACCAGTTTCAGGACAGCCAAACTTAGGCAGTAAAGGAAACCATCAAAAGTAGAAAGCTGGTGAAGATAAAGTTGAATGAGGGGGGGAATGTTCTAGCCCCAACAAGCAGCAGAACTTGTCAGCTTTAGCCATGTGGTTCTGGTTTCAAGAACAGAAGAAAGGGGTTATAGAATCTTACTTCCTGACTAAGGAAAATCACTAAGGCAAGACATGTGTCAGGGGTGGCCTTGCATGGAGACCTAGAGAGGCTATTGTGTGAAACTATGAAGGCAAAGCCTGGATTGTCTTGGAGACTTCAAAAGCCATAGGAAAGCTGCTGATGGAATAGAGCCAGCCCAAGAGAGAGGAGTGTGTTGCAGTCAGTGAAGCTGGAAGGAGTTTGAGAGACAACAAGGAGTATTTTGGCATCAGACATGGAGATGCAAAGTTCGGAGATTGCCCAGCTGTCTTTTTGGTCTTGTTTCAGTCCAGTATTTCCTGCTTCTTTCCCTACATTTTGGAATTGTATCCTATGCCATTGTGTGTTGCAAGTATATGATCTGCTTTTTGATTTTGCTTTCATAGGGGATTACAGTTAGGAAATTCAATATTAGAAGCGACTTTGAACTTTGGACTTTTAAACATTGTTGAGACTTTGATAGAATATGGGGACTTTTGAAGTTGGACTAAATGCATCTTGCATTATGACACTGTTGTAGACCGGAGTGGGGGAAACCTACTCATAACAGGGGCCAGGGAGTGGAATGTGGTGATGTGAATATAATTGACCCCGATAGGCTTGTAGGGAGTGGCACTATTGGGAGGGATAGCTTGGTTGGAGTAGTTATGGCCTTGTTGGAGGACGTGTGTCACTATTGGGGTGGGCTTTGAGGTTTCCTTTTACTCAGCTATGCTCAGCTCAGTGTCACACAGTTGCTTCTGCTATCTGTGGATCAAGATGGATGTAGAACTTCTGTCTCCTTCTCCAGCACATCTGTGTGCATGCTGCCATTAAGGTAGCACTCCAATTACATGTTATTATTTCTATTGAAGTTATGGGTGAGTGTTTACCTACCAGAACACAAATGACTCAAAGCCAGCTGGATCACCAAAGCCCAACCAAGCATGAGTGACAACTCACAAAGCTGAGAACCTTCAGTACGCCGAACAGCCTACAGGCACCTCAACAGTTTCCATGGGCCTCCGTTGGTATAAACCTCTTCCGGGAAGCTTGGGTGCTGTCTTAGGGTTTCTAGGGCTGTGAAAAAACCCCATGACCTCAACAACTCTTATGAAGGAAAACATTTAATTTGAGCTGGCTTACAGTTTAGAGGTTTAGTCCATTATCATCATGGAGGGTGGCATGCAGGCAGGCATGGTGCTGGAGAAGGAGCTGAGTGTTCCACATCTTGATTTGCAGGCAACGGGAGGTGAACTGTCTCACTGGGCATGATTGAGTATATATGACACCTCTAAGCCTGCCTCTACAGTGACACACTTCCTCCAACAAGGCTACACTTACTCCAATAAGGCCACACCTCCTAACAGGGCCACTCTTGGTGGACCAGACATTCAAAAACATGAGTCTATTGGGGTCATGTTTACAAACTACCATAGCTGGTTTCTGCTTGCTTTTGTAACCTGCTCTGCTCTCAGAGTCTTCTTTGCAGCTTAGCTTGTTTACTTTGGGAAGGAGAGGCTGCAAGAGTCTGGTCATTTTCAGGGTCTTCCTGAAGATATTCTGAGTTGTTTACCTCTCTGCTTATGGAGCTTTCCTGCAGGATGGAATGCTTCCGGCTCAGAGGAAACGGCCACACAGTTACCAGCATCTCTCATTCATTCTCCTTTAAGGCTAGTAAAGTATCACATGGATTCTTAAGGATATTGGAACATGAAATCTCAGCTATTTGTTCTTTACCATCATAACCACATTCTTCTTGACACTGTCTATGAAGGAAGCACAGTAGCCTATTAAAATAAGGATGACTGACATCTGTGCTTACACACATGTTTAGTGTGCTACCATATTTCTCAGCACTTTAGCATGTAGCAGGTTGAATTCGATAAAATGTGAATTTGAAATGAATTGCACAGAGAGGATCCTTATATAAGAGAAGTTAATATATTGGAAAAGGCAGGGATTCCCAAATCATCATTCTCCTCTCTCCTCTGGATTCCCCGCTTTGTTCATTCAGCAAGCCAGGGTTTATTTGAGGCAATGGCTTGTAAACATGCATCTGTCCATACACATGACCATCTTAAGAGAGTCATGGAAACATCTGCTCATCTTGTGACCCCAATAAAAAGTTCTTCAAAAGCCACTTTAGAGAGCTTTCCCTATGTTGAATTGGAATTTAGGGATAATAAAAGATCTGTAGGGCAAATTCTCAAAATGGTAAAATTGAGTTCTGCTGTGAGGAATAGTGTGTGCTCTCATCAGAAGTGGCCATTTCTTTCTTTGAGCTCTAATACAGCCTTGCGGTAGAGTTTGGGAGACAAACCTTGACAGTCAAGCATAGGAGCTTTATATTTCTGTGAAGTGCTAGGAGAATAAGTATGTGGTTCTAGAACTGCTACCCGTAATGACTCTGCCATTAGGCTAGGGTAAGCCGTGCACCCCATCACTGGGGACCTTAAGACTGCTGTTGTGCTGTTACCATGGCAGCACATTGGTCAATACATGCTGCTCCCATCACTAGTGCGCTTTATAGAAAATGACCTAGGACTAGCAGCAAAGCAGATGTTGAGCAATACCCCCACCCCCACTTCTCCTCCGACTTCCCTTCAGAACAACCCCACCCAAATCCCTGCAGATGTTAGTGTGGGGAAACTACCGTGCAGATGGCTGCATCGAGGCAAATTTGTAAACTCGAGAGTTCTTCTCTGACTCTTCCTTACTTCTCCCTAGGGGTTCAAGGAAAAGGGGAAGTATCCTGCTAATACAGGCAAAACAGGAAACAAGTCACGAGTTAGTCAGTTTTTGAGGAGTAACTACCACATCATACATTGTCCTTCATTACAGAAATAGTGTCAATGTGACACATCAATCTCTTGTACGTGGTATCCCAGCCATGCAGCAACTGAAAACAAAAGCAGGATCTCAATCAAGGGAGTTTATGACTCAGCAATAGGGAAAGCATTAAAGAAGATGTGTAAGTGTGTGTGTGTAATCAGAGAAAACAATCTTTGTATCCTCATTTGAATATATCATCTTTCAACAAATCCTTAAACTTCCATCTCAGACTTTGTCTGAAGACATATAGCCATACTTCTAAATGTTGTGTATAAGCACATGCACCTTAATATTGTGTACAAATGGACTCCTTGCAGATGGTATAAGAAGCATAAGTGTGCTACTGATGTAAAGAATTATAAAATACTTGCTATAAAAACAATCCTCAAAATCAGCTTGATGAAAAAAGCCACAAAACAAAAATTATACATATAATCAATTAAATAAAAAGGATACACACATACAATAATGTACTTATTAAAATATAACATTGTGTCAAGTTTGTCTCTTCTACCATGGAAAATTCCACCCAGTGGTGATAGTAGTTATCACTTCTTGTGGAATAACAACAGGTGTCTGTTTATTTCTTGTTTGTGGTGTGTGTGTGTGTGTGTGTGTGTGTGTGTGTGTGTGTTTGTGTGTGTCCATGACTATGAACTGTTGATGCTGCGATGACAAAGTCATGTTAGAATTAGATTTCAGGGTTAGCAGCAGACCAAAACTGGAGCACAGGACTTCAGGCACCCAGTAGGTAACAAAGGGAGTGAAATACTGTGTGAATAAGTAAGAGGACAAAACTCATTTAGCCACCAAACAAACAAACAAGCAAAAAATGGCAAATAGACACTTGTCACTGGGTTCAGAATATGCAGGTAGAATCAAGACCACACCTGGCCCAGTGTGGTCTGCTGTGTTTCTTGCTGTCCCTATCTTGCAGTAGCAATCCATTGGAAAGAAGAGTTGGTGTGCACATTTTCAGTGTTCTCAGTAAGATCTCATCCCACCTTCTCCAGGTTGGAAGGCAGCAAGTAAGGTGATGTTGCACGGAGTCCAAAGTTATCCCAGAAGAATGAAAGGGGAGTTCTGTAGGGAAAAAATCACATGAACAGACCCAATGGAATGCAATTGAAAACCTCTGGAGAGGCTTCAGTTTCTCTAGGGCCTTCTGATGATGAAAAAATTCAAAACATTAAAGAAAATCTCAAAGGATACGGTTTAGCTGGTGACTGCCTAGGAAGGCCGTATCTCCCACAAACATTAGCTCCTGTCTTCATGATAAAAATAAATAAATAAATAAAAGCAACAAAACACAGCCACACGCATGAGGTGTTCTGTTTAGGGCTGAACTTTCTGCAGTGGCCATTCCTCTGCACTTTGACCAGTTGCAAATCTCATGTTTTAATTGCCATCCACTACAAAAACTGTCTCCCTTGGTGAGGGTGAGAGATGCGTCAATCTACAGGTACAGGGATAAGCTTTTAGAAGGCAGTTTATTGCTATGTTCATTTAGCAATGTAGCTTCCTCCCTTGGGCCCATGAAGTCTGCCTAAAAGCACAGCCACAGGTTCTTAGCCATGTTTTACAGCACGGAACATGCATTATATCCCGTGGAGGCAACCTTAAACCCAATCAGAAAGTTCTTGACTACTCGATAGTATTCATGACACTGTTGTCTTGGTGGCCATATCTTTCCAGGCCTGTCATTGTTGCTCCCTGGAGAGCACTGTTGATGATTTTTCTCCCCTAGTAGCCTGCACTGTACCTTCTGTCATTACAAACATTACCCATGAGCACCAATATCCAGACAGTTCTTAAAAAGGCAGACAAAGACATGTATTTGGGTGGGTTATATAGTAGGAGAGTTCTGGAAGAAATTGGAAAGGGGCTGTGATAGTGAATGTGGTCAAAATACATTTTATACATACATAGGAGTTTTAAATGAATAAACTAAAAATAATACATTTAGAAAGACACAAAAGCCTCCAAGGTGGCCAGATGGCTGAGACAGGTTCTAAGCCAAGTAGGGTTGGCATAAAATGAACATGTAAATAGGTTAAAATAGGTGGCACACACCTTTACTCACAGCACATGGGAGGCAGAGACAGGTGGACCTCTGTGAATTTGAAGACAGCCTGGTCTACAATTGATTTCCAGAACAATGATATATATATCATTATATATTGTTATATATAATGATTATTATATATTATTATATATTATTGATATATATATATATCAATATATATAGTATATATTATGTATGTATGTATGTATGTATACATGCATGCATGCATGTATGTCTATCCTAGATATTGTTAGTCTTTTTATTCTTCATTAGTTTTTCAAAGAATTTATTTTGGTCATATTTTGTCCCCTCCCTCACTACTCCCAGTCTGAGACCTTGCCAACTTTTTGTTCTCTCTCTCTCTCTCTCTCTCTCTCTCTCTCTCTCTCTCTCTCTCTCTCTCTCTCTCTCTCTCTCTCTCTCTCTCTCTCTCTTCCTTTATCCCTGCCCCTCCCAACTCCTAAGTACAGTTGGTATTCCTGGACTATGGCCTGTCGCTGTAGTGTGGTTAACCTATGAGGGGACACACCTCTACAGCAAACTGATTCTCCTCAGGTGGGGTTTTGCACCCACCTCTCCTCTCCATGTTTGGATTTCTGTCTGGGGTTCACCTTCTGCAAGTCTTATGCATGCTGTCTCCACTACTGAAAATTCATACATGCAGCTGTCCTGCTGTGCCCAGAATATGATTTCCTTGAAGGTATCCACTGCATGCAGCTCTTATAATCTTTCTATCCGACTTCCACAATGAGCCTTGGGAACAGTTGGTGGGAAGTAGATACTCCATTTAGGGCTAAGTATCCCAGAGTCCTATTCTCTGCTCCTTGTCCTTGTTGTCCTGTGTGTTAACTGCCATCCATGAAAATAAGCTTTTTTGGTGATGGTTGAAAAATACACTAACCTATGCAGGTAGCAATAAGTCATTAGGAGTCTATTTAATACCATGCACACTTAATAGACTAACAGGCCTATGGCCTGTATAGCCACAGAAACTTAATGTTCATTCCAGGCATGGGTTTCAACTTGTAGAGTTTGTCTTAAATCCATGAAAATGCTTAGTTAATTCTATAATGCTGGTGCCACCAGTAGGCATGTCTTACCAGGGCAAGTGGTAGTTTATAGGGTTTGCCCCTGGGTAAGAATGCTTTCTTGTGCCTCTTGTAGAGAGTATGGCATCTACCAGAACTATGAAATCTACACATCAGGGAAGAAGCTGCCAGGCTAGGAATAGGGTCTTACTTCACATTCTGGAGTAAAAGCAAGAGCAGAGTAAATAATTTGTAATTTTGGGCAGTCTATGCGACTTCACTGGCCAAAAGTTTCAAAAGAGGTAACCTATTCCTAGCCCTGGGATTTTTGTGTATTAACCTGTGATGTCTAGAATGGAAATTGTTGCCCTGTTATAAGATAACTATCTTTATACTTTTTAAAGTGAGTGTATATGCATGTATTTTCAGAAAATTCTGAAGCAGTAGGTTTTCATGTGACCATTTCCAAATGTGCTTGGGATTAGTTTTCCCTCTCATAGTCCTTCCTACACTCAGCTGTTTGTGCCACTCTATCCTAGCTCCCCTCCACTTATGTGGCATCCATGGACTATTAAAAGTAGCTTAGCAATGACTTCTAATCCAATAAAAAAAAAGTGTTTTAAAAACAGGTAGAAATGGAGTCTGTGGCCAAAGGAGTGATAAAATAAATAAAACTGGAACTAGTTGTGAAATGTGCTGATGCAATAGAACGTGAGCTTTGGGAATTTGGAACATTGAAAATAAGAAATATAGTGAGGCTGGAAAACAGTACTGAAGAAGAGGAGGTTAAAGTAGTTGGAAGAACCGGCAGAATGCGGCATGGAGCTCAGGCTCCAGGGATCACCGTTCCAGTGTGATCTTTGCTCTGTCAATGACTAGCTATCAACTCATTGGCAAATCAGTGTTTCTGTACCTCAACTCCATTTTTATTATGACTCTGAAAGGAACATGTCTCAAAAAGTTCATCTATCAGGTGTGCTAAACCTATCAATCATGAGCCTTATGTGTCTCCTTATAGCTATGAATGCTGTTCATCACATTTGTAGATGACACTGTCATGTCACATGACAACAGGTTGGAGACTCCTGAGTGATCTCACAAGTTTTGTCTGTCTCTGACCCATTCTCTGACTTCTTTTTCAACTTAGATTCCAAAGGTCCTGCAAACCTACACTTGAGCACTTCTGTTCATGTAAGAATTTCTTTGAAATTGCTTTTGGTCTTTTGCCTCTCTCTAACATCTTATAACTGATCCACCACCATGCTCAACTAACACTTTTATGAATACGTCTAGAATCTTCCTACATCACTTTATCTTACTTGGTGATACCTAAATCAAGATTATCACATTTTCCTATGAGGGTTTCACAACCTGTGTTCTCACTTACACTCATGCTTCCTCTAGACTTTAGTCTCAATGCAGGAGTAGCCAAATAAGTACAAAAATACCATTTAATTTCTTGCCATAGAATGGAATGACTTCCCATGTCACTCACAATAAAGTCTAAAAGACAGTACTGATGGGAGATGTTATTCTGCATATATGTTTCTCATACTGGTTAATAAAGCACTGTGGCCAATAGAAAACTAGATAGGCGGGGCTAGGAGACTAGGAGGAGGAAAGAGGAGGTAGAAGGCGGAGTCGAGATGTAGCCCAGGGAGGAAGGAAGAAGCCTGCCACGCAGCTCCCCGATAAGACGACCATGTGGAAATACTTAGATAAGTAGAAATGGGTTAATAATTAAGGCAGAGCTAGCCCATAAACAATAACAGTAACTGGCCAACAGGATTATATAAAATATAGAGTCTCCTGCATGTTATTGGGGGCCGGCACACCAGACCAGCGGCGGGCAGGCTGGCCGGAAAACAACACGCTCTGGCGCAGCTGTGGGCCTTGGGACAATGGCGGCAGGACCGGGAGGCTGGCGGGGAGGAACCTACCGCAACACAGTACTAGGGTACAGTTCTGTTTGTGTATTATCGGGCATGCCTACTTCTTAACTTTCTTATTTCCTCAGGCCACATGGTCACCTCTGCTGTTTCTGCAACATGCTGAGCAAAGCCTTTACGCCAGCCATTTGTCCCCCTGCGATGATCGTGATTACAATTTGCTCAGGTCTTTGTGCGAAAACACGGAACCAGAAAGGCTTTTGTTGACCATTTAGAATACAAAAGTATTTTCCCACTCCGCCTTCCCTCATGTCTTTCAAATGATTGGCAGCAGAGCTACCACAGCCAAGGACAGACTGCACCCTGTTTTTCTTTTCAGGGTAGAGGAGAAAAATGGAAAACGTAGAAGGCTACCAAGGACATAGGCCTTGAGGACAGCTTAGTGATAGAAAGGAAATATTTCACCCAACACTCCTCAAAAGGGAATAAACGGTTCACCTGCTATGTGACAGAAATGTCCCTTCCAAATGATAGGTACAGGGAATGTCTACAAAGGTGAGGGGACTAACATATAATCCCTGGCTGGAGGCAGAGTTACAGGAGCAGAATATAACAAGTTAGTAGCTCCCAAAACAAAGACGAGGTGATAAGGTGGGCAAAACAAAGATAAGACTGCAAGATGGTTATACACAACTATTGGAAGCAAAGACATGGCTGCCATTTCTGTAACAGGCAGTGCAGAACCATTTGTAGTTAAGGTTACAGGTGGGGTACAACCCCATCTTAATAAACAGATTTAATCATAAACAGGAATTAACCTAGTTTGTCCTTACTGAAAGATGGCTTTTAAGCCTAAGATGGAGGCAGTCTGGTTCTTTATATGTCATCTTAGGAAACCTCAGGTACAATTTACACTGTGGGGACAGCATCCCAAGGCCACCAGTATCAGAGAACCAAACAGAAAGATACTTAGTGTGGGTTCCAATGGGGATTTTTTTTATTTTAAAAAAGTATTTATTTATACTGTATTCACATTGAAGACGCTGTTTAACTTCTGAAGAGAGCCATTCAGACTTTCAAGAGATAGTGACCCAAGGTTTTCTTTTAAACCTCCATAGGCCTATCATTAGATTTCATTCCTAGTACAAAGTAGTTGAAACAATTTCTTAAAAAAAAAAAAAAAGAATTATGAGAAATTTCAATTAAAAGTTATATTTTTGCAAAAACACATTACTAAAAATTATTTGGATAACATTTTATTGTTACATTTGAGAAAACAGCATTATTTGGTAAGCATAATTTTAAGATGGTTGTTAGAAAATTCTGAATATTGCAATATACTTCTTTCTAACTCTAGTGATAAATATCTTTATCTGTGCATTTGTGCAATTAACCAGATAATTTGATTATAGAATGTGGACAAAATATAGACAACTGCCATATAACATTCCAGAGCAGGTATGTGACCTATGAGTAGATAGGCAAAATGAAATACTAGACTGGAAAGTATTTGGACTAAAATGCCAAGGAGTTTAAGTTAGTGTTAGATCATATGAATATCAAAAAATATTTTTATCCTAATCATTTGGGTTTTCACACAAAATGACAAATAGAGAAAAAATATAAGGAGAAAAAAATGAAAATATAAAGAGACAAGGAAACCGTTCTCAGTCACAGATGCAAACATCATTAACTTCTCAGCACTTTATCTCAGTGATTCTCAACCTTCCTAAAGCTGCAGCCCTTTAATATAGTTCCTCATGTTGTGGTGACCCCAACCATACAATTATTTTTGTAACTATAACTTGCTATTGTTACAAATCAATATAAATATCTGTGTTTCAGATGGTCTTAGGAGACCCCTGTGCAGGGGACATTCGGCCCTCAAAGGTGTCACGACCCACAGGTTGAGAAAAATTGCTTCAAGTCACACTTTTCTTGGTATTACAAATTCAAGAAGCAAGAAGGGGTAGAATTTAAGTACAATTCAGATCCTTTATTTTAAACGGCAGAAAGAGACCAGAACCCAAAGCAAAACAGAACCTTCCCTTGAACCTGAGAAGGAAAGTTTAGTATCCGGGATAAAGTGTCCAGCTGAGGTGGTGGGTGACAGGACTCAGAAGTCCCAACGGGAAAGTGTTGGGGAGCACAGGGAAAGGGGGCTCCAGCTCCCTTCTGGAATCCGGGTGTTTTCAGGTGAAGACAAAGGCGGCAATTTCTGTATTCTCTTCCAAAAGTGTAGCGCATGCCAATGGAAAGGAGCCTGCCTACTGTCACGCCTTTTTTGTTTTCGTAAAAGAAAATAAATCAGAAAGCACTTTAGGGGTAGCTCAACCCAGGGAAAATTAAACATGTCATATCTTACTCTAATGGATATAATGCTCGTATGCTTTCCAAGAAAATCGCTGTTCCTCCTTGACCAGTCTTGCGGGGGGTGTTAGGGAAGTGATGAATTTAATCTGTAACTTTCCCCATTCCATTTCAGATTCCCTCCTAAGGACGCAGGTGGGGGAAGCTTTAGAGTTCTTACACCTCCCCCTGCTGGTAGTAAACAGGATGTGCAGCTTTTGCATGTAAAGCTTTGGCTTGTTTATCCCAAGAACAGCTAAATATAACATCAGCTTGTTATTATAAAAACAAGATTCCTTTCGTCGTTCCCGATCTCTGAAGAAGTTCAACCCGTAAATTAAAAACACGAAGAAGAATGGACTCTTCTGGAGAAACTATCTTCCGGAAGTCAGAGAGACAGTAGAGCTTCAAAACCTCTACATTTCTGAAATTCAACCCCAGAAATGACTCGGCATCTTTGGGATTTCATTTGGATTGCATCTGCTTGCTGCCATTTTCTGCAGAGATTTTATCTTTTGTCCTGGGCGGAGATGTGAGGGTTACCAGGAACTTAAACTGCTCCTTTCCAACTCCTTGCGGTCCGTGGGGCTGGCCCGCCACGTGTCAGCCTGCTGTGGCCTCTGGTGCAGGTGATTCTGGGAGAATCGTCTGGCCTGTGTACCTGCATGTCTGCCATGTTAAGCGTGATACTCTGTTCATATCCATTTCTTAACCAGTAAAATCCCTAAAATCTCTCTTGCCTTCATAATTCAAAGTATGAAGACATATCCCCCACGTATTTCATTTTAGCCATTTGATATTTCTTTCTTTTTCTTTTGTTTTTCGAGACAGGGTTTCTCTGTGTAGCTTTGGAGCCCGTGCTGAAACTCACTCTTGCAGGCCAGGCTGGTTTGGAACTCACAGAGATGTGTTTGCCTCTGCCTCCCGTGTACTGGGAATTAAAAGTGTGTGCTACCACTGCCCGGCTCTTTCTTTCTTTTTCTTTCTTTCTTCTTTTTTTCTTGCTTGCTTCCTTCCTTCCATCCATCCTTCCTTCTTTTCTTCCTTCCTTCCTTCCTTCCTTCCTTCCTTCCTTCCTTCCTTCCTTCCTTCCTTCCTTTATTTTTCGTTTTTTTTTTCTTTAAATTTGAAACAAGGTTGTTTTATATGTCAATCCCAATTCCCTTACCTTCCCATCCTCCCATGTCACCTCCCCCTTGTGTCTAGGCTGAAAAAGTATCCCTTTATGTGGAATGGGCTCCCAAAGTCCATATGTATACTAGGGATAAATACTGGTCCATTACTAGAAGCTAAGCAGGGTTGGGCCTGGTTAGTACTTGGATGAGAGACCCTTTGATATTTCTAATGGTTGCTTTAGTTGTGTTTCTTCTTATGACATCACTGGACTCTTTTCTATTAGAGGAGGGAATGAGTATTCTGGCCTTGTTAAGAACAGTGTCTCTAATTGTATAACCTACAGAAGACCCTAAAGGATATTCTTGAGCTAAGTGGTTTTGGTTTAGAAGAAGGCACAGAATCCAGCCACCATTTTAGGATGGAAAGCTTATTAAGGGTGAGAAAGTAGCAGTCTCTTCATCCATCCTAACCAAGTTTTTCACGTTTTGACAGATAGGGGGTGATGAGATTTGAAAATCACTGTTTGAAATGCTTTCTTTGTACCTCTATTGTCCTGTTTGTTGGACCAGGCCATCCATTCCAGTCACTTTTTTTCTCTTGCCTTCACTTCATAGTCATCCCAGAAACCACTTAAGTTAGAGTCAATTGATTACTTTTAAAAACGCTTTACTAATTACTAAACTTTACGACATATTTTGAGTTTCAGCTAGACAATGGCGTTCGTGCCCTGGATTCTGTTAGTTTACTTCGGGTTTGTAATTGTCTTTCTTTTTGCTGGGGATGTTTCTTCTCACTTGTCTCCTTCTGGTCGTCCTATGCACCTGCTACAGCCTGATCTGCCTGAAAAGGATGCAGTCAATCTGGGGTCTGGGGTCTGGGGTCTGGGGTCTGGGGTCTGGGGTCTGGGGTCTGGGGTCTGGGGTCTGGGGTCTGGGGTCTGGGGTCTGGGGTCTGGGGTCTGGGTCTGGGGTCTGGGGTCTGGGGTCTGGGGTCTGGGGTCTGGGTCTGGGGTCTGGGTCTGGGGTCTGGGGTCTGGGGTCTGGGGTCTGGGGTCTGGGTCTGGGGTCTGGGGTCTGGGTCTGGGGTCTGGGGTCTGGGTCTGGGGTCTGGGTCTGGGGTCTGAGGTCTGGGTCTGGGGTCTGGGGTCTGGGGTCTGGGTACTGTCTTTCTCTGTTGTCCGTGGTTCCTGTGTGCATGGCTGTATTCAGGGCGGTCATAGAGGCCAGAGAGAGAGAGAGCCTAGCATGTACTTACTTTACCCTGGGACTGTCCGCTGGCACTGCTGGTTCCCTGTGCAGCTGGCCTGGCCAGTTGGAGGGCACTCTCTGCTCATCTGCCTGCATAGGGACTATACAGTTTGCACTTCTGTGCTCTGGAGGAAAGGACAGTAACTTCCTCTGTCTTCTTCTTCCTGCTTACCAAGTTCCAGGGTGTAGAGGGTTTTTAGTGGTTAGGGAAACAACAAAACCCTTTACTTGGAGATCATGCTAATTGTGTGACTCCGTGCAGAAGACAGGCACACAGATGAGTGCAAATTTGACAAAATAAATAAATAAATATAAATAAATAAATAAATGGCTTTCCTGTCCTAACTTCTTTCTTTTCCCACTTTGCCCATCAGCCCGTTCTGAAATCAGAGATAGTCTTCACATCTGGGTACTACATTCTGTTCTGGATTCACTGTTTCATTTAGAACAGTGGCGCTCAACTTTGGGTGGTGACCCTTTGGCAGTCAAACGATCCCTTCACATGGGGTGGCTATCAGAAAACACAAACATTCACATTATGAGTCATAACAGCATGATTACAGCTGTGAAGTAGCAACAAAAACAATTTTATGGTTTGGGGTCATCACAACACGAGGAACTGTATTAAAGGGTGGAAGCATTAGGTAGGTTGAGGACCACTGATTTAGAGAGTAATTTCTATCATTTCTGGATCCCCCAAAGGTTTTTGCCAGTGTTTGTACGGCGATCACCACCACCACCCAGGCATTACCTGCTGGCGAGAGTGGCGTTTGCACTTTACACTTACCACATCTCCCTTCTGCTCTTACTGATGCCTCGCGGAGAACGAGAGGCAAACAGAGATGTCAGTCGTGTTGTTCTTTTATTTCTCGGGACATTACATAGCTTAGAGTCTCTAAGGTATCCTATAATTTGAAGCGTCATGAATGTGCAGGGTAAATAGCAGCTGCTACTTGAGATGGAGAGTGCAAAGCAAATGAATGCGTGGTGGTAATGGGGTGCTGATCACATTTCTGAACTGCAAGCAGGGGCTGAGTGGATTTAAGATCCAAGCGAAGGCCCCTTTCCTCTATCCTGGTCTTCTCCCTCCATCGGGTGCGTGCCATTTCAGACCCTCTTCTGTGTGCTAGGGTTTAAGACCCCCTGTCTTGAAGAACATCTCCTTTCACGCCTCTCCTCATGATGCCTCCACAAAAGCATGGAGCTGCTGGTCTCTCTGTTTTATCTCCACCATCATCACCATCACCATCCTGGTTATTCCTAAAGGACTGGATTTCAGTCATCCCTATTTCAAACCACAAAAATCCCTTTAGATTTTTAATCTGCAACTCCCAGTGTTTGCCAATTTAGGACCATCTGCAAATTAGTTAATGTGTAGTTTAGCCTTTCTTTGAAATCAGTAATTAAGATGTAAAGTAAGACTGAGACCAAGACTAATTCCCTGGGCTTCCCACTGGGGCCTCTCCTGAGCTCTATAACTCTTTCATCAGCACCTCTGGTTTATCAACTTCAGCCAAATCTCCAGCTATTTCACCCGATGTGTAATTAAGCTGATGTACGAGGATCAGCAGATTAATTTCTGTTTTGTAAAATGCTGTCTGGGATACATATTTATTTGACTTGGTTTTGTATTTACATGTGTGGAAGCCTTCAAACTAAGATGAAAAGAATATTCCCAGTTAGACTAACCCTGGCTTTTTCCATTAGCTAATCTCCTACACCGAAGACAGGCACAGATAGCCTCTTAATATTAATTCTATTATTTAACCACGACCAAGTTCAGAATCTAGACTGTAACTGCAACACAGGGATGCTTTTCTTCTTTTTGTTTTAAATGTGTTCCAGCATTCTAGCATGTTTCCAGTTATTTAAGATAAAACAAAAAGTGGCCTTTATTTAATAAGTTTACTCATTTATTCCCTCATTAGCCATAGGAGAATCTTTTGTTTTCAGGTCTTTGGCATTTTCTATTAGCTGCCAATTATCTATGTCTCAGACTGACATTCAAATAATTAAATATTCAGGTGCACTGATCTTGCCACCAAGGGTTTTATGAGCATTTGAGAAATTTGTTTAAGTTTAATTGGGAAATTAAGCCATGGGGCAACGTTACTGCAGAGCTACACTGCTGTGCTCTGAGTAACCAGACTAATCTAGGTCAGAAAAGCACAATAGGGCCCGCAAACACCCAAAGAACATGAAGTCATGCTTTTAATGACTGCCAAATTTCTGAGGTATGTTAATCTTCCCTTTCTGGGACTCTTTCGTCCTCTGGTGTGCCGACCAATCGCTGGTTTATAACCTAAATCTTCTTAATGATTTCTAGCCCTTGCTTCTTTCCTCTGGTTCTTTTCTCCCTTCAGAACTTACTCAAGTATTTTATTACTCGTGTGTCTGCAAAACATATCGCTCTTTCCTCTGCAGTGTCAGATAACATTCCGAGCACTCCGAGTTAGATGTCGGTTTCTCTGTTGCTGGGAAATGCATCTAGACAGGCAGTAAACATTTTTATTCTGCTATAAATACACAAGAGTTTATGATGTATGTGGGACTCTAGCATGATGGATTTCTTCCCAGCTGAGTCTTTCCCACACAGAATGAAAGGGCCAGGCTCACTTCATATTTTTCTTTTTAATAACATATCTTTTTTGTTTTTCTAATTAGGTAATTTCAAATTAATAAAAGGTAATGGAAAGATAGAAAAGAAGGTAAATAGAAAGAAGAGAACAAGGGTTGACTTGGTAGATGAGATAAATGTGAGTCTAAACATACTCCCAATCAAACTGTGCCGACTGCTTTCTGTTATGTAACTTTTAGTATGCTTTGCATACCCCCTTCCAAAGGGGCACTGAATTCTCTTTGGATGGAAAAATTTGAAACTGTACTGCCATATGTCTCCATTTTGCCTTCTTAAGCATATGAATTAGGTATAACATGGAATTGTTTTATGAGACAATTGCCTACCCTTAAAACTCTTTAAATCACAACATCATAAGATAGATGTAGAAATATTTGGTAAACTTCTTTGTTTTAAAGAAGTTTTTCAGCTAGGGATTTGAGGAAAATTAACACTTTGTGTTGCTATGAAGTGAGCTTCTTGTCCATCACATGTAGGAGCTTCTAGAATCTTGATTTTAGTTTGTAGCTCTATTCTTGTTTCGGACTATATACTATTATTTTCTTTTTCTTGATGTTTTATATTGATAGTGCCTTAGTGCAGAGTATAACTAAACCTAAAACAAGACATAAGAATAAATGTGATACATCCTGGTTTCTCCAAACATATATAGGCATGACATTACTGTGTTTTAACAAAACGCATCATCTCATGTTGTCTGGATTATACCAGGTCTGATCCCTTTTTCGTCTTTTACTCATTGGCTGAACATTTTCTAAATAGCTTATTTATAAGATAGCAGACTAAACTGGGAACATAGGAATAAGTGTTCTTAGCTAGGCAGAATTGGCTTACCACATATATACATAAGAATGAAGTCAGTGTCTTAAAAATAAATAAGAATGTCTTAAGCCTTCAGCTTTTTCAGAGGGTTTAAGGAACACAAGTCATGATATCAATTTAAATAACCTTCTCCATGATTATATTGGGTCTGCTATTAAAATGCCACACATTTAAAGTTATATAGAAATCTACAAACAGCTCTTCTGCCTGTTATGTTTTCAATCTTCAGTACCTCCTAAAGGCTTGTGCCTCTGGATGGTAGTGCTACATTTTAGGAGGTAGGGAGGTAATTTGGTATTAAGAATGTGACCTTGACGGGGACACCTGTGCCCTCTCGCGTGCTTCCTAACACATCATGGTCTACCTCATCACGGGCGCAAAACCAAAGGCCAAGCAGTCATGAATTGTGGCGTCCAAAACCATGAACTGACATAAATCTCTCCCTGTTTGCACTGTTTAGTGCTGGCATCCTGTCACAGAAGGTGAAAGGTGTCTAGCACACTGCCCTTTAGCTAAGGTTATTAGAATTCAGCGAAGATCTCAACCACCGGGGATACCAGGTCAGCGACAGCTGTTGCCCAAAACTGGAGACAGCATGGTCGTCCAGATCGGTCCACAGAACAGGGACTTCCTGCAAGGAAGACTGAAGTGAAGAAACAAGATAGCCCCGCTCTTAGGGGGAAAATACCTGCAACTCTGATTTGAACCTCATTAAATAGTCCTGAATGAATAAATAAGGCTGCTTTCCACTTGCGAATGATGGGAAAGCAAAGGGAATATTGACAATTAGTGAAGGTATTTAATTAAAACCCACAAATAAATCAATACAAGACACCACAAGATGGCTTGGGTTTGATATTGAAGTCAGACATTTCAGTATGTAAACAATTGTAAACACCAGGACTCTGAAAATGTGTTCACCATTGTGAAAATCTCTGAGTTAGGCCGTCCTTACCATCTTGTTCAGTCGCCTGTGCAATACCACAGGCACCATTAGATGGCAGTATCACACAAAACTATAGTTCAGCCTAAAGGTAGGTTACGCTTTAAATTGGCAACATCTGCTTAGCCACATGGGTAAGCACAAGGTGAGTATTGTATTGGTGGTATGCTTTTAAATGCAAGGCAAGGAAACTCGGGCTGGAGATTTGACAAAGTAAAGGCAGGACTCTGAGAAGAGGAGAACAGAAAGTCTGAGAAGGGCAGTAAAGCGGTGACAGATTTTGATGGTGGACATACTTACTGGTCTAGGGCAACAGAGGCCAGCTACAGCATGTGGGATGTTTGGTGGCACAGGTGACATTTCAGAATTTGCTAAAACTTTTTGAACACCGTTATTTTACCAGAAAAATACTAAAGCGAAAGTGGTTTAATCATCCTAAGATATTTTCTCTAAATTTAAAATAAAAAGATCTATTTCGTCTGTCCTTAGATGGGGAGAAATAATTTAGAACTTCTGAAAGCTGGGTAGTTACATAAGAATGTTCTGGTGGATAATGATTTTGTATGTAAAAATACCTCTTTAAGTAACTACAAACTTCAAAAACTCCACTTTAGTAATTATTCAGTTCAGTTTTAGAAATAGGTATTGCTGTATGCAAAATTCTAATTTGATAAATGGAATATGATTTGTTCTAGATGTTTATTTTCATAGGCTCCTTGTGAACATGCTAAGAAAACGTTGAGAATACAATCAAAATTTTACATCAAAATCATTTTAATATGATCTGATAGATAGCTTGTCTGAGCATTGTTTTATATCTTACACACAAGGGTATCTCTTTGCAGGGATGTAGGAGCTACCAAACAGAAACACTAGTCAAAGTTTTAACTATCCCAATGGTGTGCGTTTAGATTTTTCAGAACATAGTGTAACTCTCCAGCTTAACACTGTTTGCTTCTCTATTCCTTAGATGAGCAGCTCTTGACAAGAACTGTCAAGAGAAGCTGTTTATGAGGACCAGCTCCATGACAACTTTTAACGATGTGAGATATTATCCATGCCGGGGACATTTTAGAGGCCAGGCTTGTTCGGTATCTGAATGGGCAGCATTGGTGTCTTCCTTCTCAGGTGAATTCCCTTCAGTAGTGGATTAGTCTAGTGTGTTGAGCATTCTAGCTCATAACCAACATGCCCTTATATTGAGACATCATTTGTTTACGTCATTACTTTTGAGTTACGTTTTATTTGTTTATTTTGCGTGCACATGCGCGAACCTGTGAAGGTCAGAGGTGACTTGCAGGAGTTGATCCTTTGCTTCTACCACGAGGGTTCTGGGAGTTAAACTCGGGGTTCTGAGACTTGGTGGCAAGCTTTACCTGCTGCATCATCCTACTGGTCTAGCATTTATGTGATGGTTCTTGAAGCTAAAATTGCTTTCCATCCTTCTAGAAGAATCACAGCAAGAGACTTCCCTGTATTTAAGGACTGATTCTTTGGTGCTCCAGGCCAGACTGTTACCACCAGCTGCGGTCAGGGGAAAAAAAAAATAAACCCTCACCCCTGTGATGTAATACTGTACAATTAGGCACATAATGTGGATTTTATGCTTTTCTCTGAAACATCTGGCATGTTCTGTTTTCTAAAAGCAAAGCTTGACTAGCCAGACCTCCTGTAGTATTTTAATATCAACGTTCCTTTGTACATATTAGTTATCATGTTTGTGCCAGTTTTTGAAATACCACATTCTAACGTATCACCTCTTGAGTGAGTGTAAATTCAGAATGCCTGCCAGGAGATGATGTGTTTGTGTCGGGAGCTAATACCTACCCTAATCTGAATACCAAATGGATTTTAGATTGTCATTCTAGCCCAGCATTAGCCTTGGCCCTTGGGAAAATCATTGTTTATGAATTCTGTTCAGGTCCTCAGAATTAAGAATCGATTTATTTAAACTTTGTTGCTTACATTATATTTGCATTTCTGAGATATTAGGAAAATGGGCATAGCTATAACACACGTCCATGGGAAAACATTGGCAATAAAAAGTTGTAAGCAAATTTTCTTAAGATCTCATTCCATTCTAAAGGATAAAAGATACACCACCTAGGGAAAAACAAAACGATATCTAGAAATTCTTGTGAGTCAACATCTTTTTCACTGATGCAAGGCAGCTTCATGGGACTGTATTCTCTCCTCTCGCCTAAAAACCATGTGGGAACAAACACGTGATAATAAAAAGAAATACGATGACACAAAGTTAAACTGAAGGGAAAATGAGAAAAATTAAACATGGCTCCTGTATCGTTGAATAGGAGTGGTAAAAATGTCCTTTTAACAGACGTGAGAATGAAAATTGACTGTGCTTATTCATACACAGTCTGGTGCTGGGCAGAATTACTTTAACTAACTGCAAAGTTAAAAAGAAAGCTTTACTTATGCAGGAAATCCTCCGCAACAGCAACAACTTCTTTAGTTGGTGAGCTTGGTGGGGGTTTTCCTACTGTATTTGAGATTCAGTGATTTGCAGCCATTTTGTTTGAGTCATCTCAGGGCCTCAGAGATCTTGGCTAGGGTCTTTCTTCTTCCCGAACTTTCAGGCCCCCTTATTTATGTGGTTGGATACAGCAAATGGTTTCTGCGGATGTCTCCATGTCTAAAATACTGAGTTCACAGATTCTACTGTCAAAATTCTGTGCTTGCACAGTAAATGGCTCCCTAGACAAGAAAACTAAGTTTGTGCTTTGTATACTTTTGTATACTTCAGTGCTTTCACAGCATAATGGTCTTGGGGAGATGTCAAAGAGCAACGGGCACGGCACCATCATCTAGAACATGCTGGAGACAGATGGCAGAGCACTTATCCTTAAGTAGAAGCACAGATGGAGCAGGGCGTGCACTCAAACCCTTAGATGCTTTGAAGGAGTTGAATGACAGGACAGGACAGGACTTTTTTTTTCTCCTTCTTTAATTTGTAGCATCACTTGGCCAAAGAAAGAAAGGACCTCTAGGCCAACTATATGATTCACTGGTAGACAGGGTACATTCAAACCCCAGCAAAATGACAGACTGAACACCATCAGAGGCTTCCCCACAAAAACACAGGAAGAACTGTACAAAACATAACCAAATTATCCTTTGAAAAAGCTAGAGAGGCAAATTAGAAACTGGGAATTTCCTAGGTATTGAGTCAGGGGCTGTAACCATAGGCAGAGCATAAGCATCCAAACTAGGGCTTTGGTCACAGAAATATTGACAACCAAATATAGGCTCTGCAATATATATATATATATATATATACATACATATATATATATATATATATATGTGTGTGTGTGTGTGTGTGTGTGTGTGTGTGTGTATTTCAGTACACAAAGAGGAGGAGCCTAGAGGGACTGCCTCTTTCTTAAAGGACAGCCACGGAAAGAGTTAGGAGACCCTATCTCTAGATGAATCAATAATCCTCCCAGGAGAAATCAAGACTTCAGGTTTAAATCTATGCCCCTGTATTGCATATAATTCACAGACAAGGATGGATGAATGGACTGTCTCAACCAAGAAACTCTCTGGAGGGTTCTGTGAAGCTCAACATAGGGACCCTTCAATCATATAGCATACAGCGTGTAGCATATAACATATAGCATATAGAACACAAAAGACCTCTACTAGAGGGTACGTGTAATACATAAAATATGAACCCAGACAGCTCACAAAGTTTAGCTTGGACAAGGGAGAGGTTGGTCAAAAAGCCACCAATTTCAGGTAGGCAGGAAGAGTAAGTTTAGGAGGTGTATCATTAACATGGAAATTAGTTAATACCTAAGGGTATCGTGCTTGAAAGTTGAGATTACAGGTATTCTCATCAAAAACAGATGACAAGGATGTGGGAGACAAGAGATACGTAAAGCAGTTTACTTAGCCATTCCCCAGCGTATTCACTTCAAAACAGTATGCTTTTTATTTTGAGCCAATCAAAGAATAATAAAGGGGACACTCACGATAGTTACAAGCTACCTGTAAAGAAATATAGTACAAAGCAAGACCTGACTCGATAATGGGGCAGTCAAAAAATTACAATAACATAACCACGTTATGGTCAAGTCCACATGGTGCTCTGCCTGTGATTTTTTTTCTGCCTCGTGCCTTCTTCATTTTGTAGGAAGCTATGTGTGATGAAGATTCTTATTTCACTGTGTTTATATGCCGACTCTTGGGAAACACCTCACAGTTTAAAAGCAACACAAAACATGGAATTTTCCCAGAGAATTCTGGGTTTATCTGGATTGCTGCAGAACCTTCTATTTTTGCTTGCAAAAAGCTTCATCTTCATTTTCGGCTAAGGTTTCCACCTCTTTCTTTTTCCTCCTTCCTGATCGTACTTGGGCGACCGTGGAAAGAGAACAAAATCATGGAAATGGTTATTTTCCTCACCCCAGCTCCTACTTCCAAACCTGTGTATTATTTGTCTGACAGAGTGTGAGGCAATCTGAATTGTAGGATTACGTTTTCCTTAGTTTAATGCACTTTGATGTTATGACTGAAGCGTAAGGTGATTTATTAGGATCTGAGTTGGAGGAGACAGTGAAGTTACCTTAGAAATCACGTGTGTCTCTTGTATGTCTGCAGGAGTGCAAATAACCTTTCTTTTTCTAGAGCCTGGGGTGGGGGCGGAACCTACTCAGCTCTCAGAGGAAGGAGGCAGAGCTAACAAGGGGCTTCCTTCAAAGACGGTTGAAACCCAGGGGTATTTTCATCACAGGATTTGGGCTCTGGAAGGTCTTTGAAGATTTTTGGATTTTCACGTAACAGGTGGTCCTGCGCCTGCTGCTGTTTCTGCTGGTTTGAAGCCACACAGCCCAGCAGGGCTCCTACTGCTGGAGTATCTGGAGGTAAGGCCCCGGGAACTGCTCTCTTCTTATATAAAAAAGTTATTTACTTATATCCAATAATTACTTTGCTTATGGGAAAGTTACTATCTCCCTCCTCCTCTTCCCCACCCACTACCAACCAGCACCCCAGGTTTTCAGCATCAGTACCTGCCCCTCAATTACGACAGAAGAAAACATGAAAAGGACGGCTCGCGGCAGTGGAGAATCTCCACTAGATGGCAGAATTGATTAAGCTGATAGTGCGTCCTGCACTGAGACCTTGAACTCCAGGTAGGGAATCCAGAGAGCTGGGCAGACAGATGACCCTCTAAGAACCCATGCTCCACGATTTCCACAGTGTGACTCCTGAGCTGCCCACGGGTGCACTGCATTGCTCCTGGCCGCACTGTCGTTACAGTTCGTAGAGGTGACACTTCAGGGAGTGACGTTATAGTGTCTGGCAGCTTGTTACATATTGTGATGCTGTCACTGGGAGGCTAGAGCTGCCTCTAATGGTCCTAGCGGGAAAATGGTGACCACCAAGTCCTGATTGTCCAGTCCACCGAGCCACATTCTTTACGATGTCCCAGGAGGAACAGTAACAGCATCCCTTTTTTAGAGAAATAATATGCCAATTCTCTGTTGTTGCGAAATGGCCCGGTTTTGGTTCCTAGTAATGAGTTGACACAGCTGAACTGTTCACTGTGCCATTCTCATGGAGTATTTTTACACACCTCTTCAAGACCAAAGCAAACATCGTGAAGAAAAACAAAACGACAAAAACAAAAACAAAAAAAAACAAAAAAGAAAATAACTCGGTATTCAAAAGAAACCATACACTTTATTCGTCCCAAATTTGTTCACTTAACATTTATCTGCTTTATTTCATGCAGTAATTCAGCTTTTTCAACACTCCTGTGCTGTTTAGCACACTTCATGCTGCCCGACATGAAGCTTAACGCATTGCTTGAACGATAGCCTTTGTATGATCAACTGGGATCCCCAGTGGCCACTCAGTTATTGAATGCTTACTCTCAGGAACATGCCTTAATTACTTTATTTCAACATTTTACAATGCACAGGAAGGCACAGCTGCTGGTACCAATTCCATTCTTTAGCAAAGGAGCCAAGACCCAGAACAGTGAGTAGACTTCCACAGATCACGTAGTAGTTATTATAAAGTACAATAGGAAGAGAGTTATTCAGGCCAACGTCAGTCTTTCACGTGCGGTTTCCTTATTGAGCAATACACTTTTATTTCCTTAGTTGAATTTGAACGTTATAGCTACTGTGCCTGTAACAAATGGCTGCACGTAGGCAACTTTTATATATTCTCTTTGTGATTTGTGAGTAAATACAATGTGTGTGCACTGAAAAGGAGAAAACCATACAAACTATAAGTTAGACATTAATTAGTTGTGATTCGAACACACAGAACTCAGCCTTTCCAGGCAAACATGAAATATTGGATTGGAAATATTTTTAATCCTTCAGCTTTATATAGGAGACGAAAGGGCAGGGATGGGACTGGAGTGCATGACTATGTTGTCTTTTACTTTTGCAGCCATGTCAGCTGTTGCTATGACGTTTGTGGTTATGTAGCATGTGCTGCTGAGTGACAGCGTTATTTTAGATCTTACGTGTCTTCCATAATGATGACCCAACAGCTAAAATGCGATTCCTGCCTTTTCCCTTTAAGTCATCACTGTCTTAGAGAACAGCATCAAAGAGATAGGCACAAGTCCCAGGACCTTTCGTCCAGCCTTTCCTTGTTACTAACATGATGTGCTGGTCAAAGACTCTTAACCATGCTCTATTCCTGTGTTTTATTCAGAGCTACACATATTCCCACTAATACCTTCCTCTGTTCTGTGGTCTAGCCTGGGACCCCGACAGGTACCCTTCCCTTCTCTTTTTATCTAACTAGTGCTGAAGTGTGAGGAGGTGTAACTGTCCTCCTCACTGCCCATTTGCTTGGACACCAACCACTTTAAAACCCAGGTGCAGATCACATAGATGTTGAGCCCAATAGGAACTCGGTGTGTGCAGACAGACCTAGGTCTGAGCTCCTCATGTGGAATAGGGGCTGGCTTAGCCTGACACTCTCTAAAGAGGAGCTGGCAGCACTGCCCTCATAGTTAAGCCTCGGAACTTTTGGGTAGACTTGGATATCCACACTGGCCATTAGCAATCCTCAGCCAGGAGTTTCCTAATTAATCATCCAATCAGAATGCATTTGCAATTTAGAATGTCTGATTGGCCAATAATATGCATCGGAAAATATTTACTACGGGAATCCCCTATAAAAGTCCTCTTCCTGCCTTTGCTCACAGGGGCACTGTTTAGAGTTGCTTTGGTCAATGAACCCATATTTCCTTCAAACTCCATGTGAACCTTTTTATTTTAGGTACCAATCACTTTAACTCATGTCTAATGTCCCTGCATCCCATGTTGCTTAGCTATTCAAAAAAGAGATAAAAAAAACCTGTTCATCCAGTGCATTGCTGTTGAAGTGTTAAGTGGATTTTTAAAAAAATCACCCTGTTGGACACTGGCCCTTTTAATTTCTTGATCTGTCCTGTAGGTAAGCCTCCATGTCATTACAAAGACTACTGAAGAGGTCTCCCTGTTATGGTGCCTTTGCTATGTAAAATCCAGATGTCCTTGATTTTGTTACTGCATCTCGTTCTTTCACAGAATTCTCAGCATCCTGAGTTATCCAGGAACAAGACAAAAAGTGGTGCAACTCTCTGTAGCTCAGACAAAATAATGGTTGCCTTACGCTGAACAAGAATTTTAATGTAGATTTCTAAACAAGTATTTTATTGTAAGTGCCCAAAAGGGATCTTAACAACAAACTCACCTTTAAGTCCATGTTTAACACGAGGGATCCCTACATACTGACAACCACTTATAAACAACATACTCCAAAACAGTCGCTAGGGTGAAATGAGAGGTTACATTTTCATTATAGTTTTCAGTATAACTAATGAGGTTCCCTCTACATGATTGAAGGATGGCTTTCTGGTTTCTTTGCTGTCATCTCTGTGCTTGGGTTATGCCCATGACAGTCATGCAGATAGGAAGCTGATATTAAAGCCAGAATCAAAGGCAGCAGAAGAGGGAATCAGGCTACATTAATGAACCGCTCTCCAGCACGGACGAACACTAAATCACCGGTTAGATCTCTGGTGACTTCGCACTTGAGAGATGTGAAGGAAGCAGTACGTTCAGAGCACCAGTGAAGCCATAGCAACTTGTCAGTCCAACACAGAGGCTGAAAAATTACCTCAAAGATGATCTTGGTAGAACTGCTATAAATATTTCTTCCGAGCATTTGATTATGCTATGACCCTTGAAAGGGGCAGCGGCATGACACGGAAGTACCCGAGTCCATAAGATGTGACTACAAAGGCGTTATCTACTTCTTTGGTCACAGTTAACACAACTTCCGTTTATGGCTTCAGGTAGAGAAGAAAGCAAAGTGACATAAAATAGTCTTTGCTTAAATTGACAAGGTAATCACATCGACTGCTCTCTTACCCTCTTGTGTGTAGCTAAATTGCAGTTTAGCTATCCATTACATGGCAATTGAGTAAACTAGGTGGTACCAACCACTGGGCTCAAATCTGGCCCAGAGTAGGCCTTATAACACAGAAATCAAATTTGGTGGGTTTTTTTTGTCCTTTATAGAAGAGTTGTGTTTCTTTTTAAATTATGTTGTTACTGTGTATTGTATTCCTTTAGACTGTGTATTACTGTGTGTTCCTTTAGATATGCATGTTGTTGTTTGCAATATAATTAGAACATTTTCTCGATTGTTTTCCATGTTAGAAACCTGGGGAGTGAAGATTAGTGAAGATCATAGTGTTAGCCACTTTTAGCTTTTAGTCGAGAGAGAAGATGCTAATGAGAAAAAAATAAACAGGCAAGAATGAAAAGACATTATTTTGTTAAAGTAAAAGTTGACTTGTAAGATGTACAGCTCTCTATTCATAGCTGTTTTTCTGGTACATAGATAACAAAGTTGGAGGACACGTTAACATATAGGCATCTTAGATGTTAACTAACTCCCTACTGGTTGCATTATTCTGTGTATAATGGCAATAATGGTTTAGTATTTTAGTTAAGATCACGGAAAACCATGAAATCTACACAGGGTTTTGAATAATAGCTTAGTATTAGAAAGTGTGACAGAAGCAGAAAAGTAATTCTAAGAGATAAATGGTGAGAATAAAATTCTGGAGTCACACAACTGTAAGACATGTCTTGGGAATAATATTAGACCATTTTATATGGGAACACAGGGGATAAAACTTCAAAAATGAGCATGAATCTTTAGTGTTTTGCTAAAGCCCTGGAAAGATGCTCACAGTTCTTCAGTTCCGGCATGGGTTGCTTAGAACACTATTTTAGGAGATTCATTTTGAAATAAACATGATTAGGTAGATACTGGGACTATGCATAGAATGAAAGTTTGATTTTTTTAATAGAAGTTCAGGTACGTATGGAAAGAGCTTGAAATGGAGTAGGAATATAAGGAAAGAGAAGGAGAAAAGAAGTTATTCACAGCTGAAGCTGGACAGAGGCAGTTTAGTGCCTAACTGGATTTTGGTAATAAAGGTAGATAGTGGGATTTGAAATAATATTTCTGCTCTGAATCTCCAGGACTTAGTTAATAGTGACACAGTTGGTTCAAACTGGAAACAATAATGTTTGTAGTGGGGATGGCATGACAGTTAAATGAAAGGATCCGGAAGCTGCATTCATAAAGATGTAACCTGATGACTGGAAATGGCAGCTAATGAGCAGGTCTATTCACTTGTCTGATAAAGGAATGTTCAAAGGATCTTAGTTTATAGGTATTTAATGGGGCGGTCCAAAGTGTCAGACTGAGTGTATCTACTATGGTTTGGGTCTCAGATGTCCTCAGAAAGCTCCCACATGGAATGCTTTTAACTATCTATAGCAGTGTTTGGCCGTGGGGCCTTTTCACAATATCTTTTAACACAGTCATGCTAGGTGTGTGAATCCCATCCCCACCTTAGAATCAAGAAATGGGGCAATGATTAAAGAGGAAAGTTGTTGGTTTTCTGAGTCAGAGGCTGGCATATTTTAACTGAAACATCCTGGGGGAGTCAACTCTTTCTGGATCTTGGTTCCTATCACAGGATGTACACACAGCAACATTTAACTTAAAAGAATGTTTCGAGCACAGACTGACTACATGAATCTAATGATAGTTACTATTAGTGTAAGCTTATCATCAAACCAATATAAATGTGAAGTTGTATAATTCTCTTTGCACACGAAGGAACAGAAGCATGACTGACATTTCACGAGTATCTGACTTAAAATTTTCAAAATGTGTTGCAAATGTTTCTTCATTTGATTTATTATTATTGTGCAAAAATCCCCAGCAGGATTGTTGTATATTCTGGTCAGACAAAAGGCTTTATTGATAGCGTCGTTTAATCCCTGGCAGTCCCATATGTGTGTATGTTGTATTGTGACCACACTCACTGCCTACTCTCTCTTGTCACATCAATTCAGCTGAGCACTTTCTTGTCCTCAAATTGTTCCTCTCCTTCTCTCATGTCTTCCTTTCCTGTGTTTATCTGTGCTCATGGCCGTGGCTGCTTTAGGGTCACATTTACAATGGCCATGCCACACCCAGAAGGTGTTTCTGAGCACTACTCCCTCTCCCCCTCCCCCTCCCACTCCCACTCTTGTGTTCTTCCACCTCATTTTCCGCAGTGCTCCCTGGGATTTAGAGACAGTGCTGTAGATGTCCTGTTTGGGCAAATCATTCAACTTTTATTTATTTAAGAACATTGACAAGTTCTGGATTTCTATCTTAACAATCGCCTGCTTCCAAAGGAAGTTTCTCTAACCAAGAATGAGAGCTTTGCTAGTCTGTGGACGGAAACTTAAAAAGTTTAGAAGGCAGTTTAAGTACATGCACAACCGTAGTAGATTCTCCCATAGAACTGTGATCTTCCCAGCTTTATAATATTAGATAAGTATCCCTTCTCATGGAGTGGCAACAGATCCATGAGATTTGTTACTCGGCGAGTAACCAATTCATGAGGTTGGTTACTTTCAGAACAGTCATGCCACTTTTACACACAGTGCACTTAGCAGGTTGGTATTGCAACACTCATGTTTTTCTGGGTAAGGTCATTGATGACTCCTGCCCACTCCCATACCCCGTAAGTCTTCATTAGCATCTTACCAACAGGGAGAAAGCTTCATCCTCAGCTACAGCTTAATTACCTGCATTCTGTATCTAAACATATGTTATATTCAGCAATATGGTCTAAAGTCATAGTTATGGTGAGCAACCAAGCAGAGTGGTACTGTCCTGTATTACTTAGGTAGCCTAGGGGAGCTCTCCCTGACTAACACCTTACAGGGAGGTTTTTGATTTTACAACCTATGACTTCTAGAAACAGCGTTATACTCATCCACAGTACCCCTTCCAGCCTTTCTTAAAAATTTTATTTAAAAATTAATCATATTTGCAGTTAGTTTTAAAGAGTTAAACTTCCACATGGCTTTTTCATACAGCCCTAGATTTGGTTGACACTTTCCACAATACCGTACCCACCTTTCTCCCACAACATTGTTTAGTAAGAAATCCCTTCACTTCCAAAGTTATCTCTTATGTTTCTAGAATATATTACAACAGCATAGCTGTCTGCATAAGACCCTCAGGTCTAACGTTCTCACAAACATTTTAAGACTTTCAAAGTTATGATTATTTCATACTGTAGCATGGTGTTCATGTTCTATGCCAACTGGCTGCACTCCACAGTCACTTGTATGTTAATGACAGGATAAATGGTAATGAGTAGAGCACAAACACTATATCTATATGTGACCTGCAAAGCCAAACCAAACAGAACCACATAGGAACAACATAGGCTACATCTTAAGCTTTCTTGTTCTTAATCAGTTTCATGTTAATAAAACAATTATCATCACACATGGAAATCTGTTTTCTTTTTAATTTGACAAAATGAGTGCTGATGTGACAATAGTGAGTTACTGTATGTTTTATCAGAGGATGGTGTCATTGCAGGTATCAATTTCTCAGAAAATAGTGGCCTATTGTCATTTTTTTTTTTTTGCAGAGAGCAGGAAACTGTAAACCTAGGCTATGGTGATTAAGTTAAGAAAGATGCTCTTATCTTTTATCTACATGGACCTTTTAGGGGCACTTTAGAGATGCACTTACTAATTTTGCACTTATTTCACCAGATTGTTCAAACAATATCAATATTGAATTTGTTTACAGAATTCTGCAGTATTAGCCTATTTAGCTAAATATTGAAGGGGAAAAGCCCTGTTCTCTAAGAACTCTCTAATGATGGCAATTAAAAGGTCATATTGGGTCATTGTTTTAAAGTTGCATTGTCTTGTAGCAGGAGTTTCACAAGATGTTATTTCTGAACAGTAATCCTCTCTGACTCTGCAGGCAAAAAGCAAAGCCTGAGCCTTTTCATATTTGACTCAGAGAAAATATTATATGCTATCAGCCTTTTGGGGGAGGTTGATGACAAAGCTCTATGATCGAGTAGAGAAATAGCTTATACAGTGTTACATATTTTTACACACTGTATGACTTCAAAATCAGTCAGGATCATGAATTACTATTTCATTTACTTGAGTGTAAGAGTTAATTTGTTCTACATAGGAACACTAGAAAAAGCACTTGCCACATACGCATACTATAACAGTGTCTTTCTCCAACAAGCCCATACCTACTCCAACGAGGCCACACCTCCTAATAGCGCCACTCCCTATGTTTATGGGACCCAATGGCATTCAAATTATCCCAGGGCACATTACTGTAGAAAGAATGTCATAGTAGTCAAAGGCAAGCTTTCCTTTGTCCATTTTTCATTTGTAAGTATGGTAACAGTTACTCTTTGCCTTAAACACAGACACCTCTACTTGCAGTGAACAGAGATGAATGCAAAGACTTATGGCTGCCCACATACTGAAAATTAAGGTCAGTTGAGAGCCTGGCCCTAATTGAGACATTAATACTTCCTCAAGACTCAGAATACATCATGGAAGAGGAGGCAGGAATAATGAAAGAGCCAGCGGTCAAGGAGAAGAACTCAAAACGTCATCTTCTAAGTCTGTCACAGCCATAGCAGTCAGGAGCTCATAGAAGCAGTTCATACTGATTGGGTCCAGGATCACACAAGTTGGGCCCACCCAGTCATCAAGCATGTGTGGGGAAGGGGCTCATAGGACACAGCTGTTATCTTGACAAGTAACAGACTCTGGAGGAAATGGATATATAGTGTCTAGTTGCTTCCCCACTGGTGAGGCTGTCTGGAGGACACTAAACGAAACAAACACTAGTACAATATGGTAAGGAGTCATGTTAGAGAGGGGAGAGCTGGTAGGGAGAGGAGGAAAATGAGAAAGAGGTAAGAATCAGCAACTAGACCAATGTAAGTGCAGGGATCTGTGCACTCACCTCACTTAACTCTTTTATCGTCTATCTATTTTAGTTTATAAAACTGGGACCAGAAATTTTTCAGTATGCCATTCAAAACAAATGGTGTCAGGATCAGCTTCTAAGCACACACATTAATTCATTAAACTGGCCAACACAGATTTGTATCATCATTTGGTAGGCTGGCTTCTAGCTAGAGATCTCTACTCATCCACCAGGCTGGGGATGTGGGAGGCAGGACTGTCTCCATTACGTTATGTGGACAGTATCTGCACTGTTTGTTTCATATCTCTGAGTGGTCTATGCTTTCAGTACACACAGAAGGACAGAAAACACATAGTTGATTCTATAGCGCTGTCAGCATGAGCTACAGACCTGCAATCTGACTTCTCTGAAGGTTGAAGTCATGTATCAGACTGCTTTGGAGAAACCCTACACCAGCCAGAAGATCCATAAAGGTGATATAGAGCTTGAACCTCCAAGAGTATTTCCATATTGCAATGTGATCCGTGGTGATATATATGCCAACATAAACTGAAAAATGAGATTGGGCGGTAGACTAAACCTTAGGAAGAACTGGAGACAGATGATGGAAACTTGTTACCTGTTATCTTCTCTGTACCACTTCAGCATCCATTCTTAGTTTAATTAACAGAAACATGAGGCAGAATTTTGATTAGAACATAAAAATAGACAAGGGGACCAATGAAGATAGAAAAGGAATTATATCAAGTGACCTAAAATATACGGGAGGAACTTAGGGTGTTAGGAAAGGCATTCAGATCAGTGAAGGAAAGACCTAATATTTAGAAAAATACAATTAGAGCAAATGGTAGCAAATTAGACCAAGGGCAGAGTTGGATTTTTGACTGAACAGATGATTAATCAATACAACTTCACTCGTGGAGAGAGAGACAGTGAAAGTGCTGGAAGAAAGTGTAGGTTCTTTTAACCTCTTAGAAAATAAAAAGGCTTGATTGTGACCTACAATCTGAAAGCCATGGAAGAACATATTGACAACCTTGTTACATAAAATTAAAAATATATTCCCAAGATAAAACTCACATGAAAAACTTCACATCCAAATGTAAAAGACAAATGTCAAATTCTGAAAATATATCAATATCACATATTAGACAAAAGAATTATTCTATATAAGGTATAAGTAGCAACTAGAAATTGAGCTGAAATAGGCCATTCATCCAAAAGAATAAATGGGCAGTTCACAGGAAAAGAAATATGACTGGCACTTAAAATGTGTAAAGAAACTGCAATAAAAGAAGAAAAATGTGAATTGAAACTATACCTTTTCACATATCTCATATTGACAAAAAGTAAAATACTGTTACCAAGCTGCCTTGATCATACCACTAAGAAACAGACACTGTTTCATGGAAAGAGTGCAGGATGGTACTACCCTTTAGAAGGAAGTAGACAATAGACATTAAAACCATAGACACATTTCCTTTTAAACACAGTGATCCTGCTTCTGAGAACACAGACTACAGATATGTTGTATCCATCAAAGGAGTCAATTACAAGGCTAGTCACTGTGAAGTGGCTTATAGTAACATACAGAAATAAGACAAGAACTTGACTGAAGAGGCCACATTGTTGTCACAAATTGAAATTAGATGCCTCTTGGCTTATGGTAGATTTATCTTCTGACAAACTCAATGCAAATTGAAAACTGGAAAGTCAAAAATGCATTTATACCCTTTACCAACTGGGTACCATATTTGCCAACAGATGACACCAAGGTATCAATTTTCCCCTGTGACTCTGGGACTGATAGCATCTGTCCTGGCTGTGCCCGGCATCTGAAGAAGCACTTATACCAAATAACACTAATATTAGAAAATATCAAAATTTAAAATTAAAAGGATATATTATTTTGGATAAATAATAGACACGATGCACAGATACAGTGTTAGCGAGAACAAGGCCAGACAAGCCTTCTACCTTTGTCACATACAAAAAGAGGAAGAAGAAGAAGAAGAAGAGTGTGTTAACATAGACAAAATTTAGTTAACTATGGAGATGAGGGACCAGCAGTGACAATGTAGAAATATCAAGCTTAGTTACCTGTTAGAAATAAAATAATCTTTTGGGGTCAACATAATCAAAGTATATTACATGAGATTGTAAAAAGCTTAGTCAAAATGCTTGTTAAGTAAAATAACCTGAAAATGTAAAAGAAAGTGAAACTAAAATACTATCAGATTTAAGAACTTTAGAGATTCACATTAGCCCAACTGTCTTTAAGGTGAAGAAATCTTGAACATAACCTAGTACAGTGTGCTAATGATTCAAGTGTGATGTAATGTAGTAAGACAGTGAATTATTAGCATACAATTGTGAAGAGTATTTCACATGAATTTATGGTGAGTTTCTTTTATATGATTATTTCTAGATATGAATTTCAAAGATACGATGCAGAGTCCTCAGCTGGTGGACATTTTACTTTAAGCAGTGGAAGATACACATTTGGACTTCTTTCAAAGCCCAAGAGGAGGCTGAGAGCTATGAAGATCAAGGAAGCCTTCAGATTAAAGCCAGGGTTTCACTTATTGATTTGTCAGCATACGTTGTGAACTTACTGTAAGATAGCCAGTGCTAGATGCGCCGAGAAGACATAATTGCTGAAGCTTAAAGGATCCCAGGACAAACATATCCTAATACATAAATAACTTACTGAGCACACTGTCCTACACTTGAAACATGTTTGGAAATCAAAAATGATGAGCCAATGTCCTCCATACCCAGAAATAATCTGCTTTTAGAAGTATAACATTCTAGAGATCCTTTGTGTTTATTTTTTTCCTACTCTGGGTCTCTTCCTACTACTGAGCTGAGCGAGTAGTGTTACCAAATACAGGTGTCACAGGAGGGGCATGTTGGTTGCATGGGTTCAAATCTAGGCTCTACAACTTCCTACCAGGTGAGATGGAGCATGCCTTTCAGGGAAGGTGTTGGCTGAGAGCAGTGCAGGTCATCAGTGAGCGAAGATGTTCACTTCCCTCTGTCGGGACAAAAAGAAACACCTAAATGAAGTGACATTTCTCAGATGACAGTGATTGATGCCTAGTGGTAGAGGACATGATTGTACACATGGAAATATCTGGCTGAGGGATGGCCTTCTAGCAGAAAAGAGAGGAAATGCTAGCCTCCCCACTCTTTATAAGCATTGACGTTCTTTTCCCTTTCTAAAGAGCCATATGTTGGTGGCTGCTAGGCAGTCATGTGAGCTTAAAAACACAGAGAAATGCAAAAAAGAGAAAGGCATAAAATTACCAGAAACATTGAAGAGGCTAGCTGAGTTTTAATCAAAGCAATGAAAACAAACATCGGGCTGGAGGGAAAGCTCTTAGGTTTAGAATACTTGCTCTTGCATAGGACCACACATGGTGGCTCACAACTCACTTGTAACTCCAGTTCTGGGAAGCCGATGCTCTTTTCTGATCTCAGTGGGCACTGGACATGTATGTGATACACATATGATGGAAAAACATTTATACATATAAAAATGAAATGAATATGTTTTTAAAAATTGGGAAATCAAGACTCACATTCCATGTACCTGCTGTGTGTATTCATAAGGTAAAAACGTAGGCAGATCATGTTGGTAGAGGTAGTGGACACACAAGGTGCCATGATTTATAAAATGATTGAATTTGTCATCACTTTTAACGGAAATTTATAAGAGCATTTTTTTTTCAAAACTTGAATTCAGTTCAAATCAAATTAAGAAACTCTTATTAGATACCCATTACCAAAGGGACACAAAGTCTCCTTTGCAATCTCTTGGTCTCACTAATGATATATAGGTGTACAATATATGTCTATGCATTTATATATATATATTATACATTATTTTAAATTAAATCTTTTGAGAATTTCATGCATGAGCACTCTATTCACATCATTTCCACTCCTTCCCATCAACTAATCCCTATCTCCAACTCCCTAAATTCATGACCTTTCCTTCTTTAATTACTACTTTTTATATGATGAAATAATTTGAAAAATAACTCATGAATGAATTTGAGTATGATTTTATATTCAGCAGTTAGTGACAGAAAGCAACAAGACAGGCAAGAGTGAGGTTTCAGAATCTTCTGGAAGAAAGAAAAATGAAAGAGAAGAAATGTGCATTTGGACTGAAGTACAGATTAATGCACCATGGAGGACACAGTGTGGTGGGATTAAAAAGGTATTTTATTGAATCCATTTTTCAAAAGCAATTACTAGTTTTAAGCATTTTACATTGGATTGGACTTTTGTATAGTATATACAAATTTTGTGTATTGATACAAATTTGAGATTAATTTGGTTAAAACATATTGTACATGTTTCTAATCTTGTTCAAGGTATTGTACCTATAAAGCTCATTTATCAGTGTCATGCAAATTTCTAGTCCTTGAAAGTTATTATTACCAACTATTTGGGATAATAAGGAAATCCAGGTTAGTAATTACCTATTACAATCAAACTTGTAGTCACAATAGGTATGTTTTCAAGGTCAAACAGAGATGTATTTTAGATATACAGGCCATCTTTAAACACTTTGGAGATCTACAAAATATGGAATTTAGGATATTTTAATAACATGGGTTCTATTTTTTTTTAAATGACAATGAGACATGTCAATGAGACATGCTCCTGGCAGCACCAATCTGATTCAGAGAAGATGATGGGAATTGAGGAAACTCCACATGGAGTTTACTTTCTTTGTCACAAAAGTAAGGAGCGGCACAGTCTGGAGATGCAATCTGAGATTGGGTGGACCACCCCTTTGTTCTGAGCATTGTTAGAGTTGAGATCTCCCTGGTATCTTGGCTGCTTTGTTTCTCTGATCTTCATGTAAGATTTATTAGATTATAAACAATATATTACCACAAAAGTGGGCACAATATAAACAGAAAGAAGTCAATTCCCCGGGCCATTGATCCTTGCAGGTTTTACTGAAGAAAATAGAGAATACAAAATTGTCTCTCAGAGGGATAGCATGGGCCTTTGACTATGAAAATAATGTTCCACTCTTTGGGATAAGCAAGAAGGAAATATTTCATTTTTAATTATTTGTATAATTGCTCTGATGGCACAGAATATTTAAAACAAGAACGAATAACTATTTGTATTAATTGGTACCAGCTGACCTGTTAGCTTTCTAGTCTGGAAGGAGCAGCTGACAGCATTCATTATGATCAGTGGATATTGTAATTTGTTTAGTTTTGGGGTAAGGAAGAAATGAGCTAATCATTATTTTCTATTATTGGTTTACTCTTTAACTTTAAGTCAGTTTAAATCTTCTTCTATTGTTTCACACACATTTATGTAAAACATTCAAGTAGTCTTTATCACTTACTGAATGGTCAGTGCTATTTTATCTCTAACCAGCAAGGAAAACAAAACAGAATAGCTTTAAGCTGAGTTATAAGCAGCTTAGAAATTTTCCACCATAGTGCTTAAAATGCACCATCTTTAATTTTTAAAAAATTCTTTATCTATTGCATTATTACCAACAACTGACCACGGTATTTGTCTCAGAGGAAGCTGGCATGGTATATGTTTCCAATGGTGCTTGAGAAGCAGATACCTACAAAAGATCCTTTCATTTCCTTTCTTCTTATGTTGTGGCATTCCTACTTCTACCTTAAATTAGGCCATGTGGTAGAGGGTGACAGAATTTCATCCATACTTGCTTGTGGACAAGTAATCAAAACAGGGAGGTGTCCAGAACTTGAAGGTAAAAGCGAGTCTCAAGGCCAGGAAGAAGTAGAGTAATATTTATTTGGAGTGAATCTGACCTGTTTGGATGGGTCCAATTTGGCTCCCTGGAACTTACAAGAATCCTTTGAGTTTGTTAAAACAAATATTAAGACACATTAATAGCATACTCATGTTAGAAATGATTTGGCTGAAAGAATTAACAAATACAACTGACAGATTTTTAGCACAATGAAACGCACCTTTATTTTGAGCTAATAGTTACAGTTATGATCGTATACTGGCATAGTATGGTGTTTAGTACTCTGTCAGAATTGGATTAGTAGCTCATTAAAACTTTATTGATTAATGTTAAGACTATAAACAGTAGCACCCTTAAAATATCCATTTCTGAAATATGTTTTATAATTGGAACTGTGGCTGCTGCTTTAAGCTGACAAAACTACCAGTCATCAAAAGCATCAGAGTTCTTGAGAAGGATAAAATTCTACCTGAATGACTAGAGAGTAACAGAGACTCACTGGCAGCATGGACAGCCACTCCCAAGTCCTCCACAGTTGTTGAGGTTAGAGGCTTTAAGGACATCTGCCTTCTGCTGATGGCTCACGACCTGTGGATTAGGAGCTTTTGGAAGACTTACCTACCGTTGGCCCAAGCAACGTGGAGAAAGTCAATTCCACTGCCCTTTTCCACGGTCCTTAGAGCCCTTTGCAGCAGTTGAGATGAAAGGCAGGATTTCTCAGTGGCTAGCGTTGCCACTTTTGTGGGTGGAGCTTCTTCGGTGTCCATCAATCTTCTTGGAGGAAATGGGTGGTGCCAGCAGCTGGCCTGTCTCTCTGTTATAAAAGCTTTTTAATGAAACATTTTAAATGCCATATTCTCTAGATCTCTGAGCATTTGAGGGCTGTCTGTTTAGTATACCTTAGTATACTAAATTTGTCTTAGTTACATGCCTTAAGCATGTACAGATATAACATAGTCAGTGAAAAAAGAAATTAGAGACAAAGAATAAAAGGCAAAAGGTAAATGAATTACAGGTGTAGCAGATTAAAGAACCACGGAGGGGGGAGGGCTTAGCAGGCCACATGGTCAAGATGGCGGCTTCCATAAAATCCCTTCCCAACAGCTGGCAGAAATTACAAAGTTTTGAGATATGATTTTGTTGGCTTTTTTTTCTTTCCACGAGTGAGGCAGATGGCTTTGTGAAACTAAAAGGACACCGGAGTCCAAGGGGTACAACTTCCAAAGAGACCACCGTAGGTCTGAGAAAAGCATGTACCAGTCTAAGGGCAGTGCTAGGGTATAAAACCCGAGAGACCCCTCGTGGGTCTGAGAAACGAATGCACCAGTCAGCATGAGTGGTGCTAGGCCCAGCACAAAATCCACAAGCCTCATTCGTGGGGAAAAATGAAAAACTCTCAGAGTATCTTGAGCAGATGCTACCTCAGCCCCGCTCACTGCTGAGATGGGCTGTAGCTTTTACACTTAGGACATGGGATTTGTAGGAACTGAGCTGGAAATGACCTGAATGTCATTTCCTCCGTGAGGACTAGTTCTCATAGCATCTGCGTTGCTATGCAAGCTGCCAGTGGAGAAAAGTTACCAATCGTCTTACTCAGATAAAAAGTCTATGGGTCACAGCAATGTCCAGCATGGCAAGATATCTCCAAGGGTACAATCGTAGCACTAGTACCTTGGGGCCAACTAACAGATATATAACTGAACTTAAAGTCTACACAAAAGAAGGGAATTCATATGTGGTATTTCAAAGCTACTTGTGGCTGGAAAGATCATGAACCCTTGAAGAGAACCCACTACTGTTGCTTTCCCAAACTGGTATTATTGCTAAATGTGTTCTTAATATTTATCTCTATTCTCATTGGTAAATATAGCTCTCACTCCTCCTCAAGGAAGAGTTTCATTCCCACAAAAAAAGGAGATTATTACAGAAATCCATAGCTGGTCAAAATGAAGGGAATGACTGTTTGTGCCCAGCTTTGACTGATATGGCTGCAGCACAGTCCCTGCATGTAAGGCTTAGGGAATGATGCAGAATGTGGAGAGAAAAGATTATAAGGTCCGAAGACCTGATAATCTAGATATCTACTGCAAGATTGTGTTTTCCATGTACGCCAGGGAGGCTACATCTACGAAGTCTCAGTATTGAAGGTAAGGGTATAATGATTTCACTAGACTCAAGATAAACGATAAGTGGGTGTTTATTGGGGAGCGATTACACAGATAATAATAGAGAACCACTGGAGCTTTTCCCTGCTCTTCCTATCAGATCGGCTGACCCAAGAGAAAGAGCTTGTGCAAGCAAGACCATGCCTGATGGTTCCCTCTTCTCACTTTCGTCTGCCTGAATCCATGCCCAAATTGTGTGGCTACCGTTACAGGTTCACCAGCAAGACTCTGCTACACAATATAGCTGTTTAAACACGGTCTATGTAATGTCAACTCAACATTATTTATCATGTCAACATGGGTGGGGAAAATCTCAGGCTCTACCCTAGATGACTGGTCATAGGAAATCAATGGATGTGAAGAGAAGGAGAACTGGCCTTCTCCATGGATGAGATGGTTATTCAGTCCTAAGCAGTGAGCCTTAAACATCTATACATATAAGCAACAGCAACAAAAATACAGAAAGTTTGGTGTTGAATTGTTAATGAAGCAACACATCAGGAGTGCAAGACTTAAGAGTTGTAGAAACCCTCAGAAAGTCGGAACTACAGGGAAATGACACAAGTTCATAGCATTTGGCAAGTGGAACCTGTGCATTGAGGGGCTATTTGTATCTCAGAAGAAGAAGGACTGGCTAGGGTGAAGAAGGAAATGTGTGAATGGAGAAAGTGTGTCATGTCTGATTCCTGGAAATAGCTTAGGATTGCAGGAACATAGAAAGTGGGAAATGAAAATAGGAGATTAGAAAGGAAGTTGTAGGCAGATCATGAAGTACTGTGTATACATGTCATGAGCTTGACTGTTGTGAACGTTGAAAGGCATGATCAGCCTTAGCATCTGGTACTCATATGCAGATAACATGATTGATGAAAGTGGAAGCCAAGCCAGGAATCAATGAAAGACCCAAAGTTTGAATACGAACAAGAGAAGTGAAAAGGGAGAATAAAATATATGGTGAAAAATACTTCTTCATTCAAATATAATCTCAATATAATTATAAATGGAATTTTAAGTGATGGCAAAGATAGTAATTTTACATATATTTGCTCAGCACATTGATGCTAAATAAATGTTCAATTGCTAGTTTAGAACAGTATTTCTTTTATTAAAGCTATAGTTGTTAATGTTTTTATTTTCCCTTTAATTTTGAGAGTTCATAGGTGCATGCAATGAAATATGATGGTATGTACTCTCTTGTCTTCCAAAGTAATACATATACCCCCAGTATTCTCCCTTTCAACTTCATGTCTTACATTATTTTATTTTAGATAACCTGCTAAGCCCAGTTAGTGATGCTTACACATGAGTGGGAGTGGGACCATCTGTAGGAACAACCTACTAGTGACCATATCCTCAACAAAGAATTAGTTTCTCTACCTCATCAGCTATTTCCAATAGTTTCTAGGTCAGAGTGGGGCCTGGAGTCATTTATCTCTTCCTTGCTAGGATTTTACTGGTCTTGATCAAGAGTCAGTGTGCAGGTGACCATAGCCATTGTGAGATCATGGCTGTAACAACCATGTTACATGTGTCAGCACGGCACTTGCATTGCTTGCATTCATATGCAATGTAGGTATCTTTAAATCAATGCCAACATTTAGAAAAAGCCAAAAATCTTAATGAGTAGAGGGGTTTAGCTTCAGGTGAGGTCAGAGGTGAGTAATCTTTATCTTTTGCCTATATATAAATTTATTTATACTGTTGGAATTTTTAGAGATTTTATATACTTCACTTATAAATTCTTTATCAGATATGCTTTAAATAACCGTTTCTGTTAAGTCTTTGGTTTGTCTCTTCATTTTCTTGGCAATATCTCAAGCTATTATGTTTTTAAATGCTATCATTATTAGGATTATGGTTCATTTACTCTATCCTGAAAGCTTTTAAGAAGAAAAGCAGTTGATGAGAAAAATAAAACCTTTTAATTGATGGACATTTAAAAATGATATCCATGAATATTATAGCAAATAGCAAATTTTTTATCATGTCACAGTTTTATCTTCAATTTGAACCAAAGTCATTACAATAAGTCTAGACTCACAGATATTCTCTATCATATATTTAATTTGGAAGAACTTTAAATCTTTGAGAAATGACAAAGGAAACCGACACATCTATGAAATTGGACATCAATCTGCCTGCCTGGGCTTTCGAAGCACAGTAAAATAGCATTTTCAAATAGTAAGCTGTCTCTTTTATTTATTGATCTACAGCTAGAAATAAGGATATAGTAAAATGCTCTCTCTGTATCTTTTTCACTGTATGAAAACAGGGTTACAGATCAATTGATTTACCATCACCATTGATTAGGTACCTTTCCTACTATCTCTATTGTGACATGAGACATGCAGTCATATAGATCTTTCATTAGGAAAGTCATTGAAAAGCTAAGGTTCATTGCATGCTTAAATGCTTCATAGCCTACTCATTAAGCCATTAGCCAACCATTAATTTTGCTTAACCTCAAATCTTACAGATAAAGTAAGTTATTGCCACTTTATCTTCTGAGTGCACCTTTGAAAAAGTGAACAATTACAAGGTTGTACTACATTCTTACTTAAATGTTCACAGACAGGGGGATGATTTCAGGCACTTAAACTATTTGCACTAATAAAATTTATGTTGATACACAAAGAATGGAAGATAACACAGGCCAACACAAAGAACTGATTATGGGGTACAACTTAAAATCACTTCTGTCACCTATGTAATTTGCTTTAGTATTTTCTGCATGTTATCATCACTATCAATAACATTCATTTCAACAAGAATTCTTCTGTCTGTTTTGCTAAGCCAACAACAGCAACAACAAAGTTGTGCCAGCTCTCTAAAGAGAAGTTAATTATTTTAAGACCTCTATCTCTTTGCATTTATCTTTGGATTAAAATGCTTGTATACTCACATAACATCTGATGGCCGTCTGTTTTCTTGAAATAAAGTCAGGGACATTTGAGTCTTAGTTATTACCAATACTATAGGCAAGCATTAGACATTGTATGAAGCATAACATAAGTAATAACTCCACCCAATTATTTACATTCTCTCATTGCTGCTATTCCCCAGAACCAGCTAATATACACATGAGTGCTTGCGTGTGACTCTTCATGAGATATTTTTTTTCCAAGTAGTATTCTCCTCAGAAAATTCAATTGTAAAACCAGAATCAACCAGTTCTTTTAAATCTAGAATAAAGCAAGCAATTGAACACAAACTCATAACTTTAGCAGCAAATATGCATCAAAGGAAGTGAACCAAGTAGAACATGAGAACTATGACTAAAGCTCACAGTTCACTTTAAAGATAAGAAGAACCACCAGGGACACGGCATAGAAAGTGAGCAAATGTCAACGACCTTCACTAATGAGTCTACAGAGGAGAAAACTGATACATTTCTAGTGACAATATACAATCTGTCTCTCAGCATCAGTTTGGTCAAATCAGAGCCAAATGTCCTTCTGTTTTTCTGTTTCTCACTTAAACCTTCACAATTTTCAGGTCTGTAACAAACACTGGGTTATATGACATCACACTGATGAATGAAATTTAGGTATGTATAATATCATTATTGTAAGTGCTTTACAAAAATAGCATATAAACTCAAATCAACCCAAAGGGACAGCCCTGCAAGACCTAAAACATCCAATTATAGTTTGCATTTATTAAAATCATTTATAATGGCTTGGTCTTTCTCCGTGGGCAGTCAGAGGAGCCTTGTAAGCAGGTAAATGTGATAAACAGGAAGCCAGTGCCTCGGGCCATACCTTTCGGAGGCATTTTAATTATTTTCACTGTGCAATGAGGACAGTGACACATATGCAGAGAATCAGGCCCATATCCCTTTGTTGAAAATCCATCCTATATCTAGAGGCACTGAAGAGGGTGGAATGAACTTTGGCAGAGTTAAGCATCAGGTCAAAGGAATATGAAGGACAAAGGTTCAAGGACATGTGTAGCTAACCTGGGTGCTCCCTGCCCAAGAATCCACCTACCACATCTCCTGCTCTTTATGCAGAAGTGTGAGGACTGGGAGTTGTTTTTAAATAAAGACAAGAAATGACCTCCTTTCTTTGTTCAGTAAAGCTGACGTTCAAGACGAGATTTCCTACCCACAAAGCAAGGATGGGCATCTGAAGGGACTTTTGCTTTTCCTCATATTTTCTCAACAGGGACTCAGACTCAGAAGAATTGTGATTCCTACTACATACATGGCTAGGCCACTGAGGAGCAAAGACAAAGGCATTAGTCACAATGTTGACTCTTAACCCCATTCAGAGAATCTACATTGCTCAGAAAGTGTCCTTAGTTGCAAAGTTCCCTATCATAGAAGCACAAGACTCAAGATACTTTCCTGGGTGGTGCTGGCAAGCTGGGAGAGGCAAACGACAAGGACCTGGACAAGTGGTGAATGCTACAGTGACAAGTGACAAAATCCCAGGTTACAAGTCAGTCAGTCTCTCTGTCTCTCTGTCTCTCTGTCTCTCTGTCTCTCTCCCCCTCCCCCCCCCCTCTCTCTCTCTCTCTACCTCTCTGTATCTCCCATTCTGTCTCCCTGCCCTCACCCTACTACTCCAGCTTTCTCTGCATGCACATGTGTGATGTGTGTGTGTGTGTTTTCCATTTTATTGTTGTTGTTGTTTTGCTTTTGTGTCTTCAGAAGAATGGGTTGAATTGTACTGTATATGTAGCTCAGAGTGGGCTCAAAATCTGGTGATTCTCCTTCCTCGTTCTCCCAAGTGCTGGGGTTAAAAGCCTCTGTCATTATTTCCAGCAGGCATTCATCATGTTAGCTCTTTGTTGAAACTTTAGAAAGATGAGCCACAGTGCCATTTCAGGTCACATTTTGGTGATGCAAGCCACACTTGGATCAAAGTGTGACTCATGTCACCATCTTGAAATCCTCTACTTTTAGGGGTGGGCTTTTTAATGGGGGACAGACAAAGGTGAAGAATTGTTGTTTTGGAATTTTCTATAACCAAAGTTCTTTAGCTTTATTTCTTCCCGTGCTAAATAAAAACAAGAAAACTAGCCAGCTCTCACTGTGTCTGCCTCTGTCATTTACTGTTTTTCTCTCGCCTATCACTTATTTGTATACCTATGATGTATTTGTTATCTCCTTACATACTCTCCATTTTGTTATCCATTGTTCTATCATTTTTTTCTCTCTCTCTCCTCTTTCTCTCTCTCTCTTTTTCCTCTCTTTTTTTCTATCTGTCCTTTCACCCTTAAATGCCCTCTTAATAATCTTAAGGCAGCAATTTAAATCATCCTTATAAACACAAATAACTCAGAAAATAATAGCAAATATCTCTCCTCATTTCATTTATGTGACTTCAGAAACAATTGTTATTATTTGAAATATTAAGTGTTTTTATTTGAAAAATTAGATAAAAAATAAGGGGAGTTTTAAAAAAGAAGAGGTTATTTCCTTATTCCATAAAGTTATTGTAACCTCTTTTATACTTTTCTTTAGCATAGTATCTCTTAAACAGTGTCTACAATTAGGAAGACTACATAATTTACTGCATGCTATGTTTTCAGTTTTCAGTGAAGAATATTTTCCCGAGAATAGTTATTATAAAATCATGTGGTATAAAACAGAATCTCTTCATGCTAAAATTGTATTAATAATTAATTGCAAGAAAAGTATTTCATCATGATAAATGAGAGACTCTATGGAAGGAATGATGCTATTTTGTGGCTGAAATAATATAGTAACATGCTGTTAGATATAGGACATCATATTAAATTTAACAGTTAAAGTACGGTGACATTAAAATATATTAAAATTCAAATTGACTGTATTTCTGAAAATTCTGGTGTGGGCGATAATGATTAGTTTTGCCTCACAATTATTAAAATGAGGGAGAAACAAGGAAAAAAAATCTCTAGAAAGACAGCTGCTACTAGTGAAGCAAAGCAGTATGAAGTGAATGGAAGAAAAAGACATTTGATTTGCTGAAAAAAGGGCATGATGTTTGTAAAAGTTATATCCATGGCTAAAAAGACACTGTATTAATAGCAAGAAAACTTGGATGCTAAACTGAGAAAGTTCATAAAATAAAAGCATAATGGTGGTGTTAGCTATTAACCTTCAAAAATGAGACGTCTGTGAGAGTAAAACATACAGGCAGTCAAAAGAAACGAAGACCTTAGATGATGCATTTGGTGGTCCTTTAGGTAGGTTTAAAAGCACGCTGTTCATTTTAGGTACTGCCTTGTGAAAATATGCTGTAATTTATTTATTTAAATGTGATATTTAGATTATTTTCTGCTAAGGCATATAGTAAAACTTTGTAAGTGAGATTATGCCTGTCAAAACACATCCATGAAAGAAGGGTGGAGATAACTTTTATGCTTTTGACGCACTGCCAGCATTTCTAGATTATACCAAACCACCTTGTAAACATAGTCTTAATACATGCACAATGTGATGAAAATTAACTCTCTTTTCCTTTACTTGTACATACAGGTAATTCACGTGTGGAAGTCTCCAAACTTGGAAACACGTGAGTAAGTTCTCTGCAAAGGAGGGAAGTTGTAGAAATTGTGCTGCTAAGTTTGGCTTATTTGGCAAGTACCTTAAGTCACTGAGTCATCTCTGAAGAAGGTTTCAGTAGTTGCCAAGGTAGAGCTTCCCACTCTTTTGGGCTAAAGGTGTCTTCTCCCTGTCTTCTGATGGTCCTCCCTGACCTATAGTTTTGGTTGTGAGCCTAGTCTTTAATGGCTGAGCCATCTCTCCAGCCCATCTTCCCCACCTTCTGGAGAAATGAACGAAAGAATTCCTACTTTCAAAGTAAGTAATAGCATTTCCCCATTTCTGTTTATACTTTTGGGGCAGATCAAGAATTGGTTTCTGCCAGGAACATAGCTCAAAGTAGATCACTCACCTAGCAGATGTGAGGCCTCATGTTCAATTCACAACACTGCACTGAAATAAATGAATAGTCTCCTATCTAAATGTCCTAATAGTGTTAAACTGCATTTTCTCCTAAGTTTTTGATACTTGTGGAAAATCATTTTTTTTATCCCAGTTAGCTATGTCTATCATGGGCTGGATACCCAACACTGTGGCAGTTTTGAGATTGTGTCTTCTTCTCATTGATCTCCAGTGTTTCCTTGTCTGCTTATCTGCCGTATGTGTCTTTGCTTGCCTCCGTGGTTCTTCATGCCCTTGGGTCTTTGAAAGAGCCAAATTCTACTGTATTGTTTAGATACTCTCTTCACCAGCTCTTCTTTGACTCTACAACAATGACTCTAACACATCTTGATTTCTAGTAAGTTAAACTTCTCCATTTAATTTCTACTTTGTGAATATCTTATAGATCCTTGGCTCCTTTCTTTTCCAAGAATAGACTGAGCAATTTGCATCGAAAAATACCTGTCAGAGCTATTGCTACAATTGCATTAGTTCTATAAGTTGACTGGTAATTAGTGAACTGGAGATTAATGCACACATTCTTTTTATAATTTCAGCTTTCTAGTACTTAAGTGTGCCATATCTCTTTGCCTGGTAACATTGCGATGAATTGTTTATTCTACCAAAATCTTTTAAATATTTTATAAGTTTATTCCAATAAGTTTTGTGTTAACTTTTCATTCAGCCTCGTTAAAGCAAGAATGACAATTGACAAAAGTTGTATGCGTAATATCTTCACATTTGTGTATTGATTTTTAAAATTTTATAAATTATCAAATTAAGCTAATCATAGTATCCATCACATTATGAATACAATTTTATCAGCAAGAACATGTAGTGCTTACTCTTTTAGCACATTTTAAGCATGCATTCCTAATCTCACCAGCATGCTGTGTGATATATCACTGGAGCTAATCCATCCTAAGTGATGCATTGTAACTTTAGACCAACATTCCCTTATTGAAAATTTGAGCTCCATTAAGTTGTACTTATACTCAGTGCTGTTGTATAATAACATAATTGATGTTGTTTATGCTTTGCCAGGGGAACCCTTAAGAAAGGGGGAGGAAGAATTGTAGGAGCCTGATGTGTCGAGGCTACAAAACATGGCCAACAAAATCAACTCATCTTGGTTCATAGGGGCTCACAGAGACTGAGATGCCAAACATGGACCTAGTCCTTTGCATGTGCCTTATGGTTGTGTAGCTTGGTGCTCTTGTGGGACTCCCAACAATGGGAGTGTGTGTGAGGGGGTGTCTCTGACTGTTTCGTCTGTGCTTGGTTGGGACCCTTTTCCTCTTTGTGGGTTGTCTTGTCCAGCCTTGATGTGAGGGTTTGTGCCCAGTTTCATTGTATATCTTGTTAGGCCATGTTGGGTGGATATCACTGGGAAGCCTTGTGTGTGTGTGTGTGTGTGTGTGTGTGTGTGTAATGGTGGAGTTGGAATGAGGAAAAAAAGAAAAGAAAAAGAAAAATCAGGTTGCCTTCACTACATCTCTTTTAGTTTATGTGTAAATTATTTGGTGGTTTCTATACATGGTACATCATTTTCAAATAAGAATGTTTTCTATTTCTTTGCTTTCAAAATTTTATAACTAAATTTCAACACTTTTTGCCTTTCTGTTCTGGCTTTGATATCCTAAGTAAAGTTAAATATAAATTATAAAGTTTGGCATATTGCTTTCTTCCTGGTGTTGTTTTTAATGGTTCACAATTAATGTTAGGTGCCTTGTTTGTTTAGTTTTATTTATGGGAATCACTTAAAGATGTTCTTAGTCTACTAAATTGGATATTGAATTTCCTGGACTCTTCTTTTGTATCTAGGTTTTGACGTTTCCTCCTCCAAACAGGACTTTGGCAGCGAGTTGGCAGAGAGACGGTCCAATCTACAAAGTAGCCTGAATCTTTTTTTTTTGCCAAGTCCCGGTTATCTGCCTTTTATTTTTATAAGTTTCGTATCTGTGACTTTGCTGCTCAAATTTGTGTCCTCTCATTTGTCCTCCTTGAGCTAACACAGCAGAGGCTTCTCCAAGCTCATATGCTCTGATCCACATTCTTAACTGTTTTTACCAGTAGATTTTGAATATTTTTTTAGATTATAATTATATCATTTCTTCTTTCCCTCTCCTTCTAGGTCCTTCCGTGTGAACCCCCACTTTGTTTTGTTTTAAATACATGGCCTCTTCTCTTTTAATTATTTCTCTCTCTCTGTCTCTCTGTCTCTCTGTCTCTCTCTCTCTCACACACACACACACACAACACACACACACACACACACACACACACACACACACACACACACTAATACAATCTGCTCCGTCTGCTTAATGTTACCCATATAAATGAATAAATGACCAATTGTGCTCTTTCCCGGGGAAGACTTGGTCCTTCACTCAATATCCCCTATTTGTCTACAGTTCATTGTCTAGGGTTGTGGTCTTAGGAGATTTTCCTCTTCCATGTTAGCACATCTTTTGGTGTTGTCCCTTTTGAAGTCATGTTTAGGCAGCCATGTTGGTGAAACTTCATGGGTGCAGCTTCTCTGGCATTTCTAGGAGACATAAGCTTAGGGTTCTTACAATTTTTCCTAGCTCTGTAGGACCATAAAACATTTTGTTGTTTTATATGTGCGTATTATATACTTAAAATCATGTTATATATATATATATATATATATATATATATATAGTTGTCAGTCTTTGATTTATGTTATTACAAGAGGTCAATACACATTATAATGTCAACAGAATGGCCCCGATTGTGTATAATAATTTACTAATATTTTATTTCATGTTCATTATTAGTTTTGAACTTTTTAATCTGAAAAGCAGGTACTTAGGGAGCATGATGGTCTATCTAATAGCACATATTCAATACTAGAAGCTCTGTTAAAGAAGAATGGCTTTTCATCACTATATATGATAGTGTGGGCCTGACAAATAGGTTAAAGTATGGCAATATACAACATGATCTTTATAAGCCACAGGAAAACAGTATCTGTCCCTTCATCTTTACATAATTGTAAATCCATTGATCATTTTATGTACTAGGAAAGTATAAAGTTTGACTAATATTCTTCATCATACTACAATTTAAAACACAGAAACAAAGAGAAAATTTTGTTTTTTGTTTTATTCACTGTGTAACTGCCACATTTTATTGGTCAGTTGATGGCCATTTAGATTGTTTTAGCTTCTTGTGAAATGCTTGTTAAGACCAAGGTGAGGGTAAGGATGTTCCAAAAAATATGAGATTGCATTTGGAATAATTAAATGTGATACTCTGTGTTGGTGAATTCCTAATGGTTTAAATCTCAGGATAAAAATTCAGGCACACTAATAGCAGTTGAAGGAGTGTGAATGATTTCTGTTTCTCTGTTGGTGTGAGGACAGTGACGATGGGGCATCAGGAGAGTTCGCTGAGGATCTTATGAGCACGGTGAACAGAGATGTTCAGGTTAATAGGGATGAAGGGTGAGTCTACAAAGAGTTGAAGGAGGAGTTGGGGGCTCAGATGGCCAAAATATATTATATGAAATTCTCAAATCATGAATCAAAAACTGTACCATTTTTAAATGAGTCTATGTGGAGGCTATTTTATGTCTTTCCAAGCTACAATGGCCAAACATGTATTTTTTTCTAAGCAAATAGCAATGCCAGTTGTTGCAGCTCACCAACAATATTTTCATTTGCATTGTTCCTACATTTCGTTTCCCATTTGTGCTTTGTGAGTTGGTCTTGAATTCTTGGACCAGAATTTCCATCCTGGTCATGAGTAGTTGAGACTACAGAGTGCACCACTCTATCTGGCTGAGCCTGCTTTTAGGAACAGATTATTTCTTTAAAAAATGAATTCTAGATTTTCACTTCAGTGACTTTAATTTTCTCATCACATGGCTGAAATCCTGCAAATGTGAAAGAGTATACTGTGCAAGTTTTTTGCCATTACACTAAGGATTTTCTGTGATTGTAAAACATGCGAAAGCCTGAGTCTTTGCTGAAAGTATATTATAAATTACATATTTTTCAAAACACAAAGCTATGGGGGCAATTAATATTAATTAATATTAATTATAATATTAATTATAATATTAATTAATAAATAATATGATGTATATGTATTATATAATGCTAATGTTTTATATATATAATTGATAAAGTTATGTGATACAGATGAGCAATATATTAAATATAACTTCAAACAGTAATAGTAGGAGCAGAAGGAAAGCCAGTGACTAACCAAGCATACAAAAAATTTGAAATTACTTAATTTTTGGAGTGAATGGGTGATACCTACCTTTGATATCTAATTTTTCTGGAATTTGTTTATTGATATAGTTTACTTGAGAAAGAGCAAGCAAACATGTTAGAAACGTAGCAGGGCTTAACATGAAGTGGGTGAAGATTCCTTTGAAAACTGAAAATATGGCGTTTGTTGAAACTAATTCAAGGGCATGTGGGAACTCCTTTGTGATGCTTGTGTACTTTTAGAGAGGAAGAGCTGCAGGAAGACCTCAAGAACAAACACACTAATATATTATTCAGAATTCTGGGCTGCCGTTAACTGCCTGACTTCAAACTGTATGCTCCAATGTGAGATGCCAAGTCATATGTCTTTACTCAGGGTGTGCCGAGAACAGAGGGCCCAGCAGTGCGCAGCTCTTTAATGTCCGCTTCGCCAATCAAACTGAGTCCAGCTCTGTTCTTCTGCACTGCACTCTTCTGAGATGCCACATTGAGCAGCGTCACTTTGATAGCAGTCTTCTCTCCCTCCTTTATCTTTCTTAGTTGCCTTTTGTCCCTTCTCTACAGTGATTACATATTTTCCTTATAACCCCAGTCTGTGTCTTATCTGTTACTTCAATAGCTTCCTCCAGGAATCTCTCTCTCTCTCTCTCTCTCTCTCTCTCTCTCTCTCTCTCTCTCTCTCTTTCTCTCTCTCTCTCTCTCTCTCTCTCTCTCTCTCTCTCTCTCACACACACACACACATTCAGATTTTTAACACAGTCTTATTCTGTAGCTTAGGCTTGTCTCAAATATATGGCAATCACTGAACCTCAACATTCTAAGTGACAGGATCACAGTTGTACCCATGTGCCCAGTTCATATCCATTCTCTTCTCTTCCAGTTACCTAAACAAGAATCTAAATTCTCTTTGTAGAGATTTCTTCAACAGATAAATTCATTTTATGGTTTCTTCCTGTTCTATCCTCTGTAACTTAGACTTTATTTAAACAAAATGAAAATTGAAACAAAAAACCCCAAGTCATCAAAGAGACATTGATATACAATTCAAGGGTTCGGTCAATCCCAGCCCCATTTTCTGCAGAGCACATGGGGAATTTCATGCATAGCCTCCTTAGTCAGGCTATGTATCACGTGACTGGTTCTACCTAACAAGTCAAGAGCAAACAAGACAAAGATGACTTCTCACTCTGTTGGGAAACCTCTAAAGCTCTTCTCTCCTGCCGAAGACTTCCTACGAAGGGCTTCCCTAAAGGAGATTGTGTGTTCCAAAAAGACTACAGAGATTCAGAAGGCAAGATTCCCGGAACACCTGTTTGGAGGAAACTTTTGAAGCATGTCATAAGTGTGCAGCTTCAGTTTCGACAAGATATGGGGCAGTCACGGTTGCTTTGTTAGTGCAGCATTGCTGTGCTGACTGATCCTTGGTTACAAATAAAAACAAACACACCATCTGTTGGATCAATGTGTCTGTAATGTCAGTGTATTTTTCATGAATGGTAGTATTTCTAGGTCTCCATAGTGGAGACTTTTGAACTATACCTGCAATTCTTGGAATGGTGTAGGTACCTGTTTATGTACTAAGAGAGTTATATGAAGAATGTCATGCATTTGTATATATGCATATTTAATTAGACAAAGTTGATAATCCAGGACCTTTGTATTCTGAAATTTAGACCCCCTCCATATCCTTTAAAAATGCAGCCTAACCATTTTTACTTTTAAATGTTTTTTGTCTATCAAATCATTTTCAGGCAGAAATGAATCATATCTTGCATTTGATCTGTCTCGATTCACCTTTATTATAAATTTTAACCATTTTGCTTCTAGTCTGAATTGCAAATACTTTTCATTTTAGTCATTTCATTAACTAGAAATTTGGGTTTGAATATGACATAAAAATAATACAAAATTGTTACATTCTTTCAAATCAAATAGTTAGTGATTTCATCATAATCTTCTCACGAAAATAAACTCCTACCGTTGACATATATTAAAATTTTGTGTATGCAAATTAACCTATGGAATTATTAGATTCTTGTATAGTTGTTTTCCTATTTGTTAGAGTGAGTTTATGGAAGGCTTTGCAGTAAATTTTTCCAGTTGTAAGGGGTCTTCTACCCCAGTTATCATTGATGGAGACAGGCAGGCTGACTCTTGTCTAAGTGTCAACAGGAAGTCTCCTCCTTTACTCTCAACCATCTGACTTTGGCAGTCATTCTGGCAGTTCCTTCTAGAACCTTTCATGGGCAGGAGCAGGAAATAGCCCCGTGAGAATACAGGGGTTTGTACTCCCTGCCATTTTTTGTGCACAGCATCATCTACTGAGGTTGTTTGCCTACATGCTTTGTGTGGGGAAGGTGGATGGGGTGTGGTCCTATGAGAAGATCAAACCTGACACTTTCTGACTCCACTCTGGGCTCTCCAGTTGACCCTGTCAATTGATTACAGAAACCTTTGTGCAGTCACTGTGGGTTTTGAATATGTTTCAGGCCTTCTGCATTAAAGGAGACCCACTAGAAGGCTCTTTAAAGGCAGGAGACTACTCTCGTTAGATCGAAGTCAAGGAACATATGCAGTGCTTTGTATTAGTAATCAATGCTGATTGACTGGAGATCCTCCATGACTCCCTTAGAGATGGCCTTTTATTTCCTCTCAAATCATTAAAAGTTTAGATTCTGCCTATGAATGTATTTTGCAATCACTTAAAATTTCTCAATGAAACTCATGGTATTTTCATTTTTAAAAACATTTACAACCATCAACAATATAAGAAAATTTAAATTAGATCTTTTCTCCCAATTTTATTTTTAAAAAGGGAGATTAATAGTGTGACGATGAAATAGAAACTATTATATTTATTTTCTTAAAGAGGTAAGATTTTCATAACACAGATTGATTTTAAAGATCTGGAGGCCAAGGTCAATTATTTTAAAAGTTTTGTTTTAAAAACAAATTTGATGCACACAAATCTAAGAGGCCTTTAAACCTCTAATTAGTATGCTTGTAGGTTCCTGTCTTCACTAATTCCTATATGAAAATAGGAACCTTCCCTTGAAAACCAAAGTCTTCCATTCTTAAGAAAACAAGGCATTTGCAATGCTGCCAGCCTTGCTATAGCCAGGACAGGAATTCCCTATGAACCAGCTCCTTGTCTATGGAGAAAGTCAGGATTTCTGTACCAATGATAATAGTCTCAGCCCAGATCGCTGTGTTACAGCAAGCTGTTTGCAGTGCAATCCAACCTGACCAATCCTTTGGTCTTTCTGCTTTAGGACCTAGACTTTAAAATACAGCAGTTGATCCATTAAGTCCCTTACCTCTCTATTTTCAGATGAAAGATGATTCATGCTGCTATTTGCATATGAACAATCTTACAGAAGGTGGAGACGGTCCAAGAGGAATGGCTTTTTTTGTTTTTTAAGCAACATTAAAACTGGGCAGTTAGAGATGAAGTAAATCATGCCTGCTCAGAATTTGCTCTGAGCAGTCAGGAAGAAGCCAAGGGCCTGACAGGCACCGTCAAAATCTCGGTGCTGGATATGAACTTGCACACACTCCCTCAAAACAAGAAGGCAAGGCCCATTCAGCTGGTCTTGACTCATTTGCTCATCACTTCTCCCTGTCTGCAACTGGATTCCAGGAGTACAGCTCAGTGCTTAGCTATGGGTCTCTACTTCTGCTTCCTTCAGCTACTGAATGAAGGCTCTAGGATATCATATAAGGTAGTCATCAATCTCATTATCAGGAAGGGCATTTAAGGTAGCCTCTCCACTATTGCTTAGATTGTTAGTTGGGGTCATCCTTGTAGATCTCTGGACATTTCCCTAGTGCCAGATTTCACTTTAAACATACAATGGCTCCCTCTATTATGGTATCTCTTTTCTTGCTCTCCTTTTTTCTTGCCCTGACTCAAACTTCCTGATCCCTCATGTCCTCCTCTCCCCTTCTCTTCTCCCCTTCTCTTTCTCCTGACTCCCTCCCCTCTTCCTGTTCCACATTTGCTCAGGAGATCTTGTCCGTTTCTCCTTCTATGGGGGACCATTTATGTCTTTCTGAGGGTCCTCCTCGTTTCCTAGCTTTTCTGGTGGTATGAACTATAGGCTGGTAATCCTATGCTCTATGTCTAAAATCCATATATGAATGAGTACATACCATGTTTATCTTTTTGTGACTGTGTTACCTCACTTGGAATGGTTTCTTCTAGTTCCATCCATTTGCCTGCGAATTTCAAGATTCCATTTTTCTTTTTCTGCTGAGTACTACTCCATTGTGTAAATGTACCACATTTTCGTTATCCCTTCTTCAGTGGAGGGGCAGCTAGGTTGCTTCCAGGTTCTGGCTATTACAAATAATGCTGCTATGAACATAGCTGAACAGATGTCCGTGTTACATGAATGTGCATTTTTTGGAGTGTATGCCTAAGAGTAGAATTGCTGGATTTTGTGGTAGACTGATTTCTATTGTCTTGAGGACTATCACCATACTGATTTCCAAAGTGGTTGTACGAGTTTGCAATCCCACCAGCAGTGGAGGAGTGTTCCCCTTTCTCCACATCCTCTCCAACATAAACTGTCATTGATGTTTTTTTATTTTAGCCATTTTGATGAGAGTAAGATGGCATCTTAGAGTGGTTTTGATTTGCATTTCCCTGATGGCTAAGGATGTTGAGCAACTTTTTAAAGTGTCTTTCATCCACTTTAGATTTCTCTACTGAGAATTCTCTATGTAGTCCTGTACCCCACTTTTCAATTGGATTATTTGTTGTTTGGTGATTAGCTTCTTGAGTTCTTTGTATATTTTTGACATCAGCCCTCTGTCAGATGTGGGTTGGTGAATATCTTTTCCCATTCTGTGGGCTGACATTTTGTATTGTTGACTGTGTCCTTTGCCTTACAGGAGGTTTTCAATTTCAGTAGGTACCATTTACTAATTGTGTGCAGTCTTCTACACACCAGCATCCAGTTATGCCAGCACCATTTGTGGAAGATGCTTTCTTTTTTTTTTCTCTTCTTTGTCAAAAATCAGATGTTCATAGGTGTGTGGGTTAATGTTAGGATTTTCAATTAGATTCCATTGGTCTACCTGTCTGTTCTTGTGTCAATACCAAGCTAATTTCAGGACTATAGCTCTATCATAGAGCTTGAAGTCAGGGATAGTGATGCTTCTGGAAGTTTCTTTATTGTTGTTTTGGCTATCCTGGGTCTTTTGTTTTTTCTTCATGTAAAGATGGGTATTATTCTTTCAAGGTCTGTGAACAATTGTGCCAGTATTTTGATGAAGATTGCCTTGAATCTGTAGATTGCTTTTGTCAAGATTGTTGTTTTACTATGTTGATCCTACCTATCCAAGAGCATGAGAAATCTTTCCATTTTCTGGTATCTTCTTTAATTTCTTTCTTTAAAGACTCAAAGTTTTTTCTATAAAGGTCTTTCATTTGTCTAGTTAGCAATATCCAAAGATATTTTATATTGTTTGTGGCTATTGTAAAGGGTGATGTTTCTCTGGTTTCTTTCTCAGCCCATTTATTGTCTGCATATCATAGGGCTACTGAATTTTTAGTTATCTTGTATCTGCCACTTTGCTGAAGGTGTTTATCAGCTTTAGGAGTTTCCTGGTAGAGCTTTTCAGGTCACTATCATATCATCTGCAAATAATGAAAGTTTGAAAGTTTGACTTCTTCCTTTCCAATTTGTATCCCCCTTTATTTTCTTTTGTTGTCTTATTACTCCAGCCAGAACTTCAAGTACAATATTGAAGAGATATGGAGAGAGTGCACAGCCTTGTCTTGTTCCTGATTTTAGAGGAATTGCCTTAAGCTTCTCTCCATTCAGTTTGATGTTAGCTGTTGGTTTACTGTATATTGCTTTTATTATGTTTAGGTATGTTCCTGTTATTCCTGATCTCTCCATGACCTTTATCATGAAGGGGTGTTGGATTGTGTCAAAGGCTTTTTCAGCATCTAGTGAGATGATTATGTGGGTTTTCTTTTTCAGTTTGTTTATATGGTGGATCAGATTGATAGATCCCTGGGATTAAGTCTACTTGGTCACAGTAGATATTTTTCTGATGTGTTCTTGGATTCGATTTGCCAGTATTTTATTGAATATTTTTGCATCAGTGTTCATCAGGGATACTGGTCTGTAGTTTTCTTTCTTAGTTGTGTCTTTGTGTGGCTTGGGTACCAAGGTAATTGTAGCCTCATAAAAAGAGAGTTTGGCAATGACCCTTCTGCTTCTACTGTATGGAACAGTTTGAGGAGTATTTATTTGTTTGTTTGTTTGTTTATTTATTTATTTGTTTATTTATTTGGTTCGGAGACTTTTGATGAATGCTTCTATTTCATTAGGGGTCATGGGTTTGTTTAAATTGTTTATTTGTTTTTGACTTAATTTTGGTAAGTGATATCTTTTCAGAAAACTGTGTATTTCCTTTAAATTTTTGAAGTTCATGGAATACAGATTTTTCAAAATATGACCTGAAGATTCTCTGTATTTCCTCAGTGTCTGTTACTATGTCTCTCATTCCATTTCTGATTTTGCTAATTTGCATGTTCTATCTCTGCCTTTTGGTTAGTTTGGATAAAGGTTTGTCTATCTTGTTGATTTTCTCGAAGAACCAACTCTTTGTTACATTGATTCTTTGTATTGTTTTCCTGATTGATTTTAGCCTTCAATTTGATTATTTTCTGGTATCTACTCCTCTGGGATGAGTTTGATTCTTTTTGTTCTAGTGCTTTCAGTTATGCTGTTAAATCTCTAATGTGACTATCCTCCATTTTTTCATGTGGGCACTTAGTGCAATGAACTTTCCTCTTAGTACTGGTTTCAAAGTGTCCCATAAATTTGGGTATGTTGTGTCTTTATTCTCTCTGAGTTCTAGGAGGTCTTTAATTTCTTTTTTTATTTCTTCCTTGACCCAGGAATGGTGCAATTGGGCATTGTTCAGTTTCCATGATTTCATAGGGTTTCTGAAGTTTGTGTTGTTGTTGAATCCTAACTTTAAAGCATGGTGGTCTGATAAGATACAGAGAGTTATTCCATTTTTTTTTTTTATCTGTTGAGGTTTGCTATGTTGCCAAGTATGTGGTTGATTTTAGGAAAGGTTCTATGTGTTTGGATGGAATGTTCTATAGATGTCTGTTAAATCTATTTGGGTTGTACCTTCTGTTAGTTCTTTTGTTTCTCTGTTGAGTTTCTGTCTGGTGGTCCTGTTAGTGTTGAGAGTGGAGTGTTGAAGTCTCCCACTTATAAGTGTGTGAGGTTTTATGTGAAATTTGAGTTTTACTAATGTTTCTTTTACAAACATAGGTGCTTTTGTATTTGGGGCATAGATGTTCAGAATTGAGACTTCATCTTGATGGATTTTTCCTTTGATGAATATGAAATGATCTTCATCTCTTCTGATTGATTTTAGTTTGAAGTCTAAATTGTTAGATATTAGGATTTCTACACCAGCTTGTTTCTCGGGTCCATTTGATTAGAAAATCTTTTTCCAACACTTTACTCTGAGGTAACATCTGTCTTTGAAGTTGATGTGTGTTTCTTGTATACAGCAGTAGAATGGATTCTGTCTTCATATCCAGTCTGTTATCCTGTGTCTTTTTATAGGCTAATTAAGACCATTATATTGAGGAAAATTTTGGGCCTTTGATAATTCTTGTTTGTTTTGGATTTGTTGTTGTTGGTGTTGTTGTGTGTAAATTTACCCTGCTTTTTCTTTAGGTTTTTAGTAAAGTAGGATTATCGATTTCCCATGTTTTTGTCAGTGTAGTTAAGTTCCTTAGGTTGGAGTTTTCTTTCCAGTATTTTCTGTAGGACTGGATTAGTGGGCATGTATTGTTTAAATCTTGTTTTGTCATGGAATATCTTGTTTTCTCTATGTATAGTGATTGAAATCTTTGCTGGGTATAATAGTCTGGGCTTGCATCTGTGGTCTCTTAGTGTTGGTAATAATATATCTGTCAGGACCTTTTGGCTTTCAGTTTCCATAGAGAAGTCAAATGTATTTCTAATAGGTTTGCCTTTATATGTTACTTAGCCTTTGTCCTTTGCTGCTCTTAATATTCTTTCTTTATTCTGTATGTTTGCTGTTTTGGTCATTATGTGGCCAGATACTTAGACTTTTTTTTTGTGGTGTACGCTATTTGGTGCTCTGTAAGCTTCTTGTACTTTCATTGACATGTCTTTCTTTAGTTTAGGAAAACTTTCTTCTGTGATTTTGTTGAATATATTTTCTGCACCTTTGAGTTGGGTTTCTTCACCTTCTTCTATACCTATTGTTCTTAGGTTTGGCCTTTTCACAGTGTCCATATTTCCTTGATATTTTGTGTCAGGGATTTGTTGGTCTTAGTATATTCTTTGACCAATGAATCTATTTCTCCTAGTGTATATTCAGTGCATGAGATTCTCTCTTCCATCTCTTGTATTCTGTTGATTATCCTTGCATCTGTAGTTTCTGATCCTTTACCCAGCTTTTCTATTTCCAGCATTCCCTCAGACTGTGTGTGTGTGTGTGTGTGTGTGTGTGTGTGTGATTTTTTTTTCAAATTGTATATATTGTATATATTGTATATATTTCACCTTTCAAACCTTGCTCTGTTTTGTTTGAATTTTTCTTGCAATTTTTGGTTTGTCTTTTCTGCCATTCTTTTAAAAGGATTTTCTCATTTCCTCTTTTAGGGTCTCTATCATCTTCATAGAGTTGTTTTTAGGTTTTTCTCTTCTGCTTTATCTGTGTTGGGATGTTCAGGTCTTTGGTGTAGAGTCCCTAAATTCTGGTGGCTTTATATTAGTTTTACTGTTGTTGAATATGTTCTTATATTGTCGTCTTCCCATTCCTTCTTCCAGTGGGTGAAGGTGGGGTCTCTTCCTCTCCTTGTGGGTACAGGTCCAAGGTTCCCTTCAGGTGGATGCAGGCAGTGCAGTACTTTGATGGTTCTCAAGATGGATGCAGGCAGGTCTGAGAGAGGTGGGACTGGCACCAAAATATCATCAGACTCTGGATGGCTTGATCTGCCTAGAGTGAGTCAACCTGCCTCACCCCTGGCGGGGGGTGGGGGGAGGGTGGGAGGTGGGCAGGACTCTTCCCTGGGTGGCTAGGGACTAGCACAGTGATGTCAGCAGATTCTGAATTGCTTGAGCCACAGGGAGTAGGCCTGCCTGCAGTCGCCAGGCCAGCAGATTCCCCCAAACAGCTTTCTTATATAGCCCAAGAGCATTTGTTCAGAGGTGGCACCATCTATAGCAAGCTGAGCCCTCCAACATCAATCATTAATTTAAAAAATGCCCACAGGCTTGTCCACAGCCAATCTGAGGAAAATGTTTTTTTTTTTTTTTTTTCCAACTGAGATTCCCTCTTTCTAAGTGACCCTAACTTGTGTCAAGTTGGCATAAATAATACAAACACAATACTTAAATCTATTTGGAACCAAGGTCTACAAATAACAGAGCACATGCCCTGTATTTTCCTAAAATAACATAATTTCTGAATGCATTCTAAATGTGTATCTTTGACCCACAAATATGCATAGTCCTCACTTCTTATCAAAGATATTTTTTTTTCAGTAGACAAAGGTTATTACAAAGATTAACAAGCGTCAAAATTCGAGAATAAGTGGTTGTGGGGTGCCCGGCCCTAACAGGGACATCTACAATACAATCCCTACACCTAAGACTCAGGGATATCAAGGAAAAGGAGTCAAAAAGACTATAAAAGTAGGAGGACCAAAATTCATGTTGTGAGTTAGTGTCTTCTACACATGACAGGGTTACTGAACCCATGAAATATCATTGGTATGGTTCTCTAAAGACGATCCATATTATGATAACATCACTTGACATCCAATGTGGATAGGGAAAATCTCACAAGGCCCCATACTTACAAGCAATAATGGGTGCTGATGGAGGGAGATTCGGTCTTCTCCAAGGGCAAGCCGCCTAACCAGTTATCCAATCCTATGTGGCCATCCATAAACACATACATAAGAACAACACTAAACCAGCTCAGTATGTTGTATGCATTTGTGTGTGTGTATGTGTGTGTTTATAATAATAATTATAGAAGAAGAAGCCATAAATTTGAGAGGGATTTGGGGGTCATGAACAGTGATAGGAAGAGTACAAAGAGTACTCCTGCTTGAAATTCTCAAAAAAGTTAAAATTTTAAATTTAAATGACTTGCATAGAAATCTCTTATTATTAATAATTCTCTTTAAAATTTAATCGTTATAAAATGCATATACAAGTTATCATTTTAACCTAGATTTTCCACTTCTTGTTGGTTCTGGAGATTAAACCAAGAGTCTCATGCATCCTAAATATGAGCTCTACCACTGTGCTACAATTTTTACTCTAACTCTTTAAGAATATAGCTAAGGGCCAGCAAGATGGCTTAGCTAGTGTCTTAGGTGGGGGTTCTTTTGTTGTTAAGAGACACCATGACCATGGCAACTCTCATAAAGGAGAACATTTAATTGTGGTGGCTCACAATTTCAGAGGTTCAGTCCATTGTCATCATGGTGGGGAGCATGGCAACACGCAGGCAGACAGGATGCCAGAGAAATATCTGAGAGTCCTTTGTCCCAAAGGTGACAGGAAATCATTGGGTCATATCCTGAGCATAGCAAACCTCAAAGCCCACCTCCACAGTAAAACAAACTTCCTCTAACAAGGCCACACCCACTCCAACAAAATCATACCTCCTAATAGTGCCACTCCCTATGAGCTTATGGAGACCAGTTACATGCAGGTAAGTGTACCTGTAAGCCTGGCAAACTGAGTTTGACACGTGGAATAGAGCCAATTATTTTCTCCAAATCTTGCCACTCTTTCTTAATCTATAGGACTCTGTCATGGGGCAAATATCCAGCTTTGGCATTTGAAAGTTTTATTCATAATTTATATTTCTAACATGAACCATTGCTATTCATATCATATTTATTTTTAATTTTTTAAAAATTATATATGTATAGCATTAACCTCTGACTTTGGATAGTCATTTCCTTTCTAGAGAAAGGATTCCAGAATGGTGACAACATTTAAAATACTTTATCTCACATGTTTTTCTTACTGGAGGAAATGAAAACTTTGTACTAAACATTGATGCTAGAAAATCATCCTATTGTCCAGTAAGCAGTGTTCTGGAAAGTTCCTAAATGACTTCAGGTTAGATAAAACATTATTGTAATGAGAAGTGTTGTGTGTGTGTGTGTGTGTGTGTGTGTGTGTGTGTGTGTGTGTGTGTGTGTGAATATGCAGGAGTGCTCATGCAAGTACACATACATATATACCTAATAGATTATACATACGTATTTATATATACATACATACATATGTATGTATATATATATTTCAATTTGTTCAAGTTATCCTTATCTTTTGGTTTATTATATCTCTTTTTGAGAATATATAGAGAAACAGAGAAATGCCATAAGGTTAAAAGTCTTCTTTACAACAGGAAGTGAACCCATCCACTCAATGGGTCCCAAGGAAACACCTCAAGCACCAATCTGGTCTTGCTAATCACTAGTCAAGATTTTTTGGTGTAGGACAGCTTTTTTTTTAAACATTAGAGGGGGTAAGTAAATAAAATAAGACAAGACAACAGCTATATGTGGCTTAGTGAGTTCTTCATTTGTTGGATGAAAACTGTCAACAAAAGAGGCTCGATGTTTGGTAGGAAGCAGATTGTTTCTTTGACTTTAGCACACACAGGCTTATGGTTGCCTGCATTTCACTGACATAATTTCCTTGCTTCCAAATGTACTCCTGGCTCACACTATAACCGCACAGAGGGCTCAGCTCTGTGAGGTGTTCAATTTTACATGCATGAACCTCCAGAGCTGTGAGTAACCAACCAGCATCACTTAGTATCAAACAGAATCCAAAGAAGTCTAAAGTCTTGATAACATATATGCACACTCCTGGGAGGGAAGGACAGAAAGGAAAAGTTTAGATGGATGGAGCCCTTTCCATCCTTCCTGCCACTTAGGACAGCATAGGAGAAACCATGGCATGGGCAGCGAGTAAACAGAATTAGTAATGATAGAGATGAAGAGTGTTTTCTGAAGTTGGGATGCAAAGAGAGTTTAAAGGAAGTATTTTCATAGTTTACTTATAAAATGCCAGTAGAAGAGGTTACCTCTGAAGACTACAGGCATGTAAAGGATTTTTTTCTAGTGCTACAGAAAAATATTGACCAAATATATATAAATGGGTACACAGGGGACAGAAACACCACTACATGTAGAAGTCTGTACTGACTTAGCAATGGGCTGGAGGGAGAACCAATGCTATTAGAACTTTTGCTAAAATTGAACATGTTACAAATAAGTCCACTCTTCTTTAAAATGTGGGACCTTTGTATCAGGATACATTGAAATCACACACATGCAGTTTATTGTTGATGCTGCTTGTTATAGAGAGCTTTCTCTCTGGCTGCATATTCTGGTCCTCTTATAGAGAGCAAGCATTGTTGTAGTTGGCCTCCTTTGCCTACGGACCTTGGGTCAGGTTCTGTTTTCTACCAGACATCCTGGGCATGGATGTCCCTAGTACACTTAACTGTCATCAGTAACACTGCTGTATGTCACATATACCACAAGTGTTCTAACAGCAAAGACAGTATGTGATTGCACTGGCCAAGGTAAAGTACTAAAAATACATAAACAAATTTGCTGAGCCTCAAGTAGAACATGAAATCATTGTAAAAGTGGTGACAAATTTGGGACAAATGTGAAATGCCTGATCTATAGCTGGTGGCATTCGTTTGGTTTGTAAGAGATTTTCTGGAGATCTTGGTTGAGTAGTTTCCCAGGTTTTTAAAGTCTGGGTGTGTTAGTTTGAATGTAATTGGCCCCCATAAGCTCACAGGGAGTGGCACTATTAGAAGATGTGGCTTTGTTGGAGTAGGTGCAGCCTTGTTGGAGGAAGTATATAACTGTAAGAGTGGGCTTTGAGGTCTCATATATGCCCAAGCCAGTGATTCCGTGCTATTTCTGTTGTCTTCCATCAAGATGTAGCCAGCACCATGTCTGCTGGCATGCAGCCATGCTCCCTGCCATGATGATAATGGACAGAACTGCTGAACTGTAAGCCACAGTTCAGAATAGAAGCCTTAACTAATAGAAGACTTAACTAATCACTGGGTCAGTAGTCTTGTTTTTCCAGCTCCTTTCTATTCTCAAAGTATAGGGTGTATTCATGAGTCTTGTCTATTTTGATGAATTATTTTCCTTATTGTCTAAGGTCTGGACTTCCCTTACTTAGGTCTATAGTCTAAATTCCAGATCACAGGTAACTAAAACATCCTCAAAATTATTTTTATTATCTTCAGAGGTGCTTTGCTTTTTCCCCTATTGTCTTCTTATGGCTGTCCAGTTTGTCTTAGAGGCCTATGTGTGATACACGTACAGCAGAGTGGGGGAGAGAACTATGAAAACTGGGGTTATAGTGCGTTGGTGAATTGTCTATTGCAATTCTAAGAGCATACTAGGAAAGCCACTGGCTTGAAAATTAGAACCTTGACTAGAGGCGGTAAGGACACGAAGAATGAAGAAAGCACAGGCACAGTATGTATACAAGAAAGCTGTGGTCATGAGGGAGTGTTCCCTCTGATGGAGGACAAACTGCCTTAAGCTCTGCATGTTTCTTAGGCACAGTACAGTGAAGAGGATTAAGCTAGTCTCTCTAGGTGAAGAGAAAGATGCTGTGGCTAGCTTTTGTACTTGGACAAGAAGAAGACAACTTTGCCAACTTCAAGCCTGGCCCAAATGCAGTGACAGCTTTGCCAATTTCTCATATGTGACTGTGTCCATGCCAACAATACACATTCTCTCAGGATTTCACACACTCGGGGCTTCCTCCACTCATGACATATCTACCATAAATGGTAGCTTGCTATTCCTCTTGATTCCTCCTTTATGAACAAATAAAACTTCAGGAGATAATCACATCTGAGTTGCTGACTACAAGATAATCTGTGGTGGGAATTCCTTCCAGTAATAGGTTTGAGGTGTGGACCCTAGGGTTTTCTGTGTGTGGATGTGATCCCTTATAAGGAAGACCAGGGCTCTTCAGAGTTTAAACTACAAGATGATGTTGGAATAGGTGACTACAAAGTCAAAGTGCAAACAACGGGTTTAACCAACATACTCTTAAGTAGGAGAGTTCTCCCAAGTTGAGTGTTCTGAGATAGCAAAAGTTTATGTGGATTCAATGATCAGTAACTGATCACAGAAAAGCTGTAAAAGGAGGGGTAGGTGGTACAAGACAAGGACTACCCTGAGCTGAGGATTTTACTGTCTATCTCACTGTGATTGTGTCACTCAGTGTCTGGGGGTGACTTTTGAGAACACACATAAGAGTGAAGAAGACAAAATAACCCTGCACAGGAACAGAGGGGAAGAAGGAATTTTGTCATCCATCTTTCAGTTGCCATTGGTCAAAAGTGAAATGTTAATATTTCTATTATATCTCAGGGAGGATTGCTCTGCTTTGGAAAATACAATGATCCAGAAACTAGGCTGTTTATTTTTGACTCTCCTGTTGGAATCTGTCATAGGATTCCACACAGAATCCTTACTTAAAAACAAAACAAAAGAAAAACCCTACCACTATTAAATCTGCAGGTCATGCAGTCTGAGAGCTATGGAAAATTGTGCAATAATTTTAACTTATTTAGAAACCTGTTTTGCTAGCTAAACTCTGGGTTGGGTTAGCATTAACAAATGTCCTATGCACCACACTAAGGGATTGGACAAACTGTCTTTTCTCTAGCAGAAGGAAAGTTATTTCAGAGGTTATTAGTGACAAGAGAAAATATATTTGTTGCCCTCACACAAACCACTCAATATTATATTTCTGGCATCAGTTGTATGGGCACTATTTTCACATCCATCAACCTGGGTCTCTTCTAATTCACGGAGCACCTTATCTACCTGAAAATAATTCCAGGACTCTTCAGGTTTAGGTTTAGTGCTCTGTCTCCCAATACTATCTTCCTTCTCCAGATGCCAATCATACATTCCTGATTGTGTTTCTTATTTCTAACCCACACTGTATAACCCCTTTATTTGGTTTGGTTATTTTGCTAGCATGACTTTCAGAACTCATTGTAATAGTTTACTCATGTTTGTTCATGAGAAAGAATGCTACAGGACATGGCATGTGAGCAGGAATGCAGAACAGCCGTATCTTTTTTTTTTTTTTTTTTTTTTACTGTACTCTTTATCTATCATCTCTCTGCAAGCTCTCCTAAACCATTTTGTTCAAGTTTTGTGGAGAATCCATTGCACAGATATGACAAGGTGAATTGTCATGGGCCATTGAGATCAGCTCAATCTGTAACCTCTTTTGCTTCTGTGGAGGTTGGGACATGGGACTGAATGGCCTAACCTTCTAACCATGATTTGATCTGTCTTATGATTGGACTGATCTTGATGTTATTTAGAGATCGCATCACAAGTCATCTCATTATCATATAAAAGGTAATTGTCATTTTGGAGATTCCAAGGACTTTAGGACCTATGTGCCAGGAACCAGGGACAATCTGAAATGTGTATCACGCAGCATCACAGAGACAGTATCCTGGCTTGTTTCAGATCACTGAAGCACTAAAAACCCCACTAATGAAATCAGGTGCTGTGCCTTTGTCTAGTGCATCTTAAATTTATGTCATACATGTGCCATGTGATAATAAGCTGTTCATCACGCTATGCTTGCCACTTGAGTCTGTATGATGTTCTGTGGATGTCAAGATGCCCAGTATCTCAGAAGACTGTATTTTGTCAGAAGTTGGAGTTAACCTGGGTCGGAATCAAAAGAGCACATGTGTCTTATTATCCTTGCCCTGCCTCCCAACTGGCTTTCAAGAGAAGGCATTTGCCAATCAAGTACCACTTGTTAATCTTTAACAACAGCAGCTGTGCTTTTAAATTTACTACTTCTGTCACCACTCAATCACCAGTCAACACAGCTTTTTCTTTTTTCAATGACTAAGTAACAAATTGAATGGCAGCATCATGAGAGGCCACAGCCCCCCTTCTGTTTTTTTCAAGACACAGTTTCTCTGTGTAGCTCTGTAGACCAGGCTGGCCTCAAACTCACAGAGATCCACCTGGCTCTGCCTCCCAAGTGCTGGGATTAAACATGTGTGCCACCACCACAGGACTCACAATCCTGTTTTTTAAGTCCCAAGGAAATGCTACTGTAATTCCCTCCCAGAGTTCATCTTTGACTATTTGTTGACCAGAGAGTGAAAATGTTTGTCTGTATTTGCTCCCTTTTAGGATAATGTCTGTTATTCCCCTATTAGGTAATCCGTAAGTTTCTAAATCTATATGTCCTAGTACTGTGCTTTGTATTTGGGCGTTAAGGAATTGATCAGAATGAGGTGAGAACCCATTGCTAAATTAAAAATAAACACAATTTGTTCTTCATAAATCTCTACTCTGTAATACCACAATAGAATTTCAAATCCATTCAAATACTATAACTGATGAGGAAATATTTAGACATTTTTATTTATTAGGAGACAGATTCTCCCATTATTTATTCTGAGTCACTTTGAGGGAAAATTACAAGAGAATTTAATATATATCTCTGTAATAGTGCTGCAAGGTGCTTCTATAAATATTATGTACAAGTTTTAACTATGAAGTTGGTATGATCTAGATTCACCTGAAGAAAAAGTCTGATTCGTCCTGAGAACCAGAGTAGGTTTACACCTGAATGCCCAGGCACTCAAGGCAGGCTGGATCCAGCATCCTTGTAGAGAAACCTCCTTCACTCAATGGGGAATGTGGCAATGGATTCTTCAGGTAAAAGCATACTCTTTAGAGGGGATGTTTATGAAGATCCAAATTCATTTAAAGGAAAGAAGAGCAGGACCAAGAAGGTTCCTGCTCTTCAAAAGCAACTTTCTGAACAAGTAAATACCTGATACAGCTGTGGTCTGCAGGGGTACAGGCTGCATTGTAAGCTGGCAGCAGAACACGACAGTATCCTAAGAGTCATTCATGTAGTAGTAGTTTTGAAAGAATGAAAGATTCAAGATTTATGTGGTCTTGGAGGTCCAGTGAGATCAGGTAGCAGGATCTGAGTGACTACAGTGACTCCATTGCATGGAACTAGTAAGGGGGACTATAAAGTCCATTGCATGGAACTATGAAGGGGGAACTTTAGTTGCAGTGGGAACCCCATGCATTGGAACTGTTAGGACCCACGGGCATCTGCTGATGAGAGATGCCTGTTGCAGAGCTAGAGAAAAGGGCCTGTCTGAGCCTTCTGGATCCCGGCAGATTGCATGGGAAGACTCACAAGGTGGATGTGAGAACTATGAGATGTGGTGCCCTCCCTGATGGATTTGGTTTTGTTCATGTGTGATATTTCACTTGTGGCGTCCTTACTCTTCCATTTTGGAATATGAATGATTATTTTGCATCAATATGTGTTGAAAATGTGTAATTTGTTTAAAATTACAGGCACTTAGAGTTAAGCTTTTGATAGTTAAAGTGTTGTGCAATTTAAATCTGGGCATTTTTAAAAGTTGGATTCTATTTTACATGAGATAAACATGAGACTTTGGGGTCAAGGGATGAGATGTTATTGTCTGAAAGTGATGTGTTTGTGTGTCATGTTGACAAAAGGAGTGGACTTGTGTTGGTTAGTTTGGTCAACTTGACACAATTTAGAATCACTTTAAATATAAAAGAAAAGAAGACACCATACAGCAGACCCCACCTGGAAACTCATTTGAAAAATAAACAATGGCTTCTCTAGGCCAGTGGTTTATGAATTATGCTCTGTTATTCTGAGCTCGTTTGTTTAAAAATTACGAGTTTTGACCACATTTCTGTTATATTAGTCATTATTTTGCCAGAGATTGTACATAATCCTGAGTTGAGGCCCATATTCCTATTGATAAAAGAACCTTTAAGGTGGGTCTTTCTGGACTTGGCATTTATCACAAAGGCACATTTTGCTTCCCTCTGATGTTAGTGCTTCCATGTCTCATTGACAGACATTGGTGCCTGGAGTGGGATCTTGACCCGAGGGCACCCTTTTCTTTGCTCCAGTGGAGGGGGGGTGGGATAGGCCTCTCTGTAGTGGCACCAATCCCTTTAACAGTTGTAGCCTTTAAGTACTCAAGAAAAGGGTGCCCTCAGGTCAAGATACCACTCCAGGTACCAATGTCTGTCCACATTTATTTTCTATTTACAGCATGACCAAAAGCAACTCAGGGAGGAAAGGGCTTATTTGGCTTATGTATCCCAATCACAGATGATCACTGAGAGAAGAAGTCAGGGTAGGAACTGAAGTAGGATCAGCAAGAAAGAAATGAGGGGTCAATGAGATTTGTTGGTTTGCTCAGCTTACTTTTCTCTCAGTCTCATACTTCCCTCCCAGGGCTAGCATCCTCACAGTGGACCAGGCCCTCTCACACCAATCATTCATTAAGAAAATCCCTGTGCTGGTTAGTTTTTTGTCAACTTGACACAAGCTAGAGATATCTGGAGAGTGAAAACCTCAATTGAGAAAATGCCTCCATCCATTGGACTATAGGAAAGTCTGTGGGGACATTTTCTCAAGAATAATTACAATTTTAAAACCTCAAGCAATTTACTTAGCTCTTAGCACACAGTGTATTAAAATATTACCTTAGAAGATTTTTGAGAGGAGTAAATTGAAGAAAAATGCCATGTCTCTTAGTCTTGCATCTGACTGTACAAAATCTTCACTAAACAGTTCAAAGGAAGATAGGTATAAAATGAACATTTTCACCATCCACTCTTTCATCAAGCCAGAATTAACTGTCTGCTGATGATCTGAATTCGACAATTTTTAAATGTGTTTCTAGTTTTAAAACAGTATAAATCCTCTGGGACAGAATTTGACCAGGTAAATGAATAGAGTTCCTATTACTGTCTAAAGTCAGGTAGGGCAACCAACTCACAGAGAGTTTCAAACTGTATTTAAGAGATGCAAGAATGCATGGGGTCTTACCTTCACATTTAACCTTTAGTGTTAAGTGATTCTTGTCTTTCACCAACTCACACCCCTGCTGGGGCATCATTTGTATTAAAATTAAACAAAGTTTCCTAGTTGAGTCCCTTGTCTATAATGTAAATAACAGACAGCAGTGACAGTGAAGCATGTCCCACAGAGATCAGGTTCTGGGGTCTTTATGCAATGATGATCAGAGGTAGATAAATATCTAGTTACTGTATTTAACATATTTACAATGGAAAGAATGAGAGAAAAATGAAAATGCATTACCCTTTTTCAACACAGTATAATATATCTGCTTAATTAAATCACTGGATTGTCTTTGTTGATAAACTCACAGGTAAAAGCATCCCCTTTTCTTAGCACTCCTGTGGGTGAGCAAAGAGAAAAGCTGGGTGTTTGCCAGGATGTTGCCAGGTTGTGGAAGAAATGCCCACTGAAGAAGGGAATGTGGGATATGAAGAAGGCTGCTGGCTCCACCTCTACTGTGATTTCAGTAATATTGAGAAACAAAATAAGCCAGGTATACATAAGCAACAAAGAATTATAAAGAATGTAAGTATAAACATTGTTATTGCATGATAATCATTAATCCTCTATTTTCTGCATTCTATGTTTAACATAAACTATTTATTTTTCATTTTTCCTCTTATTTTCATTTTACATATCGATCCCAGTTCCGTCTCCCTCCCTGCCTCCTTCTTTCCCCCTCTCCCACCCTCCCATGACCCCCCACTCCACATGTAGAGTGATGCCTTCCAGGAGGGGTCATCTAAGTCTGTCAAGTCATTTGGAGTAAGGAGTAGGCCTTCTTTCCTGTCTTTAGGTTAAGGAAGTATCCCTCCATGGGGAATGTGCTCCCAAAGTCCTTTTGTGCACCAGGGATACATCCTGGTTCCACTGTCAGAGGTCCCCTAGACTGCCCAGGCATTCTAACTGAGACCCATGTTCAGGGGATCTGAGTCAGTCCCATGCTGGATTCCCAGCTATCAGTCTGGGGGCCCATTAGCTGCTCCTTGCTCAGGTCAGCCATCTCTGTGGTTTTCTGTAGCCTGGTCTTGTCATCCTTCTCTGTATCTGGATTCTAGTTTGGCACAGTGTTTAGTTGTGGGTGTCTCATCTGTTTCCATCAGCTACTAGATGAGGGCTCTACAATGGTGGATAAGTTAGTCATCGATTTCATTATTGGGGAAGGGCTCTATGATGGTGGATACGGTAGTCATCAATCTCATTCTCAGGGAAGGACATTTATGGTAGCCTTTCCACTGTTGCTCAAATTGTTAGTTGGGGTCAGTTTTGTAGGTCTCTGGACATTTCTCTAGATTCAGTTTTCTCTTCAAACCCATGGCGTTCTCTTTTGCCCCCCCCCTCTCTCCACCCACCTCTCTTTTCTCTCATCTATTCATGCCCTGACACGATCTTCTTAGTCCCATGTGCTTTCCTCTCTTCCCCTTCTCTTTCTCCTAGTTCCCTCTCCACTCACTGTCTGCCCTCCCCCCTCAATATGCTCAGGAGATCTTGTCCCTTTTCCCTTCTGTGAAGGACCTTATATGAAACTCTTAGAATCCTCCTTGTATCCTAGTTTCTCTGGTGATGTGAATTATAGGCTGGTGATACTTTGCTCTAGGTCTAAAATCCATATATAAGCGAGTACATACGATGTTCCTCTTTTTGTGACTGAGTTACCTCATTCAGGATAGTTTCTTCAAGGTCCATTCATTTACCCGAGAATGTCAAGATTCCATTGTTTTTTTCTTTCCCACAAAGTAGTATTCCATTGTGTAAATGTGACATATCTTTTTTCTCCATTCTTCAGTTGAGGGGCATCTAGGTGGCTTCCAGGTTCTTGCTATTACAAATAATGCTGCTACAAACATAGTTGAACAGATGTCTTTGTTGCATGCACGTGAATCATTTGGTTATATGCCTAAGAGGGGGATTGCTGGGTCCTGTGGTAGACTGATTCCCATTTTCCTGAGGAATTGCCATATTGATCTCCAAAATGGCTGTACAAGTTTATACTCCCACCAGCAGTGGAGGAGTGTTCCTCTTTCTCCACATTCTCTCCAGCAATTTAAGTTGGCATTGGTGTTTCTAATTTTAGCCATTCTGGCAGGAGTAAGATGTTATCTCAAAGTTGTTTTGATTTGCATTTCCCTGATAGCTAAGGATGTTGAGCACTTTCTTGTCTTTCAGCCTTTTTGATTTCTTCTTTGAGAGTTCTCTATTCAGTTCTGTACCCCATTTTTAATAGGGTTATTTGGTGTTTTGTTGACTAGTTTCTTGAGTTCTTTGTATATTCTGGAGATCAGCCCTCTTTCAGATGTAGGATTGGTGAAGATCTTTTCCTAGTCTGTGGCTGCTGTCTTGTCAATTCTGTCCTTTGCCTTACAGAAGCTTCTCAATTTGAGGAGGTCCCATTTATTGTCAATCTCAATGTCTGTGCTACTGGAGTTATGTTCAGGAAGCAGTCTCCTGTACCAATTTAACATAAAGCATTTTAATGATTAGAAACATATCCGTGAATCATACTCTTGCAATAAGGATATTGCCATGATCTTTATTATGTTTTTACTACATGTCTTGATGAATTTAGACTTTTAAATATTAAAAAGATTATTTAAATTCTGCTTTAGGAGACCAAAACAGCAGGATTGACTAAAAGCTTAAAGCTTCGTTGGGCCATATGCGTCTTAAATTCCACAGTAATTGTATTACTGAAGAGGAAAGAGTTTCTTCCTAGTTACTGAATGTATTTTATATTAATTAAACTAAAATATTTAAACATTGTTAATGTGAAATGAATGGATATAACCTCTAGAATATGTTTTTGAAGTAAGTTTATAAAACATAGCAAGCTAAGAATCATCAATTTATGATTCTCTGTTAAATTTTACATAGTTTGGCATTTTAATATCAGTCTTTGGAAATCTACAGCCTTATTAACTACAATATTCCGTCTACATGGACTTATTTTAGTGTGTTATTTTACTTGAATATTATAACAGCATCATGGAGTATGTATTGGATATTATAACAGCATCATGGAGTATGTATTGGATATTATAACAGCATCATGGAGTATGTATTGAATATTATAACAGCATCATAGAGTATGTATTGAATATTATAACAGCATCATGGAGTATGTATTGGATATTATAACAGCATCATGGAGTATGTATTGGATATTATAACAGCATCATGGAGTATGTATTGGTGTTTCTATCTTATGAGTCTTAGTGAGCTTAAGTAGCATCAGAGCTACCATTAATATTTGGTTTATAAAGAAAATATCTTTTATTGTCTTGTTTAAATTGAGATGCTTTTGCTGGGTAATTGTGACTCAGTGGCATCTTGAAGAGCCATATCCTTTTCTAAGAGAAAAGGATGTCACTTTTTCCAAAGACCCATCAAAGATGCTCAAGGGACCTCGAAGCAGCCCAACCTTAGGAACCAAGGCTTCACCTTGGATTCTGCAGTTTATGGACTTGGCCGTCTCTTTTGGTTCCTAGGTTTAGATAAATGAAAATCACTTGAAGAATAACTATTGCGTATTGAGGAATTATCATAGCCAAGTCTTTCATTAAACACCTTATATCAGTTATTCTATTGGATAGTAGAGAAGTAGTGCATGGTTACACTGCACAGAAATATAAGCGTTGTCTCTCAGAGAAAGGAAATAACTTGATCAAGGCTGCAAAGACAGTTATAGTCAGCATTTGAACCTCAGCCGCCATATTCAAACTTCAGGCTACTGGCCAGAAAGCATGTCACATATTATTTTCCCTGGGTTTTTACCTGCATGTTGTGATGTTTCTTGGTGTCAACCTACACAATGTTACCTGTCTGTTCCTATATTTAGTGTAAACTTCTGTTCTGTTTTCTCCACATATCTTTGCTTCTGGCTATGTTTTGGGCTTGTCTGATTATCCCCTTCTCCATCTTTAAGGGGACAGAGAGTAGAAGTTAAACTGTATGGTTAGTAGCTGAGACAATGAAGATATAAGCTGTACTTGGTCTAATATCAGATTTTGAACTGGCTCTATGTAGGAGGTCCATCTCTGTTCAGGACTTCAACTTCTCTGATATGTGGGGAGATGAACAACTCATTGTATGCATCCTTGTTGTCACCATGTTAACGTCACAAAAATTCTCATCATATTCAAAATAAAGTCTCACATTAGTGTAGAATCTTTTTCATGAATCATGGCTTCCTGCACCCAGAAATTCAGGAAGTGAAACAAGGACATTTTCTCTTGGTAGCTAATCCTATAAAGATCTAGTTTAAAGATTATTAATCGAAAAAAGGAGTATTGTTAAGAACTGCTTATAATAGAAATATACAGGATTATTAACAGCAAAGAAAAGACACTTCCAAACCTGTGATATAAAATATTAACAGTTATTTCCTATCAACACAACTAATTACCAAAATATTCTGGTGCTCTGATTGCATTCTTCTGTCAACACAGTGTAATAGTTTCTCTAAAACTATGTGGATTTCAGTTCTGTCAAAGACATTATTATTATTATTATTATTATTATTATTATTATTATTATTTTGGTTTTTTGAGACAGGATTTTTCTCTATTGCTTTGGAGCGTGTCCTGGAACTTGCTCTGTAGACCAGGCTGATTTCCAACTCACAGAGATCTGCCTACCTCTGCCTCCTGAGTGCTGGGATGAAAGGCATACACCACCAACTCCCAGCTCAAAGACAGACTTTTAACAGCACTCAACTGGTATATTTGAAGCTCAGTAATCTGGTATGACTGCTATGTATCAGTTACCCTAGTCATGCCTGGGATGCATAGGTGATAGATGGGAATTATTTGGTCTACCCAAAATTACCTCTGATACTAAACAGTGCACCAACTGCACTGTTTATGTTTCATACGAAGTACTCATATGCACTGAAAATTATACTGAGTAGCAAAAGAAAAACGCAGTAGGGGACTGAATAGATGTGGTTAAGAGTACCCAGGTCTTCAGATGATTCAGGTTTGATTTTCTGTACCCACATGGCAGCTCACAACCATCTGTAATTCCAATTTCAAGGAGATCTGATACCATCTTCAAGCAACTTCTGTAGGCAAGTGATGCACAGATATAAACACACCCAAAATACTTATACATTTAAAAAAAAGTTTAATGTGATACATACACACACACACACACACACACACACACACACACACTCGGTAATGGTTCAGATACATGCTGCAAACAGATCATGTTTGTCTTCCTGAGGAATGTTTTAATTTAATGAATTTCATAGAATGTTCAGTCAACAAAGTACAGATGTCCAGTAATGTGCTGGAATTGAATACTCTGATTTGGCTTCAAACACTGAATCAAACTTCTAGAAAATTCTTTCTACATGCTTTGCAATATGTTTTTCCTGGGTATACAAAAAAAAAGTGCTGGCATTTCTTTTTTAATTTCAGTATTTCTCTAGTCCAAGGAATTTGGGGATCAGTTTGGAACTGAGAATCATGCCAGGAAGATAAATTGCATTCATATGTCAGATATTGCCTCACAATGCTAGCTAGCTCAGCAGGCTATAATGAGCCCCCACTCACCAGCCCAGGCTCCAGCCAAAAAATAAATATATATATAAATAAAAGAACACCTACTGTTTCTCCATCAAGGGCAAGTCTCTCAGAGGGCAAACAAAAGCAACAGAGGGAGGCCAACCATATCCTTGCAATGCTACGGGTTGCTATGCAACCCTCTGTGCAAGTTGGGCAGCAACAGATGGGCACTTTGAATAGAATTAATGCCCCTCTGACCCTTGGTTTAAATAGTGCCCAAACCTACTGCCCGATGAATTCTATTAACTATACGCATACTTACATATATAAAATATAGCATGATAAGTGACATTGTTATTACCCTCTTCGCTAAAATAAAGTCATAAATCTATTGCAAAATTTGAGACTGATAATATTCAATGAGCTATTTCTATTTTTTTCTCTTTTTCTTGATAAATGAATCACCAACGTCTCATAACCTTGGGCTACATATTTCCTTTTAACATTGCTCTTGTGTTGTATGCAAACCTGCAACGCTTGCTCTGACTTTAGCTTTATTTTTACACAACGTCCAGTTCTTTTCCTCGGCCATTGTCACCTGTGGGCTCTGGGTATTGTCTAAGAGACCTCTTTCTATTGTAACTTCAAGAGAGAACATAACATCAGATAAATATTTTATATACCTTCATGGGGACAATGTTGTAACCGTGTTCCTGATTGAACAATCAATCTGAAGTCTATACCCAGGGCTCCCAAAGTTCTTTGTTGCCTGTCTAGGGCGACTTTAAGGTAGTTTTTATCATGTGTGGACTTCAAAGGAAATAGTAGATTCTCAAAAAAATTATTAGGATAAGACTCTTTCCTCTGTCGCTTAAATTTTACACCCTAGCAGACTTTGATTTTTTGTACTCTAAAAGGAAGAGTAATAGTTCCTCTAAAATTCAGAATGGCTGTCATATCGGTGACAGCGAGTAGCTATAGAATTTTAATGAAGCAAGTATGTGCTAGTACATCTCAATAAAGTTATATAGAAACCAGAACAGTAGCATAGAGGAAGGAACCCAGAGAAAGGCCCTAAATCGCCTTAGACTCTTACAGGGGAGAAAGTACTTTATCTTTCTTGATGATGCTAAGCTGGAGAGGTTTGAGATAGATTGTGCCTTTAAAAGTCCCCCTTACCTGTTCTCTAAGGGGAAATTTAAAGATATAGCTGAAGATAGAATGACGGGCTGGCAACGTTGCTCAGGAGCTACAGCACTTACCAGACAAGCATGGAGGCCAATGGTTGCATCCCAGAGCCTATGTGAAAGGCTTCTTGGTGACCCTCCAGAAATCCAAACACTTGGAAGGGAGAGACAGGGCATTCTCAAAGCAAGTTGGCAAGCCAAACTAGCCAAGTGTACAAGCTCTGGGGTAATACGTGACGGCAGAAAAGGTATGGGTCTCCCCATGAAACACACACACACACACACACACACACACACACACACACACACACACACAGTGCACAAAAGGTAAAGTAATATATGATGAGTGACAATTTTATTTGTAGCTGAACATGCAAATGATAGGAATTTTCAAAGCCTAATATCTATATGTAATTATAAAATTCTTCGCTCCTGGTGTTGTACATATAGGAGACACTGACATTCCCTCAGATTCTAAGGTTTACAATATTCCAGCACCTTCTTTCTGGGGACTGAGTTTCCATTGCTTGTAAACATGAGTGTCCAGAGGGAAGACATCCTTGCCCGTGGATGCCATAACCATGGCAGTCTTACATTCTGTTCTGTGTTCTCTCGCTAGAGCTGTCTTTTGCAGAGGGGGGCAATTGCGCATGTGCTTCCAGCTTTTAAAGTGGCATTGCTTCTCTGTCAGGCCTCCTGCTGCTGCCCAGTGTGTCTTTGTTTTCGAAATATGAGCTCGGTTCTCCACCACTGCATGCCCAGGCCTGTGGTTTCCTTGCTGAGAACCATCGCTTATATAAACACGAGTATACGTGCACACTGCACAGTACTCACAGAGAAATATTTGCTTGCCATTGTTTGCTCATTCTCCCACCTCCCTTGAAGGCTCTGGGGGTGGGAAATGCAGCATCTTAAATTATATTGTCATCTTTGGCAAGATTTAGCATTCATGACTTTATGGGTTGTTACCACGCCACAAGGAAGGAAGCATTTCAGGTCTGCAGGAAAATGGTCTCTATTTTTGTAGTCCTGCGCACTTTCTACACTTATTCTATCATTTATAAAGCTGTGTTTCATTAAAGTATCAGATTAAATATCTTAAAAAAAAACTTAGAGTATGTATGCTTCACTATATACATGATGTTTTTACTTATTTTAGAAACTACTATGGCTACAGTGCTGACCTATGTTGTAGTTTGTAGGGAATCCGGGCCGCATGGATTAAATAATGACAAAGGAAACAGTTGGGGTGCTGGACCCTATAGGGTTTTTAAAATCCACTGTGAAAAGGCCCACACAACCTACCTGTCTGTGGTGTGCATGCTGAATCTAAGAATGGTAAAAGGGGTCCTGTGGAAAATCATTAGGCACTGTACTAGGCAGAGTTTTCCAGAGAAACAGAACCGATGATAGAATGTGTGTCCTTTATTGGAAGAAATGTACTAGACTGATTTGTACAATGGTATCTGGGCATTCCAAAATTGACTGCCTATGTTCTGGAGAGTCAAAGAATCTAATATTTATTCAATTTTCAAGCCTGGGTGCCTCCGGAGTCCCAAACTGGTGTTGGAAGCTGAGGTGACTACCAACAGAGTCACTGCTATTGAGTTCTCATTAGAGAATCAAAGATGCCTAAGTTCAGTGTCAGAGGAAGACAGCAGCGGTGGCTGTGGTGGCGGTGGCCATCAGGAGCAGCAGCAATAGAGCCATTGGTTCCATAAAAGTATAGGCAGTCAGGTGGCATTGCTTTTTCCAGGAACTTTTTCATACTTGGGCCCCCATCGGAAGGTGCCACCTACTCTGAGGGCACGTTTCGGCTCCCTCAGGCAATACTTTCTGATACTGATGCCATGGACACATTCAAAGGTGTGTCTCCATGATTCGTTCTAAATCATTTCAAGTATACAGTTAAGACAAACCATTGAACTATGAATCTATGAATGTGATATTAACTGTCTCTCTCTCTCTCTCTCTCTCTCTCTCTCTCTCTCTCTCTCTCTCTCTCTCTCTCTCTCACTCTCTCTCTCTCTGGTGTTTTCAAGACAGGGTTTCTCTGGGTAGCCCTGGCAGTCTTGGAACTCTCAGAGATACACCTGCCTTTGTCTCTCAAGTGCTGGGATTAAAGCCTTGCACACTACCATCTGGATTATTAACTATTTTAAAAAGACAGCATTAAATCCTGAAATGACTCAGCTTGGGTTCCCCTCACTCAGTTTTGTCTCAAAGGGCAAAGGCAGCCTTCCCAGAGACCTGAAGGCCTATCTAGCTCTTTTGAGCTACTCACTCTTAAGCCAGTGAATAGAAAACAGCATCCTGCATTTGGTAGATTTAGGGTTACAGTTAATGTGAATTACCCGAAGACTTTTGTTTTCCTTAATATTGTCAAAACGTTTTCTAGAGGTGATAAACAGCCATTGTCTCACACTTACAAATATACATTAAATATTTTCTCTAAAATAATAATTTTATATGAATGTCTGTACTAAGGTTATATAAATTTCCTTCAGCTCTTGTTCCAAGATGTAGATAATGCATTTAAGGTAGTAAACATTTTTTATTTATATAATTTTTAATTTAAATTTGAAAGAACTTTTTTTTTAAACATATCAATCCCAGTTCCCTCACCCTCCCATCCTCCCCTGTTCCCCCACCAACCCACATCCCATCCCCTTTCTGCTTCCCAAGGAGAGTGAGGCCTTCCATGGGGATCTTCAAAGTCTGTCATATCATTTGGAACAGGGCCCAGGCCCTCCCCAATGTGTCCAGGCTGAGGGAGTATTCCTCTATGTGGGATGGGCTCCCAAAGTCCATTCGTATACTGATCCATTACCACAGGTCCCATAGACTGCCCAGTCCTTCCAACTAACACCACATTCAGGGAATCTGGGTTGGTCCATGAGCTCCCCCTTGTTCAAGTCAGCGGTTTCTATGGGTTTCTCCAGCCTGGTCTTTACCCCTTTGCTTATCACTCCTCCCTGTTTGCAACTGTGTTTCAAGAGTTCTGCTCAGTGTTTAGCTATGGGTGTCAGCTTCTGCTTCCAATCAGCTAGTGGATGAAGGCCCTAGGATGACATATAAAGTAGTCATCAATCTCATTATTGGGGAAGGGAATTTAAGGTAGCCTCTCCGTTATTGCTTAAATTATTAGTTGGGGTCATCCTTGTAGTTCTCTGGATATTTCCCTTGTATTAGATTTCTCTTAAAGCCTATAATGGCTCACTCTGTTATGGTGTCTCTTTTCATATAGGACAGCAAAGAATATAATTTTTTTATTTTAAAAATATAAACAATGTGAATGCCTGGTACATGCAGAGTTCAGAAGAGGGCTTTAGATACTTGGCAACTGGAGTCACTAATGTTTTAAAGCCATCATGTGGGTGCTGGGAATCAAACTTGATTCTTCTAGAACTCAGCTCTTCACTATTCTTGACTATTGGACTTTGTCTCCAGTCCCATGAAATACTGATTTTAAAAAATGATTCATGAGTAAATTCATCAATAGAGAATGAAGTTTCCCTTTGAATCAACCTGTTTCAATTGAATATTTCTACTGGATATTTTATATTAAAAATGAAAGCTAGCTTGAATTGCTTCTCAAATCCACTGAGCTGTTGAATTTCACATCTGCTGCAGTTTGTCATTTGATTAGGGACCATTCTACTTGCAGGGGCCTCTGAGGAAGGACTCTGAGCTTTCAGGGTGGTTACAATACCCAGAGTTTGTGACAAGCTGTCATGTAAAAGATAGATCAACATATATAGACTTTCAAGGCATTTAACAATCATGGCTTTCTTGAGAGATCAGTCATTTCGATTTTGATCGAGAAGAATATAAAAGGAAGTCTGATGCCATGGATAATCTCTGAACACTCTATTTTTACCCATATATATATATATGTATATTTAGGTATATAATATCTAATTTTTTTAAAATTAAACAAACCATTTCAAATGTGCTGATGCCTCTCTCACCCGTTTGCATTTTATAGGACATATCGTCTGGCCCTTTCCATGGTGGAGGATTAGGTGTTCCACAGTATAACCATGTTAGCACTGCAATTTCCCTGAACCTTAAAATCCCTTCATCAACACTAAGCCAAGAGATATCAGGCGTCTCCAGCTCCCTCTTAGTAGGCCACCTTTTGACAAGTGTTCCAGCCAATTATTCAAACTTTTGATGCCTTTTGTTTTTGATTATGTGAGCTCCCATATTAAACACAGAGTCATATTATTACCAACCTGATCCAGTTTTATGTTCCATTATCCGACACCCTTAAGTTCCATTCCCATAATATTCTCCAGACTTCTGCTTGAATGAATTAGCAAACTCACAAAGCTATATAGTAGTATAGCATACCTCCTCATGGGCTACGCTTTCTACCTCTCTTCTATGAGCCTGATTAGTCCTAAGTCTGGAGGCAACTATGGGCCCTGAGGGACACCAGTATTATCCTACCTTCAGAAAAAGTCACTGCTGCATTTGCAGACAGTAAAGGGTCAATGTCCTCAGTCAAAGAGAAAAAAAATACCGTAGGGTGTGGTGGTAAGGGTAAATGTCTACAGAATGTAGAGAGACAGATGAGATAAACCCTGAGAATCTGAGAGTCCAAAGGTCTCAGGCTCAATGGGGTCCTCCTACACATCTCCACCCCAAGTTACGGTTCCCATTCTTTACCAATTAATGTCATTACTTTCATCACTGACACATACTGAGAGTGAGACTTATGAAAGAGATATCATGATAGACAGAGCCATGATGGGGTTAGGGAGGAATCTCATGCCAGAGAAGTTCTCAGGAGTTCACAAGGATGACCTCAGCTAAGATTCCTAGCAAAAGTGGAGAAGGTGTCTGAATGGGCCTACCCCTGTAATCAGATTAGTGACTACCTTCATTATCATCATAGAACCTACATCCAGTATCTGATGGAGGCAGATGCAATGACCCACAGTCAAGCACAGGGATGAGCTCCTGGAGTTCAGCTGAAGCGAGGGAGACTTATGAAAGAGATATCATGATAGACAGAGCCATGATGGGGTTAGGGAGGAATCTCATGCCAGAGAAGTTCTCAGGAGTTCACAAGGATGACCTCAGCTAAGATTCCTAGCAAAAGTGGAGAAGGTGTCTGAATGGGCCTACCCCTGTAATCAGATTAGTGACTACCTTCATTATCATCATAGAACCTACATCCAGTATCTGATGGAGGCAGATGCAATGACCCACAGTCAAGCACAGGGATGAGCTCCTGGAGTTCAGCTGAAGCGAGGGAGACTTATGAAAGAGATATCATGATAGACAGAGCCATGATGGGGTTAGGGAGGAATCTCATGCCAGAGAAGTTCTCAGGAGTTCACAAGGATGACCTCAGCTAAGATTCCTAGCAAAAGTGGAGAAGGTGTCTGAATGGGCCTACCCCTGTAATCAGATTAGTGACTACCTTCATTATCATCATAGAACCTACATCCAGTATCTGATGGAGGCAGATGCAATGACCCACAGTCAAGCACAGGGATGAGCTCCTGGAGTTCAGCTGAAGCGAGGGAGACTTATGAAAGAGATATCATGATAGACAGAGCCATGATGGGGTTAGGGAGGAATCTCATGCCAGAGAAGTTCTCAGGAGTTCACAAGGATGACCTCAGCTAAGATTCCTAGCAAAAGTGGAGAAGGTGTCTGAATGGGCCTACCCCTGTAATCAGATTAGTGACTACCTTCATTATCATCATAGAACCTACATCCAGTATCTGATGGAGGCAGATGCAATGACCCACAGTCAAGCACAGGGATGAGCTCCTGGAGTTCAGCTGAAGCGAGGGAGGAGAGATCATATGGACAAGAGTGGTCCGTAGCATGATGGGGAAAACTGTAGAGATAGCAGATGTGAGCTAGTGGGAGCTCAAGTATTAATACAGACTGACAGCTGAGGAATCTGCATGGGACCAAGCTAAGGGCTCTGAGTGTGAGTGACAGCTATGTGTCTTGGTCTGTTGGGGGGTTTGGCAGTGGGACCAGGACCTATTCAGGGTGCATACACTGGCTTTTTTTTGGAACCCATTCCCTATGTTGGAATACCTTGCTCAGCCTTGATACATGGAGGAGAGGCTTGGCCCTGCCTCAACTGGGTATGCCAGACTTTGTAGACCCCCAAGGAAGGCCTTACCACCACTGAGGAGTGGATGGGGGTGTAGAATGGGAGGAGGTTGGGGAGGTACCAGAAGGGGAGGGAGGGGGAATCAGGGTTGGTATATAAAACAAAAACATAATTTTTAAATAATAAAAGAAACCTTAAATTTTATGTAATTCAGCCAACTTTATAATGAGAAGCATTCAGTTTGATTTTCCACTACTTAAGTTCCATTGTTGTTGAAGAAAGAATTCTTGTTCAGAGAACACTTAGAAACCTTTAGACTATTTATAATTGCATCTTGATCAGACCAATTTGAGATGTTAGACTTGATTCATTTTATCACAGAGCTCATTCATTTTTGTCAACTCATCCAGAGATGTTAGGAGCAACCAGCCAACATTATCATTCTCATTATTTTTTCACAAGTTGTCACAAATTTTATATACAGAGTCACCAAATCTGTTGCCTCTCACAATTGGTGAATCATGATAATCAAATGTATTTCTCTCCTTAAGTTTGTAAAATAGTTCACATCATGGGCTCTCAGTATTCTCTAAGCTTCCAGGAGAGGCTTGAGTAACTCGGGAGGTTTCAGTAGCTGTAGGTGTTGGCCAACTAGACAGCCTTTTCCAGAAAAAAAAATCATCCTCATATTTCTGTTGCTCTAGAACCACTTCTGGTATCAAAATCTGTGTTATTCTAGGCTCCCTAAAGAAATAGAACTTATGGAATGAAGTGTTGATTGAGAATGGCTTACACATTTGAACGCTTAGTCACCAGGGAGTGGCTCTGTTTGAAAGGATTAGAAGGATTAAGAGGAAGTGTATCATAGTGTGTGTGTGTGTGGGGGGGGTAGCTTTCAAAGGCCAAACCAGGCCCAGCCCAGTCTCTCTCTGTCTCTCTGTCTCTGTCTCTCTCTCTCCCCCCCCCTGCCTATGGATAAGGACGTAGCTCTTAGCTACTGCTCCCGTGTTCTAATGCTTCCCGAATGATGATGAAGAAATAAACTTCTGAAACTGTAAGCAAGCCCCCAATTAAATGGTTTCTCTTACAATAATTGCCTTGGTCACAGTGTCTCTTCACTGCATAGCCAGACACCTGGGAACTAATAAGAAATGTAAATTTCATCACTTCCTTCCTCAGACTTTTTAGGTAGGATGCCAGTAGATTGTGTTTGAAGTATCACTCTGGGTATTTTTGAAGTATGCTAATTCAGTTAGTCAAATTCCATTAACTTTGCTTCATTCATAAGAAGATTAATTTCAAACAATGAGTGATTTTACTAGTTACATACTCTTTGTGAAGTGTAATTACTACAAATAAAATTCAACTAGTTAACACATGAAATGCATTGCCTCTTCTCATCAAATTTCTAGAAAAAACACAGAACAAGTCTAGAATCAGATTGCAGTTATTGTAATTTAAGAAAAGCAGCTCAAGAAAGAAAGACCCCAGGTGACAGGGTTCAAGTAGAGTTTTTTTTTTTATTTTTAATTAGGGAAAAGAATCATAAAAAGGGGAAAGGGGAGGGGGAGACCAGACTCCAGGGGTGGGAGCAGCAAGGGAAAGGAAAGGGAGGGAGAGACAAAAGAGAGGGTTAGCAGAGAGAGAGAGAGAGAGAGAGAGAGAGAGAGAGAGAGAGAGAGAGAGAGAGAGAGAGAGAGAGAGAGAGAGAGAGAGAGAGAGAGAGAGAGAGAGAGAGAGAGAGAGAGAGAGAGAGGTGGGACAGGGCCCTTTTAAAAAGAAACACAGTGACTGTCTTAGTGGCTGCAGCTGAGAGTGAATCCCGTCAGAACCCCAGGGACAGGCCAGTGTAGGTGCCTGGATATTAACAGCTGTGCTTCCCATCAATTCTCCATACCTTGCTTCTCCTTTGTCCTGTAGAATAGCTCTATGGAAGTCCTTGTTTGTGACACACTTAAACATAGACGATAAACATGTGGCACTGGGAGATGGGGAGAGGGTACAGTCTTACCTAGAAGATGGAAGCACTGGCATGACCACAGAAGAATAAGTAATTTGTCTTTTCTGAATTGTGTAGGCTTAAGGAGATTATCCTTCTAGGGAGTCTCAGAGAAATAAGCCAGTAATACTTCAATTAAAATTTTGACGTTCAGTGGAGACCAGTACTGTCAAATGATATGGCCTGTGCTTCTTTATGTCAATTCCCTTTAGTGTTTCTATTCACTATGGAAGGAAAGCTAAAGTTGAATAGACAGTTTTTCCCAGCATGGTTTTAAACGAACTTTTTGTACTTGGTAGAAAGCTCCAAGAATAATGTGTTCTTTTACTTACCCCATTCCATGTGTAATAAATATGTTCAGAAATGGCCCTTCCCACAAAGAATCCTTTTCAACCTATCAGATAAGCACATAAGCAGCAATTATAAGGCAGATACACTGAGAAAACTACAAATTGTATGCAAGATGCACTAATTTGGTTTTAGATTAAATTTAGTCTACCTGTTGGATTTTCTCCAGACTTGGCTGGGTTTTATGATAGACAGTTGTTAAGCAGATGCTAAACTCACTCTTATACCCACCCAGTGAAGTGAATTCATCTCATACACATGAAGAAAGATGGATAGCAATTCTGTCCATTTATAACAGTTATAATAGGTGCAACATCTTTTCAATAAACTTCCTTTTTCCTTCCTGGGATAACTTTAATAAATATACTTTGCTTAAAACTGAGACACGTAATGGTTAGAAGGAAAGTCTGGACACTTGGATCAAGATTTACTGGACTAGGTTAGTATTATTTTATTCAGGGAAAAGACACTTTCACAAGAAACAGATGACTGCCACAGGTTCCTGCTCCAAGGGTGGGTCACACAGGCTGCTCTCTGGGACCCAACCAGAACCAAGAGAGCATGCAGGCGTCCCAACCCCAGACCTAATCCTCCTCTTGGTAATGTCCACACCTGTGACCATGCCCAAATGGGTGTCTCATGATGCAGCGAGAGCAAGTGCTGCTGGAAATATCTCGGAATCCCTGCACATATGACTTCCCCCCACCCCTTGGGTTGCAATTTTTTTTTCTTTCTTTTGACCAAGTACAGATTAAAAAAAAATGTAATCTAAATTTAAAAACCATCTTATTTTAAATACCAATTCTAGTTCCCTCTCTCTTCTGTCCTTGCACTTCCCCCACCTCTCCCCATCTCACCCCCATTCACTCCCATGAGTGATCATCAAGATCTGTCACATCATTTGGGGCAGGACCTAGGTCCTCCCCCATGTATCTAGGCTGAGAGAGTATTCCTCAATAGGTAATGGACTCCAAAACTTTATTTGTGCACTAGGGATAAATACTGGTTCCACTGCCAGAGGCCCCATAAACTGCCCAGGGCTCCCAACTGACACCCATGTTCATGGGGCCTGATGCAGTCTCATGCAGGTTCCCCAAGGGTCAGTTTGGAATACGTGAGCTCCCACTAACTCAGGTCAGCTGTCTCTGTGAGTTTCCCCAGCATGGTCTTGACCCCTTTGCTTATCTCTCCCCTGTATCTACAACTGAATTCCAGGAGTTCAGCTCATTGCTTATCTTTTGAAAAATATTTGTTTATTGTATATACATTCTTCTGCCTGCATGTCAGAAGAGGGCACCAGATCTTGTTGTAGATGGTGTGAGCCACCATGTGGTTGCTGGGAATTGAACTCAGGACCTCTGGAAGAGTAGCCAGTGCTGTTAACCTCTGAGCCACCTCTCCAGCCCCAAATACATCTTTTTACTTAGATAAAACTATAGCTTGAATTGTAAGATTTGGAATATCAAATTTTTTATTTTTAAATTTTTAATACAATTACATCATGTTTTAAAATTAATTTTTATTTGTTGTGTGCTTAGAAACCTTTCACTCTGCCATATTTTTCATGATCTCTACATTTAGTTACATGATCTTGTGACCCACAGTTTAAGAAGAGGAATTCAGACTCTTTAAAATTAAATTAACTCATAAGAGTTTCTAGTCTTAGAATCCTCCCTGTATCCTAGTTTCTTTGGCGGTGTGAATTATAGGCTGGTGATCCTTTGCTCTATGTCTAAAATCCATATATGAGTGAGTTTATACCATGTTCCTCTTTTTGTGACTGGGTTATTTCATTCAGGATGGTTTCTTCAAGTTCTATCCATTCGCCTGAAATTTTCAAGATTCCTTTTTTTTTTTTCTGCAGAGTAGTATCCCATTGTGTAGATGTGCCACATCTTCTTTATCCATTCTTCAGTTGAGGGGCATCTAGGTTGCTTCCAGCTTCTTGCTATTATAAATAATGCTGCTGCAAACATAGTTGAACAGATGTCTTTGTTGCATAGATGTGGATCATTTGGGTATATGCCTAAGAGTGCGATTTCCGAGTCCTGTGGTAGACTGAGTCCCATTTTCCTGAGGAACCGCCATACTGATCTCCAAAATGGCTGTGCAAGTTTGCACTCCCACCAGCAGTGGAGGAGTGTTCCCCTTTCTCCACATCCTCTACTGCATAAGTTGGCATCCATGTTCCTAATTTTAGCCATTCTGGCAGGAGTAAGATGGTATCTCAGAGTTGTTTTGATTTGCATTTCCCTGATAGCTAAGAATGGTCCCTCACAGAAGGGGAAAGGAACAAGATCTCCTGGGCACATTGGGAGGGGCAGGGGGCAGTGAGTGAAGAGGAAGCTAGGAGAAAAAGAAAGGGGGGCATGAAAGCACATGGGACTAGGAAGATTGAGTCAGGGGAAGAATAGATGAGAGAGAGAGAGAAAGAGAGAGAAAGAGAGACAGAGACAGAGACAGACAGAGAGAGAGAGAGAGAGAGAGAGAGAGAGAGAGAGAGAGAGAGAGAGAGGTAGCCATTATAGGTTTCAAGAGAAAACTGACTCTAGAGAAATGTCCAGACTGACCCCAACTAACAATTTGAGCAACAGTGGAAAGGCTACCATAAATACCTTTGCCTGATAATGAGATTGATGACTAACTTATCCACCTTCATAGAGTCCTCATCTAGTGGCCAATGGAAAAAGAAGCAGACACCCACAGCTAAACACTGAGCCAAAGTGGAATCTAGATGCAGAGAGGGAGGACAAGACTAGGCTACAGAAACACATAGAGACATCTGACCTGAACAAGGAGGAGCTAATGGGCCCCCAAACTGATAGCTGGGAATCCAGCATTGTACAGACTCAGACCCCCTGAACATGGTTCTCAGTTAGAAGGCCTGGGCAGTCTAAGGGATCTCTGGCAGTGGAACCAGGATGTATCCCTGGTGCACAAAAGGACTTTGGGAACACATTTCCCATGGACAGATACTTTCTTAACCTAGAGGCAGGAGGGAAGGCCTAGTCCCTACTCTAAATTACTTGACAGATTTAAATGACCCCTCTAGGAAGGCATCACCCTACATGTGGAGTGGGGAAGTTGGGATGGCAGGGTGAGAGAGAGGGAGGGAGGGATGGAGGGATGGAGAGGGAACTGGGATTGATATGTAAAATAAGAAAAATAAATAAATTTTAAAAAAGGGTATCTAGTCTCTAACTCTACTTGGGGAATTTAACAGGGTATCATTAATTAAACAAACATGTTGATGAACCATGGTTCTTTTGTATTGATAAAAAATAATTTTTGGAAGCAAGAAGTGTCTCTATTCTTATTCATATTTGACTCCCGTATAGCTAGTACTTGATCTAAGCATCTTGCAAAAAAGAAAAAATTAAAAAAAATTCTCAAATTATTTTGGCCAGACTAATGAAACTTCTTTCTACTTAATGAGGCAAGATGTTATATTTGCATCATTTTTAAAACTACTGTTTTCATGTACCCAGTCAATCAATTACACCTGTGAAGTTTAACTGGACCATATCTTCAGAATTTGAATTCTCTGCCTTCCCTATAGCTTATTTTACATGGTGCCAGGATTATTGAATCAATCTCCTTCTTAGTCTCCCTGTCTTACCCCCCCTCTCCTCTCTCCACAGTTTTTCTAGATAGAGAACTCGCTAAACTGAAGTCACGAGATACTTTTGTGTTCAATACATCATGGTATTTTGTCTTTCATTCATAATAAAGAAAAGCAATGTTCTGTTACCGACAAGGCCCCATGTTACACAGCTAATTCCCTGTCCCCTCTCTTACATGTTGACATTTACTTTCCTACTGTGTCATGAATATATTATGTCTCACCTCAGCAATCTTCTATCTAGCTTTCCTTCTCTCTTCTAAGGACAGTCTTCAACAAGCTGCTTTCATAGGCAGCTTTCCTTCTCTCATTTTAGATTGTTATTTCAAAGTCATTGTCCTTGGTCTGACCACTATTCACCTGCCACTTGCTTCATTTCACCAAACACACACACACACACACACACACACACACACACACACATACACACATCTCTTTTCTGTCTTTCTCAGTAGAATACAGTTACCCAAAGGTCAAGATTTTTTTGTCTATGTCCTTCTATATTTCCTGTGACTTATACAGCTACCTGTATACAATAGACATTCAGCATGAACTTATAGGATGTGTCAAGACTGCGTGGATGAGTTGCCATCTATTTCGCATCCAGCTTTCAAATAAATGATTTGAAAGAGGGACAGACTACTGATTAGTCTAGATCCTGATTGCACACATCCATATTTAATTTAAAGTAAGGCATTTTTATTTTAAGTAGGAGACAATTAAGTAATCAAGAATATGTATGTAGCTTTAATATCCAACACTCCATATTCCACCTTTCCCTCACATTTACAAACGTGTAAACTATTGATGATGATATCTTTCTTGCAAGGTTCCCATAATAATGTAAAATATTGGCATGTTTTATGTGTTCAGTAAGTGCCCTGACCTCTCCTTGTATTGATGGAAATCAGACAAAACAGAACAAGGAGCTTGACAGTGGGAGTTATGTGGCTTTCTCTGACTTACTAGGAATGACTACCACAGAAGGGAGCACAGGAGACTGCTGCGTTTTTCTTAAATGGCAACATCTGGCACCTATATTATTACTTCAGTAATTTAAAATTATTTTGATGAACTTAAACTTTTTTTCCCTCTGCCAACCCTTCCAAAACATTAGAACTAGTGTTTATAGTGAGTTTTGTGTCTCATTTTATGACTCTGGCACTATAACCTTTGACTGAGGCATTTGTTTGTTATGCTAAATGAGTTACATTAATAGGATTCTGGTATGCTCTACACATGACATTCTCATTAAATTTCATAAATATATATTTCCCTAAGAGCTATAACTGGGTGGACTATTCTTGCTTGCATTGGTTTGATCAGCATATTGATGGCTTTTTGCCTGAAATGTCTCCTCTGGGACTACTTGATGACTCTTTATTGGAATCATCTTCAAAGGTGAGGAAAGCACTATATTCAGCAAATTCTATCCTCCATTCGAGGTTAACAAAAGCAAGGGATGGGTCACATTTTACTTCATACAGAATAAGATGTGGTACCTATATATATTGCTTAAGTAACTTTGTTAGATTGCTGCATAAATGACAGGAATCAAAACTACATCAGCCTTCTTTCCATGTCTCATAGACCTCAGTGCTTCAGAGTAAGGTCATTCCAACTCTGAATGCTACAAACTGGACAGAGAGATTTGTGATCTTTTACAAGGACTCTTCTTACACTGTCATGAAGGGCCTATCTTCCGGGAATTATTGGTGTCAATCCCTTGTCTTCTTTACTAATCTCATCTATTTTTCTTTCATTAGCACACATTTCCCCCTTCATTCCAACTTCCAAAGTCTGTGATGGAGACAATGATTCTAATAAGGAAAAGTCATCTGCATTTTAGAAATTAACTGTACTTCAGAGTATTTTCATTTAATTAAATGGGTCTGTTTGGCAGCAATTTATGCAGAGAATCATAACTGGCCAATGTGTTGACAACTAAGAAAAATAATGCAAATTTAAATATGACATCTGCATCACGTCTTGCTCCCCCAGGTTCAAGGAACCTGTCAATATGGAACATATCATGTGATCATTACATTCACAAATTCACAGGAGCTATAGTTTGCTGCACAAGATGAACCCTATCAGTATTTCAGAGTGGATGCAAGAGAGTCACGTGAAGCCTACCTCTGGCTGAGGATCTGCTATTGATTAATCACTGGTGAGTGGGGGGAGTCACTTTTCTTCAGTGATCTAGCCACTGACAAGTTGCTCATGATCCAGTAAATAGCCCCACACCCACGCATACGAGAGCCACTTCAATGAAACTGAGTGGGTTATTTCTGAAGTCCCGTGAAAGTGTGTGATGGGATGGTAGGGTTATGTAGGGAAGAATAAGGGCTCTGGAGGGTGTAAGGGGAAATTAAGAAGGTATGGGGATTGAATAAGATAAAAACGTTTTCTATGCATTGGAATTTTGAAAGGTCAAATAAAAATTAAAACACAGAAGAGATTTATGGTCAAATAAAGTAACACATTATCAACAGTATAAAGTTTGAATGCAGTGGCCAGCCCCATGTCTTAGCTCTCCAGCTAGACCAGTGACTAGCTAAAATCCAGCTGCACACACACAAATAATTCCTTCTCACTTTGTTGTGCTCCTAATGCTCTGTGTCCAATATATTAAGCATACTCTTGTCACCTACTTGTTTCTTTATTATACATAAACTTCTCATATCTTCACATCTTAGTATAAAACTATATATTTTGTTTTAAAAGGACACCAAATTAATCACTATTCAATAAATGATTGGAAAATTAGATTGAATAAACATTGGCTGTCCTAAAAGTGCCCTTACCTCTAGGCAAAAGATGGACCAATTAGCTATAGCCCTGCACTGAAATTGTGTAATGGATGCAATTCACACTGGATTAGCTCTGTTTATTGTGCCACACATCTGTCTGCTTAATTTTTACTGTCTTTTTGCTATACATATGCTGTCAGAAATATATAAACAAAATGGACTGAGTCTTGGGTCACCAGGAGCATATGATAACAGTGGTTCCCTTTGGATACAGGTCCTTAGACCTGTATATATAATAAACATATAGCTACTTAGAATATAGAACCTCACTTATGCCAAGTATTACCATTGTTAGCGTTTTATGGGAGCTATATACTTCTCTGTACAATCTTCTTTCCTCGAGTATATCTATATAACTGTACTTGATCTGATCCATCTTTTCATTCAGCAAGAAAGAAATTATTAAGAAACAGGTTTAGATGTTATTATAAATGCCACACAAATAAAAAAGAAATGAAGAAAAAATGAAGATAAAAGAGAGGATAAGAGAGACATGTACAGAGGTGAAGAAAGGTGTTCACAATGAATAAGCTTGATAAATTAAATATAGAGAATTTATATGCAATCATAACTACGAAAATGTTGTAGGGATAGTTTAAGGCCCTTATCAACAAATTATGTTGTTGTAAAATTACAACAAAATCCATCTTAAAAGACTATACTGTATCTGTATCTGTTGAGGCAGAAGTTTCCTTTTTTCACTAAAATTAATGTAATTCAATATCTGATTAAAATTGTTTAGTAACTTGTTCACTTAGACATTTTAGTTTTTCTTAATTATTTATTGTTTATTTGGCCTAGCATAAATATTTCTACTGTGAACACCGATACTGTTTTTGTTCTTATGATTCATTTGTTGGTATACAAAATTTAAACATTAGTAACTCAAATTTCATATGTAGAGCTAGTATCTTCTTGAACTTAGCTTTTATCTTTCATGTCATTTTTCCTATATCAAACATTGTAGAAAGTTTGATTGTAATATCCAGTTTTTAATTTTTGGAATCCCAATAACTTCCCTTCCCTAAACGGATGCTTTTTTTTTTTTTTTTTTTTAAACAACCATTTCCCGATGACGTAAAACAAAGGGAATCACTTGGCTCATATCTGACACTTCATCCGTAATTACCCAATTTCCATCTCATCTTTGTTGTTCCAACATAGCACACAATAATCACCAAGACTGAATTTTTTCATCATAAGGTTGAACGCTCCTAATTTGTAAAATCTGTTATTTGAACCAGTTGAATTGCTAGCTATTATCTCAATTCCTTGACTGTTGCTTAAGAGGATTAGTGACCTCAGTCTGCTCTACCAGGGTGGCTCACAGTGTCAGGCGCTATTGCAGCTCAGATCTGAAAATCAATGAACTGTGACTCATTGAGTCTGATTAATTGAGCCTCCATGGCCTGCTGGAAGGCACTTAGTGCTGGTTGACTCGGGTTATGCAAACCAAAGCTGGCAGGAACCAGAAGCTAGTTTTCACCCTCTAAATCCAAATATTTAAGGAGAAATGAGGAGAGGTACAATAGTGCAATGAAAGAAAGAATGCGAAGACATGTCTGTGTGCAAAGAATGATTGTGATGTATCATTTTAGTGCTCATTTTGATGAGACAGGGTCCTTACATTTAAATTGAAATTGCCACTTCTCATCATTTTGGTTTTTATTCTTCTCATTTTAACACAATAATTTAGGACATGATCTATCAAAAGGAAGCTTTGCATTTGACTTGACAGATAGACAGGCAGATAGACAGTCAGGTAGACTGGCAAATAGGTAGATAGACAGACAGATAATTCTTCCCATGGAAGTCATAAAGGAAAAACAGTGATGTATGTGCCTTTTCTCATTTTTTTTTTTATTATGTGAGAACTAGTGTGAACAAGACACAGTAAGACTTTTTCTTTTTAACTGAGTGAAGTACATCAGTGACTATCATGCTACATTTTAGAGGACAGAGGACAGAAATGCCTCAAGGTACAGAAAACAAAAGAAAAAGCAAAACAAAACAACAGCAACAAAAGACAGATCTGCAAACTGAATCTGGTGTTGAAGAGATCCATCTGAAGTCATCCAATATACACAGCCAGAGCCACTGAACGACCCTTAGCAAATGAAATGAAATGTCTTCAACTCTCAACAAGTGTTCTTTCAATTCAGCATGGTATGTGATAGAATTGGTGTTATTGAGACATTCAAATGACCCTTTGCAACTTTATTAAAAAGAACAGAAAACAGAAACCCTCCCTGCAAGTTAAAGGACTTGGCAAGGTCACAAGTCAACTGAATTTTTAACATCAAGAGTAAGGAGTTTGAAAAGAGGAGCTTCTAGAGGGGGTTAAAAGAGCACAGAATTCAAACCACAGCAGTTTTTATGTGATGTAAGATATCAGCGGGAGCTTGGTGAGCTCTTACAGTGGGTAAAGGTGGCCGCTGCCCTGCTGGATGGCCCAATTTGTCTTATTCTTCATGAGAATCACAGCACACACATACACACACACACACACACACACACACACACACACACACACACATTAATTATAAATAAGTAAATTAATTAATTAAATTTAATTTTTGAGATGCAATAAGGGTCATCTTATTCACTATTCTCATATAGAGATTGTACTTTATTTTTTTTTAATATAAGCACTTTGTGTTTTTGTCACCATGGAGGCACTTTGTAACTTAGGGATAAGGGAAATTTGGAGTTAAGTTCATCTCCTTAAAATAAGTCATCTGATATTACTAATAACCACAAAGGAGCTATTGGAATCTGGAGCTTCAGAGAAAGAAATCTTCATTGTAATACTGCACGAAATCAGCCACATTGCTCATAAGCGTCACTTCTGTGGCAAAAGATTAGTTCATTCAATAAGAATCTTGTGATAAGGTGCTGACAGGGGTGCGATGAACTTTATGGAATGGCTCAGAGGATTAGACTAATTAAGGATAATCTCATTTGGACAATTTTATCTTCTAGAAAAGAAATGTGATGCCATCCTCTGGGAAGAGACAATGTTTAGTCTCTAGGGGTGTGCTAAAGAAAAAAAAAAAAGCTCTCACAAGATATGCGCAATAACAAGAATTAGGGTTGATCTAAAGACAGTCTTAGATCTACCCATTGCCTCTCAAAAGATCCACCACATAGACTCTTAAGCCCCGTAATTATCTGCCCTATTTGTGACAAGCGTGGGCTAATCAGTCTCTGAGGGAGTTTCCAGCCGATACTGAGGAGAATGTGTGTACTTTCCACTCCTCGTCATGTTATTTTGTACTCTGAATCGCAAAGAGCACACCAAATTTCATTATCCCCATCTAGACCAGAATTAATTAAAGTTAAGAAAAGTAGGCGTTTTTAAACAGCCACATGCTTATGATTTAGAACAAAGAATCTTGCCTATTTTTAAAACAGCAACATAGGTTCTAGCTGCCTATAATCTCATATTAAAAGATTAGGAACAACATCTGAAGAAATCAGAGAGTGTCTAATTGAGGTTCTTGCCTTTAATCCTGCAAGCTGACTCCCTCTTGGATATCAAGATCTGTCAGAGCTGAGTCAGGGGAATTCTGCAGGGAAGGCAACCACAAGGAACATAACACATTCTTTTCCTACTTAAAAATAAAAAGGGGGAAACACACTTGGTGATATCAAAACCTAAGTCACCATAAAATCAGGAGGCTCGCCCAAAGTGGATTTGTAAGTATAAAAAGTGAAATAAACTTGGCAGGGCTTTTCCAGTGTTTGGACCAATTGTGCAAAATGGAGTGCAGAAAGGAATAAGAAAAACTCCCGGGAAAAATTGAATAATAATGTAGTAGTAAAAAGGGAATCTAGAATAGCATGAAATTAATAAAATCTTTAGTGGTCATAGTTTATTTCTATAGTGAGTCTTAAAGCACAACTATGTCTTATTTCTGTCTGCTTAATAATCTTGCCAGAAAGCTGTATGTTGATGAATATTTTCATATTAATACTTTACTATGAAAAGTTCCCTATGTAACTTATATTATTGTACACAGTAGAATTTATAGGCTGCATTACTGACAGTGATCATTGCATGCTCATTTCCTAAAAGGAAAATTCGCTTTTAGTTATACAATCAGTAAGTGAAATTAACACAATAAAGGTGAAGTTTGTTTTGTTTTATGGAAGGTAAAGATTTTAAAGTATAATAAAAAATAGTAATCAAGAAGAAATGAGTGAAAAGATGTTGTATTCAATTCAAGATATGGTTTTAAATAAACACACGATTCAATAACAATCAGGATCCATTTCCCTCACTAATTGCTTAGAAATTAATGTATGTAAGATATGTGTGGATAACATGTAATACAAATATGTTTATAAATAGAAGTAAATCAGGAGCATATTAGTCTTCAGTCTATTATGTAGCAATACTATAAAAGAGTTAACTGGCTTCAAATTAAAAAACATTTCCTTCATTTCCATCATAAACTTAATTCTATAAAAATCATTTCAAGTTTCTTTTTTTAAATTTTTAATCTTTTTTCTTATTTTACATATCGATCCCAGTTCCCTCTACCTCCCATCCTGCTATGCCTCCCACAGACCTCCTCATCCCATCCCCCGTCCACTCCCCAGGGAGGATGAGGTCTTCAATGAGGGATGATCAAAATCTGTCAAATCATTTGGGGTAGGGCCTAGGCCTTTCCCTGTGTCTCTAAGCTAAGGGAGTAGTCCTCCATGGGGAACGGCCTCCTGGAGTACATTCCTGCACTAGGGATACATCCTGGTTCCACTGTCAGAGGTCCCTTAGACTGCCCAGGCCTTCTAACTGAGACCCATGTTCAGGGGGTCTGGGTCAGTCTTATGCTGGTTTCCCAGCTATCAGTCTGGGGGTCCATGAGCTCCCACTTGTTCAGATCAGCTATCTCTGTGGGTTTCTTCAGCCTGGTCTTGACCCAATTTTCTTATCACTCCTCCCTCTGTGCAACTGGATTCCAGGAGTTCGGCTCAGTGTTCAGCTGTGGGTGTCTGCCTCTGATTCCATCAGCTACTGGACAATTTAATATTTTATTGCCAATCTTTTATTGCCAATCTTTAACTAAAAAGGTGTCTTCCTGTAGTGTTCTGGAATTTGAGATATGATAAAATAGTCTTTGAGATCCATTCGCTAATACCAAAAGTAAAACTTTGGGAACCAAATGTAAATACAGGATAATGAAATCAATTTAATACGTTTTTCTTGCTAATTGCATGTGGGAAGCAGTTTGACCAGCACACGGCATCTCACAATAGATCCCTCACCTATTCAGAAACCATTGCCTTGTCATGTTTATGTGTAGCAGAAACTACACAAATGTTGATGCCTGGTCCATACTCAAAACTTGAGGTTATTTTAAAAACAAATTTAGCAAGTATTTTAATGAACCAACTATTTACCTCAGTAAAGGCACATAATCATTTTTAACATTTGATTTTGTTCTGATTTTTGGAAAATGATATGCTATATATTATTAATAGATTACTTATTGCTATTTTCTTAGATATTGATCAATGTGAAATTAGTGTAAATTAAAGCCAGCTACTATTGGGCCAATGTAAATGGAGGATTAAGACCATACCAGTGACTATCAGTGCCAATCTTCCTAACAACCTTGCCATGTAACATGCCACAACTACTCACCTCCACATCTTGACAAAAATATGATTGTAATGTAAAATCTGAAGTTGTCACTCATGATCTTAGGGATTTGGTCACTGCATGAGAAAGTGTATCTGGAGTCATTAATCATCAAATATTTGGTGGGAAATGACATCACCCAGTTAGTTATTGTATACTTAGCATGGTTTTATTAAACCCACTTTTAGCCTGACTTCTCAGACTTGAAATAACAAGGAAAATTGTAAGTGTTCTTACATATTTTGCAAGACATAAAATTATTATTTATTGTTTTGTGCTGAAAGATGGGAACTAAATATGTAACAATATGATTTAGCTACTAAATCAATGTGATGGGCTTCTTAGTTTAAATACCATCCATGAATCATAAGAAAAAAATGATTAATCAGAAACTTGAAACTCATGAACAGCATTTAAAAACAAATTAAAGTGTATGCTCTCTTAGACTGTCATAAAGCATTGCACTGGGGTGACAGTCTAGATCTTCCATAAAAGATTGCTTTATCCAAAGTGGTCACAGTTGGGGTGAAATTATCGTATTGTGAGGTGGAGTGCAAGAGTGGCCCCCAAATAACATAGAAAAAATATGGCAGAGCCTTGTCTACACTCATGCCTGTGACAAATTCAGTCATTCAAGAAGGTTTATAAAATCCAAATGTCTAAACAGGTATCTGTGATTGAGGGAGGAAGTCAGAGAAGGAGAGGGAGACAGAGAGAGAGAAAGAGAGAGAGAGAGAGAGAGAGAGAGAGAGAGAGAGAGAGAGAGAGAGAGAGAGAGAGAAGAAGAAGGAGGAGGAGGAGGAGGAGGAAGGAGGTAGAGGGAGGGAAGGATGGGAAAGGCAAAAGAAAGAAAAGACATGAAGAAGAGAGGGGAAGTAAGAGGCAAGGAAGGAAAAGAAAGGAGGTAAGAGAGAGACAGATGGACAGAGAGAAAGAGAGACAGAAAGACAGACAGAGAGAGAGAGAGAGAGAGCCAAAGGCATTCAAGCATTAATGAAGCTCAGTGTCTCCAAGTTAGGCCAATGTGTGTGCAGCCAAGGTTGAAATCTATTGATCCCTTCAACTCCCCTCCCTTCCTGGCAAGCTACAAGATCGTCTTAAATGGTTTCTTGGAACTAGAGCCTCCTAATGAACTAGAAGCCATTAGGACAATTCAATGGCTCTAACACATTTTATGTTCAGGTCTTTTTAGTTTTGAGGCACTATAGAGTTTTTATTGATATGGGCTGCAATTATAATAAAGTTAACTACATTGGAAATTATAACCAAGAAACTTAAATGCACTATGAAAGAATTTAAAAATAAAAATGAATCCAGGCCATATTCATATAAATGTATTTTATTTAAAATTATATTTCATAAGATGAAAGAATCAGGGAAAAGTGACAATTTGAATCTTTGAATTCTGGTTTAGTGGAAGGTAACTCTTTGCATGTTGGCTTTCTTTTAGTCCATTGCAATGACAAATGTACAGAATACCTCTCAACGTGTTTACAAAAGGAAGAAAGTAAAAATGTAAATAATATCATCTTGGAATTATGGAATACTGTTAATTTCATGTGCTGCTCTTACTGAACCCCACATCTTACAAACTTTCAGCATAACTAAAGAAATAACTACAGTGCAGACAAGCACAAAATTATCCAACCTATTGCCTCCAAAGGTAACTGCTTCTGTGTACAGACAGATTGAGATGCTATTTGTTGCGCTTTCTTTGATGATGGTCAGGTCCTGGGGAAGAGGTACTGATTTGAATGGTAACTTCTTTTGTTGTCACTGTGCAATAGCAGGCTCCCCTTATGCCTTGTATATTCCTGGCAAGTGTTCTCCATGGTTCTATATTCCCAGGCTTCAGAATGACTTCATTCCCATCATTCCCAGAAATTCCCATCATCCAATTTTCAGATCAAAAAACTACATGAAAAATATGATTTTTTCTTTCAATTATTTTTTGAAACTTAAAATTCCAATCTTCCTACCTCAAAATTAGGCAGTGTAGTAGGAGAAGGAGGTTATGTAACATAAAAATTAGAGGGGTAAAGTTGCATACAAAGGCCCACGCTTGTATGTGTGCAAAATGAACTTCAATATTTGTAAATGCTCTTACTTTACCTTCCATTTTCACCTAAATTATCTTCTGTAATGTTTTTAAATTACAGAATTAAAAGGTGATATTTGTAGGCAAATATGTGGAAATTATTATGTCAATAGAAGTAACCCCGACTCAGGAAAACAAATGCCATGCTTTATCTAAATATGCATCCTAGACTTCGATTTTTATATATGGGTGTACATGTAGATGCAAGCATAAGTCAAGAAATTAGAAAGGAGATCATAAAATGATAGAAAGGATATTAAGCGAGTGGGTGGGGAAATAAAAGAGTATGAATAAAGTAGAATGCGTATGACTGGAAAGTAGAAAGGAGGTATGACGGTAAGAGGGGGGCCAGCAAGAAGCACTAGGGAGGGGACGAGGAGGAGAGGGACAGCAGAAAAAGCTATGCATGAAAATGTCATAATGAAATGTTTCCTTTTGTATACTAATTTTAAAACCTAATCAAAAATCAATCAACAAAATGACAAACTGAAAGGAAAGCATGCTTTAGTGTCAGTGGCAATCCTGGGTTGTGAATATGGCTCAGACAGATTTTATATAATCATTTATATTAATTCCTAAGCTTTTGCAGTTGCCGTTTCCCATGGTGTGAATGTTTTCCCAGAGTTTATGTATTGGAACCTTAATATCCATGGTGCCAATGTTGGGAGGTGGGTCCGAATGCTTGGTTCTTAGGTTCGGCGTCCTCATGAATAGGTAAAGGTAATTATTGCAGGAGTGGGTTCTGTATAGAAAGGATTCTGCCTTCCTCTCAACCCATCTTCTTTATCCTCTCTGCTGTGGTTCATGCATCAAAAGTACCCTCTCTAGATATCATGCCTTCACACCACAGACCTCTGGGTAAGCACACACCAATTCATTTGGATTCCCTACGAATCACTGTCTGTGGTATAGAAACAGAGTGTAGGACTAAGATCTTGGTGCTGCTGCTGTTGGTGAGATCTTCATGCTGAGAGGTTTATTTCACTGGTAGCTCTGGAGGCTGAGAGTATGACGGTGAATTGTGTTCGGTGCTGGTGAGGGTCTTTTAGTGTGTATGTGAGGGTCTAGAGGAAGTGAGAGCGCCCATGGTGAGATGTCTTCAAATTTAGGTAGTGTGCCACTGGGCTTACTTTCAGTAATATGGAAAATGGCTCTTTCCTTGAGGAAGATGAGGGTGGAGAGAGCAACAGAACACAGGTGACCACAAAGCTGTGGAATCATAAAAGAGGTTGAAGGCTGTGGGGCGGGGGCAGGAGGAGGATGTGGGAAAGGAGTATGGCAGCCAATTTTTAATGAAGTGGTGCTTTCCCCTTGGTTTTTATTTTTCTTACCTATTAGTATCTCGTTTGCTTATTCCATATGCTAGACTATGTGTGCAGCAAGAGTATGCACACATCCCGTCTCGTCCTGTCTTGGCCACCATTCACACAATAACTTCAACTCTATTTGCTTTCTCCCGAGTTTCAGCTGCTTCTTCTATTCAATGTCATCAGCAGACTTAACCAGCGTACTTAACAGTCTATCATCCTGGTCATTGGAAGATGTTAAATAGTGCAGAAATGGAAACTGACCCCTGCAGAACACTTCTTATTATATTTTTGCCTTAATTCATTCCCCAAATGATACTTATAATCTTCATGTTATGTATGTCCAGTAAGATCGGCCAGTAGTCCTTTGGTACATAATATATTTCTAATAATTAAGACATATTCTAATTGGAAAACTATATAGGACTCCTATATAACTGAATATTCCTCATAAAGGAGGGTTGCATAAGCATAAATAGGCTAAAATTGGCCCTTAGAACAGCAATGCAAAAATCAGGAAGCAAGAAAAAAACCTATACTGCTTCCAGGTGTACATTGCTTGCTTCAACCTTATGAAAATACCCACATGACCCATGGGAAATTATAAAGAAAAATAGCATTTTATAAATCATTAAAGTTTCCACTGTAGCATTCCTAGTGGCAAATTATGTCTAAATAACTATCTTTACTTCTCTTTCTAATTAGGACATCATATCTAGTGAATCCTGGCTTATTTCTTTCTCTCTGCACCCTCTCTTCTAATATCATGACATTCAATTTGGACATGATACACACACACACACACACACACACACACACACACACACACACATGCACACACACGCACGCACACATGCGCACACACACACACATGCACACACACACAAATGCACACATACACGCACACACGCACACACACGCACGCACGCACATGCACGCACGCACACACATTAAATTGTATCTTTTCATTTTAAAACAATCTTTTCTTTTCTCACTTTGTATACCAATCCAATTCCCACTCCCTCTCCTCTTCCTGCTCCCCACACCTTCCCCTCACCCCACTCCCCATCCACTCCTCAGAGAGAGTAAAACCTTCGCATGGGGCATCAACATAGTCTGACACATCACTTTGATGCAGGGCCAAGGCTCTCCTCCACCCCCCATATCTCAGCTGAGCAAGGTATCCCTCCAAAGAGAATGGACTCTCCAGTGCCAGTGGCCTCACAGACTGACCAAACCACACTAATGTCACCCACATTCAGAGGGCCTAGTTCGGTCCTAAGGGTCCTAAGTGGGTTCCCCAGCTGTCATTCCAGAGTGATGAGCTCCTACTAGCTCAGGTCAGCTGTTTCTGTGGGTGTCCCCAAAATGGACTTGACACCTTTGCTCATATTATTGAAGAGCAATGATTTTATATATATATATATATATATATATATATATATATATGTGTGTGTGTGTGTGTGTGTGTGTGTGTGTGTGATTGTTTTCAGAGACAGATTCTTGATATATAATTAATAATTAACCTTGGACTATTGTCTCTGCCTCTGGAGCATGAGAATAACAGGATTAATCAGGGATATAAATATGTACATATACATATATATATGTATATATATATACATATATATGTGTGTGTGTATATATATATATATATATGTATATATATATATATACCATACCCTTGATATTTATGTGTGCATGTATATCATTGATAAATCTCACATTAGTTGAACTCTTCATATTTATTATCAGACAGAACAAGGTAAGGGGATGATGAAACAAATAAGAAGATTATCTAATTTTTACCATGAGCTATATTTTAACATGATTGCTGCTCTTCTGATTAAAATCGGTTGATAAGTTTTATTAAATGCCTCATGTAAGTGAAATAAAACAGAGATGATTCTAAATATTACAAATTAAATAACTTCTGTAACTCTCCTATGGATGTTAGGTGGCCCATGAATATCTGACTAGAATGGATGATGTTGACAAAATGTCCCAGGGTACCTTTTTATAAGGAGAGTACTTTATCTCAAATAATGTTTCGAGATACATCACTGAAGATATAATTGATAATAATGGTTTGATAGAAAGAAGGAACAAGGGGAAGACACAGAGTAAGGTTTGAGCATGTTATAGGTGGTAGGAAAATTGTACAAGTAGAAGGTATTAATAGGCATGCACAAATATAGTCTAAAAATAGATAAGATGATAGACACTAACACATATGTTTGGAGTGTGTGCGTGTTTTATAAATGTTGGAGATTCTGTGTTGTGCTGCAGGATTCGTTTTTTTTTAAATTAAAAAATTTTTTAGCTTATTTCACACCCCAACCTGTGGTGTTATCTTGCTTGTACAATTAAAGCCTGTCTGAAGGTCAGAGAATGGAACTCATCACTAGCTGACCATAGAGGCCTAGCCTGTCTGACAGACATATCTGTGAAGCAGGGTTATCTGAAGGACTAGACCACCTTGTCTTGGCAAGGTTTCAGATACTGTCTTTGGCGTCCTGTTTGTCCAAAATTTGGACAGCATACTGTCAGCAGTTGAGGCAAGGGCACTTTCTTGCCAAGTAGCTTACCTTTACCACAAAGAACTCAAACTCCATGTGAGTTTCTTCAATGTCCATTATCTTCTCTGACATATTGCCTGGATATATGGTATATACGTACTGTACTTATTGTATGTAGTTTTCTTATATATGTTATAACTGTTTTTAATTTTAGACTAGGGATAAGTGGTAATATCTTGCTTATCTAAATAAAGCCTGTCTGACAGTCAGAGAATGAAGCTTGTCTCCAGCTAGCCATACCAACTACAGTTTCTTCTCTACCCTCTCCTCCCAGTTCTACCCTGACTATGCTCCTCATCCAATCCACTCCTCTTCCATTCTATTCATACTGCAGGATTCTTGAGTTGATAGATACGTGTTGGTAACATAAAATGCATAAGATGCATTCGTTGTCTGTTGTGAAGAACACATCACAACAGTTCTCCCTTAGTTTCAGTGTATTCAGGAGCAGCTTGGGTGAGAGGTTTGAGTCATTGTCTCAGATGTTACTGTTTAGTCGTCGACTGTGTCCGTCTTTATTTCAAGGCTCTGTTTGATTAGAATTTTAGAAGAGACTCATCAAAAGTCTCTCATACAGGGTCCTCCATGGGACTACCCAAGGAAAGTTAGATGGCTTCGCCTAGAGCTGGTAAAGAATGATAGAGATATGATGTTTCATATCCTGACAATCATTATAATACATGATTCTTCATATTTACACCTTTAGATGTAAGTCGATACCCATCCCAAACCTGAGGAGAAAATGCTGTCAAATGTAAGAAACATGGTTTCATTGCAGGCCACCCAGCCAGAGCATGCCCACTTCAGAAGATGGCATGGGTGCTAGGTGGATGAGAGAAGTAGTTCACTCTCTTTGGGCCTCATGATGCTAGGGATAGAACTTAGATATCTTGATGTCCTGGAAAAGTTTCTGTCCCCAAATATGACAGATAGCACAATGGGAAAGTGTGGAGTTAGCAAGGAATAAGATTTGGGATATCTTTCAAAGTGTAATTTATTCCTTCTTAATGACATTTTATTTTCAATTACTGTTTAGCTAAAGTATATGACATTGATAGTATTTTCTTTATCATTTTTCCCCTGAGGAAATGGTGATTAATGCTTGTCAGTCATATCACTCTCTTTTAGAGCCCAGGTAAACCTCTGAATCTTTGTTGGTAAGTGGTTCTTGGTGCTGAGATGAGAGGGAGCTTTTTATCCCAGTGATAGCTCTCAAGAAAAATATTTCAGTATTCATGAATACATGGACATTTGATTTATGAATTATTTTTACTACAGGGAAGTGGAGTCAACTGCATATACATATAGAAAGAAAGGTATCCCAACCTATACTCAAAGATCAATTATGGAGTAGCATAAAGGAAAATATTTATAAAATATAATTTTAAATATTTATAATTACATAGAGTATTAAAAATCAAAATTTAATTTGTTCTAAATAAGCAAGTCATGTGGGATATGTGTGTACCATAATAGAGATGAGATATATACATATTAATGGTGTGGTTATGATTATATATTCAAAGTATATTTTTAATAAACCCTACAATTCTGCTGACCAACAGACAAATGAAAGACAACAGAGTAAATATAAATCAGTTGGAACAAAAATCTCACAAAAAAAGATACCTCAGTGGAAAATAAAATTACCAAAGATGTTGTATCAATATACAACCACTAGGGGACTGGAGTGATGCCTCAGTAGGTAAGAGAACTTACTGCATTTTCAGAAAATCCTGGTTTGGGCCCTAGCATCCACAATTAGATGGCTCACAGCTGCCTTTAACTCCAGTTCCAGGGGATCCAATGCTTTCTTCTGACCTCTGAGGGTACTTGAACACATATTATCCACACAAATTAACTTAGAAAAGCACACATCAAATAAACAAATAAATCCGGTATAGCTAAAATGACAATTTTGATTGTTAATTGCCATTTGGATACCAATTCTCAATCTTTCTCTACCTACTGTGAAATGTGCTGTGTCCAAATGGCTACATACCCTGTGACTGAAGAATTTCATTTCTTTGTATATAATGGGTTATAAATAGTAACTTGTTTAAGAAATAATCCATCCATGTTAGTGAAAATGAATGGAGGACATAAAGTTACATGCAACAACTTGGTTAAATCTCACAAACATAAAGCTGATCTGAAGAAGCCGGATGGAACAGAATAGATACCTAGCATATATGTAGTTATTGCATACAAAATATATGCATTGCATAATTCTATTTATGTAAAATTATATATATATATGTATGCATATATATGCAAGCTATGATAGTGAAGGGCAGGAGTGATTATTTTTGAAGACCAAACCAAATAAATTCTGAAACAAGGAGCTAGAGGAACACAACAAACCACTGAGGTTGCCGGTGTTAGATCCTAAATTAATCTGTAAGCCCCATCTACCCAAGAATGAGGTAAATTTCTGGGATTCTAGGCAATTATTGGCCTATGGATTTTGTCTGTATAAACCCCAACAACACTGTCAGGGCCACTCACCTGGAACGTGTCAAAGTGTGGTCCTGACCAAATTCTATCTTGGTCAGCATTTAACATTTTAATACAAACTTGCTTTAACTTGATCGAAATGGTAGAGCTAGTTATTCCCTGGTGAATCTTGGGATTAACCTATGGAGCCCCCAGTGAATTATTCCACACCGAGTTATGAAGCTAGGCTCTTCATGATGGCTCCAGGCACCCTCCTCCCTCCCTACAATGAACAGTTGTGCTTGGTAAAGGAAGTAGCAAGCATTTTTATGGAGGCCTGCCTTTTTTGATAAGCCATGGAAGTTATTTATTTATTTATTTTTATAGCACGGTGACACTTATCTGTCTGGTTTCTGGATTCTAGTTTTGGGATAACCTACTGGGGATGAAGGGTGTCTGAGAAGACCAACGGAATCCTTTACCAAGGACACAAGGGAATATCCTACAGCTCTCTAGTTATTTCTCCTTGTATTTATTCAAGGGGAGCCACCAGATTTTCTCTTCTGAATTTAGAGTCCTAAAGACTCTCCTTGGATCCTTAGAGTAAGAAGGAAAGAACAAAATATACTCAGAAAAGCTTGGCACTTTGAGGTTTACCAGAACTAGAAACTATTACAGTAGATTCCACAAGCATAGGAAACATGCCCAGTGTGGATTTGGGGACAAGGAAAACCCAGAATTGCCCAGCCTGATGGGTACCTAGTGTCTGAGGGACCTCTGAAACAGAGTACTCCAAATTGTTAGATGTCATTGTCTCTTATTTCTTGTTGTTGGCCCTGTGTTTTTCTGTTGTCATTTGTCTTTTCATGTCTGGTCTGTCTTTGTGTGCTCTGACCCAGGGGCGGTGTCCTGCTGCCACAGTGAGAGCAAAGGCAAAGGAGCATAATCAGCAATAAAACTTCATGTCCAAGAGTGCAGGGTATGAGGGGATCTTGGAGTGTGGCATTCACAGGGTATAATACTTGGGGCCAATGGGCAGCTTTCTCTGGTGGGGAAGCCAAGAGCCAGTCCCATTCAGTACAGCTCTGGCCCCCAAAATTCAATTCAGCAGCTCACAACTAAACACTGAGCTGAACTGGAATCCAGATGCAGAGAGGGAGGACAAGACCATGATACAGAAACCCACAGAGACAGCTGACCTGAACAAGGAGGAGCTCATGGACCCCTAGACTGATAGCTGGGAATCCAGCATGGGACTGACTCAGACCCCCTGAACATGGGCCTCAGTTAGAAGGCCTGGGCAGTCTAAGGGACCTCTGACAGTGGAACTAGGATGTATCCCTGGTGCACAAATGGACTTTGGGAGTATCCCCACGGAGGGATACTCCCTTAACCTAGAGGCAGGAGAGAAGGCCTAGTCCCTACTCCAATTATCTTGACAGATTTAGACGACCCCTCCTGGAAGGCATTACCCTTCATGTGGAGTGGGAGGAGGAATGGGAGGGGAGGGTGGTCAGGGGGCATGAGAGGGTGGGAGAGAGGGAAAGAGGGAGGGATGGAGAGGGAACTGGGATCGATATGTAAAATAAAAATAAAAAAAAAAAAAGAAAAAAATGGTGGACAGAAAGAAAACAAGAGCTGCTAAAGGGTTATTGGCCATGGTTAAAATCTGCAAATTTACAACAAAAGTTAACTTAAAACTCATAAGTTACAGTTGGAGCCCTTGTAGAAAATAACACATGGTTTCCTGACATCTTAATTAAGGGCAGTCACATGGCTGGTCACCATTTTTGCAGGGGTGGAGAAGGTAGATGTCATGGCTTCAGTGCCATCTTGACTGAGGGCAACCATGTGGTATGAGCCAGTGAAAGGGACAGCAGTTCTCCAAAGATGTTTTTAAATTGGGGTAAGATTTTTATATAATTCCTGAATCAGGTTCATAAAAGATAGGATTCTTCAAACAATGCTTGCTCAATTAGGCATTAAAGCTGCACCTATGTATAAGAACATAATTTGCTGACAGCCAAACTTGGTGACATAAGGGTAATCCACTTGACATTGATTCTGGAGAGACTAAATTATTTATACAGTTAAAACTTTGTTTTCTCTCCCACAAATTATGATTGTGCTCTATGTCTTCACTCTTGAAAATGAAAAACTGTGTTGACTTTTACCAAAACACACAGTTGAGGGATTTTCAACTTTTTAAAAAGGGAACTTTAGAGCTTTACAGAAAATTTAGATACACTGGATATTTTAAGAAACAGTTTTTTTTTTAAATGATCAAGTTTAAGGATATGGGGCACTTAAATTTCATAAGGTCTTTTATTATAATGTCTTTGTTAATATATGGTCTTGATAAATAGGTAAATAAAAGGCTAAGACTTAAGACCACAGCTAAGCACTAGGGACTGAGGTATTCCTATCTTACGATGCAGTAAGATGGCAACCTAAGCAGTCTGATAAAGAATTTAGAAATGTTGGTTTAGAGAATGCTTCTCCTTACTTAAGGTCATTCAATCTTAAGAGTCTATTCAACAGACACTGACTTAAAGATGTGTGTCAAACTTCCTTGTTTCTGCTGGCATAGTTAAGCTATTGATATTTTGATAGACTGAGTCATACAGGGAACTGTTTGTTCTATAATGGTGTCCTATGTAAGAATCAGGAAAGTCCCCAATCTTTTCATGGACTATTTATAAATTAAAAGTCTTATCTTGATACTAAAAGATCTTCAGTTCAGATATTGTTAATTTTATTACAAACCGTTAAAGATGATTAAGCCTGGAGATATCCAGGGCTATTCTTAATTAAAAATAGCCCTCAAATTATGAGAGATTTGCTGAATATGGCATTTAAGTTGTTTAAATTTATATGACAGAGACATCCAGAGTCTAGGACTGACCCCAAGGTCTCCATGAAGACAACGGACATAGTGACAGGCAACTTCACATGGGCTGTCTCACCTACAGCCAAGGCTCAGCCTGAACTGAGGACAAACAGGACACTGGAGAGTTCACTGCCCCACTTTCCCTGGACAAAGGAAAGTCAGCCCCCCCCCACTGTGTTCTTCCTCAGGAAAGGCCTCTCATCTCCTGGTTCTGGCAGCCAAGATGACTGTCCTACTACCTCTGCCCTCTTCTCCATAGACATCACAGGAGCCTGGGATTACTAAAGGACTCTGGACTAGTCTCTGTCACTGTCATTAACTATTCTTAAATATCTGATCAATATTGATGGCTAGGCTAACTGTAGCTTTGTCGGCTAGGCAACAGCAGATAAGCAGCTCTTTCTTCCCCAAGGCTGCTAACACTTCATTACTTCATTAGTTGGTTAAAGCTACTAGGTCTCTTGTTAAAAAGACAGACAGGTTTGCCTGTCTGTTCACAGGCTTCCTTGTAAAGGAAAACAGGCTCCAGATGTGACTTCTTACTAAGAACAAACAAACAAACAAACAAACACTGTTCTTTACATCAATTGTTCTCTGTAATAACTACTTGTGTCTGGTGAATATTAAACTCGATATGAGGTCTAAGTTCTGATGGTCTAAGTAAATGTTCTAAGGTATGTAAGAGTCTGAGGATGTAAAAATTAAATAAAGTTCTAAGACTCTCAGAAAATGATTTAAGATATGCAAATACAAACTATGAAGATATGTTGTTACACTGAGATTTCAAGGGTTCAAAGATTTAATATGGACAAATAAAGTTCTGATAAACTGATATAACACTGACTGCTTACTATTCAGGCACAAGCTCACGATTTTCAATTTCCTTTGGTTCTCTTCTAAGTAAAGACTTAAAAGGTGATTTTTCACTGGTCTAAAAATATGTGTCAGGATCTCCAGACATAGGAACAAATGTTTAGACTTCTAACACAAAGCCATAGCTTTTGGTATGATGCCAAGGTGTAAATCTGTTCCAGCTGTTTTTTTTTTCTATAACGTGGATTTCAGTACAACAGTAATGCTAATATTTCTAAAATATTTTTACCTGTTACGACAAACTAAAATTCATGTAAGTGCCAGGGACTGAAAAAGATCATGAGGCTTGTATCCACCTGTCACAGATCAAATGGACTCCAGATAAATACATGTTCCAACTCTAAGGGTTTCCTTTAAGTTCCTAAATTGTAACTTCCATCCCTACTCTATATTTATCTCAGCAGATTTCCACTCAGCTAACAGACACCATGCAGGGAGCATCTGCTGAGCTCTGGAATTGCTGAAAGCTGGTGTGAACCAGCCTAGACAATGTAACTGCTCCCTGCCCCTTCACTTGGATCAGCTAATCACATGTGTCTGATAAATGACCCACTGCCCAGCCTTTCACTGACCCTTCAGCCTTCCTGGGCCCCGACAGCCTATATCATAGTTCACCTGGAAGCAGCTACAGAAGAGAGCAGATCATTCCTGCCCCCATAACAGGCTGAAAACACTAACTCAAAACAAAAATAACAAATAAACAAATACCCTGACATAGGGAACAAAGTGACCACTTATAATGCCAATTGATATGCAATAGAAACCTCACATTTATCAACAGGTAGATTAATTAGCTAATAGTTCTACAATATGATAGGACACTTGGCCTTTTTATGCAGATCAAAAGGATTTTATTCATCACAGGGTCTTTGGTCCTTCTGCTACAAATGACCATTGGCTATTAGATCATTGATATAATAACTAAATGATAATTTCTATTTGGGTACCATTAAGCTGATAGTTATTAGATCTAAATGTAAGTGGGTACTCATCATAGAGTCAAAGATTTGATCCAGGATACAACTTTAGAGGGAAATGTTGGACCCTAAATTAATCTTCAAGTCCCACCTGCCCAAGGACCAGGTAATTTTCTGGGATTCTGTGAGTTATAGTTCTTGTAAAATAACAACAAAGCCTCATAGAAAATTACAATAGCCTATGGGTTTTGTGGAGAGTGGCCCAGGAGAACAAAAGCCTTAGGGCCACTCACCTGGAAAGCTTCTAAGAGTGGTCCTGACCAAATCCTATCTTAGTCATTACTTAACATTTTAATAAAAGCTTGCTTTAATTTGGCCAAAATGTCGAAGCTGGTTTTCCCCCTGGTGAATCTCGGGATTAACTCTGGCAGTCTGTTCTCACCTTGATGGTAATTAGTTGCTACATTCTACTAAGATGTTTACAAAACATTCAGCTTTACTGCAACTGAACCAATAAGTATTAAAGAAACTATTCTATGTTACTTGATCTATTTATTTATCTTTTAATTTAGACTTTGGAAATTCCATACAGGTTACAATGTGTCTTGATTATATCCCGCTCCCCAGTAACCTTCCTCTAAATCTCCTTTCCTCCCAGACATCTTCCTTCCAATTTCACGTCCTCTTACTTATTAATTTTTATAACCCACTGAGTCCAGTTAGTGCTGCCCATGTATTTGTGGTTATGGAGCCTGTCACTATTAAGGCATCTGTACTGGCCTGTCCTTGGGGTTCTGACAGTATATACCCTCAGCTGCAGCCACTAAAAGCACCACCTGTGCATAGTCTCTGTTTCCTCTTAAAGGGCCCTACCCACCTCCCATCCTCCACTAACTCTTTCTCTCCTCTCTGTCTCTTCCTCTCTCCTTGCTTCTTTTTCCTCTCTCCCCCTGCTCCTGTCCATGGAGGCCAATCCCCCCTCCTCTTTCCTCTTTAAATGATCCCCTTCTCTAATTAAAAAAGCCCTCCACTTTAACTCTGGCTTTTTTTTTTTTTATTGAAAATGTTCTTTTTAAATTTCAACAGTAATCCACTGGAGCATGTGATAACTGCCAGTAGCCACCCCTCAACAATGACTCTCCTTCCTCCAGCAGCCATCGTAGACAATAGCTGGGGTTGAACCTTAGGAGCCCTTCCCCACGACATGCTGGAATTTTTAACTGAGTTGATTTTTGGCGTGACTTTGAATGTAACCACAGCTGCTCCGAGCTCATGTGTCCAATAACCACGTCTTGTCCGTGTGATAGCATTTCACAGCGTTCCTTCCCATCCTCTGGGTCTTGTGTTTCTTCTATCGTCTCTTTCCCAGGGTTCCTCATGTGCTGGGACTTGATGTAGATGTTCCATCTCCTGCTGATGACTTACACTGGTTTGTTCTCTGTGCTTTGAACAGTTATGGGTCTCTGCATTCACCACTGCCCACTGCAATATGAAGCTTACCCGACTAAGGCTAAGAGAAACGGTAATCTGAAATGTTCATTATTTCATGCTACTTTAGAAAATAACCCTACACCCTATTAACCATCATGTCATTGTGGCCATGGGTTGCACAGGAGCCTTTCTGTGTCACCTTAAAATTGAAATGGAAAGAGAGGAAAATGTTTTCTCACCAGTCTATCACTTTGCTGCAAAAAATTACCATTTCAAAAACTTGGTTATATACTATTGTTTGTTAAAGATGGGGTGGGGCATGACTTACTATGTTATAGAATATGCTCAAAATTCCAAAATGCCATTTGTGGATGTTGACTGCCTCAGTGGGTTTGTTTTCATTTCTTCATCCATTTGTCCCTTTATTCCTGAGAGCTGTAATCCCCAGGGATCTCTCAGCTAAAGTTAACAACTCCAACTGTACAAAATTGAGTGGTTGTGAGTTTCTTCCCTCTAGAAATCCTTAAAATATGGCTACAGTTAGTTCAAAATAGAGACCAACTGTAGCTGCAATTTAAACTGAGTATTCCCTTTTAGATACTTCAACATTTTTATAACTGTTTCCTTCAAATTTACCCAAAGTGGGGGCACAGATACTATAAATATGTTAAATTGCTTTTAGCAGGGATCTGAGGAATTTTTGGAAATGATATGTGTTCTATTGGATGGTAGTTTTTAACTTTATTAGGTTCAAAAACCAGTGCCCCAATAACTTTAACTACATCTAATCTTAAGATACATATCCTTATTTCCTAAAGGACTTAACATAAAAATCTCTTACTCTTTTCTCTTCAATTAATTTTACATGTAGTAAGTAGATTTTTTTTTATCAAATGCATGGAGAAAACTGCATTTACATTTTAAAATGAAGAGCCTGAAAACAGAAAAGCACCAAGAAAAAAATCTACCCTATAACTTTAGCTCCAGATCAACAACTGGGACCAAATAGTATAAGCAGCCTTGACATTTATATCCATGCCGACGGAACATATATCTCTGAAAAGCCAATTTTGATTTGCAATTTCACTCTATCAAGGCCCCTGCTCCCCTGCACAATTAACTTAGTGGTCTTTTTTATGAATAGAGGTACCCTTTCAAACCTCTAAATGCAATGTCCTTGGGTGCCAGCTCCAATTAGAAGTGATAATGTAAGGGGCACTTCTTTTGTTGTTCATGAAAAGGTAAGTTGGTGTCCAGAAATCCAGCTCTTAGATCCAGGGGCCTACACATAGAAACAGACATGTCATTGCCCACTTGGGCATCTGGCAATACCTAATTTTAGATGGTCAATATTAACTGAATATGAAGTAAGAACCAGGCGCTGTGTGCTATGCTGACAATAAAAAGAAAGAGGGTAGCTAACTCTCCAGGTAAGCCCACAAGAAGGTAAATGGGGCCATGATGAAGAGAAGTAACAGAACCCAAGAAAGCAGCTAATATGGGGGACAATTTTGAAAGGTTCAATGAAAAAGGGGGGTGTTTCAGGGTTAGTGAAAAGCTGGCATCAGGGAATCTTCCAGGAATCCACGAGGATGACCCCAGATAAGACCCTAACAATAGTGGAGAGGGTGCCTGAACTGGCCTTCTGCTATAATCAGATTGATAACGACCCTAATTGTCATCAGAGAGACTTTATCTAGTAACTGATGGAAGCAGATGCCGAGCTCCACAGCCAAGTACTGAGCCAAGCTCCTGGAGTCCTCCTGAAGCCAGGGGGAGGAGGTCAAGATCATGACAAGGAAACCCTCGGAGACAGTTGACCTGAGCTCATGGGGGAATATGGACTTTAGACCAACAGTTAGGGAGCCTGTGTGGGACCGACATAGGCCTTCTGTGTGTGTGGTAGTTGTGTAGCTTGGTCTGTTGGTAAAGGTCCTAGGAGTACTGTTTAGCTGGCTTTTGGGAACCTTACCAGGCATTGATGCAGGGGGAGGAGCTTGGTTCTCCCTCCACTTAATGTATCATGCTTTGTTCAAGCCCATGGGAGTCCTGCCCCTTTCTGAATGGAAGAGTGGATGGGGTAGATGGAAGATAGGGGAAGGGAAAAGGAGGAGAGGAGGAAGGGGAAACTGTAGTCTGTATATAAAATAACAAAAAAGAAGGTAAGAGACTGATGAAATAAAGACAAAAATGAAAAATTATGAGCAGGCATCACAAAGGACACAGTGGACACGTTGAAATGAACACCTGTGGGATCCACCACAGGGCCTTGGGCGCCCTGGCGGGAGAATCGGGTTCTGTTCATGATGTAGTAGAAAGGCTGTTGTAGTTAAAGAAGGAAGGTTAGTCATGGTTTTGTATCTATGTAGCTGGATGACCCTGCAAATCAGTTAATCCTTTGAAAACTCAGATTGGTTGTCTGTCAATGAGCCTCTGATTCTGCATAATTTGCAAGGATATTTTCGTTGATTTCTAAGAAAATAATAATAATGCTGTGATTCTCCTAAATGAGTACTTTACCTGATTGTGACAATTGTGTCATTATATTTGGCACACAATTCTGTATAGATTTTTTACTGTTGTTGTTTTTAGCGATTTAATACATGAAATTTACCATTCTGTTAATGCCTCTTGGAGTGAAATGATCATCTGTGTATTCATCCACTCACATCCAGAGTGTGTATTACATCTTTTTAATACATATCATGAGGAGTGCCAGTGGACCTAAATAAAACATTACTATTGTTGCATTCATCTTCAAAAAAATCATAAAAAAAGATGTTGCTTTAGTTCCTTCCAGATTTACTTTGGTAACAAACATTATTTTTGTTCAAGAGATATTTCTGTGGTGAGAAAGGAAACAGCACATGGTTCTTTTATTATTTAGGGAATTGTAAAATATCAGTTAAATTCCTATAAACTTTAAGCCAGCATATAATAAAATGACGAAAAGAAGGTAACAATGATGACATGGGCTCAGAAAACCCAACCCCATTTTCAAACTACTAGGCGGCAGCTGTTTCAATGTGTTGAGTTCCAGTGTGCTTTCTGTCCAATGGCCACCCTGCCCCTGGTCTTCCAGGAAACGTGCTGAGGTCCAGTGTGCATTCTTTTCAGTGGCTGCCATGCTCCAAGTCTTTACAGAAAATGTGCTGAGAGGTTCATCTGTGCTACTGACTCATTTGAACTCCACGCACATACAGACAAGGGTCCAAGTTCTCCTTCCAACTTTCTACATGTGGTCAGGCCAGCAAAAGTCATTGTCTTTACTTTTCACTTTTTATCTCATGTGAAAACGAAGAAATCCACCAACTTTCCAATTCCTTCTGTTTCTAGAAGGTTTTGAATTACAATGTATGTAAACACTTTGTGAAAATCAGATTTCAGAGTCAGTTATAGGATGCATGAATGCCCTTATTATTTATGTCACAAACTGAATTCCATCTTATACACTTGTATATAGGGTTTTCAATTTGAAATCTGAAATCTTAGATAACTTTTTCTGCACCCATCACATTGTCACAGTTTTCAGACATTTGGGAATAGAGAGATGGCTCTATAGAGAGTGGTTAAAAGTATCAATTGTTATTCCAGAGGACCCAGCTTTTCAGTTCCAAGAATCATGGTGATATACAGAAATACATAGACAAGTAAATAAGAAACTCTAGTTAAAGGGAATCCAATTCCCACTATTGACCTCTGCAGGAATTATTTGCACATGGTACACAGATTACATGCAGAAAAAACACATATGAAATAAAGGATTTTTTAAAGCATTCTATACCACAGATTTTTAATTTATAAAATGCAGTAAACATCAATTTAATGAGTCTTTAGAAGAAATAAGGAAAAGTACGGAGAAGCTGCATTTATGAAGTAGTCCTGATTTATGATATTGGAGGCAAAATAACTCACAAAGGTAAAACAAAAAGAAATACTTGTTTTAATCAACAAATTCCTTTTGAATTTTCCTGAATGTACTCCTAGAGCATGGAAAGTTCCTTCCCTGTGTCCTCATGATATACTCAGGCCAACCCTGACCACGGACACAGTTTCACAAAAATATTTAATATCTGTCTTGGCACATTGAAAAATGTGCCAATTTGTGCTGTAAAACTGAACAGTTTATAAAAAGGTTGTTCGTTCTGTTCACAGGACAAGTTTGATAAAGGAATATATTCTGTGGCTGATCTGAAATATGCTAACCTTCTAATATCTCTTGTACTAGTGAAAATATGACTTATCCCAGGAGCTTAGCATCATTTTGCAATGGTGGCAGTGATGAGTCATTGGCTTTGTCACCATAGAACACCTTTGCAATGCTAGGGTGAATTACTGCTCAGTTAACATTGTTTACCACCTAATTATTGAGAAGCACCTCCATCCATCACTGACAACTCACTAAATGACTCAAGACACTATAGTATTTGCAACTAGAACAACAAGGTCATCGCAAGTTTAATTAGCCGCTATCCATTACAAAACAGCAAATAGCCTATGATGAGAAGCAAAATTCCAATTTCTGAATATGCCTCATAAGATGATGGAGAATCACTCACTTCCCAGTGATTCTAATAACAAATATATGTAATATCACTTACAAATGTTTTATTATAATTTGTAATGAGCAGTGAGCAGAATTAATCAGGGGTCACTCTTATGTCTCCCTAGAGTGGTTTGTAATTTTGAAGTGGACTCACCTTCTAGCATTTGGTGTAAAAAGGGACAGTACCGTATGAAATGAGGTTGAAAATTCTTTTCGAAATTTGAATGTAGACACATAAAGTAGAATGTTATCAGTGCTTTGATTTAAACCTTAAATTTTTCTTGTCACCAGCCAATGTCTAGACAAAAATACAAGTCTTTAAGTTACTACAGATTTTCCAGCTGCATGCAGAATCCTGCTCCTGTATGTCTTCTGGTGAATATTTTGCATTTCAGCTGATGTACTGGGGCAGAAGACTCTGGAAATAAGAATGCATCGTGGTTCCCATTTTAAAAAACAAGATATAATAACTCAATCAAGGCCAGGACCCTGATGATTAGCTTGGATCGATCAAAATCATCACCTTGAGAGGCTGAATGTTTGGAATCTTAAATAATAGCCTCCCTGTGGGGAGCCAGCCTATCTTTGCTTTCCATTCTTTGCCTCATCAAGGCTTTTTCCTCCAATTTTGAAACTTAGGTTGGTAAAATAAGTACCATTTCACAATTATATTCATATTTAATGTTTTCTTTTATTTCAAATGTTGATCATAACACTCAATTACTTTAACCTTTTATAATGCAAACATGGCTAAAGTGTTAATGATTTAAAAATCATCTTAAAATTTTATAATTAAACACTGGTAAAACTTTTAAAATATTCCATATAATTAAATAGAAAGTATAGCAATAAAATATTTCTTGATCAATTTTTCCTCTGGATTTTCTGATATAAAGGTTTTTCAAACTTGAATGTACATTACACTCATTTTGGTTGTAATATAGACCCCTGAATGACTTCCCAAAATATCTAATTTCCTAGATACAGTTATGGTCTTGACAAAATTCCTCAAACCAAAATAAAAGAAACCAGTATCTAAATAAATCTAAAGTAAAATTATTCAAGGGTAGGAAGGCAAAGCATCAGTTTCTACAATAGTCTATGTCACACACACACACACACACACACACACACACACAAACACACACACACACACATCTCTGCAAATTCACAAAGAGTAGAATAACACTCTTATAATGTTGTTTATCTCATCTATTTCTTGATTGGGTTGTAATATAAAATTTGTAGTTTCTTTAGTCTTGGTATATGCCAAAGCATTGGCAATGCTACATATTTCAAATCTATGCAAACTAAGCTATGTGGAATCTAGGAGATTTGTAATAAGACTATGATTTGAGCATGTATTTTGTGTTAGTTATTTGTCCCATCATGCGACTTGGGTTATAAGAAAAAGTTTGATAGATCTTTGGAATATTCTTTTGAGGCACCTGGATATTTTACAGGGTCTCTTTTATTTCTTTAGCATATGAGCATATGATGTAAAATATGCCTGTGGTGAAGAAAGCATCATTGTATATTGATGCACATGCGATATTTCTTGTTTCTTCTTCTCAGTTTGCATCAGGAACACATATAAAGTCTCATTTCAGAAGAATCACTCCATTATTCTTGTTTCTTTTTTCACCAATTATCACACCATCCTTAAGTTTGCTACCCGAGACTCCTCTTCAGCATAAAAAGTAAGAATTATAATACACCTAGAAAAAAACTGTTGCATACTTCTTGAGATAGTTGTTATATAATTTATAAGAAAATGTCTTTAAAACCTTAAAATAGAATCAGTTATTTTTGTGTGCATCTTTGCAGAAATATAACTTGATGTGTATTATCTGAGTATGTCTTTCAATGATCTTTATTTGTATAAGTAGGATATCACCACATATGTTACTCCAAGTTACATGCTTAATGCAACTTAATTAAATAATTACAGCACTAATTATTACCCTATTTTTCCATTGCAGTTGTCAATGGTTCTTATAATTTTTCCATTGTCCCATTAACCTCCAAAAATATTCATTCATTCATTCATGTATGTTGTAAATGTTCTACGGAGTGGAAACAAAAGAAGGATGTGGGTACTGTTCTAGAGACATTTATCTCTTTACATGCTATTCAAGCCTACAGATTTTCTTTATTACAAGATTTTCCAAAATGCTGGTTGCTTCCTTCCTCACACCCATCACCACAGCCTCTGCCCATCCCTTTTACACCCTATATCTTTTATCATGGAATAGTGATTATCATGCCAGGTTTCAACCTCATTCTTGAATTAACAAGCATGTCTACTATTTCATTAATGGCCTTGGGGAAATTCCACAATATGTGGAAGTATTTGAAATGATCCATGCACCAGTAAGCACTCCATGAATATGCATTTGTTTTCTATAGTTATCTATCCATGTATCTTATAATATGGTTGTATCTCCAACTTTGTTCATGAATCTCTAATGAACCACATTTATCAAGTAATTTTCTTCAAACATTGATTTTGTAGTCTTATAACAACTCAACTGAAAATTTAAGACCCCTCGTCTTAGCTTAAAGCCACCTATGGCTCCTGTGTACATAGAAAACTTAAGCTCAACTCAATAAGTTGCTGGTTATTCCCTAAATTCTCAGCACTTTGCTGTGCACAAGGGTTCATCTCCTAGTTCCTTGAACTTCCAGTGTTCTTGTCACCTCCATAAGTTTTATCTGTTCTTTAAATCAAGTGTGAATGCTTGCATTTTTCTTTCTCTATTTATGATGGCATCCCCATTTTAGATACTGCAATTAAATAAAATTTTCAGTGTAATTTGGATGACAAATATCAACTAGATGCCATTATTCTAGCAATAGCCTTGAACTACCCTTCAAAGGGTAGTTCAAGCAGTATTTTTTTCACCCTCTATTTGTATCATACTGTTTAAGTCTTCTTTACGAAACTAGCTTACAAATACTTTTAGGGTAAGGTTGTACTCTAATTTTTATATCTCTCATCTAGAATAGAATTTTTCTCATAGTAGCTGTTCATTTCATAATTACTAATTAAGAAATTTAAAGAAAACTAAGATAAACTCCCAACATACAATCATTAATAAGTTAAACCCATATACCTCCAATAATTAATGGATAAAACATTTTCAAAGAACCATGTGATTTTATGACAAATTTTATTGGCAGAATATTTTAAAATATTTATAATATAAATCCACCTTTACTTAAGGATTTGATGAATCTTTGTTGAAGACAGTAATTTTAGACATCTGTATCACAAACATACAGATGTTCAGAGACTCAGAACTCCCTTTGTAAATCTCCTGTCCTCTTTCTCTTATAACACAGCTCACAGGCTCCATTCACAACCATACCCCATGCCATCCCTCATCTTTCCTTGTTATGTGGCTCTAAACTGTGGTTGTCGTCCCTCCTCCGAGCACAAGTATCCCAAGTTGCAAAACTCTTCATTGTTTTCAGAAGCATACAGAGGAAGGAGAAAATAACTCTGAAAAGAGCTAATTACCTGTACTCTGCATATTTCAGGCCAATCAATAACCAGTTTTGTAGGAAGACTTGTTAGCACTTTCCCTCTCTAGCTCTCTCTAGTTTCTATCTCTTAGAACATTATGGATTGAAGCAGTGCTTGAATGACATGTGTACTTAGAGCAATGACTTGACTATTGGCTTCACCAGTAATTGTAACATTTACAGTAATGTAGGAATTGATGAGGTCATCTTTAACTTATTTCTCAACCAAGAAGAATTTCTTCTCTCAGGTTTGTTATAAAAGACATCAGGCTGATCCAAATTTATAGAAACAAGTCTTTGTTCCATTTTGATTTTGTGTAGAGGGTACCATTTTCCACAATCATCTAACATTTTCTTTGACTTCTTGTCACTCGCATGGGTGACATAAAAAGTGGAATTGTTTCTAAAGTGCAGCTCGAATCACTACTTTTCCTAACTTCAAATTATAGATATGAAGATCCAATCTATCCTCCACATGATTAACATTAGGGATGTTGTCTAGTTTATAGTAATTGTAAAAGCTTAGTATGGTGTTGCACACTTTAATCCTATAATAGAGAGAAAGAAGCAGGATATTTACACGATTCACACTCAGCTTGAGTTGCATAACAAGATTATCTCAGGAATGAACAAATTAATAAACATAGCGAGCTCTAGTCCCAGGTAAGTTTGACTAAATATACTTGATACCATTGCTTCTGCTGTATCAAGATACAAAAAAACCTAGACAGGATCATGAGCAACCTCACTAAAGAGTTTGGGACTGAGCAATAGCAGGTGGTTTGGGGAAAGGTGATAGATTTAAAGTAGTGGCAGGCAAGCATGACTCTACTGTTCTTTATTCTCTGTTTCTCAACCTCTCTGGAAATGAGTCAGAGAGTCAAGCTATAAGGAGCTACGTGTAAGCCCCTAATTAACATTGAATATAAGAAAGTAATATTCATGACCAAATTAAAGTGAAACGCTCCCATTCAGCTTTTGCTTTCTTTTCTATAGTCGTCTATCTCCAGCCCCTTGACAATTCCTGGAGGAGTGCCGTGGATGGGAACCAGGAGCCTATTGGAGGAGCATTATGCTGAAGAGTCTTTCTCTGACTTCTGTTGGCTTATTGAACATGTAGAGGAGAGGTTGCCACACCTCATCTTTGCCTTCTTTTCCTCTCACATCATAAAAAGGCATATTACAGTAGTGAGCAGCAGTGCATGTAAGACGATACAAGACTTAAAGGTAGAGTTCCAGGAACTGAGAAGTCTTGAAGAGACCATGGGAGAGAGAGAGAGAGAGAGAGAGAGAGAGAGAGAGAGAGAGAGAGAGAGAGAGAGAGAGAGAGATTGGGAAAGTGATTGTGTAGAGATGTTCATGAATATATGCATTGTACTCTGAGCTCATATGTGTGAAATTGGCTGTAATAATAAGAATGAAACCTTGTGATCTGAAGTATCTCATAACCATCCCCCATATCACAGACTGAGATCTAGATGCAGGACAGATCTGTGTGGCACTGCGGAGGTCTTGAAAACGGAACTGGTATCCCACATTCAATAAGCTGCAATCTATAGGGCAAATGTCATGTGATTCATATGTACTAATGTGCTTATTTTCATAGCATTTGTACTTTGTTTCAAATCATTGAAAAAATACAAATATCTGTGAAGTAAAATATATCTATCACCATTGTCCATAACACTAACACAGGATTCAAAACTTCATAAAACATTCAGGTCACCCAGTACACAATCCCAATGAATACAGCAGATGACAACCCACTAAAACCTCAAATCCAAGGAAATGACAATATTTATCAATGCTAAGATGACAGCAATATTAAAATTATCTGACAAGAACTTTAAAGACATTGTGGTAAAGCAGTCAAAGCAAGCAGCTGTGGCACTCTTGAAACCAACAGACTACAAAAAGTCATAGAGAATATAAAGGAGAAAATGTGACAAGAAGCATTATAGTCAAAATCGAGTGATTCTATTACTAAATCCAATATACAGAGATATATTTATACTAATAGGTCCACCTCTATGACCATATTTTTGGATAGTATCATGAGCAATGCACACAAAATATAGTTAGAGATGTAATAAGAAAAATGAAAACAATGGAAAACATAATTATGGCTATAGAAATCTCTATGTTGTGTTTGTCCTCATGAATAGTAACTAGTTACGGTTCATTTTGCTTTCAAGTGGCATGATGAAGCGTGAGTCTTTTAGGGTCAGTAGAAATTGCTCTTTAGTCATAAAGGTAGAGAGAGGTCTATGGTTATAAAGTACCATGTTCGCGCTTACAAAGAATCAGTCTAATATGTCCATTTGCATATCATTTACATTTTTGTCCCCACACCTGTCAATCAGCTCTAGCAGCTAGCAAATCAGGTAGCCCACTTGGGAAACTGGGCCAAAGGAAAACAATTCAAGGTGATCTAAACCCTGTGTGTTTATTCATTATTTTGGGAAATATTTTTGAAAAACGATATTGTATGAAAATATCTGATCAAGGTGCTTCATAAAACAACTTTTCAGCTTTTAGTTACTTTTGTGATTCATACCAAACTTTGATTTCAGGTCTTGTCTGTGTAATTTATCATGGTACTTCCAAATCATACTTTGTGGTTAAATGCTGAGAAACTCTTGTGCTTGCTTTATTTTTATTTATTTAATTATAATTTACTAAAATAGAGAGTTGGACAAATTCTCATCGGGATGACTCCATTGTCACAGACATATACATCAACGTCAGATAGATGGATCCAGTGACAAGGGAAGAAAATGCTCTTTCTAGAACAGAATATCCTGGAAGTTGAACAACCATCCCTTTTAGGTAGGGTTTCTGGGTTTTCTCCTGGTGCTTATATGTCAGCCTGGAAGATAAAACCTCTGTGAATGATGACATAAGGAAAATCCTGCTTGCTTAATAATGAAGCTTCCAGAAGTGATGTTTCTTTGGGGGGTAATATCCAGTTATTGTGTCTGCAGAATCCGGGGACTGAGAAGTTGCTTAGTAATCGTTATCGCTATGGTCGCTCTGTGTGGCTGCTGGGAGAAAGGGTCTTTCCAGGCATCCTAGACAGCACCACACCTTTTATAAGGGCTACACTATATGATTAGATTATATCTACTGTTTCAAAATCAGCTATCTCACAAGCACATATTGTGAAATTTATCTTTTGCACTTAATATCATAAACATTGTGGTGTTGGCACCCAAAACACTCTGTAAGTTAGCTGTGAAGCTGGGCCCTTGGCATATTCCTTGGAACAGGTAATCCATATTTTCCCTCCCATTAAATCTGTTTCCATACTAACATTCATTATGGGACAGGAGGATAACCCAATCAACAAGTTTGCTTAAACGGATAACCTTTCTTTGTTAAAACTTGTACACAAAAGAGATGTTGTATGGAAGTAAGGACTAAGAGGGGGGAAAAAAAGGAAAAAAAAACATTGTAGCAATTTGCTGAACATGGAGACTTATTGAGGATGCAGTCCTGAATAATACACACTAGCTTTGCTCTTCCCTCTTTAGTGTGTGTGGAGAAGCTATGAATCATTCATGGTCTCCCAGCTGAGAAGGGCTTCAAAGGGGATGGTTCTGATTGGATGTCCTGTGTGAATTGCCATGCTGCAGAATCCGCTACACCCCTAGCACTGGAGGGTGGAGGAAGCACTTTCATCTGGGCCTCCAAAGTGTTTAGGGTCACAGTTCACCAGGAGATAACGATGCAGATGTACATTCAGAATTAGCTGCAGAGATACCTGTGTAGTGCAGTGTGGAAGTGTGAGTCAGTTAGATCCCCAGTGGATGCTGTGAATCAATTACTGTATTCTGAATACAAGGTTGGCTGCAGGGGATAAACAGATGTCAGAGAAATTTTCCCTAATAAGACCCTGGTAATAGAAGAGCACTGTCAGCTTCATTTTGCATTAAAAATCTCATTTCCTCTTTATATGACCAATTTTATTAGTTTACTAAACAGAGATATTTTGTGCAACTATAAACAGCATAGTGTGGAAGCTGTCACCAAATTTTGTGTTTTCACACTTTCTCACAAAAATCAAGAGAAAAAGAAGTAAGTCTATTTAAAGTTACAACTTGATCAGTTGTACAGTATATGGTAAAATATAGTGGAAATAGTTTCTGTTTGGAGCAACCACATGGTGCTTGGCAATGGTTAATTTTCATATTAAATCAGCAGCATCAAAGTTCTAAAGAATTGACACAGGGCAGATTATTACTAACATTTAAGTCTCTCTGTGTTTTATTATTATTATTTTTTCTGTCGTGTGTGACACTAATATAAAATCGCTACAATTCCAGCTCAAATGAGAGTTAACTTCTCTGGATAATTTCATTTTTAAAACATTATGCATTTAAAAGTACCACTGGCATGATATATTTCCTAAACCAAGCATCACTCTTTCATAAAAGGAAATTGACATCCCTATCTTTCCCTCTATAGCCTTTGGAGGCCCAAATTGATGTCAAATGTCATTTTGAGGTATCTACTAATATCCAATTAACCTTCCCCTTCATCTGCAACTTTCTAAAAGAGAGGGAGCATCTCCTTCAGGCTGTGGAACAGTAGATTTTCTGAATAAGACTCTAAGTGGAGAAAACACATGAGAAGGTGATGTGAGTTCACTTTGCAATGGCGTCTATTGATTTCCCAAGAACACATTGTCTTAAGATTCACTGTACTCCAAATTCTTAGAATGTGAAACCCTTTGTTCCAGACATCTAAAACCCAGGACTGCTCAAGGAGGATCTTTTTTTTTTATGATGAAAAAAACAAAAACAACAAAGGTCACATGGTAAAGGTATTCAAATACCAGAAAAAAATCAGACAGGCTGGAAATGGGCAACATATATCACACATATGTTCTGATATATACATACTGTTGTGTTGTAAAACTTAAAAATATTGATTCTTTTGATGTTACTTATTTAGCTATTGCCTACTTATGTGAGACCATTATGCATTCTGTAGAGCCCCTCTAACTGTGTTGACAGGACATATGATGTGTGTTCTTTTCCAATACAAGAACTCTCACACAATGTAGAAAGGGATTTGCCAAAGCTTCTGCAGGTGTCACTCTTTTCATGGTAGGGGGAACAATTGCACCCCAGGTGGTTTCTCTGTGGAATATGATAAATTAAAGTAAAATGTTCAAGCAAACTGGGGTTGTAATTTTTAAAGATAGCCACTTGATTTTAAAGAGAAAGAGTGACATGTCAATAACTCAATTTCTATAGTTGTATTCTTCCAGGATTCTGCCTCAATGTCATTTTAATTTGGTGTTCTTCACTACTGGCTTGAATTTTGAGTAACTTATTTTAATTTTTAATTTGGTGTCCTTCACTACCAGTTTGAATTTTGAGGACCTCCAACATTTATCATTACTTCAAACATTTTCCACAGATAATATTCCAAAGGATTTCTTCAAACAGGATGAGTGGCATTATTTATTGACCCATTGGCTTATATTAGTTAATAATAGATTAAGGAGAGGTGAAAAGTAAATCTGCAAGATTATTGACACATTGAGTATTGAATTACTCTTCATTGTCATGGAAAAGGGGATGTGCAGAGGCATTGCTCCACGGACAGTAGTCTCTACAGAGCTTTGGAGATTCTTATCTGTGTTGTCACAACCACAAAGGCTATTTGGCAGAGAGAAATCAAAGGCAAATCCACACCTTCTTTCTGTAAATGTCACCATTTTTATGATAATACACTCTATTTATTACTAGAATATAGTTACATGCCTTTCTGAGTCTGAAACACTATAGATTTTTATAGATAGTATAGTAGCTACGTAAAGATAATTGATTAAAAATAACAATAAATTAATTAGCATTATGGTCTCATATAGAGTGTTTTCATCTGTCTTTTGTCTAAAGCATGCTGCCTTGTTATTTTGAAGACGCTTCCTCAAAGAAACACACTGGGAATATATCGTTTTGTGCAGTTCCTATAGCAGAAAGTGAGTAAAATAGCCACTGAAAGAATTGAAAGGTGGCCTTTGCAGAAGTTGTGGAATAGAAAACTCCGAGTGTGAAGTGACTGCTGCTCAGTGCTGAGATGGAGCAAGGCTGTGTGTTCACACACCAGCGTTCTGACATGACCCTGCTCATTTCTACGATGCCTGAGACATAGTTCTCATAACACATAATGAGACTTGAATGTCCATGACTGGTGCTGACAAAGTCAATATTGAATTCAATGCCACTTGTGGGTCACAAAATCTTATTAGATTTTACATAAGAAAAGCTCATCCATGTTAACATGTTCTGAGTAGTAAATGTAAACATATTTCAGTGGATTATTAAATTTAGAGGATAAAACACATGCTAGCTTATAAGTAGTTTTAAAGAAAGAAGGTGACGCAAGAGGAGTATATTTAATATTGAAATATAAGATTAAACAAGATTTAAAAAAATATTTCCCACAATTAATTTTGACCTGTATACTGATAGGGCAGATCATGATTTTACATATTACTTATAAATGAATGTGAAAGTTATTATAAATGTCCTAGTGCAGGACCTTGAATCATTAATTCAGTGTAACAATATGCAGAACACACAGTAGGTGCTTTGTGGCATGATTATGTGGATCAACTAATAAAAGAATGATGAAGAAAATGAGTGAAGACTATTTATTTCCATTTAGACAGAAACACACAGTCAGCAGTGGTCTTGATTTTAGGTCAGTGTTTAAAAATCTGGTTCAAAACACCTTCCTCATTCTTACACGTGGTCAACAAATGACTCTTGACATTCATTTACTGTTTGGCAAGGTAGAGTAGCTGGCCCTTAAAAATACATGCGAGAGGAGACTGGGATTGATATGTAAAACAAAATTGTTTGAAAAACAAAAAGTATTATGATGAGTAATATAAGAAGAAAAGAATGGGTAATTAAAAATTAAATCTAGTATAGTAAATTCAGTGTATATATATATATGTATACATATATATATATATATACATATGTATACATACATATATATATATATGGACATGACTGGAAGTCATCAAGTAAGAGCCCAGGGTAAACTTTGTGTTAGTTTGTTTTTATTTCTTTGAAAAGGGTCTCATTATGTCATCCAGTTATCTTAATTAGGGTTTCTATTGTTATGAAAACACATCATGACCATGGCAACTCTTATAAAAGCAAACAATTAATTGTTGTGTCTGGCTATAGCTCAGAGGTTTAGCCCATATTCATCATAATGGGAAGCAAGCCAGCCTGCAGGCAGACTGGTGCCAGAGCAGAAACTGAGAGTCCTTACATCTTGACTCACAGGCAACAGGAAGTGGTCTGAGACACTGGGTGGTATCTTGAGCATTTATGAAATCTCAATGCCTACCTCCACAGTGACACACACTTCTTCTAACAAGGTCACATCGACTCCAACAAAACCACACTTCCTGAATAGTGCCACTTCCTTTGGGGTCCATTTCTTTCAAACCACCACACTGGTTGACGGGGAACATGCTCTACAGCTGAGTTAGACTGCCAGGAGTTTTTGCTTCAGCCTCTGGAGTGTTGAACTTACAGGTGTGAATCACTATACGTGGCTTCACTTGGTATTTCTCTTTATGAATTTGATAAAAATACATAAATAGAAAGGGAAGGAATTCATGAGTTAAAATTGTGATTGGAGTTTGACATAGTGGTGTACACCTTTAAGCCCAGCACTCCAGACACAAAGGCAAGCAAATCTCTATGAGTTGAAGGCCATGTTGGTCTATACTGGGAGTTCAATGCCAGCTACGATTGTATAGTGAGAACTTGTCTCTAAATAAATACATACATACATACATACATACATACATACATACATAAATGATTGTGACAGTAAAATAGATTATGATTATACAAAGAACATGCAGATGACCCATTATTTTATAAGAACCTTAAGATATATATTTGCTTGGGCTTGCCAAGACAGTAACCAGAATTCTAAAAAATGCACCAGTATCAAAGTATGATATTTTAAAAGGCAAAACAAAGGGAAAATTTGTACCATTAAAACTCAGCAACAACAAATGATCCTTTTCAAAAAGGTGCAAAGCATAATATGGTGGCTCCCCCACAAAGAAATACTAACACCAATGAACAGGAAATCCTATTTCCCAGACTTTTCTGGATAAGCCCCCCCCCCCCGTGCAGTGGGTGGTGAAGGTGGTGTTCCGTGCAGACACAGAACCGACCATAGTGTGGAGAGGAAGTAATGGAGGGTGCGAGATGGGATGTCACATAGCTTCCTGCAAAGCTGGAGGAACGTTATGGAAAAGGGGAATGCAGAGGCAATACTCACCCATCAAGGTCCACTGGGTGTCTCTTAGCACCTGCCACAGGGATGCTTTAACATTTGGTTCCTTGGCTTTGTTCCTCTGTTGCGTCCTGCAGTTGACCTCAGCTGTCCCTCACTGTGGCTTTGTCATAGGAATACCATGCATTATTCCTCAAATTAATACAAGAACACTGACATGATTTAGAGACACCATTTAAAGAGTAAAATGTCCAACACTTGTATTTATTTTTGGTGTTAAGGAAATAAATACACATTTACTCCTTCACTGGCTTAGCTATGCAATTTGGGGGCTCAGTAGAGAACAAGAATGCAACAGAATATTGCACTAAGATCTGATGCCCTGTGCTGATGCAGGCTGCATGCCATGAAGCCCTCCGTGATTTCCAGTGTGCTGCATGAGTAAATCCATGCTTTATGAGTGACAGTGAAATATTAGCCACGAGTTCTCCCTGGGAAGGGAGATGTGGAGAAATCTGCCTTGAAAGTACAGACTCTGCTCTTTGCTCCTGTTACTTGCCCATTAGACTGGACATACTCAGTTTCTGTGTGCACATAAGTAAGGGAATAGGGACAAATACAAGTGGAGGGCACAGAATGAAGCATCAAATATTAGAGTGATACGTGTTTCCTTGAACTAAAAGCTAACCAATTACCTTCAATAAAATATACTGATTTTTTTTAAAATGAGCATGACCATACATATTATTTTTACAAAAATCTACATACACAACATTCTACGTATCAGAAATAAAATTATAAGTCAGGAACACAAAATATGTAATGAAAGAAACTCACATTTATCTGAAAAGAATTATCACTTAGTCTTTATAGGCAGTTTGGCTCCTGTATGTGTTTATTGAAGGGTGCTATTTTCACAGTTCAGCACTAATTATTAATTTGTATATCTAGGAGGATACACACACACACAGTTCTCACTGTTCTTGAGATTTTTTTTTGTAAATAATAGTGTAGATGAGAGGCTCACATTGCCTGAAGCTATCACTCCTGACCTCACACTCTAACCCTGTCAGGGAGTTGTAAGTGCAGGCAACATTGTACCTACCGTAATTAAAGTACCCATAATTCAGTGACAGTAAAGGAATTTCATGTTACAGGAACATAGAATGAAGAGTTGGTCTCTGGGTGCTGTTTCATTTTAGTGCCAAGACATTAGCATCTTCAGTGTTTAAATGCGAGCACAAGAAAGTTCATAAGAGGACGGGATAATAAAAATAATATCAGGCTTACCTAGACTCTTGTCCTGAAAACTGTTAAACTGCTTCCAAAGCAAGACTGGGCCAGAGACTTCCCTGGGCTCCTTTCACATTCTTTTTATTTATGATCAAGAAAAGAAGCACAGATATGATTAAAAACAAAACAAAAAACAAACCCGTGTGTTGCATTGGAATAGTAACAGCTGAGGTGATTGTGCTAGGCTTGTGCAAGCAGGTGGAGATTATTCTCAACGTGAGTCTTCAGTTTTCACCTGTTTGGAGCCAGTCTTTTGTTCAACAGGGTTGAATACTCCAGCCCAGTAGGGCCATGAACTCCAGGATATCCTCCTGCTTCTATGTTTCCCATCACCATGGGAGCACAGGGCTTAGGAGTGTTCCAAGGTGTCCAGCTCTACATGAGTTCTGGGATGAGAACACACATCCTTTTGCTCTTGTGGCAAGTGCTTTACACACTCAGAAATCTTCCTAGTTCCCAAATACATTTTATTTCATTTAGATATGACTTTTCTGAAAAGCGGTGAAGGTGTGGTTTTGTTCCTCCCACTTAACCATCAGCCCTTAGGGCAGTGAATACTATTATTTTTTAATAATTAATAGAGAAGTTTAGACAATATTTTGAAACAAATATAGTAAGTGTTTTCTATTTACTTAAATTCAACAAATGATTGTTGGGACTCACTGAGGCCAATCTATGCATTGGGTATCTGAAAAAACATCAAAACGATCAAGATAAGGATTCTGTTTTTTTTTTTTAATTTAAAAACATTAATTTTTTCATTTTCTATACCAACCTCAGTTCCCCTTACTTCTCTTTCTCCTACTTCCTACCTTCTCTCTTCTCACTCCCCATCCACTCCTAAGAAGGAGTAAGTCTTTCTTTGGGGAATCAACAAAAGTTACCAAGTTGAGGCAAGACAAAGCTCCTCCCTGCCACCATTGGGAAGGGGCTCCAAAAAGCCAGTTCATGCACCTAGGTTAGGTCATGTTGCCACTGCCAGACCCCCCAACAAATCATGCCACATAATTGTCACCCACATTCAGAGGGTCTAGTTCAGTCCCATGCAGTTCCCCAACTGTCAGTCCATAATCCATGAGCTCCCACTGGCTTGGGTCAGCTGTCTCTCTTGTTTTCCCATCATGCTCTTCACCTTACTTGCTCACGTGATCTCTCCTCCCTCATCAGCTGAACTCCAGGAGCTCAGCCCAGTGCTTGGCTGTGGATCATTGTATCTGCTTCCATTAGTAACTGGATGTAGGTTCTGTGATCATAATTAGGGTGGTCATCAATCTGATTCATAGGGAAGGCCTGCTTAGACACCCTCTCCACTATTGCTAGGAATCTTAGCTGGGGTCATCCTTGTGCATTTCTAAGAATCTCTCTAGCACCAGGTTTTCCTCTAACTCCATAATGGTTCATTTGATCAAGATATCTCTTTAATTGCTCTCCCTCCCTATCACTCCCCAAACTCCATCTTCTTGATTCTATTCCCCATCCCCTTCTTTCTACCCACTCCTAGTTTACTCAGGAAATCTTAACTATTTTCCCTTCCTGGGGCTCTCCATGTGTGTCCCTCATAGAGTCTCCTTTTTACCTAGTTTCTTTTGGATTGTAGATGTAGCCTGTTTATCCCTTGTTTTACATCTAATATCCACTTAGGAGCGAATACATACTGTGTCTTTCTGGGTCTTGGTTAGCTCACTCAGGGTGTCTTTTTTCTAGATCCATCCATTTGCTTGCACATTTCAAGATGTTATTGTTTTTAGCACTGAGTAGTAATCCGTTGTGTAAATGTACCACATTTTCTTTATCCATTCTTCCATTGATGGGCAACTGAGAAGCTTCTGTAAGGTAACTTATGCTGGAAAGGATTTGGAGAAAGGGGAATACTCCTCAATTTCTGGTGGGAGCACAAACCTATACAGCCACTTTGGAAATCAGTATGACAGTGTTTCAGAAAATTGGGAATTGATCTACCCCAAGATCCAGCAATACGCCATCTTGGGTATTTACCCAAAGGATGCTCAATTATACCACAAGGACATTTGCTCAACTATGTTCATGGCAGCTTTATTTGTAACAGTCAGAACTTGTTAGACAAGGATTCTTTCATTAAGACAACCATGACCTACCAAAGCATGGTTCTCTTAGATAGATTACCCACAAACCTGTGCTAATAAGTGCCATAGAGAGCTGCATGACAACATGGCAAGAAGAAGACACTCCTCAGAAAAAATGTTTTAAAGGATAAGTAAGAGTTCAAATGTTCAGCAAGGTGGATCAAATAAACTAAGAAAGTCCAGGGGAGATTATTGTTGGCTTTGAGCTGTCCAAACGAGTCTTATCTTTTATGTTCATTGATGAAGGGTTGTAGATTAGGCTGTGAAATTATATGTGCCGCACTTGAAAATGAAGAAATTAGAATTGTGAAATAGAGGTCGGACACAGGAACCATTTTCAGAGTGTGAGGTTTTATCCTTGACAGAAATCGTAGTGTCAGTAGTAGTGAATTGTATCTAAAACTGTAAGTAAGAAGTACAGGCAGAATTTTTCAAAGTAGATGGACTTTCTTTAAAAGACAGGAATTGTTTGATCAGTTGTTTTGAAGCTATTTTAAGGTACATTTTTTTTTAAAAAATATTTTCTTCAGTAAGTAAAAAGATCTCCTTGCAATACCACTTCCAAATACAGATTGAGTAAAACCAGTAATTTTGAGACCAGCCTGGTCAACAAGACTAAAACTAGTAATGTTAAATCAGCAAAGGTTTGTGTGTGATATTTTATATGTTTTTAAATGATTAGAGACTAAAATGACATCTATGTTAACGTGTAGAGATTAGATTGTTGTGGAAATGACAGGAGACTTTGCTCAAATATCAGGACAAAGATTATCCTTTTATAATGCAAGCAGATGTTTGCATCATGAATGTCATATATACAAACATCTATAAAACTAATCTGTCCACAACACTCACATAGAACTGTGAAGGAACCCCTTTCCTAGACTCTCACAATCCTCACCAGAATTGTGCAAACTCTGATTCCTAACACCAAGTTTGAATCTCCAGCTCCTGACCCGTTGTTCTATTTTGTTTTCAAATCTTATTCCTTGAGGCTTATCCCACCCTTCATCTTTTCTCCTGAGAATATACATAACCTGTGTGCTTGGTTCCTCAGATGAGGCTGCAGACCAAGGAACTGGAAGTTTCTGCCTCTTGACAGCTTGTTCTTTTCTTCTTCGCTCATAAAAAGCATCCTAAGTAAAGAACACCAGCAGTGGCATGCGTAGCTTCTGGGCATTTTTTTTTTTTTTGTTCTTGTGATCTGAAGTCCACTTATTGTGTTTTCTGTTATTTGGAGGTCATCAAACTTTGATCACCAGTGGGGAGTGTGGGGTTTTGCCTTGATCTTTGAGATCACACAAGAGGCTTATTTTAAAAACATGTGTGAAAGGTTTATTTCAAAATGAAAAAAAAAAGTGCTATCATCTAGTTCTGTGAGGGTAAATATTTAAGAATGGGTAAGATTCAAAACAGTCTGATTATAATTAGAGGGAAGAAAGCAACATCATTACTAATACTCAGACCTCTAAATTCAATTTGGTTCATTACAGAATGCAGCTCCACTGTCCTTTACATCCGTTTGATGAGATGTGCACATGTCTACCTTTGATTCAGGTAGGCTACATACACACATGTGCACACACACACACACACACACACACACACACACACACACACTCACAGATAGATACGCACACAGATCCACCACACAGACACACACACAGACGAGTAAGAGAGATAAACACACATACACACAAACATTCTTCTTACCAACTCAGGACAACACACATGTGTGCATGCGTGTGTGCGTGTGTGTGTGTGTGCGTGTGTGTGTGTGTGTGTGTGTGTGTGTGTGTGTGTGTGTTTTGTCTTGGTAAGAGGGATAACCCACCTCAGGGAATGCCTGTTTTATCAGCAATTTACTATTTACTCCTACACTGTTCAGCTCAAAAAGACTAAATTTCCTTGTATTTTTAAATGACCATGTAATCATTATTGAAAACTTAATTGAGTACAAGGCCATAATAAGTAAAATTGACAAGTTCTTTTACTCATTTGTCTACATTTCCTGGGGAAATATTTTAGTGGTCTTGAAGACTCTGGGTCTCATGTCCTGCATACTTGCCCAAGATTACTGGATAAAGTGTGCTTCTGTAACAATCAGATCCAGACACCAGTTTCACACTTCCATATTTACCGATGTGAATTGTTACGTTTGCACTGATTCACTGTCTATGTAACCTACTGTCACATTATTAAGTCACTACTCCTTAAGTTACTACTTTCAGTTATATAAAGGGAATGCTCTTAAATGTCTCAAGTCTAATTCTGATTGTGATGATAGAACTTTGTTTTAGGGGTACATTTTATGAAAATAAAGAATTAGACCACCTCCACAGAATGGGATTCCTTCTTCTGATATCTAATCAGTACCTCATATCACTTATTCATTCAGCTATTTAGACAGCCACTTGTGAAAAAATCCATTTGCAGTCATTTTTGTAAAAATAATATAAAAAATTTAAGTAGAGATCAAAGGAAAATTTAAAGACTAAAATTTAAAAGCTAGGATGGTATATAAGGTAGTTTTCAATCTCATTATTGTGAAAGGGCATTAAAGGCATCCTCTCCACTATTGCTTAGATTGTTAGTTGTGTTCATCCTTGTAGATCTCTGGTCATTTTTCTAGTGTCAGATTTCTCCTTAAAACTATAATGGCTCCCTCTATTATGGTATCTCTTTCCTTGTTCTCCTCTTATTCTTTCCTTGTCTCAATCTAGTAGCTGATAGAAGCAGAAGCAGTCACCCACAGCTACACACTAGCTGAACTCCTGGAATCCAGTTACAGAGAGGGAGGAGTGATGAGCAAAGGGGTCAAGACCAGGCTGAAGAAACCCACAGAAACAGCTGACGTGAACAAGTGGGAGATCATGCACCCCAGCCTGATAGCAGCGAAACCAGCATAGGACAAACCCAGACCTTCTGAATGTGGGTGTTAGTTAGGAGGACTGGGCAGTCTATGGGACCTCTGGTAATGGGTCTGTATTTAGCCCTAGTATACAAATGGTCTTTGGGAGCCCATTCCACATAGAGAGATACTTACTCTCTTAGCCTAGACATGGGGAAGGGCCTAGGCCCTGCCCCAAATGATATGAAAGACTTTGAAGATCCCCTATGGAAGGCCTTCTTCCTGGGGAATAGAAAGTGAATGGGCTTTGGTTTGATGAGGGTGATAGGGGAGGGTGGGAGGGTGAGGGAACTAGGATTGACATTTAAAACAATCTTGTTTCAAATTTAAATAAAAAAGAAAGGAAAATCTAAAAGCTAAATTTAAGTTTAAACAGGTGTGTACAAGTTAAAATAACAAAAAAATAAAGGTTGATTAAAAGAAAATTTCTTATTCACTAGAAGATATGAGAAAGTGGGTGGGTTTTAGAAGGATGTTTAGAATCCAGAAGATGCCGTTCAGACAGTCTGAACATAAACAGAGATACAGAATCAGTGATACATGGGGCCAGATTTGCAGAACAGTGCATTTGTCACCCCTGTTTTAGTAGAGAATCTAGTGATGCACAGATTAAGATACATGGGAGAAGAATACAAAAATAGGTTATATATTTTATTCTGGGAGAAGTCATTTACATGAGAAACCAATGACCGCAAGTTCCTGCTCCAAGGATATACACCCAGGGTGCTCTCTGTAACCCAACTGGATCCACTCGAACCAGTCGGAGTCCAGGACCCAGACCACCCTACCAAATCACGTCCACACCTGTGACCACGCCCACTTGGGCGTGGTCAATCCAACAAGTGCAGGTGGGGTGGAGATCTCACTACAAGAATCCATAAGGAGATAATTGAAATTAATTGTGAATCAGAAGTAGAAGGCTCTGAATGTCATTAGAAGCAGTATGAATTGAATTCCTGCTGATTATAACTTCCACTACACTTATTTTGCTCATCAAACTCCTTTCAGAATGAAGACCTCCAGTTAAAATACCAAGAAGAAATTTGGCAACACTCATCCCTTCCTGGAGGCTCACGTCCACCCCCAAAAGCAATGCTGCCATGCTGCTGTAAATGCCACCAACCACTTCTGTTCCTCCTTTGCACATCAGTTTCGTTAGAAAACATCTAGCTTAGCTTAGCATGTGTGTTGTATTTCCAATGTGTGTTATTCCTTAGATGGACATTTGCATATTTCATCAGAAAGTAACACTAAACTAAGAAGTGGTATGTGAAATTTCATTTTTTTTAAAGAGGTAAATATGAAAGTTGAATGAATTCAAATAATTTCTGTCCAATTAAGCAGGGCTGGGATGCAATCTGTCCAATTTATGCTTAATGAGTTGTTCTCCGTGGCATTCACCATCTCCACAATTGGATTAGTAGGTTTTATTGTTCTCAGGCAATATCAAATATGATAAATCATCATAATGTTCAACAAGTTTGACAAGATTCTCCCACCAGAATTTATAAAGTGATGAGTTGCTTCAAATATTAACATACTTAATAAATATTGAATGAGCTCCTATTGCAAAAACAAAACTTATTTACAAAGCAAAGGAAAACAAGCAAACACAAAAGTAATGACGATGGCTTTTGGTGGATGAAGGTTTATCTGGAGCATAGAAAAAAAGTTAGGCCCTTTATAATAATAATTGAAGTCAGTCAAACCATTTGATAAGCTTATTATTATTGCCTTGACTTAACTGTTTATTCACTTCTCATAATTATAACTAAATTGGGTTTTAGAAAGAGACTCTGCAACTTCTGAAACAGAGGTGTTGAAGAGTGAGGAGCCTTGCTTCTAAGCCTGGGTATCTGGGTGTTTTATTCCTCTTGGGATTTTTTCTGTGAGATTGAGTAGCATTAATGATTTTTCTCCAGCAAGCATCTGAAAACCACAAACATCACTTAAAAAGCATTCAGCAATGTTGATGTCACTGCTTAGGAAATAAAGCTGCCACAAAAAGCAACTTTTCCCAAACCTACTGAGGGAAAAGCCAATGTGAGTAGACACTAAAAATACAAGGTTTTAATGGCCACTTTCAGGGAGCATTAGAATTAAGAACACATCCCAATGGAAGCATATTTATAAATTCTTTTGCCTTCTGAAAATACTGAGATTCTTTCAGAATTTTATTTTTTGACAAATTGGGTGGTTATAGCATACAGCATGTGTTTTTATGTGTATATTTTGTGGAATTGTTAAATAAGGCTGAAGGTTGAGTAAGGAAACTATTAGGCTATCACTGATACCTTATATTTAACACATATTACACTGAAGAATGTGTATTTTCACTCATAGAGAAACACACATGGACCAGCAAAGGGTTTCACAAAAGGCTTCTAAGTGCTATTAATCACCTAGCTAAGGGCTTTTATATGATGAGGGAAGAGAGGGAAAGTCAGCCTTGGAAATTTTGCAAAGTCAACAGTCAATACACAAGAAACAGAATGAATAATTAATTTATATTTTCAGAAGTATACATGTAGTTCTCATAATTCTCAATGATTTTTATAAATAACAGTGTATATTAGTGGCTGAAATTGTGTCTAGCTCTCACCTCTGGCTTCACATTATAACCTTGTCAAGGAAATTCACTCTACCTGTAGTTCTCAGGTTTCCTAATGCTGTGACCCTTCAATTCAGTTCTTCACATTGTGGTGACCTCCAACCATAAAATTATTCCAGTGCTACTTCATAACTGTAATTTCTACTGCTAGGAATCATGATGTAAATATGTGATATGCAGCATATCTGATATGTGACATCCAAAAGAGATCACTACTCACAGGTTGAGAACCATTGTGTCTAGTTAGGTGGTCTCCTTCTCTGTGGTGTTCAAAGTTGGGGGATATTTTTACACTGTGTGTATTGCCGTGGCTGGTGTGATAAAAAGTTGAACAACCAATAGCTAGGCGGGAGATATAGCTGAGACATCCATACAGATAGTGAACTCTGGAAAGAAAAAGGGATGAAATCTAGACTCAGACTCAGAGAGTCTAGACTCATCTAGACTCAGAGAGGAAGTAGGGGGTGCAAGATGGAAGAGAGGTAATGCCATGTGGAAGAATGTAGATTAATATAAATGGGTTAATTTAAGTTATATAGAAGCTGGTTAGGAAGAGGCCTAAGCTATAGGCAAGCTTTCATACTTAATAGAAGTCTCTGTGCCATTATTTGGAAGCTGGCTTGTAGGACAGAGAAAGACACACTACGGGCCAGGGATGGTGATGGTTGTATTTGTATATATGTATGAAGCCAAGAGGCCAGGGAGTAAAAAGAGTTACTTTTATCAAAATTTGGACAGAGGAAAAGAAAGGGTTGGTTACCTTTGGTGAGTCAACATTAAGTAAATTTATTCCAGGTGGAATTCTATCACCTATAATCTACAACCCCCATCTGTCTTACATAACTTTTACCAACTTTCACAAGACAACTTTTCATGGTGAGGTGAAAGAAGAATAATGACCAAAAAAAAATGGAATTTTGTTCAGCTGTGAAAAAAAATAGAATTATGAAAATTCCTGGCAAATTTATAGAAGTGGAAAATATTAGGAACAGGCTTGTGAGGTAGAGACAGAAGGCAACAGGACACCGGTGAGATGAAAGTAGAAACAGGGATACTGAGGACCAAAGAGTACAAACAAAGATGTTGCAGAGAAGTAAGGAGATGGGGAGAAGAGCGGGTTGTGAATGGAGGATTATCCGAACTAAGTTTGTGTGTAAATGCTATAATAAAACCTGATATATATATATATATATATATATATATGTTAATTAAAATACTATTAAACTGCAATAGAAAAGAAAAAATGATTGAGACATATGATGCAACTGTTCGGTCAGGCGGTCCTGGCTTTGGGGTAGAGTCAAAATCCATGGAGGAAGACATGCAGTAGTTTTCAGAAAGATGAGGCAGACTCCATTCATAGTGAGTGAGAGAATGGGACTCTTCAAGCCACAAACACAAAGAATCAACTCCACAGTCACCTGCACAAGCAAGAAACTGAAGAAAGGTTTGTTATACTTTGGTTTTAGCATGATATTGACACCTTTGTTGGTCCTCCAACCATAGGTAGTACATTTGTACTAGATGAGGATTTGTTATGGTCACAAATGAAAACCAAACTGGTAACGAGTTTCGGTGTGAATAACACGCACAACATATTTAGAAATGTACAGAATCAGGATATTTGTCTTGTAATCATTTTTCCAGAGACAGTCCTTTAATAAGTATTCAAATAATGCAAGAAAGGCAAGAAAATAGATTAAGATTTCAAAACCAGTGTAAGTGACTTATCAGAAGTAAAGATTATACCTCCAGCATGACTGTGCATTAAGCTTAGACAGCCAATAGTCAAACTTTGAAGAGTGTTAAAGATTTCTAGAGTACCTCCCAAGAGCACCAGCGTGGGGACCAGGATTTTGACAAGTGATTCTTTCAGGGACATTCAACAACCATGCTATAGTACCTGGCCTCACTAGAGGGTTGGTGGTATAGTGGAGAAAATAGCTGCCTTCCAACAGCTCATTCTGAAAGTTGAAAACAAATGAAAGGAATTTAATTATACCAAATTAAGTAGTGTTCTTTTCCAAGCAACATCCACCACCTTCTCTGAGCAGTTTTTGTTCAGAACCTTTTCTAGTTCTACAAAGTCTGGCATTCGGTTCAACGCTTTAACTTGTCGAGAAGCTTGGATTGCTCATTTCATTGATTCGCCTCAGAAGCTTTTGTCCCTTTGGAGTTGGAGAGATTGCTCAGATGCTCAGAGTGATTGCGGGTTTTCCCGAGGATCCACGTTTGGTTTTTGACACCAATATCTGGCTGCTCACAGCTGCCTACAACAAGCTCCAGGGAGTCTGACACCCTCTACATGCCAGTAGTTCCTGCTGGCTCTCATAGACATACATGTACATAAATAAAAATAAGCCTGTAATGAGCTTTCACCCTTTAAAGAATGCTTCCTTGTATTCTAACATTACTTCAGGTCATTTTTTAAAAATTTTTATCATTTTTATATTCCTAATAAATCATATCTAGGTTTTTACAGTGTGCTGTATGAGTAAGACTTATCCTGAGGTGCGAGAAGGAGATTAAAAAATATTAAGAGTTAGCTTGAAAAGGGGGAACATATTTGGAGTAGTTGTTGCATCTTTAAAATCATTGAAGAAGAAAACGTTATAATTAAAAACTTCCTTTTTAGGTACCTTGTGAGCATGGAAATCACAGAAGCACTGTGCTGCTCAGCTATAATGAGCTTCCAGAACTCACTCTCTCTCCAGGACAGTGTGAGGCAGTTCCAACCATTTCAACAAATGAGTGTCTTTGAAGCAGTGGACTCAAATAAATACGTTTATTCAGAGTCAGACTTCTTGTCCTGGAGATTACAATAGCAAGGTAGAGAAGAATAAATAAGGCGTGCTGTACAAACTCACATTGTAATGAAGATCTAACTTCAGTCATTATCTCTTGGAACAGCACTTAGGAGGTACAAAGGGGACGGGATATTGCTGTTCTTCTGTGCACTCTGCAAGGAGAAGGAAGCAATTTGAATAAAATATCTAACAAATAAACTGTTGGGGATTTGTCAGAAGTGTGGTGCTGGTCTCCACGGGAAGTCTGTGAGGAGTGTAGAAGGTCTGTAATGATGAGGAAGCTTTATCCCTGCTCTCCCTTACATTGAGCACCAGGAAATCTTTCCAGAAACTGTCTCTTGGACATGTTTGCCCATGCCTGGCACTATGCTCCCAATCTCCATGGACCAGCCAACAGCCTCCAGCTCCTACGTGCTCCCTGACATTATTTAAAGAATGGCGGCTTTTCCTATTTTACTCAGATTTGCTGTGCATTCTGAGTTTTAAGAGTTGTGCAGTTTACATCTGAACTAATTACTTTCAAATACACCTGAAGTCTCCAGAAACTGCAAAGAATGCTGCAAAAGAACCATGTTCTTCTTTTTTTAAAAAAACAACAATGAAAAACAAGACAAAACAAAACAAAACAACACAGTTGCCTGTAAAGAGAATCATAAAAGTGAATTCTTATTTACAATGTCACATTTTAAATAATACAAAACATTCATTAAGTAAAATCTCTCCATATATAAATTCTCAAGGTGCCAGGACCCACCTTGAGAGCATTTTGTGGTGGCATGTGACTAAAATCCCAGTGTCAGGAAGGCAGAATCTGGTGGATTCCTGAGGGCTCACCAGTGAGCCAATAAAGCCAAATCACTCAGCACCAGGTACAGTGAGAAACTCTGTCTCAAAGAAATAGGGAGAGTAGTTGAAAATGACACTGTTATCAACTGCTAACCTCTACACTCATGCACACACACACACACTCACACACACACACACACACACACACACACACACACACACACACAGAAGCATGTACACACATGTGTACACAGGATATATGTGTGTGTTAAGAGCTTGTTTTATTGTTACTTCTAGATGAAAGATTTAAAGGTTTGGGTGAATATAAGTCTAGGCAAATAATTTACTTTAATTCTGTCTCACAGTCTTAATGTTAAAAGCAGGGAGGTCTGTACAGTTTGGCATTCGAGAGGGAGTTCTTATCCTTAAGAGACGGTCTGTGCCTATGAACTCCGGCCTTGGGAGACACTAGCAGGGCATTGCTGCAAGTTCAGAACACCCTGGTGTACATTATCAAGCTGTAGGCTCAAAAGCACAAAATAAGAAAGAAAAAAAAAGAAAAGAGACAGGGTGATTTAAAAGAATATACAAAAAAAAAATCAATCCAAAATGAAGGTGAATTATGAGGTCACAATTTCTCTGTTTAAGCTTATTACATCTTTTTTTTTTCTAAATTTTGAATTATTGTCACAAAAGTAAAAATTCAGCCTATGTTAGTGAGGATTAGAAAGAAAGGAAACCCCTGTGTGTAAAGAATAGATGACTATCATATGCTCCATCTATCTTGCCTCTGGGTATACAGCTAAAGAAAATGAGATCAGCGTGTGAGGATGAGGTCCCTACATCCATGTTTACTGCAGCAGTGTTCATAACAGGCAGCACAAGGGAATCAGCCTAGGTAGTTCTCAGTGGGTGGGTGGGAAAAGAAAGTATTGCATGTGCATGTAATGGGATATTATTCATTCATAAAAGAAATGAAATACTTTGTTGCAGAATGAAACTGAAGGACAGTAAGCGAACTGATCAAGATGCAGAATGACATTTATGCTCAAAATTGGAAATGAGATGGTTGGTTTCAAAGTGGAATTGAACAGAACTATTACTGGAGGTTAGAAATTGTAGGCAGAATGATGTATAACTGTACTTCCTTTGAACTTGGACTTATCAATGTCCAGAACTATTGAAATATACATTTCGGGTTGTAGCTTCTGGCATGTTTTCAATAGAAGTCGGTCCGTTGAGGTACATCTGCATTCTTAAATGTGAAAAGAAAAGACAGAATATAATGACCTAAGAATTCAATTTTATAAATTAGAAGGTGAAACTACCAAACAAATTAATTACAAAAGAAGCAATGAATTGAAGGATGGAAAACAGTAAAGCATAATGCAGGTAAATACAAGGAAAGCTCGATCAAGACAACTATATTTCAGATGTGCCTAAAAATATTAAACATTGGCAAAACTAACAAAATTGCAAATGAGAAAGGGTGTGGGAAAACTGCAGGGATGTAGAAGGATTCAGCTTCTAGTGCTGGATTATAAACTATAGTAAAGACACATTTTCCTAGTCTATTTGAGAGCTTGGCCTAAATGCGACATTTCCATCACTCTTTTACTTATAAAGTTTCTTTGAAAAGCAACTTTATTTTTTTATTATTATTATTAGTTTTTCTTATTTTACATATTGATCCCGGTTCCCTATCCCTCCTTCTCTCCCTCCCTCCCTCCTTCCTCTCTCCCATGCCCCCCAACCAACTGCCCATTCCACCCCCCCTCACTCTACAAGGAAGGTGATGCCTTCCAGGAGGGGTCAACGAAAACTGTCAAGTCATTTGGAGTAGGAAATAGACCCTCCCTCCTGCCTCTAGGCTAAGGGAGTATCCCTCTATGGGGAATATACTCCCAAATTCCCTTCATGCACCAGGGATACATCCTGGTTCCACTGTCTGAGGTCCCTTATACTGCCCAGGACTTCTAGCTGAGACCCATGTTCAGGAGGTCTGAGTTGGTCCAATGCTGGTTTCCCAGCTATCAGTCTAGGGTTCCATGAGCTCCTCCTTGTTCAGGTCAGCTGTCTCTGTGGGTTTCTGTAGCCTGGTCTTGTGCCCATTTTCTTATCACGCCTCCCTCTCTGAAAAGCAACTTTATATTTAAATAATTCTGTAACGTTTCAGAGTATTTATTGTTAAGGAAATATTATTGGTCTACAGACAAAAAATATTAGGTAACCTTCCCATGAACCATTTTAAGCCATCAAAGCCCATATTGTTTTGTTATACCCTTCCATTGTCGTGAGTACCCGAGAGAAACAACCCCAAAGGAGAGCAAATTTAAGCTCACAGTCCCAGGCTTCAGTCATGGCTGGCTCCTTCTGCTGTTTGTTGGCCGTGGTGAGGATGAACTAATATCACAAAGGGAGATTGGCAAAGCCAAGACTCTCACCTCATGGTGGCCAAGAAGCAGAGATCTAGGCAGCAGGAAGCGACCAGGGCACAATTCGCCCTTTAAAGACAAGGTTACAGCAACCTATTTCCTTCAAGGAAGTTCACCTCTCCACAGCTTCATTGCCTTCCTAGAACCTATCCAAGTGAATAGACTCACTGATAATTGCAACCTGATCCCTTCTCAAGTTTTATCTGTGGCTACTATTCTCACAAGGAAACAAGCCTCTTTTGAACATGATGGTACCCTAACTTCCAATTTCTGGGCAGTAAAGAATATTCCCACCTTTTTTTAATTTTATTGAACATTTAAGTTGTGAATAGTGTTAGGAGGAGGTGAAGGGTAGGTGTTTTAAAGGATTTATTTACAATTCAAAGAAGACAGAGTACATTTTTGCTCTGTTCCCAAGTCATTTTTCTCCTTTCCAAAGAATCCCTTGTTGAGCAGTATGATAGTCTTATGACTTGTTCGAGTCCGAGGTTAGAGTTACATCTTCCCCAGATTGTGTACTAAAACTATATCTGTCAGTGATCTCTGGGATTCATGTTTGCAGGCAGACTTGAACAAAGTGTTAAGATTGGCAAATTTATAAACCAATTAAGGAAAATTACACACTAGAATGGATGTATAAGCTCAGCAACAAATCTTGAAATGTTTTCTCTTTCAGTCATAATTAATAGCAAATAATTTAAATAGTTTTGTAAAAGCAATGGTGCACACAAAAGCATCAAATATGACAATGTGGAAACAATAGAATGGGAAATTTGAGTTTGATATGCCATCTCTTCATAAAGATCACCTTTGGATGGTTTCCCCTTGTTTGAAAACCATGTCAGTGTCAGTATCTTTGATTCAATTGTTCTAATCCCCACTTGTCTTAAACTGTAGTGCAATCCACAAGCAACTTATAAAGGAACTTAATCTGAACAACTGATCTCACTTCCTGATAGAGTCTAAAGAAAACTACCCACACTAGAATGACAGGCTTTCATCTGCAAGCTGGAACATGCAAAGTCTGCAATAGAAAAATGTGCATTTGACATTCCCCATGGAGGGATACTCCCCTAACCTAGACACAGGAAGGAGGGCCTAGTCCCTACTCCAAATGACTTGACAGATTTTCTTGATCACTCCTGGAAGGTGTCACCCTCCCTGTGGAGTGGGGGGTGGGATGGGATGGGAGGGTGGTCAGGGGCCATGAGAGGGTAGGAGAGAGGGAAGGAGGGAGGGAGGGAGAGGGAACTGGGATCAATATTAAAATAAGAAGGAAAAAAAAAGAAAGAAAACCTCAATCAGTCATGGGATACCCAGCCCCACTAGTTTCATCTATAATGCAACACCTATGCTGAAGTCCTAAGAAACATTTCAGAAGAATGGGAAGGTTGTAAGAGGAGGAAGACAAGAAAGTCTCCTGCAAAAATGTGCCCCCTAGAAATGACCAGGAGTGGGGGAAAATGGGATGGGAGGGGGATGGGGAAGCATGGGAGGGAGGGAGAGAGAACTGGGATATATATGTAAAATAAGAAAAAATAATAAATATATATAAAAATCTCAAAGGTAATTATAGATCAATCGCCATTTAGGGTATTTTTAAAATTAAAAATATATATTTCATTTAAAAAGAAAAATGTGCTTTTATTGGTATACTAGAACTACCTTGTAGTATCATAGTGAAGAAAATATATAGACCAGGATAAAATAATGCTAATAATTTAGTCTTACCTTCTTCTTACCTTCATTATAAAACAATGTATTGTGAAAGTCAAGTTTTTCTATGTTCAGTTAAAATATTTGTTTGAGTTCTCACCTGCATCATTGTAGACATTGACCATTGCTCTGTGAAAGCCTTTCAGATTATTTCAAAGTAATTCTGTACCCTTCATCTATGGCAAAGGCTTGTGATGCCACTGTGTCACATATGTTTCCAATTAATCTCCTGCCAGGCTATCTGATTGAGTTATACAATCACGGAATGTTTTAAAGGCTTTCCCAATTTGAAGCTCGGCCGTAGGTTAAACAGTCAAACTGTTGGTTGAACTGTCAAGCTCAAAATACATGTGTGACATAAACAAAACGTTTCACAGATACAAGCATGGATTATGGGGTGCCATAGTAGTGGAAGGCAGATGCCTTTGCCTCATTCTGTCCTTATGCCTGAAACATTACATTGCTTATTTTTTAATACTAAAAATGAGGTACAAGGAGACATTTCCATTTATTACAGTATAGACAAATAATCTGAATAATTCAGCCTGTTTACAGAACAAAAAGTGAGGTTCAGATTCCATAAATATTCATGGCTTATGTGGGGAATCAGTCTAGACAATTCAGAAACCACCCTAACTCTGCATAGTTCAATTTTCTAGTCCCAAGAAAACTGATTCACCAGGTAATTAGTCTATCATCACTTCAGCATTGAGTAGAACCACCTCCTTATCTTCAACCTAACTTACATCATCATCACAGTTGTGTGGCGTGGAGGAATTCTATGGGTTCAGTCATAAAAGAAGACCGATGCCTGGTCTGCGTTTAGACATGGCAGCTCTCTCTTGCCTTTCTTTTTCCACCCTGGGTTTGATCAGTTTGCAAGAGATGTCATTTATGGCTTAGCTTCCTGCAATCTCATCCAGTTAAGTGACTCCAGCACTTTGTGAGACAGCTATTCACAAGACGGTGGTTCTTTTGACACTGGGGAGAGAAAGTATCTTTTGCCAGGACATGCTAGAGAAAAGAAGTTGGCTTGTAACTAAGGCTGGCTGAGAAGGATATAAAAGAATGGTATTGAATTTACAGGCAAGAAAAAAAAAACCACACACACACACACACACACACACACACACACACACACACACACACACACACACACACACAAGCCCTCTGTCCTTTTTGTTACCTCCAGCATTTCCTGTAATAATTCTCTTTATGCAGTTAGGAAGCAGCTAAATGAGAGGAGGGATCGATGGAAAACCATTGGAGGGAAACAGAAAGGGCAACCTTAGCCTGGTAATTAAGAATCAGAGCTGTGACTATCACTCTCGGTGACCATCGCTTTCAGTCCTGGCAGTGTGTTCAGAGCACAAAGATGTCATTTTCAGAAACATGCATGTTGTTCCTTTAGAACCTTGCAAATTTTGCAAGTACTCTACTTCATCTAGTGTTTGTAGAGAACAAATCAGAACTTTCCAATAATTTAGAGAATCAGAGCATTCTGTCTAAGTGGTGGGCTTCAATGCCAAAATGAGTGCAGGCACAGAACCCCTCCACATTCTGCTTCCTTAACCCTGAAACACTACTCTTGGGGCAGGTCTGTCTGAGGTCTTGCACCCCACATTCTCATTTGTTTGTCATTTGGGCTTCTTATCCTTAGAAATACCCAGAAGAAGAGTTCAAAGGACTGTAAAATGAGCATCTGTCATATCTAAAAAATGGAGGGGGAAATGCAAAAACATCAGAAGGGAGTCTGAACCAAGGAAAATCTAAACAGCTAAATACGTGACCTTGGAGCCTTGGAGCTTTAAAATATTAAAAAAAAAAAAAAGAATGTGAGTCTGTGTTTGAAAGTCATTGTCTGTAAGTCAGTGTAAGTAAGTCAGTGTGTAAGTCACACACACACACACACACACACACACACACACACACACACACACGAAGATACACTAAATATATAGAAAGATATTATAACAAGCCTCCTCAGGTCCAATATCCAGTTGCAACCTTTAACAATCTGTATTTTCTTTTTGTTCATTCCTCCAGTTTTTAAAAAATTTTTTTTTGTCTAAGTCTAATTCACTGTGTATTTTGCACATAAATACAAGAAATAGTAAAATTCTCTTTAAGATGCCCTCTGGCGTCATTTCATGCCCAACAAAATCAATGGTATCTTTTTTAATGGTCAGCCTGTCTTCAAATTTGCTTTATTCCTAGTTGCTCTGTTAAATTGGGATCCAAACAAGGTCTATATTTGTTTGGTAGTGTCTCAGTTAGGGTCTCTATTGCTGTGATAAAACATCATGGCCAAAAAGAAACTTCGGGAAGAAAGGGTTCATTTCAGCTCATATTCCACATCACAGACCAGTGAAGGGCAAGAATTCTGCTGCAGAGGCCACAGAGGAGTGTGTCTAACTGGCTTGCTCTTCATGGCATGCTCTGACTACATTCTTATGGCACCCAGGACCGCCAGCCGAGGGGCTGACACCTCTCACAGTGACCTATGCCCTCTCACATCAATTATCAATCAAGAAAATCCATGACAGTGTCCACAGGCCAATCTGTTAGAAATATCTTCTCCGTTAGGTTCCCTCTTCCTAAACTGTGTTACCTGATATCAAGTTGACATAAAAGTAGCTGGCACAAGTATTTACTTAAAAGTCTTTCTCTGCCTCTACCAACACACACACACACACACACACACACACACACACACACACACACACACAGACAGACAGACAGACACACACAGACAGACACATACAGGCACAGGAGCAGACACACAATCAGAGGAAGGAAGAGGTGAGAGATAAAGAGAGAGGAGAGAGAACAGAGAGAGAAGGAGGGGGAGAAAGAATGAACTAGGACCTTGTACATCTTATACATGGTAGGCAAGCATTCTACTACTGAACTATATCTTAGTACTTAAATTTCTTTTAATCTATTATATTTTTGTCTCTTCTTTTCTTTTTTATTTGGCAGAACTAATGGGGTTATGTGTCTTGAATCCATATGCAGAATTTGTTTGATCACATCCCCAAGAAGCCATGTTTATGTGTTCTCATTGCCATAATTTTTCATACTAATTGGTTTTAATGTTACAGGACAGATGGACTAGGTTTTACTGAAAGCAACAAAATGCATAAGTTGTGGCTTGTATTTCTTCCTCTTTTCCTTACAGCTGTATTAAAGTGAAACTGACAAAAGTTACAAATCTGTATGTTTGTTTTTATAGTATCAGGAATAGAAGCAAGGGTCCCACTAATGCTTCACAAACTTTTTAGTATTCAGCTGTGGCCTCAGTTTTGAAAATATATATATATATATATATATATATGTATATATACACATATATATAATTTTTTCATTTTTTTTCTTTTTGCATTGCAGCCATAGTCCAGACCCCACTAAATTGCTCAAGCTGCCTTTGAACTTCCTCTGGAGCCCATAGAAGCCTTGAACTTGTAGTCTTCCCATCTCAATCTCTAGAGTAGCTGAAATTAGAGGTTTGGGCCACAGACCCCAGCCAACATAATGGTTTCATATAAGTGTACTTTGTGAAATTACTACCCCAATGAAATTAATTAATCACCCTTAACACCTCATAATATTGCTAGTTTTATGTGTTTGGTAAGATCTACTTGACATGTACAATTAACCATGGTCATTATACTATTCATTAAATCACACACATTTTTCATATCATATCAGATTGAAATGTTGAATCTATGGATAATGACCCGCAGGCTTTCACCTGGTGGCAATGACCATGTCAAGTAGAAGAAATGATGGAGTATCTGGAAGATCTTTGGTCTTCAGAGCATGATGAAAGCCTCTGCTGTTGGTGAAGGACAGCATGGGACACACACCCCAGGCAGCTGGAAAGGAGCACAGACACACTGCAGCACAGCTTTCGTAGAACGTTTGTGTGTCTGAGTTGCCAATGGAATTGGCTGTCCACTCTCATGGAGGGTTTAGTCTTCTCATTACTCCAAGAAAGGCCCTCAAGGGCTCACTGAGAGCTGTGCTGATTCCATATCCAAAGAGGCTGGCAATAGGGACTGACCCTCTGGTCTCTTTTATATTATTATTCACACTCCTCCTTGTGGTTGAAGAAGGTCTTGTTATATGATTAAACAGCTCAGCTTTTGGAATTAAGATATGTGGCATGGATATATATATATATATATATACATACATATATATGTATATATATACACACATATACACATATACATACATACACACACACACATATATATATATATATATACATATATATACATTTGAAACAAGGTTGTTTTACATGTCATTTTCAGTTCCTTCACCTTTCCATCCTTCCCCGTTTCCACCACCAACCCCCATCCCATCCCCTTTCTTCTCCCCAGAGAGGGTGAGGCCTTCCATGGGGAGTCTTCAAAGTTTGTCATATCATTTGGAGCAGAGCCCAGTCCCTCTGCCATGTGTCTAGGCTGACGGGAGTATCCCTTTATGTGGAATGGGCTCCCAAAGTCCATTTGTATACTAGGGGTAAATACTGATCCGTTAAAGTCCATGGGGCCATGGAGATCTTGTTGGAGCAGGACACATATTGAACACTCTGGAAATGCCTATCACAACCATGACCAGCGTACACATGTTACCCCTCCTCTTGTTCTGACCTCTTATAGCTTATGTGCCGTGTAGGACACACTTATAGGCAGTAAAGAGAATCTTTGAAAAAAGGGGAAAGGCCAATGTCTGTTCTCCTTCCTCACTTACAAGGAGAAATGAGAGCATGGGGTAGTAAATATTTGGACTACAAATTTCTGTACTACCCACTCACCAAAAATTTACAAGGGAAAAAATCATGTTGGGTTCATAGAAGACATTCTTCCAAATTAAATAATTTTACTTATTTGTCTTATGATCAGTTCCATGTTTAATTCTATCATATTTGAGATTTTTATTTTTTTCTTGGAAATGTAGTCTCTAAACTTATTCAATAGGGTAACTCTGGAATCTTATTCATTCTAAAAACAATTCTATACTGCTGATTATTACATTTCTGTAAATGAGTTTTACATGTACATGTCTTATCAAAGGAAGAGAACGCTACTAAATTATTAAATCTTTTGTCAAAATGCTTGAAAATTCTGTTTTTATTTATCAGATATTTTAGTAGAAACACTTTCTTATAAAAGACATCTCTTATGAAGAAAGCATTGAGTTCTCCTTTTATCTATACATTAAGCGGTTTATGCATTTTTTATTCCTTTAATTTTAGGTGCCAATGATTTACCTCGGGTAGTTTCCATGAAGAAAATTCATAAAATGAGCAGCACTTTTCATTCAACTCTCTTTATAAAAGTGGGTAACTGCTCAAAAAGGATTATAAGATAATGATCGAAGTATGAATTATGCTACAGAGTGAATAATGGTAAATTTAAAAACACAAAAAGTGCACGGTCAGCTTTCTACTACTGTAATGAAATACCTGTCACAGACTGTTTATGAACTGTGAGGTTTATTTACCTCAGAGATACAGAAGTTAAAAGTCAAAGACCAGGAAGCCCCGTGTAGTTGACCCCTGCTGAAGGTGTCTAACAGTGGGCCATCAGAGTGGTTAGTGTATGCTCAAATGCTCACCTCATGAACCAGAACAGGGAGAAAACTAAGCCATGTCTTATAATCTCTTTTGAAGCCAACATTCAATAGCATAAGACCCTCTCACAAAGCCCCACCTTGCAGTGGTCCACAATATCTCCTACCTCCTCCATTCTTGAGACCTACTCTATTAATTTATCCCTTTGAGGGACATAAAAACAAGTAAAATGATAGCAGTATGCGGCTGTGGTATAGCAGGAACATACATAACAGAACCAAACACTTGTCTATTGACAACACCATTTTCTAGCCTAATGTAGAAAATT